>JASDDO010000031.1:630782490-631453740 GCA_030015575.1 Agapanthus africanus | reverse complement strand
AGGGGCCTTTATATAGGGCCAAATGATTTGTTGAATCAGTTTAAGAGATCTTTCTCTTATTGATTTGGGAATATTTACTACCGTCGGATCTTTGATCCTAGGGCTTCTGCTTTGCAGAAGATAATCTTATTGTTTTAATAAGATTGAAAAGATCTTTCCATAATAGAATTTTAATTCTGATTAATTAATAATTTATTATTATTAGATCTTTTGATCTAACGGTGGGGAATTTTTAATTCCAGCGCTGGCTCACCCGTGCTTTGCACGTGGTGCGCTGCTCAGAGCACAGCTCAATTTGCGCTAGCACACCTACGTTTGACACGTGGCGGGCAGCGCAGCGCAACTGCGCTAGCGCACCCGTGTTTGATACGTGGCGCGCAGCGCACCTAGCGCCGGATCTGAAGCGTTGCTTCAATTTCGAATTTTGAGTTTGAGGCAATTGTTACATTCTTTGCATGTGGAGTTTTTTCCTTCATTTTTTATTTTATTATATTATTATTTATTATTATTTTTTTATTTTTTTTATTTTTATAAAGGAATAGGTTGTGAGCCAAAATTTTGGTGGGAACAATTGCCCCCCACTACTTTGCTCACGTAAGTATGTACGTGTGTGAAGTAGTGCAAAGTTATGTATGGCCACAGAATTGAGGGCTTAGGAGACAAGTTTAGGGTCCTTGTAGCCTAAGACTTTCTTCGTTCTTCATGACCCGTAAGGGTCTCAAGATGGTTTTTTCTCCCTACGAGTCGAGAGGATCTCGTAGGTGCAAATTCTCCCTAGAAATCGTGAGGATTTCTAAGTGTTCATTACCTCCGTGAGTCGTAAGGATCCCACTCGGGTATTTTTCCTTACGAATCGTAAGGACCCGTAAGTAGCTTCTTTACTTCAGCAGCAAATGTGGCTTTGGCAAATGTGGCCCATAGATGGTAGATGACATTTCATCCTGAACTCTCCGAGAGGTAGTGATGGCTTAGGAAGCAGGTTCAGATCTGCTACCTAAGACTTTTCAACTTTGTGAGCCGTGAGGGTTTCATAAAGACTTTTCTCCCTACGAGTCGTGAGGATCCATAGGTGTATTTTCTCCTTAGGAATCATGAGGATTCCTAAGTGCGTTTTCTTTTGAGAGTCGTAAGGATCTCACAAGAGAATTTTCCCTCCTACAAATCGAGAGGACCCGTAAGCGGTTGTTCCCTCCTTGTCGAGATTTGACTTTGGAGAGTGTGGCCCGTGAATAGTATGCAAGACTCCATTGTGGATCGACTTGCAGGACCCCAGTGCTTAGGAAACCGGATCTTATCCCCATTGCCTAAGGCTTTTTCCTACGAGTCGAGACGAATCGAGAAGTTCCCGCAAAGACACTAATTTCTTCACGAGTCGAGACAAATCGAGCATTTCTCGCAAGAATATCCTAACGTCGCAGTTAACCTCTGCTCTTTACGACAGAGGTCCGTTAGGGTCTGTGGTACTAGGGTTTTGTCCGTCGTACCGTCGCGTTGGCTGATGTATTCCTCGACAGTCAATCTTGCTGTTCGAGTAGCCTTGCGACTGTCGTGTCTCTGATCCCTTCAAGGGCTGGACAAGACGTCTTCAAGCAATCCTCCTAGGCAGTTTGACCGTCGGAAGAGCAAGCGTTAGGAATTTTGCCATGCCGCTTTTTACTTGAGGTTAGGCTCATTTTGGAGAGCCCCGATGAGTCATAACCACTCCGCGCTGTTGTGGGATGATCTCCGATAGTCTTTCAGGTTTTATATGAGTTGCCGTCAAGACCCTGAAGCTAGGAATTTGGCCTTCGCTTCGTTTGGTGGCATTGCGTCTGCTGTATCGAGACGAATGTCGCGGTTGTCTCTAGGTTGCTGGTGAACCGTCGAGGTTTGGAACTAGGGATTTTGCCGTGGCTCCGTTGTTTGATTGTCGCGTCTGAATCCTGCTGGAGGAAGAACGCTGTGGTGATATCCCATCTGCTGTGTCGAGATGAACGTCGAGGTGGTTCCCACTCCGCGCTGGTGTAGGATGATCTCCGATAGTCTTTCAGGTTTTATATGAGTTGCCGTCAAGACCCTGAAACTAGAAATTTGGCTTTCGCTTCATTTGTTGGCATTGCGTCTACTGTATTGAGACGAATGTCGCGGTTGTCTCTAGGTTGCTGGTGAACCATCGAGGTTTAGAACTAGGGATTTTGCCGTGGCTCCGTTTGGTGATGTCGCGTCTGAATCCTGCGGGAGGAAGAACGCTGTGGTGACATCTCGTCTGCTGTATCGAGATGAACGTCGAGGTGGTAACCACTCCGCACTGGTGTGGGGTGATCTCTGGTGGTCTTTCGGGTTTTATATGAGTTGCCGTCAAGACCCTGAAGCTAGGAATTTGGCCTTCGCTTCGTTTGCTTTGGCGTGTCCGAATCCTGTTAGAGGAAGGACGCTGTAGTGACATATCGTCTGCTGTATCGAGGCGAACGTCGAGGTGGTGACCATTCCACACTGGTGTGAGATAATCTCCGATGGTCTTCCAGGTTTTATATAAGTTGCCGTCAAGACCCTGAAGCTAGGAATTTGGCCTTCGTTTCGTTTGCTTTGGCGTGTCCGAATCCTGTTGGAGGAAGGATGCTGTAGTGACATATCATCTGGTGTATCGAGACGAATGTCGCAGTTATCTCTAGGTTGCTGGTGAACCGTCGAGGTTTGGAACTAGGGATTTTGCCGTGGCTCCTTTTGATGATGTTGCGTCTGCTGTATCGAGACGAATGCTGAGATAGAGTTGGGATTTTGCCATCACTCCGCTTTGCTCCGACCGTGAGGTCTTTTGTTGACGTTGCGTCCGTTGTAACGAGACGAATGTTGAGGTGGAGTTGTGATTTTGCCGTCACTCCGCTTTGTTTTGACGTTGCGTCTGCATCCTGCTGAATTGCGAAGGAACGTCGTTGTTGACATTGCATCTGTTGTAACGAGACGAATGCTGAAGTGGAGTTGGGATTTTGTCATCACTCCGCTTTGTTTTGACGTTGCGTCTGCATCCTGCTGAATTGCGAAGGAACGCCGTTGTTGACATTGCGTCTGTTGTAACGAGACGAATGCTGAGGTGGAGTTAGGATTTTGCCATCACTCCGTTTTGTTTTGACGTTGCGTCTGCATCCTGCTGGATTGCGAAGGAATGTCGTTGTTGACATTGCGTCTGTTGTAACGAGACGAATGTTGAGATGGTCTCTAGGTTGTCTGTGAACCGTCGAGACTTGGTTCTCTTTCTGGTGGAGCCTGAGGAGGGAAGGCGTGATTCCTTCTTTGTTTGCGCCCCTGGATTGTATACAGGGATTGATGTGATAGCACATGTAGGGCATAAATTTCATTTTTCTTTATTTCTTTCTGCGATGCTCCATCATTTCAGCTTTTATATCGCGAAGGTCGCGATTGCCCAATCATTTCGGCTGTTTTTCGCGGTGCCCAATCATTTCGGCTATTTGTTTTATTTTTACTCGCTGCTTTTTATTGCGAGTTGCCCAATCATTTCGGCTATCTGCTTTATTTTTACTCGTTGCTTTTTATTGCGAGTTGCCCAATCATTTCGGCTATTTGCTTTATTTTTACTCGTTGCTTTTTATTGCGAGTTGCCCAATCATTTCAGCTATTTTGCATGCATTTTTACTTGCTGATTTTATTGCAAGTTGCCCAATCATTTCGGCTATTTCGTATGCATGTGTGGCTCGCTAACTTCTTTGCTGCAAGTTTGGAATTAGACACCGATTTCGACATCAGCACCGCTACAACTGAGATATTGCCAGGAGCGAATCATTATTTGCCTCTGTCGATATCGAACAAAGGTGGCTTAGCGAACAGGGTTAGGATCCTGTCGACTAAGGCTTTTGACTTCATGAGCCGTAGGGGTCTCATAAAGGTTTTTCTCCCTGCGAGTCGTGAGGATCTCGTAGGCGCGTTTTCTCCCTAGGAATCTTGAGGATTCCTAAGTGTATGTTCTCTTATAAGTCGTAAGGATCTTACAAGAGTGTTTTCTCCTTATAAGTCGAGAGGACTTACAAGGGTTTGGTTCATCGTGCAAACATATCCCTAGTCACGGATGGGAATTTTTTAGGGAAATGTTTATTCGCGCCTGTGCATTGTATACAAGGGTCAATACTAAACCGCTTGTAGGGAAATATTGGAAGTTCTGGTGGCCGCTTAAGAACGGGTTCAGATCCCTGTAGCTTAAGACTTTTGAATCTTACGAGCCGTGAGGGTCTCATAAGAGGGTTCTCCTTACGAGTCGTGAGGATCTCGCAAGTGTAATTTCTCCTTAGGAATCGTGGGGATCCCTAAGTGTGTTGTTCCCTTGCGAGTCGTAAGGATCTCACGCAGGTGGTTTCTCCTTACAAAGTCGAGAGGACCTTGCAAGTGTCTTTTAACGAGATCGCGCCCTTTCGGGTTTTCACAAAACTCGTCGGTAGCCATGCTGGTTTTACTCACGGAGCCCTTTCGGGTTTTCATCCGTGCCCTTTTTGCTTATGGACATACCGTTTTTTTTTGTTTTTTTAATTCTAACGAGGTTGCGCCCTTTCAGGTTTTCATCCGTGCTCATTTTGCTTGCGGACATACCGTTTCTTTTTTCTTCCTTTTTTTATTGTCTCTTTTTTGTATCAGCCTTGGGATGCTGCGGTCTGTAGTAGTTTATCGACGTCTCGGTCAATATCCAGTTTCAGGACATAGTGGTCCATTATTAGTTTAACGACGTTTCGGTCTTTGGTTCATAGGTCGGACATATTTGAAGATCTTTCAGCACTCTTTTAGTGTTTTGCCGAAAAAACAATTTCTCATGGAGCTTCCCCTATAAAAGAGCATGATGCCCCCGGCGTGTCTATCCTTATCTGAGCATGTGGTTGTGGCGTGTTCACCTTCCAGTTTTCCGATAATACGAACTTGCCTTTTTGGTATTGGTCTTCAACCCAGTTTTTGAAGACATAGCAGTCTTCGATCGGATGGCCCAATACTCGGTGGTAGGGGCAGTAATTGGGATCGTTGACGTCGTTTGGCTACAACGGACGTTTTGGATCCGGCAAATTTATGAGCCTGTTGCGCACTGCCAGCTCGAACAATCTCCTCGTTTTATCTTGAGGAAACGAGTAAGGACGTCCTAGTCTCTCCTCGAGGGATGGGCATGGGCGCACGTTGTTTTGGTGAACAACCGGCTTTAAGTTGCTTGGCTGTTGTTGAGTAGTGGCAACGAAAGTTTCTTTTCCTTTCCCATTTTCATTCCGAGAATCCGTCTTTGAAGGAGATGGTCTATGGCCCATCTGGTCCATTTGGGCCAACTTGTCAATCAAGGCCTGGAAAGTAGTTGGTTTGAAGAACATCATGAATTGCGAGATGGTTGCTTGAGTGTCGAGAGTACCCACAAACATGCCTACCGCCGGAGCTTCTTCGATGCGCTGCTCGCATTTCGACCATAAATTCCGCCACTGTATCGCGTATTGTACCCACGTTTCCCCCGGCTTCACCCTGGCATTGATCAATGCCGTTATTGGGGTGCGTTCACTAGCACTTGCGAATCGCTGGGTGAACAATAACTCCATTTCTGCGAAAGTTTTGACGGAGTCGTTTGGAAGTTCGGAGTACCACTCAAACGCCGTCTCCGATAAGCTGCCGACGAATTGGCAGAGCAAAAGTTTATCATCGCCACCGGTGTTGCCACAAAGAGCCCTGAACTGAGCGACATGTTGATGGGGATTGCCTGTCCCCTTGTACACATGGAATTTGGGGATCGTGTAGCCCGGCGGGTATTTTATTTGATCGTACCAGCCTGGATACGGTCGCCCAGTTTTAACAATTTGGCTGGCCGCTTCATTTTCCTGGTGAACTCTTATTTGGTGAGCAATATAGTCATCCGGGTCAGCTTTGGAGATTGTCTCTTCTTTGGATGTTGACAGAGTCGGCAGAGGATTCGATATTTCTCCTCTATCATCTTCAATTATTACTGGAGGATTTTCGGCTGGAGGGTCCGGCTGGATCATCATGCCCACCATATCCTAGAATAGATGGGCCATTTGCTTTATATTGGCCGCTTGTTCTACGGACTCTTTGTCCTTCTTTTCAAGCATTCTCCGAAAGAATTCGGCATCGGTTTCTTGCTCATGGCGTTGCTCCGAGGATGCCTCTGGGCTTGCTTTCGGTCCTGTGAGTGCGGCCATAGCTGTTAACATCTTTTGGAGATTTTGCTGTTGTTGCTCCTGAGCCTTAGTCACTGATCGCGTAAGCGGTCGATGACCTGTGGAGATACGGCTATCCTCTTTTCCGGATGCCATATAGACGGTATGCACCACCATGCCCCCAGACTTGGGGCGTTTAGGCTCAGTGCCTTTGACATTTGTCCCAGACATGGGGATTTTCTCCGGCCTTTTCCTCTTATGAGCAGTTGACGTTGAGGGGGCCATTGCAATGGGCACCCAGGTAGCCATCGCCTTCTGTGGCTTACCAGGACGGTTTTCTTCCTGTCGGACCTTCAGCTTCTTCTTCCGGCGAGGATAGTCTTGATCGACCACCGACTCTCGGACTTGTCGCCAGATTTTGTAAACTTTGGAGAACAGCCGTTGAGGGGACTGATCCGGCTTTATTTCTGTGACAGTCTCCACCGGTGGCGGAGATCTTTTCAGTACGGTGGTAGGCGAGTTCCTGCGCACCTTGTTCAGCAGCTCAAAGCTGTTTCCGGTTGGAACAACAGCATTAACTTCCACCGTTGGAGCTGGTGGAGTTAGCCCAGAGGGGGAGTTGCCCCCAACCTTTCTTACTCAGCGCCAGTGGCGACATCGAGCGTGTTGAGCTGTTGGGATTGGTTTGGCGATGGGGATGGCTTTGTCTTGCCCCCTATCCAGGTGAGGGGCTGTTGCTAGCGTCAGCCTCTTGAAGACTGATGTCTGTTGAGAAGCGGTATCCAACCGGTCAAAAACAGACTTCTGAGCAGGGACAGGAACCGGAGCGGGAGCTGGAATAGTCAGTCTTGTAAAGACCGACCCTTTGGTAGGCGAAGCCACCTTGACGACTTTGGGAGCAGAGTTGGTTACTCTTTTCGGGATAACCTTCTCTTGAATTGCGGGCTTCATCTTGGGCCCACAAGAACTTTGGTCCAATCTGGCGAAGACCGAGGCGCTGGAGCTGGACGACCCGTTGAGAGGGGCCGCGCCAGTAGCAAGCCGATCAAAGACTGACTTCTTGGGAGCTTCCGGTGTTGGTATAGGAGCGCTGAAGCTCGTTGGCGGGAGCATGGTCCCGAAAAACAATCCAGTAGTGGCCTGAGTGACCTGTTCCATCGGCATCGTGGACAAGGAAGCCGCTTGGGGCCCGTAGGCTATGCCTCCAGATGAGGCGGAGCGTGGGTTGCAATTGCAGTTGGAATACTTTACGCAAGTGGACGCCATTGATCCTTCTCTTTCTGCACCAAGCAAAACGCCAAATCTTAGTACCTCGAACCCAAGGGAAACCATTAGCAAACCGCGATTCGTTCACGAACATGACACACGAAATGTGGAGTGGAAAGAGGAAAAGGTCTCACCGGGCGTACCAGAATATGTTCCCCTCCGAAAGACGGAGACGCGACCGCGCAGGTCTGTCTTTCCTGAAATTCGGGGCAGATGCTAATTGGTGCTATCCGTCCACCTCTCCGAAGATGCCAAGTTAATTTATGGTACCATGTATCGAAGGTTTAAACGGATGCGGCCGATGTAGCAGACTTCGTCAGATTCCCACTCGTTTGAGGGGTTTTTGATTGTGGGGACGCTCTTCCCTGCAGGCGCAAGCCCCTGCATTTAATTACGCTACCGCATCTCGGTAACAACTTTCTCCTTCTCCAGATGGTCACTTCGTGTCGTGGGTGTTTGTTTTGTGTTTGGTTGCCCGTGGATTATATACGGAGACTAATTTATGTCGTCGCTCGTAGGGCGTGGACTAGTCCAAATCCGTATCTTCTTAGATTTGGGTTTGGGAGGTTGGGTTTAAGGATACGTTAGCCTCATTTGGGACTAAGATCAACTTAAACGTATGTTAAGGATACGTTAGTGTAATTTTAGACTAAGATCAACTTAACAGGACCATTTAGATCCAACAAGAGAGAGCATTTGAACTCTATTGTTTAGTTTAGGGACATTGCGGTCGATTACCAGTTTACAGACATGGTGGTCCAACGTTAGTTTAAGGACATTACGGTCCATTGTTAGTTTAAAGACATCGCGGTCGAGGTTAAGGACATCATAGTCCATGGGTTTAAGGACCCCACAGTCCAATGTTAGTTTAAAGACATCACGGTCGAGGTTAAGAACATCATAGTCCGTGGATTTAAGGACTCCACAGTCCGATGTTAGTTTAAAGACGTCACGGTCGAGCTTAAGGACATCATAGTCCGTGGATTTAAGGACTCCACAGTCCGATGTTAGTTTAAAGGCATCACAGTCGAGGTTAAGGACATCATAGTCCGTGAGTTTAAGGACCCCACAGTCCAATGTTAGTTTAAAAACATCACGGTCGAAGTTAAGGACATCATAGTCCGTGGACTTAAGGACTCCACAGTCCGATGTTAGTTTAAAGATATCACGGTCGAGGTTAAGGACATCATAGTCCATGAGTTTAAGGACCTCACAGTCCGATGTTAGTTTAAAGACATCACGGTCGAGGTTAAGGACATCATAGTTCATGAGTTTAAGGACCCCACAGTCCATTTTAAATACGTCATAGTCCGTGAAATGTATGGTTGTCGGGACCCGTCACCTCTTTGAATACGTTGAGAAATTACAACGACAAATATCAATGGAGTGAAAAGATGTACCCTTGAACCAGAATGAGTTGGTTGAAAGATCTGTAGCCCAGCTTAGGACTAAGATCTGTTGAATATTTGTGAGCAGATGTGCTCAGTTCAATATAGGTCGAAGACTTATGGCCAGAATTGGGCTAAGTCCAATTAAAAATGTTTAACATTTTTATTCTTGCTCAGGCTATTAAGCCTTTATTTGGGCTCCGCCCTTTTAATAATACTAAGCATTGGATTCTGACATCTTTTGTCTTCATCAGAATAAAGTGTGTTCTGACAATGCGCCACGTGGCGTGCCAGGCGCTTTGCGCCAGTCAAAAAGCGTATTGTGCTTCTGTCAGGTAGCGCACACGAAGAGGACACGTGTCGTGCTTAGCGCTAAGCGCTAGTTCATTAGCGCATTGCGCTTTTAATTTATGAGAGCTTTGTGCTAGTCTGTTGGCACGCCAGTGAGTGACACATGGCGCGCTTGGCGCTGAGCGCCAGCCCATGAGCGCAGTGCGCTGTTTAAGAAGCGCAAAGCGCAGATTGTATTTTTGGTTGGCATGTGGCAGGTTTTGGAACTGAGCGCCGGTCCAATGAGCGCAAGAGCGCAATTCATGAGTACAAGGCACTTTCAAGATCAAAGAACAAATTTATGTTCTTCTTAAAGGAGACCTTGCCTCAAGATCCAAGAACAAAAGTTCTTTTTTTTTATAAAAGGGCTTTGTCTTTATAGATCAAAGATCTATGAATGAAGTAAAATACTTGTTTTATTTTTTTATGATTAGATCTTTGGATCTTTTTCTTTTTATTAAAGACCTTGGTCTTTTTAAGATCTATGATCTTTTTAGAAGATGGTTCTTCTTTTTACGAGATGATTTCATCTCTGTGGTTCAAGAACTAGTTCTTTATCTTGAAGATGAAGAAATGATCTTCTTTTTTCTAAGAGCTTGCTCTTCTTTTTCTCAAAGTTTTCAAAGGGTTTTCTCTCTCTCTGTATATTTTAGACTTGAAGTCTAGGGGCCTTTATATAGGGCCAAATGATTTGTTGAATCAGTTTAAGAGATCTTTCTCTGATTGATTTGGGAATATTTCCTACCGTCGGATCTTTGATCCTAGGGCTTCTGCTTTGCAGAAGATAATCTTCTTATTTTAATAAGATTGGAAAGATCTTTCCCTAACAGAATTTTAATTCCGATTAATTAATAATTTATTATTATTAGATCTTTTGATCTAACGGTGGGAAATTTTTAATTCCAACGCTGGCGCACCCGTGCTTTGCACGTGGTGCGCTGCTCAGAGTGCAGCGCACTTTGCGCTAGCGCACCTACGTTTGACACGTGGCGTGCAACGCAGAGCGCAGCGCAACTGCGCTAGCGCACCCGTGTTTGACACGTGGCGCGCAGCGCACCTAGCGCCGGATCTGAAGCGTTGCTTCAATTTCGAATTTTGACTTTGAGGCATTTGTTACATTCTTTGCATGTGGAGTTTTTTCCTTCATTTTTTTTATTTTATTATTATTTTATATTATTATTTATTATTATTATTTTATTATTTTTATTTTTTGTATAAGGGAACAGGTTGTGAGCCAAAATTTTGGTGGGAACATGTACGAGCTGTGGTAACAAGCGACTGATATAGCCCAGTACGAGAAGTAATAACAAGCAACCGATATAGCTCGGTACGAGCTGTAATAACAAGCGACCGATATAGCCCGTTACGAGCTGTCATATGGGACTCGTGAAATCCTGTTGTACGAACGCACACTAAAACTATCCTAACACCCCGCGTATTTATATCTAATATGGCAGTAAACTGAATCACTAATTAAGAATGCTGAGTGGACCGGAGCTTGTAATATTATGCTAATTGTATGGAAAGAAACTTGTAAACAATACAGATTGTGTCATGGGATGAAATTCAGCATTCTAATTAAAGATCTTGGTTGTAGATAAGTAGACTGGAGTAATGAATAATCATGGCATGTCAAATATGGTCGTTATCAAGTAATAGTAATCACATGTAAGTGATGTACAAGCTTGTCAATAGTACAAGTCTCAAATGGTATATATACCATTATGTTAACCATAATATAGATATACTAATTATATTTTCTTAATCGCCGACTGGCTAATAAGATATATATACATATATTAAAGATAGATAAACAAATTTCGAACTTTATTTGTACTTAATTATATTTCCTTATAGATCCATACTTGATCTATTTCCATTAACTTTACTGCATTATTAACATATGATTTTGTATTATTACGATATAAAAGTTGCGAACTAACACAGTTTTATTCGAACAATGTAGATTAAAAATATATTTGAAGAATCGTCGATATTGCATCAATCAAAAAGTCAAGAATACTTGTCTCGGAGACGAAAAACACAATGACACGAAACAAATCTCCAAATTTTGATGGCTCGGCTAATTTTGAAAAAGAAGAAAATATTGTGATGGGAAAGAAAGAAAATGTTGATTTATATAAGAAGGATAGAGATGATGATAATGAATGTATGTAAAGTTGTTATAAGGTAAGAGAATAAAATATTGAGATGAGAAATATATTTGAAGGGAGTTCCAAATACTGTTAAAGAGTTTAAATTATGTGGGGGTTTGTAAAGATTATTTGGTATAATATATATATGATTAAAATAAGTATAGATTTATTTGAGAAGATAAAATATATATTAGTTTAAAATATAATATGGTTGTATAAATCGGTTGAGTTGGTATTAGAGACAAGTTGACCTCAAAGTTAGTTTTGGTTATACCGACTTTTTAAGTTAGAATCGTGTGTCTAGGATTTTCATAGTGTGTCATGTTGTATAGTTCATTGACTCTGATTGTAGAATTTGGATGACTGAGATAGAATTACGATATTGTACTCATATACTACGACATGGTTACAATGTATCCTTCTGTTTGAGTAACTTAAAGTTCTGCCCTTGATTCATTCCCACAGATTTGATTTCGTTGTACTGCCTTGTTTTTCTTTTCGTTCAATTACTTTCGAATCTATATCTTATCTTTAGCTTTGAAATTTCAAGGACGAAATTTTTTGTAAGGTGGGTAGAATATAACACCCTAAAACTTTGTTACAGTATAATAATAGTATCAATTTAATTTTTTTCTCAAATAAAATTAATATTTTTATTATTGGAGTTTAATATTTTTAATTAAGATAAAATATATGATTATGGTTTTCTAAGTTTGTTAATTAAATGATAATTAGTATTTATAAATTGTTTTCTAGTCAAGTAGTATCATATTATAATATGCTTATAAAATTTTATTGTCTACTTTAGTTTTGTAACTAAATAGATAATAATAGTATGATTGTTTTAACAAAATATATTTAGTATTTAAGTTGGTTTGATAACTTATTAACCTCTTATTTTAATTTGAAACTAATATATTTTTAAATATTATTTTATGTAACCAAATATATTATAGTTGTCTAAGTAATTATGATATTTAATATTTAGAAAGTTGTTGCTAAATCCAGTATTATTTTATCTCTTTTAAACCAACCTTAACCTATTTATATAACCAAATCATATTTTAAACTAATCTATATATTTTATCTCTCCAGACAAATCTATACTTATTTTAATCATATATATATATATTATACCAAACAACCTTTACAAATTTCCATATAATTTAATCTCTTTAACAGTATTTGGATCTCTCTTCAAATATATTTCTTTTCTCGGTATTTTATTCTCCTATCTTATAACAACTTTACATACATTCATTATCATAATCTCTATCTTTCTCATATAAATCAATATTCTCCTATTTTCCCATCACAATATTTTCTTTTTCTTCTTCAAAATTAGTCGTGACATAAAAGTTTGGAGATTTACTTCATGTCGTCGTGTTTTTCGTCTCCGAGGAAAAGTATTTTTGCTCTTTATTTTAGTCAATGCAACACCGGTAATTCTCTAAATAAATTATTAACTTACGATATTTAAATAAAATTGTAATATTATGCCGCTTCATTAATATATCCTATAATACTTATACACATGATGAAAACCTTAGGATCTAGAGCACCCATTCATTCATCACGTGAACTATAAAAGTGCAAGCGTAATAAAATATTTATTAACATATAGATGTGGTTTAATATATAAAAAGTTTTATAAGTAATTATATGTTTTTGTTGTAACCATATCGGTATACACTAGTATACAAAATGCCAACACTTATACCCTAATCTAAAACAAAAAATTATACAATTATTACTGTTAATCAATAAATGCTATGGGCTTAATATTTAATATATATATAAATTGAAATTTCTACACTACCACTCCTTATAATATCATTGCACTCTATGTGTCCTAGTCATACAAATTATATTGATACTATAATTTGTATTAATATTTTTCTGTTATCATATGATTATAAAATTTATTATTAGCACTTACATGATGACTAGTCAATCTATCACTTAGTCAATCTGTCACTTATTTTATCTTACTTACTACTATCTTGTAATTATACTATTACCACTATCCGGTTTATGCATCTCTAATTTGGCATTCCAATTTAACTATGATTAATCCTTTTAATCATGTTCTAAATTATATCTGATGCAATTAATAAACCCGGATGTTAAATACATATACTTGCATATTTATATATAGTCTTGTTTACATTTTTGATTTTATCATATCATATCGTCTATATTTAACATTTTACTTGAGACTATTATTGTCGACATACTTGAGCAACCCTAACATGTTATTCTTGTTTATGGACACTATCATATTATAACTACTGTACTTGACATGCCATGATTGCTCATTATTCCAGTCTACTCATATTAAAACGAGATCTCTAATTAGAATGCTGAATTATATGCCATGACACAATCTATACCGTTACAAGTTCCATTTCCGTATAATTAACATGTTATTACAAGTGCCCGTCCAGTCAGCGTTCCTACTTAGTGATTCAGTTTACTACCATGTCAGTTATAAATACACAAGATGTTGGGGTAGTTTGAGTGTGCATTCGTTCAACAGGATCTCAAGAGTCCTATTGCCGGTAGCTCATACCGGGTTATATCGGTTGCTTGTTCATACAACTCGTACCAGGCTATATCGGTCATTGGAGCTCATACCGGGTTATATCGGTCGCATATTCATTAGCTAGTACCGGACTTTAAATGGTCATATATTAGTATTTCCGGTACCAGGCTTTATACGGTCACGTGTTCATTCCACAATTGGGACCATATTTCTTTTCCCCTGGGCCCTGCCCTTGGGTTGGGAAAACTCCTGCAGAGGTTGACGTACATACTCGAACTCACGATAGGATAGATTACCCTGTAGTAACCAACTAGGATATGACTTGACCTATTTATATGCTTGCTACATATTACTGCCATATCTATATCTACATGTGCGCATGGGCTTCACTACACTCATATATTCATTCTATCACACACATACACACACTAATATGATTGATTGCTTGCGGGATGTTCTGACATCCGTGGGACTTGCCATCTCAGATTTAAAAACTGATTCACAGGCAGAGCAGAATCAGAGCGATAATATTTATAGGTTTATTTCTATTTTATTTCAGTTGTTATTAGAATGTGTGCTCTCGCGTGACGTTAGGAGTAATGTATTTTTATTTTGGATCATGTATTTCGTTTATTCGGACCTTTTATCTTCCATTGATATTTTATTGGATCTATTGTCATCTTGTGATTCCATTTTTGATATTTCCCGTTATTCCTGCAGCATAATATTAGTATTATATCTTCGGATATTATCATACAGGTTTAGTTAGAGTCTTAAGTATGACTATGGTAAGACGATTTTCCCTTTGTCTAGAAGCACTAGCAGTTTGGTCCATATTTCTGTATTCCAGAAATTGGAGCGTTACAACAACCTTATGGATACAAGACAAGGGCAACTAATTTTCAAGATGTCTATAAAGATATACAAGCCAAGGGGAAGATCGTTGTGAAGGTGTTTTGTATATCAGATTTTACCAAACCACGGTTTTTTAATTAATGAGTGGCTTATGACAGTTTATTAATTATGGCATTTTATTAATTATAGCGGTTTCTTTAAGGAGTGTCTTATGGCAGTTTCTTAATTATGATAGTTTCCTAATTAAGGAATTGGTTTGTGTATAAATAGAATACTAGAGTTAAAGTTTAAAGTCATTGGCTTGATCATAAAGTTTAAGAGAGACAAGGGTTCCTTAAGGGATCAAGTTGATCAATAAGGGTGTGCAATATTGACCATAAGGTTAAAGGGAGACGACAGCTCCATAAAGGATCAAGGCACCATAAGGAGGACTTGAGAGAGAAAAAGAAGATCTCGTTGGAGATCATAAAGGAGAGAGTTATTATAATTCTCTTGTAAGGTTTTTCTTTTTCTAAAGTTCTAATAAAGTTACACTCCTCGTTTTCCCCGTATTCTCATGTGTTGTTATTTGATTGCAAATTTTGTTCTATTTGTTATTCGTTCTAAAAGAATCTCTAGTTCCATAAGGTTTCTGCTGTGTGTAACAACAAGAAACACTGAAATATTGTGTAATGATGAATTTTGATGTAAATCGGTAGTTCATGATAGGAAGTGATGAGTGCAAAAAAATGATATGAGAAATGTGAAGAGGGGGTGGGGTATTATAGTAGCTATTTTTTATTAATGTCCAAAACAGAGATAATAAAGTTGTGGATCTTGGAGAAATAGTTATGGGAGAACCATGGAGTGCAAGATCCTGTAAGTCAAGTGCTGCTTGGAGTATTTTTCATGTCCTTAATTGTCTCTATCTCATTCAGCTTAAAGAAAAGTATATTAATTGATGCAAATGAAAGCAAAGTTCAAAAGAGCTTATGTAGATACTTTGCTTGATGCTTTTGTGATTAATTGTCATTTTAGTAAATACATCTGTATAACATATAAAATAAGAACAGATACGATTGGCATGAATCTAGACAAACTTATGAAATAAGTATAACAGCAGCTCACAGGTGCATGAGATCAAAATAATCAACATTTGAAAATATTTGAAAGCTACTAGTTGGAGTTAAAAATTGATCCAATTGCAGACCATTTAATACTAGCATGCTACTTCTTACTTTAAAGGTGATAATAATGTGATTATCTAAATAATCATATGATGCAACTATGAAAACTCACATGGCAACTCCCATCCTTTCTCATGGATAGAGGGAAATGAGAAAGAAGACTACAGAAAAACTGTTTACCGCCGAAAACAGAGACGAAACCGCGTAGGTCGTCTTGCCTGAATTTGGGAGCATATACTATTTGGATTTATCCGTCCACCTCTCCAGAGATACCAAGTTGATTTATGGCACCGTATATCGAAGGTTTGGACGGATGCGGCCGTTATAGCAGATTTCGTCAGATTCCCCCTCTTTTGCGAGGGTTTTTTGATTGTGGGGACGCTCTTTACTACAGGCGCAAGCCCCTACAGTTAATTACGTTACCGCATAGCGATAACCACTTTCTCCTGCTCCAGATGTTCACTTCGTGTCGTGTGTGTTTGTTTAATTTTTGGCTGCCCGTGGATTGTATACGGAGACTAATTTGTGTTGTCGCCTGTAGGGCGTGGATTAGTCCAAATCCGTATTTTCTTAGATTTGCGTTTGGTTTGATTTAAGAATCGTTAATCTAGTTTTGGGATTAAGATCAACTTAAATGTTTGTTGAGAACACGTTAGTCTAATTTTAGACTAAGTTCTACTCAACAGGGTTTTGGATCATTCAGATCCAACAAAAGAGCATTTGAGCTCTATTGCTCTAGTTTAAGGACATTACGGTCCATAAATCACCATTTTTGGTATGAGAGTTTAGTTTAAGGACGTTTCGGTCCACAGCTAGTTTAAGGACATTGCGGTCCATAGTTAGTTTAAGAACATTACGGTCCATTGGGGTATGCTCATGGGTTTGGGAGCGCATCCATGAGCTGTTGGTTGTCGGGACCCTCCATCTCTCTGACATCGTTGAAGAATTATAACGATATGTATCAGAGGTGTAGAGAGATATACCCTTGAACCGAACTCTAGATCGAAAGAAGAGATCATGGTGTAACGAACATCGTTTTAGATGCCATTTGTCGAGAAGTCATTGGTCATCTTTGGATCTAAGGTCGATTTGGAGAGACCTGAGTATAAGTGGGGCTCATTTGATTGATGGTCAAAAGGTTTTGGCCTCGGAAGATTTGGCTAATTTGGGCTAAGATTGGCCTCTCACAGTATTAAACACTGATATTTGCTTGGCGCTCACATGCTCCCACGTGAGGTTCTAAGGCAGTGTTAAACACTGCAATTTGGAGCGCTCACGTGTGGCACGTGAGACACCCGAGAATTGGGCACTGATTCTTTAGGTTTATTACCCTTTTCTTTTATAAGTGGTAAGCACTATTGGGGGTCACGTGAGATTACGTAAGGCACTCTAAACCAAGTCTTTTTTTTAATTTTTTTATTTTTATATTATTATTTTTTTTATAAAAATGTTTGTTTTTGGAGTTTTGAAATTGTTTGTTTTTGAAAGAATACGGAACTATGGGACTGAGTTTTTATAAGCACAATCACAATCATAATATGCACAAACAATACCTAGAGCTAGAGTCTTCTAAGGTCCATTTAGACCGCTCCTAGACTGTCAAGCAAAGAAACTACCGCAACGGCGCCATTTGATTGTTCTTCTATTTCCTATGTGTGCTTTAAATTCTAATTACCGCAATCAAGACGGTGTCGCTTGGTAGCTAGCCGGTTGAGTAGGGGTCAATTCACATGGAGATGGAATCTTTTTCTTTATGTTTTAACGAGTTAAATCCAATTAAGTCGGGTTTTGTTTTAAGATCTACGAATGAGATAAAAAATGATAAAAGACTTGCTAGAGTTAGGATTAGGTTAGTTCGAGTTTAGGAAATTCTTACTTCTTTCAATACCTTTCTGATTATAGGTGTTAAGGTAATCAGCAAAAACGGGGATTAGCACGACTAGGAAGAAACTTACAAGTATAAGCTAGGCTTTCCATACTTAGTTTTTTCCTTTTGGTCCATGTCCGTCCGTTCTTGGCTCTTAGCCCTAACCTCCGGTCAATTCAATCACAACCGGTCTAACTAGGGAATCACCGCTATCATGTAGGATAGGGTACCGTAGTGAGCGGATTATGGTTCAATTAAAAGGAGTCTGAATTTTAAGGTGTTGGGCAAAGAAAGGAGTGTGAGAGATTTCCTTCTCTCAAACCTTCCTTCTCCTGCCCTGACAAGTGAGAAATTACTCACCCATTAAAAAGATAAAAATAAAATTCGAGATAAGAAAAATGCAGATTAAATTCTACAATTAGATTAACAAATAATAATTGCAGATAATAAAATACGATAAGAAAAATGCGAGAAAAATAAAGGAACTTACTTTTTATTGATAACTTCTCAACGATATCTACAATTTTTGAATTGATAAAGATAAAGGACAAAATTAAAATTCTAGATCTAAAAATAAAAAAAGGCATCCCCCATTAGCTTTGAGCTCTCCTATTTATAAATAGGAAAACCCTAGGTTTACATTCTGATCCATACATGAAATTACAAAACTACAGCAAGAGAGCCGAGTCAATGCACCGACACTGCCACCGACACGTGCAGACGCGGCCGCGGAACCGCGGCAGAAGTACCTGTTTGGCCGCGGTTCCGCGGCCATTTGGTGGAATTGTGGGGCCATCTTTTGAGGGTTTCTCCAAGTTGCTTTTATCTTATGTCTTGTATACTTGGTTTCTCAGAATCTCTTCAGTCTTCTTCCAGATTTTCAGTAGTGCAAAATGATGTGGACTTTTGCCTTGAGCTCCGTGCTTGAATTCTCGGATCTTGTGCTACCCTTGTACTTTATGCATTGAAATGCCCAATGATTTTCCATTTGTCCCTTGAACTGGTAGGCGGTATCATACAGATAGTGCGCGGAGATCCGTATTTATCTGTTGTTGGCCGTAGTCCTGCGTTTATTGAGATTTTTCATGAATTTCACTGTAAAGAGCTGAGAACCTGTAATCTGCAACTATTTAGCAAACATGGATAAAAAACACCTACTTATATGCAATGTGATTAAGAATGGGCGATATAAAAAAATGCAAAAATCTGATATGAACACAAGTGCTAAGCACTATTAGGGGGTCACGTGGGATCAAGTGAGGCGCCCCAAAATAGGAACTATCTTTGATTTATTCCCCTTTTTCTTTTGAAAGTGCTAAGCACTATTAGGTGGTCACGTGGGATCACGTGAGGCGTCCCAAAACGGGAACTGTCTTTGAATTATTCCCTTTTTCTTTTATAAGTGCTAAGCACTTGTTTTAAGGTGTCACGTGGGAACACGTGAGTCGATCTCAGTTGTTTTTTTTATGCAGGGTTAAACCCTAGTTTTTCCAGAGAAATTAAATTCCTATATCTTTTGGAAGAATTAAATTCTTCAAACTTAGTTATTTCCTCTAAGTTTTGGGAATGCATGACAGAATCTCCCCGATGAGAATTAAATTCTCAACTTGTGGGGAGATCTGTGATCGCACGCTTTTGGCGTGTCAGATGTTCAAAGTTCTAAAGTTATAACCGCGATCAGGACGGTGTCGCTATGCAGCTAGCCGGTTGAGCACGTGTCGATCCACAGGAAGATGGTTGTATGTCCGTTCGAGTTTTAGACGAGTCAATAAAGAATGTGTATATGTTTGTTCAGTTCTATCCTAAGTGTTCGTATTTATGTTCAAGTAAGCTTGTTAAGGTTAAGGTTGGTTAGTAGAGTTAGGATTAGTCTTGTACTTATCTTTAGCCACTCTTAAGACGATGTTGGGATAATCGAAAGTAGTGGGGATTAGGAGGACATACGAATGGGATTTGCGAGTTTAAGCAAGCTTTCCAACGCTAAATCCATTCCTAGTGCCCCTTGTCCGTCCGCTAAATACGCTTATTTCCAACCCTCGACGAAACACCCGCAACCATGTATCCAATTAAGTCACAACTACATGTAACGTTGTAGTGCGCTTAAAGGACTTCTCGACTTAGGTCGCGACCATATGTCACGTATAGCGCGCCTAAGTGAGGGGGTTGCGTTTGTTTGGCCGGGGGTCGTTTCAAGATGTTTGGCGAAGATAAGCACAAGGGATTTCTCCGTCCCTTATACTACCTTCCTTAGCCTTAACAAGAGGGAAATTATTCACACATCATAAAAGAAAAGAAAACAAAACAAGAAGGAAGAAAAGAGGGAAATACGGTTTTACAAGTGAAGCAAGCTAACTCTTGGGTCCTCACCTTAGAAAGGAACTCCGTCAAGTATCATCGCTTGAAAATACGGATAAGAGAAGAAAAGAAAAGAGAACAAGAAAAGAAATAACAATAACTAGTTAACAACAAATGATAAAATTACAATACAAGATAATAAAATTACAAGACAATAAATAAAAGAGACAAGATAAAAACAACCCTCATCTTCATTGATCTTCCACTCAAAAAGCTCTCACTACAATTTTCATGGAGGAAAGAATGAAGAAGAAGAAGAAACTTAGCTAAATCCTAACAAAAAGAGGCATGAAAAAGAACACTTGACTTGGCTCAGAACTGGGGTATTTATAGGCGGAGAGTTGAAAACCTAGGGCAACATTCTGACCCTATAGGAAAAGACAAACCTACCCCTGAAAAATAATCATCTGATGAGCCTATACGGCCGCGGATCCGCGGCCTAAGCATGCTTATGCCGCGGAACAGCGACCATAAAGAGGGGTTGGGTCATGAGATTTTGTGGGTGTCCCTGGCTCTCTGTACTCTTCAGTGTGGTATATGTTGTTTCTCAGAATCTCTTCACAATGTTTCCAGAATTTCAGTAGATCAAAAGGTGATGTGATGTGGATCTTTTGCCATGATTTCCTCGAGCTCCACGTAGATATGTTGGATCATGTGTTGACATTGAGTTTTGTGCATGAAAATGACATCGATTTGCCATTTTGTCCCTTAAACTGGTGTGTGGCAACATACGGATAGAGAGCGGAGACCCGTGTTTTATCTGTGGTTGGCGGTAATCCGGAATTTGTCGTACTTTTCCATGAATTTCACTGTTTAGAGCTGAGAACCAGTATTCTGCAAATATGTAGCAAACACTGATCAAAAGCACCTGCCTATAAACAAACGAGCGTAAGAATGGGCGGTATAAAATGCAATATTCTGGTATGAACAAATACCCCCAAACTTAACTTTTGCTCGTCCCGAGCAAAACCAATTATTCACAAAAAAGTCCTAACCGCACTTTCGCAGGGAACGCGATTGCACTGAGCACGTGCAACAAGCCGTTAAACCTCTAGGTGTCCATAGTAGGAGGAGTGTTGTCTCTTGAGGGTTTTCAGCGGATTACACCCACAAAATCCCGTCAAGCTAGTGTCATAAGTTAACATCGATTATACTCCTACAGTTTAGTATTTACGTTAGAAATTCTATCATCATAAGTTAGAAATATCCAACCCTAATGCTTCACACCTCCTATTTATTTAACCTTAGATCATATACGTTCCAAAAAAGTTTAGAAAGATGTTGGTTCTCCTGAGTTTTCCTTCTTCAAGTGTGGTCTCAAATCATGGATTTTTATCAATTTTACAGAAAACATAAGTCTTATTCTTTATTTCTATCTTTTATCCAAACATTGATTGTATACCCCTACGTGTGTGTATATTTGCACCCCTACACTTAAGAATTCAATTCAAGCTATAATACCCTTGCCCTAATACCTAATACTACTTCTTTTCATTAAGGATGGACGGATTTGCTCACACACCTTTCATGCGACTATTAATGCTTCTTGAGGCACTAACGGCCGATTACTGAATGTGTGAACTTTAAAGCGTAAATAGCAGTTTCCAGGTCTTGACTTTATTCTATTTTTCTTTTTATTTTTCTTTTTCTTTTTCAAGACCGGATATATTTTTCAATATGCTCTTTTGGTGTTTAGCTTTAAATATCGTTTTTTCTTTCATACTAGGCTTTCAGGCAAGAGTATTTCTAGGTATCCTCTACTATCCTAAGTTTCAAGGTGCGTGTAAGTGCAGTTTGTAGGGTATATACTTTCTAAATTTGAACTCAAGAAAAGAAACTATTTTTCAGACTTATCTTTCAGTAAAGCTTCAATACTTTCCCTTCATCTTGACTTAACTCAAGAACTGAACTCAAGATTACCTATTTCTCAAAAAAAACTGTAAGGACGTATACTTACCAAAGTTAGACAGAATGAGGGTTATTTTAAGGGTTTTCAATTCCTAAGCCTAGAACTTAGTTATTTCTAACATATCAACTAAACTTTCAGAATAAAAATCTAAGTTACCCTATTAGCTAACTTGACGACAAAGTTTTTATATTTTTTTTGGAAAATTTTCAATTTTTGTGGGTTTTTAATAAGGTATGCAAATGCAAAATATACAAATGAATGCGAAGGAAGAAACCTTACCGAGCACACCCCCAAACTTAAACTTGACAGTGCCCTCACTGTCAGGCTATACCAAGAGGGTCAAAATTGTCGGCGCGCCCTAAAAACAAATTATATACATAAAAAAGGAAAACAAAAAATATATACAAAAAGGCCCCCCCCCCAAACTTAAGTAAAACAGTGTTTCCACTGTTAAGCGTTTGCAGTTCAGGATTAGGGGGAAAGAAAATAGTTTCAGACTATACAAGGCCTTACACAGGCCAAAAGTGAGCACCAACCATTCAAAGATTTTATCGCTATAATGTACAGGTTGGTGGAAGAAGGCGTAGTGAAAAGAGAGGGAGAATACGCGAGACCGTATGAAGATAGAAGCGGGATACGGTCTCGGTATATGAGAGGAAGAATGGCGGAAGGGAGAAAGTAGTGGAATACGAACTTGAGGGTGGAAATGGATTGAATAAATTAGTACAATCTGTAATGATCGATGTGAAAAGATGGATTGTACTAATCTATCAATATGGCGAGAAATTGGGTCAAATCCCTCAAGATTCGTGAGAAACCATGGGTACGCCGAACTTGGTAAACCAGACACAGGAAGTGAAAATGATACGGTTTCTTGCAATGTCGGAACGATGGAAAGGATGGGGGGAAGTGATTGAGGAAGGGTATCGGTTAAGGGTTCTGGAGGGTGTACACAGTCAATGACAGGGACATGATGAATTGGAAAATCCGACTCATCAAGCAAAACTGGTTCATCCTAAAAAATATCCTCAAAATTTTCCTCAAAATTCAGCACATCCATGCATTTATCCTCAAAATCCAGACGCATATGGGGTTCGGGAAAAACATTTAATGACTCGGGATGATGAATTGGAGAGAAAAACTCAAGCAAATCTGCGGGTTCATCATCCAAAATATTCCCATCTTCAATATCCTCAATCAAGTGAAAATCTATATTCTCAGACACCTCAACAAAAGCATGGATATTAATCAATTCAGGTTCTAGAGTGGAGGTGTAGAGGTCAAAAGGATTGGGTGTGGTTTCACTCGAAAGGGACCCTTCACAATCGGGCAAATCGAACACTACAAAGTCACACAACTCATTATCTGTTCTATCTTTAATCAATGAATCGTTTGGAACAATAGATAGACATTCAAAACCGGAGTTGTGGGATTCAAGTTGAAACGGGTAGGCTTGATTCGGAAGGGGGTACATCTCACTCTCTCCACTCAAATTCTCAACCTGTCCTACCGCCTCTTCATACATTGGAAAATTTGGAGCTAGTTGAAAACTGGCTACCGGGTCACTAGGTTGTATGAGGGCGTGTCACGACCCGAAAGTACGGAACATGACCGGCACTTAAACTACGAAACGTCTCGAGGCGTTCGTAATCTAAGTAAGCCCAAACCAAGAAAAGTAGTAGAGTGAAGGAAACCAATTTAAATCAAGTAGTTTTAATAGCATAAGCCGAATTATGCGTTTTTTAAAAACATCAAATATTTCCTGAAAATTTCGGCAGAGTCTCCTTTGTAAATACTGGCCCCCAAACGGGATACAATATGAATAGTATACGAAATCAATAAAAAGGCATCCCCAAGCGGGAGCTAGCTCTTCGTCAATCGACGATCACAACCAAACAAGCAATATAATATACAACGCCAAGGGCGAGAATCAAAACTCAAAAGGAAACTCAAAGCCACAAGAAAACCACAGAAATAAAACGCGCGACTCTAAGGTCGAAAGAATAACATCACTGGTCTCTATCTCAAAAATAAATACATGTTTGGTTGATGGAACTTCTAGATACAACAGAATAATAATATACAAGATATAAAATGGGGGTACGATACAAGTAAACCCACCTACTAGCAAATCACCCGAAGGAAACTATGCCCGCAAAGCCGTAATGAAACATGTACGGCAAACCTGCAAGAAACTGGGGCACAACGGGGGTGAGTTGCCAACTCGTGAATAGAAAAACATCTACGGAAAGAAATCGCATAAATAACGCAACCTAGGTCAAAGATCATAATATAGCCTCAATTATATATATAACATGCAACCTATAACAAGGCTAGGGTAAATATCTAACCCGAGTGTAATCACATGTGCCCGTGTCAGTGCCTCAGGTAGCAATCTATCATATGAATGAGATATGAATGCATGAAAACAGAATACATGTAAATGAAGAAATGTTTTCATAATTTAGTGAGATTTCCTTTGTATTTTTAAAATGAGGTATCATAATGAAATCAGCATAAAACAGTGCCTAGCATCGGCACAAAACGTAATCCCAATATCTCGATATCTCTGTATCACAGTCTCTGTACCTCAATATCTCGAAATCTCAATGTCTCAATCACAATATCTAGGGCGCCGTCAGTCCAGACCGGCCCCTACCATCCATCTCAAGACCATGACGGTATCCTCCGGATATCCGACGCGTCGGGTAAAATCACCGGTAGGTAGTGCTCCCCTACCAGGCTCACATCGTCATCATCACGCGCTTCTTGCCCCGGGGTACCTTACCGGGTCTACCATGTACCCGAAACGGTTCATCCGTCTCCTCGAATCGGGTCTCGAAATCCATCAGCAAACTCATGGTGGACGACTCATACATCATGGGAAAACCGCACTTTTTATTTTAAAAGAGAGAAAAGGTTTATTTATGTTTTTGCGGTTTTCCTCCAAATCCAGAAAAAAATCTCATGGAAATCCGAATCCAAAACCTCAATAACACGTAAAATAGTGAATATATGCATGAGAATCCATGAATGCGGCATAACAATGAATAACAGTATGCATGAAGTAGCAGGTAATAACTACAATGTCGAAACTAACATATAAGGCAAGTACGTTAATATCATGTCTAAACTATTAACTAACAGGCTATGTCAAGCAATAATATTTTCTAAGGTGTACGTGACATGGCAATTACCGATGAAGATGTGTGTGAGCCGGCAAGTAAGTGTACGTGGTACATACGTATCATCGGTAATGGTGCTGGTGTCCTAACAGCATGATATCAATAATGGAGTATGAAACATAATATAAACATGCGATGCGAAGCGGACCACAAAAATGAGCGGGAGCTGAAAACTAGACGCAACTATAACTAATCTGCATTAATCTAATATAAGTCCTACAAATGGTGCCTTTTGAAATAACACGAATCATGGGGCTACGGTGTTTTTATGAAAAGATACGTCTTTTGAAATATCCGTAGGATCCCTTGGCCTGTCTTTTAAAATACCCACGATTCGTTAGTTTTTGAAATAGGTAAGAATCGAATCTAATCTGACAACTAAACTAAATTAGAGGGCTAAACTAACAAGCTGGACTACAGGTAAGGAAACCGCCTGACATCTGAGTCGATCCATATACATACCTGTATATATATTAGTCGGTGATCCCGCCTCAATAATATCATATCTGATACCATATCTATAATCAGACATTCCAAGTCAAGAGTGCGGATCAATCATCAAGATATAGCTCGTATGTAAATCCGTCGTACGGCATCCCCAAATCTGGGTACGGGTCAATATCATATTCCTCACATTATTCCTCTGGTATCCTCTTTATCCAAGATCATAGTCTAGGGTACTGACCTATGTCTAGTACAATACTAATATCCTCAATATACTCATGATCTGACTACAGATCGACAATCTCGTACAAACCGATACCGTCAGCACATAGCATCATCAAGGGTATACATCGCCCGATACGGCCTAATATCAAAATCCTAGCATATCATGCCTCATATCACGATCACATGTCGATCATTTTATTTATAACACTACTCACCCGTATCGCCGCCCCAAGATCCGCTATAACCCCAGGACGTACCTCAAGTACGAATCCTGCCATATCACCGATATCACAACCACAAAACAAATCTCATCGACTCAGCTCAATCCCAATATCATCCTCAAATCCGTATGTGAACACATAGTCCCATACCCATGTGAACACATAACTATAAAGAATCCCATGAGCACATATAAATAGGAATGTATGTAAGTATGTATGTGTGTATGTGTAGTGCAACACTACCCTAGGGTTCGCAACACTAAAATAATTCAACACACCAATATCCATCCTAAATATCGTTATTAAGCCCAAACAACATATAATAATAGTTGGTGTGTATACGCATCCGTATACACCACCACGGACTGTGGGGGTGCTATACGCCATCCACCCGACTTCTCTCCGTAGATATAAATCTACTCACCTGGTCCTCGCTAGCCGGTGCCGACGTCGCCACGCGCTTGCTTGTCGTCTCGAAGTCCACATGGGTACCTACATATCATAACGCACCGTATCACATTATAATCCGACTCATGACCAAAACGACGCATGAATCCCACATAGGTCAAAACCTATGGTTGCTTTCACAAATCGACCCAAAAACCCTCGACGTCGGCGTACAAACGCCAAACCATCGAAAAAACTCCCAACACACTCATTTGTACAATTACAAGCACTAATTATAATATAAAATAGCTTAAAATTCACAAAAACCCCAATTTCACTTAAAAGGTCATTTTTCCGAAAATCTAGCAAGCACAAATCACCGTTTTAGTACAAAACTCGATGTATAAACGAATCTAGCGGCCACAATATTCACTAAATGTCTTAAATAAGTCATAAAAACAACTCCCATAATTTAATCTCGTTAAATTCCAAAAACCCTAAAATTCTAGTTTACAAAATACCTAAATTTTAACAATTTTATGGCAAAATGCACAAACCACAATTTAGGTTGGATTTCCATGAACTAAAGTGTTAAACTACACTTAATAATGTTAATGAAGTAATGAAAAACCTAATTAGATCTTTAATCCCATATTTTAATTAAATTTCTAAAACCTAGTTAGCAATATAGCTTAATTATAACAATATCAACCTAACCATTTGCAAACTAACAATTAGGTTGGGTTTTACAATTCCACAAGATGATAATCTACACTTGATTATCCTAATAGTGATGGTTAAACCCAAATTAGCTTCAAACCATATTCTTGAATTTTCCAATCATGCAATTTGAACCCATATAAAACCTAATTAACACTTAATTAAGCTAACACAAGCATTAATCAACAATTCAACAAAAAGGTCAAGATTTTTATACCTCACAACTCATTGATCCAACTTGAAATCCAGCCCCTCAAATTGCCATCTTGTTCCCTAGATCCATACTAGAATGGTCAAGTAAAAATGGGTAGGGATTGGATTTTGATTTTGTGGAATTTTTGATGCATTTTGGATGATTTTTTGATGGAATTTTGAAGAGAAAAGAGAAGAAGAAATGAGAGGGCTGTTGTTGCTGCAGGCTTCAGCCAAGGGGAAGAGGGAATGGGTGAGGGAGGAGAGAGAGTGAGGTGGAGAAAGTAACATCTAGTCAAAGTCCACTTTTATTTCTTTCATTTTCTATTCTTTCCTTTTCTTTTCTTTTGAAAAAAGAGGTGATTGGAGAGAGGGAGAGGGGGAGGGCTGTCATGGTGGGGCCGGCCACATGGGGAGAGGGAGAGAGGGTGAGGTGTGAGTGTGTGGGTTAGGGAAAAAGATAAATGTATTACCCCAATTCCCATTAACACTAATTTCACCGAAAAAAGCCTTTTTCTTTGATATTTTCTAAACCGTTTTGGCAAATGATTTCGTTTCAAAAACCACATGATAAAATTTTATTTAATGTTTTATGATGTACAAAATTTGTTTCAACTCATTCCAATTTGTAATTTTCCCTAATTAAATATATTAGCGACGGCTTAAAATAATATTAAAATAATTAATTTCGGAAAATTTTTCAGAAAATTTGAAATTTCACCAGTGGCTCAATAAACACCAAATACTAGCAATTACATAGCTAGAATATGTATATTTAATTTTATAATAAAGATATTTGCATTTTGACTTTTTACAGAAAACCCCCTTATTTTACCGTTTTTTTTTGAAATTTCACCGAAACGATTTTCAAAACGTTACAATCTTCCCACTTTAAAGAAATTCGGTCCCCGAATTTAAATTAAAACTTCCCCCAAATACTAAAATATGTCAGCCAAAACCATCAAATCGCCGGGGCTCCGAAATCATAAATACATAAAACAAATCGTAGCGCAACGCATGCGCAGGAAAAATGAGCATATAACTCAAATCAGAACTCCGTCAAGCATCCCGCAATCATCGGAGTCATGGGGAAGACATTAATACCAAATCCAAAGCAAAACCAATATGATATAACTCGAAACTATACATGTAAAATATATTCAGGTACTGTCCTCTGACTAGTCCTGCTCAGTACGAAAACACATAGCAATATCATAAAAACATACCGCTCTATAAGAAAAATCAATCCCAAAATACGCGTATGAATACTACGTGCGTCTTGTGCGCACGAAAATCAAAATCCAAATAGGTGTCATACCTATGCACAGAAACAACATCTAAGTGCATCGGGTGTGCACGAAACATCTGTCGTAGGCAACATGTGTGCCTGACAGCAAAATCAGGTGCATCTGACATGCACGAAAAATCTCGATTTAGTGCATCTGGTGTGCACCAAAATCACACTTCAAAACATGCGCCCAACATGCGCGAAAATCCAAATCAGGTGCATCCATCGTGCACGAAATCATGAAATCCAATATCAAGTGCCGAACATGCGCAAAATCAAATCAGGTGCACAAGGTGCACAAAACAAATATCGAACATCACCATCGAAATCAAAGTCCAGGGCATCTAAATGCACAACATACGTAACACTGCACTGCAAGCATATATGAACTATACCGCGTGCAAAAACCAAATCGTGTGCGTATATACGCATAAAATCAACTCAAATGTCTAAAACCGTAAAATCACAAACATGTGAAACCAAGCACGAAAACGATATCAAGTGCAACACTGTGCAAAGATCGTAAATCCTCAATCATCAAAATCAAATCATGCGAATAAATCACCCAAAACATCGAAATCAATAATGGCGGAATAGTACCGCTCAAGCGCATCCTCTAAGAATCTCGGGCCAACTGTCGCGGTCACTAGTGGGACGTCTCGTCGATGATCATGAACTCTGGCCTGCTGGTGTGCGTAACAATGACCACTCCTGGGTCAAGGTCTTCTTGTAATTCATTCCAGAAAGGTCCTGTCGGGATCTCTCCCAAATCTCGTCTCTGCCGAACTGTCCGGGAGTCATCGTTCCTTACTAGATCTGTTCTCGTTCTGGAAGGCTGCATACTCATCGCGACTCCTTCTGGAAGGTATATTCAAGTACAATGCCTCGGCATACGTATCGCATCCCTGATGTCGGCGGAGGGGAACGTCATCATATTCAGATCTTGTACGAACCTCTTACTCCATTTTTCTAATGTCGACTGCTCTGGACTCGTCTCGTCGTGGCTGCATGGACTGAGCCCCAGTGACTATCCTCGTATCTAGAGTCTCCCAAGAAATGCATCTCACCACCTAGCATCCAAATTAAGTCGAGCCATCCGATCGAGTCGTCAAAACCTCATAATCCCCCAAGAGCTCAACATCTTGGGCACAGTTTAATAGTATCGAGTACATACCACAGCATCGGTGGTCCAGCCGTAGAAGGGCAAACCTAAGCCTCACTAATGGCGCCGTAGAACTGCCGCAAACCCGAAGGTTCAAAGGCTTTCACACGGTCATTAAGTCGAGTTAGGGTTTCATTCTTCTAGAGGGACTATAGAATTGTCTGCATGTCTTTCCGACTACTTTAAACTTGGAATAATAGGTTTCTGACATTCGATCGTCTCTGTCGACTCGCAACGTCTCCGCGTGAAGTCATCTCTAGCTGGAATCAATCTATCTGATGACCTTGCATCGGGGTAGGAGAACGAACCACCTGTCCTAGTCATTCATCCTCGGGTGACTAGAGACCTTCTATCATCCCTTGGTATAATCTCGTACTATAATAGCTCCAACATATAAGGCGATATCTCGTCACTCGCAGCAACAACTGGCTCACTCGTCTGCACGCTGAACAGTGCCTCGACCATCATGAATAAGCAATACACCAACGGTCATCAAAATCTGGCTGGCCTCTGTCGGTGGCCTAATCTTCTAGTACTGATCGGCACGTCCGAGAAATCTCATAAAGGCGATCTGCCAAACGCTCGTGGTGCGAAACACAGTAAAAAGACACATCTTCGCAATCATGTGTCGCCAAAATTACGCCCTGGATAGTCCTCGTTCGCGACGAGCTTGTGCTGACCGCAATTCTAACCGTAGCTCTCCTTGCCCGTAATCGTGGCAGCAAACCGTAACTGGTACCGATGAAGCTAGATCAGGAATGAATATAATACTGAACAAAGAAATGTACATCCTAAGGCTTCTTAAGTGGAGTAGCGTATCGTAAGTATGCCGCGGAACATACCCACGGTACGTCACTCTACTTTAGTCACCTATTCCATCAACCAAGGGTCATCCTACGCTCCGAAGGTAAAACCTAACGCTTTGATACCAACTTTGTCACGACCCGAAAGTACGGAACATGACCGGCACTTAAACTACGAAACGTATCGAGGCGTTCGTAATCTAAGTAAGCCGAAAACCCAGAAATCCAAACCAAGAAAAGTAGTAGAGTGAAGGAAAACCAATTTAAATCAAGTAGTTTTAATAGCATAAGCCGAATTATGCGTTTTTTAAAAACATCAAATATTTCCTGAAAATTTCGGCAGAGTCTCCTTTGTAAATACTGGTCCCCAAACGGGATACAACATGAATAGTATACGAAATCAATAAAAAGGCATCCCCAAGCGGGAGCTAGCTCTTCGTCAATCGACGGTCACAACCACACAAGCAATATAATATACAACGCCAAGGGCGAGGATCAAAACTCAAAAGGAAACTCAAAGCCACAAGAAAACCACAGAAATAAAACGCGCGACTCTAAGGTCGAAAGAATAACATCACTGGTCTCTATCTCAAAAATAAATACATGTTTGGTTGATGGAACTTCTAGATACAACAGAATAATAATATACAAGATATATAATGGGGGTACGATACAAGTAAACCCACCTACTAGCAAATCACCCGAAGGAAACTATGCCCGCAAAGCCGTAATGAAACCTGTACGGCAAACCTGTAAGAAACTGGGGCACAACGGGGGTGAGTTGCCAACTCGTGAATAGAAAAACATCTACGGAAAGAAATCGCATAAATAACGCAACCTAGGTTAAAGATCATAATATAGCCTCAATTATATATATAACATGCAATCTATAACAAGGCTAGGGTAAATATCTAATCCGAGTGTAATCTCATGTGCCCGTGTCAGTGCCTCAGGTAGCAATCTATCATATGAATGAGATATGAATGCATGAAAACAGAATACATGTAAATGAAGAACTGTTTTTATAATTTAGTGAGATTTCCTTTGTATTTTTAAAATGAGGTATCATAATGAAATCAGCATAAAACAGTGCCTAGCATCGGCACAAAACGTAATCCCAATATCTCGATATCTCTGTATCTCAGTCTCTGTACCTCAATATCTCGAAATCTCAATGTCTCAATCACAATATCTAGGGCGCCGTCAGTCCAGACCGGCCCCTACCATCCATCTCAAGACCACGACGGTATCCTCCGGATATCCGACGCGTCGGGTAAAATCACCGGTAGGTAGTGCTCCCCTGCCAGGCTCACATCGTCATCATCACGCGCTTCTTGCCCCGGGGTACCTTACCGGGTCCACCATGTACCCGAAACGGTTCATCCGTCTCCTCGAATCGGGTCTCGAAATCCATCAGCAAACTCATGGTGGACGACTCATACATCATGGGAAAACCGCACTTTTTATTTTAAAAGAGAGAAAAGGTTTATTTATGTTTTTGCGGTTTTCCTCCAAATCCAGAAAAAAATCTCATGGAAATCCGAATCCAAAACCTCAATAACACGTAAAATAGTGAATATATGCATGAGAATCCATGAATGCGACATAACAATGAATAACAGTATGCATGAAGTAGCAGGTAATAACTACAATGTCTAAACTAACATATAAGGCAAGTACGCTAATATCATGTCTAAACTATTAGCTAACAGGCTATGTCAAGCAATAATATTTTCTAAGGTGTACGTGACATGGCAATTACCGATGAAGATGTGTGTGAGCCGGCAAGTAAGTGTACGTGGTACATACGCATCATCGGTAATGGTGCTGGTGTCCTAACAGCATGATATCAATAATGGAGTATGAAACATAATATAAACATGCGATGCGAAGCGGACCACAAAAATGAGCGGGAGCTGAAAACTAGACGCAACTATAACTAATCTGCATTAATCTAATATAAGTCCTGCAAATGGTGCCTTTTGAAATAACACGAATCATGGGGTTTTGAAAATAGGGGCTACGATGTTTTTATGAAAAGATACGTCTTTTGAAATATCCGTAGGATCCCTTGGGCTATCTTTTAAAATACCCACGATTCGTTAGTTTTTGAAATAGGTAAGAATCGAATCTAATCTAACAACTAAACTAAACTAGAGGGCTAAACTAACAAGCTGGACTACAGGTAAGGAAACCGCCTAACATCTGAGTCGATCCATATACATACCTGTATATATATTAGTCGGTGATCCCGCCTCAATAATATCATATCCGATACTATATCTATAATCAGACATCCCAAGTCAAGAGTGCGGATCAATCATCAAAATATAGCTCGTACGTAAATCCGTCGTACGGCATCCCCAAATCTGGGTACGGGTCAATATCATATTCCTCACACTATTCCTCTGGTATCCTCTTTATCCAAGATCATAGTCTAGGGTACTGACCTATGTCTAGTACAATACTAATATCCTCAATATACTCATGATCTGACTACAGATCGACAATCTCGTACAAACCGATACCGTCAGCACATAGCATCATCAAGGGTATACATCGCCCGATACGGCCTAATATCAAAATCCTAGCATATCATGCCTCATATCATGATCACATGTCGACCATTTTATTTATAACACTACTCACCCGTATCGCCGCCCCAAGATCCGCTATAACCCCAGGACGTACCTCAAGTACGAATCCTGCCATATCACCGATATCACAACCACAAAACAAATCTCATCGACTCAGCTCAATCCCAATATCATCCTCAAATCCGTATGTGAACACATAGTCCCATACCCATGTGAACACATAACTATAAAGAATCCCATGAGCACATATAAATAGGAATGTGTGTAAGTATGTATGCGTGTATGTGTAGTGCAACACTACCCTACGGTTCGCAACACTAAAATAATCCAACACACCAATATCCATCCTAAACATCGTTATTAAGCCCAAACAACATATACTAATAGTTGGTGTGTATACGCATCCGTATACACCACCACGGACTGTGGGGGTGCTATACGCCATCCACCCGACTTCTCCCCGTAGATATAAATCTACTCACCTGGTCCTCGCTAGCCGGTGCCGACGTCGCCACGCGCTTGCTTGTCGTCTCGAAGTCCACATGGGTATCTACATATCATAACGCACCATATCGCATTATAATCCGACTCATGACCAAAACGACGCATGAATCCCACATAGGTCAAAACCTATGGTTGCTATCACAAATCGACCCAAAAACCCTCGACGTCGGCGTACAAACGCCAAACCATCGAGAAAACTCCCAACACACTCATTTGTACAATTACAAGCACTAATTATAATATAAAATAGCTTAAAATTCACAAAAACCCCAATTTCACTTAAAGGGTCATTTTTTCCGAAAATCTAGCAAGCACAAATCACCATTTTAGTACAAAACTCGATGTATAAACGAATCTAGCGGCTACAATATTCACTAAATGTCTTAAATAAGTCATAAAAACAACTCCCATAATTTAATCTCGTTAAATTCCAAAAACCCTAAAATTCTAGTTTACAAAATACCTAAATTTTAACAATTTTATGGCAAAATGCACAAACCACAATTTAGGTTGGATTTCCATGAACTAAAGTGTTAAACTACACTTAATAATGTTAATGAAGTCATGAAAAACCTAATTAGATCTTTAATCCCATATTTTAATTAAATTTCTAAAACCTAGTTAGCAATATAGCTTAATTATAACAATATCAACCTAACCATTTGCAAACTAACAATTAGATTGGGTTTTACAATTCCACAAGATGATAATCTACACTTGATTATCCTAATAGTGATGGTTAAACCCAAATTAGCTTCAAACCATATTCTTGAATTTTCCAATCATGCAATTTGAACCCATATAAAACCTAATTAACACTTAATTAAGCTAACACAAGCATTAATCAACAATTCAACAAAAAGGTCAAGATTTTTATACCTCACAACTCATTGATCCAACCTGAAATCTAGCCCCTCAAATTGCCATCTTGTTCCCTAGATCCATACTAGAATGGTCAAGTAAAAATGGGTAGGGATTGGATTTTGATTTTGTGGAATTTTTGATGCAATTTGGACGATTTTTTGATGGAATTTTGAAGAGAAAAAAGAAGAAGAAATGAGAGGGCTGTTGTTGCTGCAGGTTTCAGGCAAGGGGAAGAGGTAATGGGTGAGGGAGGAGAGAGAGTGAGGTGGAGAAAGTAACATCTAGTCAAAGTCCACTTTTGTTTCTTTCATTTTCTATTCTTTCCTTTTCTTTTCTTTTGAAAAAAGAGGTGATTGGAGAGAGGGAGAGGGGGAGGGCTGTCATGGTGGGGCCGGCCACATGGGGAGAGGGACAGAGGGTGAGGTGTGGGTGTGTGGGTTAGGGAAAAAGATAAATGTATTATCCCAATTCCCATTAACATTAATTTCACCGAAAAAAGCCTTTTCCTTCGATATTTTCTAAACCGTTTTGGCAAACGATTTCGTTTCAAAAACCACATGATAAAATTTTATTTAATGTTTTATGATGTAAAAAATTTGTTTCAACTCATTCCAATTTGTAATTTTCCCTAATTAAATATATTAGTGATGGCTTAAAATAATATTAAAATAATTAATTTCGAAAAAAATTTCAGAAAATTTGAAATTACACCAGTGGCTCAATAAACACCAAATACTAGCAATTATATAGCTAGAATATGTATATTTAATTTTATAATAAAGATATTTGCATTTCGACTTTTTACAGAAAACCCCCTTATTTTACCGTTTTTTTTTTGAAATTTCACCGAAACGATTTTCAAAACGTTCCAGGGCAGCCATGGACGCATTCAAATCCATCATCTGTTGGTACGACGCTACCCTAAAGTCTTCCAAAGACCGTTCCAGACTAGACATGAGTTGTGAATGGGTTTCAGTAAAAGATTCAAAATTGTTTGGATACTAAAAACTCCCAAATGGCGGTTCAGAAGCAATGTCTAGGGAATGTGCAAAAATCGGGTAGGACTGGTAGGAATTGAATGGCTGGACAGGAGCAGGATCAACATGTAGATAAGAAGGTGAATAGAATTGTTGATCCCAAGAATCTGTAGTGGTGAAAGGAGTGAAAGATCGGCTACAGGATTGTTCAATATGTTCAGCGACGGACAAAGGACGACTTGCAAAAGGGTATCAACATAAGAGGGTGGGGGAGGTTGAAAAGGTTGATACAAAGTGGATTGCGGAGGGCAAGTGTTTGTCCTAGACTCGTCTATCCGATCTTTCAAAGAGATTTTGGGCATGGAGGGATCGTTCGACGTTCGGCCAAACCAAGAACCGTAAGAAGTAATGTCTGGTTGTGGGCACCAAAGTTCGGCAAGAGTTTTGCGAGGTGGGGTACCCATGATATGAAGAGAGAAAGAAAGAAAGGCAGAGAAAAGGAGGGGAAAAAGAATATGATTTTTTTTAGTTTTTAACAAAAGAATGAAATATACACACAAAATGAATCTGTACAAAAACAATCACGACACAAAAATACCACACACCTAATTGTTCTAGGGTTCACCTATGTCAACTAGAACTGCTCCAGAACTTGATTTTCGAAGTAAAACTGTGTCGAGAAACGGGCTTAAGATTCACTGATCACGAGGCCAGGTAAATGCAGAGATAAGGGGAGGTTTTCCGACGCTTTCGCGAAGGTCCTTAATTAAATAACCCTTTCTCTTTTGGCAGTTTCACCGTTAACACTTTCCTAGACACCCCGTAAACAATGTACCGTTAAGCGAGGTTCTAAACACAGTTAACTTCTCCTAGTGAGCGTGAAGTCCATAAGGCTTAAGGTCTAGTTTCTTTTAAAGTTTGTGCGGGTAAACGTTATGCTCAAGTTCGTGATTTGTGGGCCATGGAAAAGGTGATGAAATCCTTTACTGTATGTTGTGGGGTTCGCTTGCCCTTAAGTCTGTATTAATGTATGCAATGCGCAATTCAATAAAAATTCTATAAAGAATCAAACAATCTTTTTTTTTAGTTTAAGCACGACACTGCAACAAATACGGGTTAGTCAATTTTTTTAGCGTTTGCTAGTGAACTTGCAAAGAATCTTGCAAAGAATAGTATATTGGATGCGTCAGATTTGAGAAGAAGGCATTTAAGAAATACGTACCGTTAAGTTTTTGGGTTAGGAAACCCCCGTTGAATCAAATCCGGTAAGCTTGAAAAGTTCGCTTGCGCGGGTCAAACTACCCGGATCTTTGGCACTGTACTTTGCAATCACCTTAGCCTTGAACGTACACTTTGCTCCCCACAATCGCCGTTTGCAAATCCGCAAAAATCTGCAGAAAATACAGTATAGTGGAATTTATAGAGACGATGAAAGAACAGAGACAGGGCAGGAAAAAATTGGGGCACTGAGGCCTCAATACGGCCGCGGAACCGCGGCCACAACCCCTCTTTGACCGCGGTTCCGCGGTCAAACAGTGGAATTGGAGCCTTGACTTTGGTTCCCTGCACTCCCCTTGATCTCTACTCTAAAATAAAATGCTCTGTTTTCTTTTTTGATTACTGTACTTGCTCCAGATTATCCTGCATACTTGGATACAAAAATGATCAAAAATAACAAAAAGATTTTTTTATTATTATTATTTATTTATAAATATATACAAAAAGAATATTAACCCGAATAACAAGAAAGAAAATACGTTACCGTCTCCCCGGCAACGACGCCATTTGATCGCACGCTTTTGGCGTGTCGGATGTTCAAAGTTCTAAAATTATAACCGCGATCAGGACGGTGTCGCTATGCAGCTAGCCGGTTGAGCATGGGTCGATCCACAGGGAGATGGTTGTATGTCCGTTCGAGTTTTAGACGAGTCAATAAAGAATGTGTATATGTTTGTTCAGTTCTATCCTAAGTGTTCGTATTTATGTTCAAGTAAGCTTGTTAAGGTGAAGGTTGGTTAGAAGAGTTAGGATTAGTCTTGCACTTATCTTTAGCCATTCTTAAGACGATGTTGGGATAATCGAAAGTAGCGGGGATTAGGAGGACATAGGAATGGGATTTGCGAGTTTAAGCAAGCTTTCCAATGCTAAATCCATTCCTAGTGCCCCTTGTCCGTCCGCTAAATACGCTTATTTCCAACCCTCGACCAAACACCCGCAACCATGTATCCAATTAAGTCACAACTACATGTCACGTTGTAGTGCGCTTAAAGGACTTCTCGACTTAGGTCGCGATCATATGTCACGTATAGCGCGCCTAAGTGAGGGGGTTGCGTTTTTTTGGTCGGGGGTCATTTCAAGATGTTTGGCGAAGAGAAGCACAAGGGATTTCTCCGTCCCTCATACCACCTTCCTTAGCCTTAACAAGAGGGAAATTATTCACACATCATAAAAGAAAAGAAAAAAAAAACAAGAAGGAAGAAAAGAGGAAAATACGGTTTTATAAGTGAAGCAAGCTAACTCTTGGGTCCTCATCTTAGTAAGGAACTCCGTCAAGTATCATCGCTTGAAAATACGGATAAGAGAAGAAAAGAAAAGAGAACAAGAAAAGAAATAACAACAACTAGTTAACAACAAATGATAAAATTACAATACAAGATAATAAAATTACAAGACAATAAATAAAAGAGACAAGATAAAAACAACCCTCATCTTCATTGATCTTCCACTCAAAAAGCTTTCACTACAATTTTCATGGAGGAAAGAATGAAGAAGAAGAAGAAACTTAGCTAAATCCTAACAAAAAGAGGCATGAAAAAGAACACTTGACTTGGCTCAGAACTGGGGTATTTATAGGCGGAGAGTTGAAAACCTAGGGCAACATTCTGACCCTACAGGAAAAGACAAACCTACCCGTGAAAAATAATCATCTGATGAGCCTATACGGCCGCGGATCCGCGGCCTAAGCATGCTTATGCCGCGGAACCGCGGCCATAAAGAGGGGTTGGGTCATGAGATTTTGTGGGTTTCCCTGGTTCTCTGTACTCTTCAGTGTGGTATATGTTGTTTCTCAGAATCTCTTCACAATATTTCTAGAATTTCAGTAGATCAAAAGGTGATGTGATGTGGATCTTTTGCCATGATTTCCTCGAGCTCCGCGTAGATATGTCGGATCTTGTGTTGACATTGAGCTTTGTGCATGAAAATGACATCGATTTGCCATTTTGTCCCTTAAACTGGTGTGTGGCAACATACGGATAGAGAGCGGAGACCCGTGTTTTATCTGTGGTTGGCAGTAATCCGGAATTTGTCGTACTTTTCCATGAATTTCACTGTTTAGAGCTGAGAACCAGTATTCTGCAAATATGTAGCAAACACTGATCAAAAACACCTGCCTATAAACAAACGAGCGTAAGAATGGGCGGTATAAAATGTAATATTCTGGTATGAACAATCTGCTTCTACAGACCTTGACCAGAGAAAGAACTAAGTTCTGTTTTTGGAAGAGTTAAACTCTTATAATGGCGAAGAGGAGATAAAATGATCTCTAGGTCCTTTTTTCTTACATAGGGTTTCTTCTCTTCCAAGAGAACTCTTTTTTTTTAAAATCTTATAGGGGGTCTCCTTTCCTTTTCCTTTCAGTCTCGGTTCTTTTATATAGTAGAGGTAAGTTTGTTGATTTAGTTAAGGAAATCTCTCATTGAGAGATATTTTGATTGATTCGGGGATTTTATCCACCGTTGGATTTTTGATACAGGGACATCTGTTTTACAGAAGATATTTTTCTTGTTTTTAACAAGATTGGAAAAATATTTTTCCATACAGAGCTTATTCTGTACCTTGGTGATTTTTAATCACCATTGGATCTTTAATCCAATGGTGCTCTATTTTACAGAGCGTAATCTTTCTTGTTTAGAAAGATCGGGGAAATATTTTCTTATATAGAGATTATTCTGTAGCTTGGTGATTTTTAATCACCATTGGATTTTTAATCCAACGGTGCTCTGTTTTACATAGCGTAACTTTTCTTGTTTAGAAAGATCTAAGAAAATATTTTCCAAATAGGGTTTTGGTCCCTCTTATTTAGAATTTAATTCTATCGGCTCAGAAGGCATTAGGAACCCTCACGTGTAGAACGTGACCCCCATGGCATTTAACTGGTTTGCTTATATGCAGCAGTCCTAGAGAAAGGCATAACGTGTTGGAACGTGAGCTGATGTTTAGGAATGTCACGTGTGGCATGCGACCCCTATGGAATTAAGCTCAACAAAAAGCATCACAAGCTGACACGTGAGCTTATTTGGCCTGTTATTTGTTTTAGGAAGGCGCCCACATACTTTGTATATAAATGCTCACGTGCTTGCACATGAGGCTCAATTTCAGCCTTATTTGTTAAGCGAAATGCCTATAACCTTTGCTCCAAGACGCATCACGTGTGGGCACGTGATGCTCCATTTGGGGAATTTTTCCCATCGTTATTTATTTATTATTTATTTTTTTATAAGGGAACAAATTCCCCCACAGCGTTGTTATCACGTGGCTTGCACGTGAGTGCAACGCTGTCACCTTTACAGCCGTTGGATTGCTTAGGGGAATGGGGAGGTGAACCGCCCTTGCCACGTCTTATAAATGCAAGGGTTTTGTTTTTGAGAAGCCACTGTTCTTTCATCTTCTTCCTTCCTTGTCTTCTTCGAGAATTCAATTCTTTTCTTCAGAGCTTAGTTCTCTGCCCATTGCAATTCTAGAGTCAAACTCTGTCCGAAAAAGAAATCCTTTTTAAGTAAAGATCTTGAACAACAAAGAAACCCTTTTCTTAAAAAAAATTCCCTGGATTTTAAATCCACCATAAGAGCTTTTCTCTTTTCTGAAACCCATCTCTCAGAGATCCAAAGACGTGATCTTTGAGTAGTAAATATGTCTTGGGCATTCCCCTTTTGATCTTTAAGGTTTCATGTCATTTTTATTTTTCGTTTCCTCATCATGGGGGTTTCCGGAATTTAATTCCACCGCATAAAAGGAATTTAATTCCTCACCGAAGAGCGTAGCTCTGAAAGATCAAAAGGGCCCTTCAGGAATTTCATTCCCTGGTGTTCTTTAGAACATTTTCATAGGTTTTTTTTATATTTGCATGAATTTAAATTCGTTGAGTATTTTAACAGAACTTGTTTTCTCTATGAGGATGTCAAGAGTTGTTTAAACTCCAGTGTCTGTTTTAATGAGAATCATTTTTTGATTTTCACAATAAGCATTTTCTTGATCATTTTGATCACTAAACTCTCACTGATTTTTCTTTTCAGATACTATGGTCGCTTATCTGTATGATCTTGACGAAATTATCTCCTATGAAGACATTCGTGTCCAAGGCCGCTGTCAAAACCAGGAGTTTACAAATGCCCAATGCGCTGAGGTTATGTGTCGCTTCGATGAATACAACGGTTGACTGCTCCCCCGTCGTTCCGCTCTTTTGAAGATCATTGTAGGGGCGATTTGGGAAGCACTTCCTGAATTTAACGAAGCCATGCCTCTTAAGGCACTTGATGATGCCGAAGACAAGGTGCACTCAGTATATCTGATGGGCTTGATCTCGAAGAGGTGGCGAGATAATCTTGTTGATATCTTGCATCAAGTCTTCCAACAGACGACGATAATATCTGCCTACCAGAGGACGGACGATATCAGCGAGAATCCCGACGCTTGCATTCGTAAGAAAATGCACACGAAAATGGTCAGAGAAGCCAGAAGCATTTTACTCGGCCTTACTTCTGAATTCCTCAATCTATGTCCGGGATTTAGTGTTCTACCATTGTAAACATTTTTTTTACCATGTATAAGTTCCTGGAGCATGAATGACAAAACTTCATCTTTCCTCCTTTTTTACCAATGCTCACATATTTCTTGCATGAAGTGTCATTATACTGTTGTTGGCATTCACGTGTTTTGCGCGTGAGGTGCTGTTGAGAATTTTAATTCTGTACTAGCGCCGGCGCTCACGTGTTATGCACATGCGGCACCACTTTAGTCCCCAAAAGGATCAACACGGGTGCTCATGTGTCATGCATGTGAGACTCTGCTGAGGGGGTCGTTTCACCTCCTTGTTCTAATTCCTATGGGTCAACTATCTTGTTCCACATGCCCCTTTTTCCGGCCTTGGAAATAGTTCTACCATGCACAAAATTATCCGTGTCTAGACTTGAATACTTCTCTTTATAACCTAAAACTTCGTCTTCTTCTTTCTTCACAGAGAGAGGCACATTCAGCCCTTAGGGTGATCATTTTTTAGAAACAAACCAAGAATTATGGCTTGCAACCGTCCCCCTGCTCGTCGGCAGCCCTGGGAGGTGCCTATCGAGGAGATTATTTCTCGCTTTGTCGCGCGGTTAGCGGATCCTCTTCTTACTGATGACCAATGTGACGTGGTATTGTAGGAGCTCTTAGCTCGTAGGGGTTCTCCCCTTCCTATGGGTTCTATTTGGCTCCGGATGATTTTCTTGTCTGTGCTTGTTGATATCCCTCCTCATCCAGCGCCGATGACTCTGGTGATTCTCGATGCGGCGGAGGATAAGATTGAATGTTTCCACGAGGCCCATTTGATTACTCAGCCTCTGAAGAATCGTTCAGTTCATTTACTGAGTCAGATTCGAGCTCGGCAGGCCATCATGTCTTCCTTCACCGATGAGCATGGCGCTAATCGATGGAGAGCAACTCCTCATGAAGACTGCCTCTTCGACATGGTAGAGAGGGCAGAGAGAGAATTGGAAAACTTTATTTATTGTTTTTTTAACCCTTATATCTCTGATCCCACATTTGGTGATCTCTTCCCTGTAGAGTAGTATATTTGTTTCAATGTATTTTTCTTATTATTACCTGTTGAATGCTTTCTGTTGAATGTTTTATGTTCATCATATATTTGTGCGTGTATCTCGCCCCAATACATGAGCTTTATACTTTACCCTTAGGAATTTTTTTAAGTGCGAGCGCCATTGTAGATAGTCTATCTTGATCTCCTTGCAGGGCAACGATGGCTTAGGAAATAGGTTCAGGTCTGCCGCCTAATACTTTTTAACTTTATGAGCCGTGAGGTCTCATAAAGGGTTTTCTCCCTACGAGTCGAGAGGGTCCCATAGGTGTATTTTCTCCTTAGGAGTCATGAGGACTCCTAAATACGTTTTCTCTTGAGAGTCGTAAGGATCTCACAAGAGAATTTTCCCCCTTAAAAGTCGAGAGGAATCGTAAGTGGTTGTTTCCCTCCTTGTTGATATTCGACCTTGGAGAGTGTGGCCAGTAAATAGTATGCAATAGTCCATCTTGCAGGGCCCAGTGCTTAGGAAACAGGTACTTATCCCCATTGCCTATGGCTTTTCCCTACGAGTCGAGACGAATCAAGAAGTTCTCGCAAGGACACTAATTTCCTTACGAGTCGAGACGAATCGAGAAGTTCTCGTAAGGATGTCCTAACGTCACAGTTAACTCCTACTAATAGAAGTCCGTTAGGGTTTGTGGTACTGTGGTTTTTACCCATCGTACCGCCGCGTTTGCCGGTGTATTCCTCGATACGCAATCTTGCTGTTCGAGTAACCCCGCGACTGTCGTATCTCTGATCCCTTCGGGGGCTGCACAAGGCGTGTTCAAGTAATCTTCCAGGTGATATTACCGTCGAAAGAGAAAGCATTAGGGATATTCCATGTCGCTTTTTACTTGAGGTTAAGCTTGGTTTGGGATCCCCGATGAGTCATGACCACTTCGCATTGGAGTGGGATGATCTCCGATAGTCTTTCAGGTCTCATTTGAGGTGCCATCAAGACCCTGAAGTTAGAGATCTTCCTTTTCTTCGTTTGTTGACATTGCATCTGCAATATTGCGACGAATGTCGAGGTTGTCTTTGGGTTTTCTGTGAACCGTCGAGACTTGGAACTAGGGGACTTTGCCATGGTTCCATTTGTCGATGTCGCGTCTGTATCCTGCTGGAGGGAGGAAGAATGCTGTTGTTGATCTCTAGGCTGTAGATGTAGCCGTTGAGACTTGGAACTAGGGACTATGCCATGGCTTCGAGGTAGTCTCTAGGTTGTCCGTGAACCGTCAATATTTGGAACTAGGGGACTTTGCCGTGGCTCCATTTTGCTGACGTCGTGTCTGCTTCTGGTTGGAATGAGAAGGAACGCTGTTGTTGATTTCTAGGCTATAGATGTAGCCATCGAGATCTAGCTTCCTTTTGATGAAGCCTTGTGGGATAATGTGGTTCCCTTTTCGTTTGTGCCCATGGATTGTATACAGGGGTTGATGTGATCTCACCTGCAGGGCAAAATTTTCATTTTCTTTGTTTCTTTCCACGATGCTCTATCATTTCAGGTTTTTATATCGCGAAAGTCGTGATCGCCCAATAATTTCAGCTATTTTTTCGCGGTGCCCAATCATTTCGGCTGTTTTTTCCTTTTTACTCGCTACTTTTTATTGCGAGTTGCCCAATCATTTCGGCTATTTTTATATGCATATATTTTACTCGCTGATTTTTGTTGCGAGTTGCCCTATCATTTCGGCTATTTCATATGCATTTTTGGCTTGCTGATTTTTTGCTGCGAGTATGGAACTTGAGATCTGATACCAATCTTAGTATTAGTATCGCTGCGATTGGAATATAGCCAGGAGGGAATCATCATTTGCCGTGAAAGGACTTGGAATTGGATACCAATCTAGGTATCAGCATCGCTACCACTGGGATTGTTTCCAGGAGCGAATCATCATTTGCCTTTGTCGATTCGAACAAAGATGGATTGGCAAACAGGGTTAGGATCCTGTCGACTAAGGCTTTTGATTTCATGAGCCGTAAGGGTCTCATAAAGGTGTTTCTCCCTACGAGTCGTGAGGATCTCGTAGGTGCGTTTTCTTCTTAGGGATCGTGAGGATTCTTAAGTGTGTGTTCTCTTATAAGTCGTAAGGATCTTAGAAGAGTGTTTTCTCCTTATTAGTCGAGAGGACTTACAAGTGTCGTTCACCAAATAGGGAAATTTCGCGCCATTGGTGGAACTTGGTAGGAGAAACATTTATTCGTGCCCATGGATTATATACAAGGGTTAATATTGAACCGCTTGTAGGGCAACTTGGGAAGTGTGATGGCTTAAGAACATGTTCAGATCCCTGTAGCTTAAGGCTTTTGAATCCTACGAGCCATGAAGGTCTCATAGGGGGAATTCTCCTTACGAGTCGTGAGGATCTCGTAAGTGTAATTTCTCCTTAGGAATCGTGGGGGATCCCTAATTGTGTTGTTCCCTTGTGAGTCGTAAGGATCTCACGCAGGCGTTTTCTCCTCACAAGGTCGAGAGGACCTTACAGATGTCTTTATTTTAACGAGATTGCGCCTTTTCGGGTTTTCACAAACTCGCCGGTAGTTCTGCTGTTTTTACTCACGGTGCCCTTTCGGGTTTTCATCCGTTCCCATTTCGCTTATGGACGTACCGTTTTGTTTTTTTACTCCTAAGTTTGCCAATGGCACTTAGGGGTAATTTCGCCACCGGGGCGGTTGTGCAGCCAGCCGGACTTAAGTTGCAATCCTCGCCGCTAGGACCTGTGGACCTGAACTCCACCGTCGCCATATTTGAGGTGGCGTATTTAGTTTAAAGACATTGTGGTCCATTGTTAGTTTAAATACATCTCGGTCCAATGTTAGTTTAAGGACATCTCGGTCCATAGCTAGTTTAAGGACGTTGCGGCCCGTTGTTAGTTTAGAGACATTTTGGTCTGCAGCTAATTTAAGGACGTTACGGTCCGTTGGGATTTTGGTGCGAGGTTTCGCCGGATACTAGTTATACAGTTTGGACTCAGGAAGATAGAGAGCGGACACGAGCGTCATCGTCCATCATTAACCTGAGCCGTGACTTGTCAAGTGATCAGTCGAAAATATTGTATATTTTAGCCGGCAATTTCCTTAACATTTGCATACATGTAGAAGTGTTCGGCATTCATATTCTACATATTAGCAAATCTGTCATAAAATATGAGATTGCATGTATTAGACTTTCAAACCGACACTTTCAGGGAAATTAACCACATTTCATGGCATCGCATCATTTCTGTATTTGCGCAACACTTGTCTTGAGTCTGAGCAGGAAATACGGAAGAAAAGCAAAAGAGCTGATCAAATATACGCCAACTAAATCACTTCAGATCTGGTAGCAATTCAGATGGAGAAATACAAATCAATATATATAATAAAGGCCCACAACTCAGGCCCAAGAAGCAACAGAAAGCACAAGCTCCAAAGCCCACAAGCAGCCGCGGATCCGCGGTAGGAACGTACTTGGGCCGCGGAACCGCGGCTGTTTGGCCACGTCAGCAGATGAATTTCAGTGCATAATTCCTTTCTCTGGGCCCACATTGCTATCTGATATGTAAAGTTCCAGAATACCCTCGAAGCTACTACCTGATCAGCAAAGATGATTAAGGAAGGCTAATCCTAATTAAGCTCCTAATTAATCCTCTTCTAGAAGCTCCTCCTAACTAATCACATCTAGAAGCTTCTCCCCTAACTAACTTTTGGAGGGAAATTTGAATTTCCTCAACAAACTTTAGGAGGGAAACTTAGAATTTGAAATCCTAGATCTAGGGTTAGTTATCTATAAATAGGAACCTAGACCTAGGGTTAAAAGAGGAATCAATCAATAATCAATAATCAATAACCATTGGTTCATTCTACACCATCTTCTTCCACAAGTCTCGTGACAAGGCTTGTGCGAAACCCTAACCCTAATTCCACTCCAAATCCAAGATCTTGAGTACCAAATCAAGCGAGAAGCCTTCAACCTTTTAGGAGCCGAGCCGATCTTCAATCGGGCAAGTGATCCAAGCCGATCCGCGATCCACGGAGACGAGCGAAGCCAAATCGACGATCAATTTCTTCCTCTTGTAGTTCTTGAGCGAATGTAACTAAATTGTTGATATAAATAAAAGGTGAAATTCTTTTATCTTGCTTTCTTTTAATTCTTGCATCATGATTAGATCTCAATTTGTAATTGTTGTTCTTGTTGTGATGTGTGAGTGAAACTCCGCTCGTTAAGGAGTCGAGACGATTGTAGAATAATGATGTAACAAATCTTTAAACGATTTTTAAGTCCTATGAGTTTTGTAAACCCTAGCAAGTTCAAGAATCGATGACCTAGTTTCGTAGCGATGCTTTCTTGATTGTGATCGCTCGAAATTAGGGATCTACGATCGTTTCTTGAATTTACTAGAGGCTAGAATGTGAATGATATCGACGAAAGAACAAGGGATAAGATGAAACCCTAGTTTCACAAGAAATCCCTAATTCTCGATCGATCATCATCGATCTAGTATCAATTCATCGAAGGATAAGAATACGTAATTATAAGATTACATCACATCTATAGATCCGATCGATTCCTACGAGCCTCATTTCGATTCTTGAGATTTGGTTTGGAAAAATCATCAAACTATCAATTCTTGATTCTATCTTTTAATGCTTTCTTAGATCTAGTTTTTTTTCTCATTCTTGAACTTCAACTATAAATCTTGAATTGTTTTGTTTTCTTTCTTTAAAGTTTCAATTCATCTAATTCGAAAGACGAACGATTACACTTTCCCTGTGGACGATCCGCACTCACATACAATCTACATCCGACACCGTAGTTGATTGCGGTCAAATAATTTTTGGTTGTGATTTCTTTACAATTCGATTTACACACAACGAGAATTTAATACAATCATCAAGCATAGTACTTCTTAAGGAACCGGACGTTTATTGGCCGGAAAGGTCTTTCTCCATGCATATCCATGAGCAAGTAGGCCCCACCTTGGTAGACCTTGTCTATGATGTATGTGCCCTTATAGTTCGGCTCGAATTTCCTCCATTTGGCACGGTTGGGATCATAGGTCTTTTGACAACTAGCACGAGTCCGCCTTGGCGAAATGCTCTTGGCCTAGTTAGTTTTTCGTATGAGTGCGTCATCCTTGTTTTGTAAGCTTCTAGGTTTTGCTGTGCCATGAGACGAGTTTTATCAAGGGCATCGAGCTCCTCAAGCCGAAGGTGGGAATTTTCTTGATTCGTCAGCTCATGTCGGACCGCCACTCGTAAAGAGGGTAGCTCTATCTCCAAGGGGAGAACCGCTTTCTTTCCGAATACCAATGCGAATGGCGTTGTATTCGTGGCCATTTTGAACGTAGTCCGATAATCACAGAGAGCTTCATGCAATCTCTTGTGCCAATCTTTTCTGTTTTTGGACACCGTCTTCTTTATGATCTTCATCAAGGTTTTGTTGAAAGCCTCAGCTAGACCGTTAGCTCGGCGGTTATAGACAGAAGAGTATCTCCAGTCTATTTTATGCTGTTATGCAAAGTGACTGATCTTATGGTTTCTGTAGGCCGGCCCATTATCCGAGATGATCCGTCACGGAGTGCCGAACCGGTAAATAACATGTGTCTTGAAGAAATGGAAGACGTTCTCCGTCTTCACCTCTCTTAACGGTATTGCTTCTGCCCACTAAGAGAAGTAATCGGTCGTTGCTAGTATGAACTGATGTCCTTTGGATGATACTGGTTCGATGGGCCCGATTATATCGGCTCCCCACATTTCGAATAGCCAGATAGCCAATGTTGGGTGTAGCGGATTCGGATGCTGGTGGATGAAGTCCCCGTGAATTTTGCATGAGTGACACTGCTTTGCATATTCGAGATAGTCCTGAATCATCGTGGGCCAATAGTAACCCATTCTTTTGATCTTCAGTTTCATCTGTAGCCCAGTTTGTTGGGAATCACAGAGCCCGTCATGAATTTCTTGGACGACTCTCCTTACTTCTTCTGGTCCCAGACACCTTAGCCACAGACAATCGAACGATCTCTTATATAGAGTATCATTGATGAAGGCGAAAGACAGAGCTCGCTTCATGAGCTGATGTCTTGATGATGCATTTTCGAGCGTATGACGAGATTTGAAGTAGTCTACAAAGACTTCTCTCCAATCCTTCGCCTTTTCTTCGTCCTCTATTCGGAAGACTGCTTGTTCAATCGCTCCCCTTTTTTCAGACGACTTCAAAGATATTTCTGCTGGCGCGAGAATCCGACGGGTTTGCACAATGATCCTTACATCATCGAGGTTTTCGTCGGCCAGTTCTTTAGCGAGCTTGGCTAACGCATCCGTCTTGATATTTTCCGCACGCGGTATCCTTTGCAGGGTGTAGGAGGTGATTTGCATCAGCAATTGCTGCACTCTCTCGCCATATTTTACCAACTCAGGTTTACAAGTCTGATAGTCGCCATTTACTTGGCTGACGACCAGCTGGGAGTCTTCATATATGAGGAGGTTTTCAATTCCTATGTCAATGACGATCTCGAGACCTGCTATCAAAGCATCATATTCCGCTTCGTTGTTTATTCTTGGCTCCGTTAAGGAAAGGGCGAAACACATTATCCCTCCTTGCGGAGTTACGAGGATAAGACCCACTCCGGCTTTGATTACGGGGGTGCTTTGCTTTCGCTTCTTCAAGGAGGACGCTCCATCGAAGTAGAGTTCCCATCGGGTATCACTCCCTTCTTTCTCCCTATCGATTGCGTCAAACGCGTGTTCGTCCGGCAATTCGCACTTTAAGGGAGAGTCGGCGGGTATCGGATGCTCGGCGAGAAAGTCGGCGATGACCTGGCCTTTTATTGACTTGAGGGGTCGATATGTTATCGAGAACTCTATCAAGAGGAGGGCCTATTTGGAAAGCCTTCCCGTTAGTATGGCTCTTGACATCAAATATTTGAGATGATCCACCTTTGATATGAGATGGACCTCATGTGCCAAGGCGTAATGTCGGAGCTTCGTTACCGTGAAGATCAGTGCCAGGCAATACTTTTCGATGGGGGAGTTATTGTTTTCTGCCTCCAAGAGAACTCGACTCAAATAGTAGAGAGCTCTCTCCTTACCCTGGTCGTTCTCTTGTGCCCATTTCACGCCTAAAGATCCTTCAAGGGCTGTCGTGTACAGGATGAGAGGTTTTCCCTTGACTGGAGCGGTCAGTACCGGCAGGTTCTACAGATATTGCTTGATTTCGTCCAATGCGTTTTGGCATTTATGATCCCAAACGAACGGGGTCCCCTTCTTCATTAGATGGCTGTAGGGGCGGCATTTGCCAGAGAGGTTGACTATGAACCGTCGGATATAGCGAGCTTTCCTTGAAGAGACTGCAGCTGTTTGAGAGTTCTTGGCGCGGGCATTTCCATAATCGCCTTAATCTTTGATTGGTCTATTTCGATACCTCGGTGTCGTACGATGAATCCTAGGAATTTTCCTGAGGAAACTCCAAACGCTCATTTCAAAGGGTTCATCTTCACGTTGTACTTCCGAAAGCGCTGGAACACTACCTTCAGATGCTCGCAATGCTCTTCGTACGATTTGCTTTTCACCATGAGGTCATCAATATAACATTCGACAATCTCATGTATGAGGTCATCAAAGATCTTTGTCATGGCCCTCTGGTAGGTGGCGCCAGCGTTCTTCAGACCGAAGGGCATCACTTTATAGCAAAATATGCCCAGTGGAGTCCGGAAAGCAGTGTGCTTTTGGTCTTCAGGATGCATCTTGATTTGGTTGTACCCTGAGGATCCGTCCATGAAAGAGAAGACTTCATGGGTGGATGTGTTATCTATCATCAGCTCGGTAACAGGCACTGGGAAGTCATCCTTCGGACAAGCTTTGTTGAGATCCCGAAATCTACGCAGATGCGTACTGTCCCATTTTTCTTCATTACCGGAACGATATTGGCGATCCAGTCAGGGTATTGAACTTCTTGGATGAAGCCGGAATCGATTAGCTTCTTGACTTCGGCATTGACACTCATCTCAAGCTCGAGCCACATTCTTCTTAGCGCCTGTTTGATTGGCTTGACGTCCGGCGATATTGCCAGTTTATGCACAACTATCTCTGGATCTAATCCCGGCATCTCGGAATAGTTCCATGCGAAACAGTCTTTATACTGCATAAGCACGTCTTTTAACGTGGCCACCTGTTTCTCAGACAACAGCTCACTGACGAACGTTGGCCTTGGCTCATCTGCCGTCCCCAAGTCGATTTTTCTCAAGTTGTTGGCTGTGGTGTGTATTCCATCTTCCAGCTCTTTTGGTGCCGGTGGAAATTCTGAGATCACCTCGTTCTCATCTTCATTTGCGAAGCACTGGGAGAGGTCGTCCATATTCTCGTGCTCTCCCTCCTTTGAGAATGTTATCATATGGCAGGTACGAGCTCATTTCCAAGCTTGATACTGATCTAGACTTTCCCTCACAGTGTAGGTTGCTCTCTGTAACACCCTAGTTCGTTTATACCAGTTCTAGTTCAAGTATTTCTTTATTTATGGTATTTTCCTGATTTACTGCGTTTTGGGTGCGAATAGTGTATTTGACATTTGTATTTGCATTCTACCCGACCCGCTTACTTGAAACCTGGCTTGATTCATATTTATGATTTATCCTGACCTGTTACATGGACTCGTGTACTTTCATTTTAATTTATAAATCTTGCATACTGGCATTTTATCTGGCATTTTCATTTTTACAATATAAAATTTTAAGTCACATAAAATATTTTAAAAATACATTGCATGGCCTGCATGATACCCTTAGCCCCGTGGTAGCATCCGCACATCTTGTTCTCGTCCCGTTCAGTGAAACAGACTTGTTTGGATGGCTACGCGCACGTACCTGCATCCGTTTTTGGGGGTATGCATTTTCGTTACCCGGACATTCATTTTTTTTATTTTGGTCGGCATGTATATTTTTCGTACTTTAAAACTGAATTTTAGACCCGACCCGGGCATGTTTTGGAATATGTTTGTATTTACCAGAATATCAAATTTTATTTATATAATATTAATTTTATAAACTGATACAAATTAAAATTTAGTTAACTAATAAAAGATTTTTTAAATTTAAATCTAAACTAATTTCCTAACAAACTAACAACCCCTTTCTCTCTCTCTCCTCTGCATATATATATTTATATATATTTTATTTATTTATTTTTTCTTCCTTATTTAATACACAGCCTCTTCTTCTTACTTCTTCTTTCTTTTTCTTGATCTTGTTTCTTAATTCCGGTGATCACCGCCGGAGCCGTGCTCGTCGCTGACGATCCGAGTGATCCAGTGAACGTACCTGACTTACGTGATCACCCTCGTGCGCTGTTTGGAACCGTTCTGTGTACCGTGCGCGCGTCGCAACATTTCACCGACGAAGGATGTTCCGTACACATCTGTTCTTGTTCCGTCTAGGCAAGTTAATCTTGCTACATGCTATATAACTCATTATATACCTATTTAAATAAATATCACACCTGTATTTTAAATCAAGCATCGCATGTTTCATATTACAGCCTTTCGACGTTCCGTTTACATTTGTATAGTGCATTTCAGATCTGGGCATGCAAACCAATCTTAATTACATGCTACATTACTTTAGACGCGTCTATTTTAACAATGGAATACCTGTATTTAAAATCATGCACCCCATATTTAGTTTTATAACTTTTCGATGTTCCGTTTACATCCATTCATATCATTTCAGATCTAGGTCATGAAAACTTATCTTGTTACATACTATACTATCATATACTGTATCAAATTGAATAGTTACATTTCATATTGCTTAGTTATATGTTCTGCACTTATTAGTTTATCAGTTTACGATTATGTGATACCCGTTTGCATCCATATCATTTAAAATATATATCATCGTAATATTTCTTATTATTATCTCTAATTAGTTTATAATCTGCATTTTATAATGTTATACATTTGAAAATATTATAGTTTACGAATGAAACGTCGTTGCAAAGCGGATACGACAAATCTGAAATTTACTGTACACCTTACCTTATAAAATTCATTATAAATCATAGAAAAATCATTAGTATACGTTCTTTAGTTCGTTACGAAGCTAACTCAGAATAATATAACTCTATGAAATGTTTACTTTCAAAATAAATTGTTTAAATAACGAAAAATGCAAATGAAAATGTCTCTAAACTGCTGTCCAGGGAAATTCCAGCAGCAAACTTTCAACTTCGAATGTTCATAGCTTTTTGTAGAGACAACCTGAGATACTTATACTTATAAAAATGAAAACCTTATTGAATTATCTTTGTTTTGGTATAAGACATGTCCCTTTTGGAGAACGTTTGTTATTTTTAATCTATTTTACAAATCAGGGTGACGCTGAATTTCTGAACGGAACTTTCTTGTGCATGGTTAATCAATACCACTTTTATAGTTATTAATCGGTTTGAATATGTTATCCATGTTAATATTATTATATCAATATCTATTTAATAAATAATAGTGCTTTTGTTTTAATATTCAGCAAATTTTACCGATTTACAGTTTTATAGTATCCGTCTGTATCCGTACGGTTTATTACATATCTAGTTGCACACCGAGACCATATTATTGCATGTTACTATTGTATTAGTGCACCATGCTTGATAATTTTGCATCCTACATAGTCATGATGTAACCCCTGACAAAATATTTGTGCATCCATGCTTTATCGTTCATCCGTACTTGCTACAGTTTTAGTATGAGCATCCGCTTGACACATGTGCACTACCTGTCATGACCTGATATACTACTGCTTGACTTGATACATGATACACCACTACTTGACATGACTTGATACATGTATACTACCTGACATGACCTAATATATCACTACTTGATATGTTACCTGATCCTGTTTCTAATGCAGACAATCCTGACATGTTGTCCCGATGGACATATCCTGTTGTCTGTACAGACAAACCTGTTCCTGCTTGATCCTGTGTTGGCATTAGTCTCAGATTTATAAATACCTGACTTACACACATAACTTGGGGGTATGGGGAAATCAAGAATGTAGCTGAACGTAACTCAAAGGGCTATTATATCAATTTACCGTGGTCCCGTGGAGAATGAACGGGACATAGACTCACAGTCTGTTACATCATTTTACCATGGTCCCGTGGGGAATGAACGGGGCATAGACCGATGGGTTACGATGAGGATTACATTCATTGTTTTCGAATAACTTTAGAGTATAGTATATCACCTTATAGCACTGTTTAGATTACTCACTGCACTTCACATGTTTATATCCTGTTCACTGATTTATATTCATATTACTGTTACTTGTTATTGATGGCTTGTTACTGTTCATACCCATTCCTGCATGACTTGTTACCCCCTGATTATATTATTGTTGATATTATGACGCACTGACGTCTGGGTTTTGCATGGCCCAGATCCTCTACCTTTGTCGCAGGCTGATTAAGAGTATTTCCGCCGTCAGGCCGAGCAGTGAGGATCCTGTTAGTTTCCAGTTAGTTATTTCCTTACTTTCCAGATGTTATTGTTACTTGGATTTATTGCTTACGCAAATTTTTCTTGACTCTTTTATTCTGGCTCATGGACATGTACTAGATAGTTTATTTACTTTCTTGTTCTTGATATCTTTACAGCCGTAATGTGACTGTGGAGGGATTTTTCCTATCCACAGGTAGCATGGTTGGCTCTGTCATGTGCCTATCTTAGCGCACTCTGGGAAGCGGGGCGTGGCACTCTCGGCTCATGATTTTTTGGCGAGGCTACCCTCCAACTGTCGGATAGAGCAAACCTGCCTTGCTGATACTAATTATCAACCAAGTTTTTGAAGGTGAAGCAGTCTTCAAGAAGATGTCCCACTACTCAGTGGTAAAAGCAATAATCTGGGTGATGGACCTCGTTTATCTGTTCGGGGTATCAAGACTCTGGGAGGGTCATCATTTGATGCTTTATAACAAGGCTGAATATTTTCCTTGTCTTGTCTTGAGGGAAAGAGTACTCCCGACCCATCTTCTTTATAAAAGACAGGTTCCAGCTGACTTTTTCTCGCTCGCGTGGCTTCTTGGATCCGCTTCGCTGTCTTTGAATGCAGTCCCCATTCTTGATCTTGTCATTGCTTCTGCATCGGACTTTTTCCTTCCCGCGAGAGCGCACAACAGGCTGAGGGTGAAGGACATCGTCGTCTTCTCTTTCCGTAGCATACTAAATGATACGCTGCGTCCTGGCTTTCTCGTAAATGGCCATTTCATGGCTATGGTCATTCCGAACCTTTTGACCCGCTTCTTTTATCAGCTTGTCAATTTGTTCTTCGAATGACGGGCTTGGTATTCTCACGGTGGGATTTCGCTCTGGTTCGACATCAACGCTATCTGAAAATGTATTCGTTTCTCCACCGGAGTTATTTATGACATGGCATCCATGGAATCTCTCTCGTTTCTTGGACCGAACATATCCAAGGCCAGTCGTCTCCATTCTCCCATTGGGCATCTTTCGCTGAGTCCCGGGAACGTCCCAAATCATGTTATAGAACTGGGCTTGTCGAGCAGTATGTTTGAAAGGTACACATTGGCATTTTAATAGCCTTTTCAGTCCCTCTGCGTAGTATCTGGGAAGATGGATTGGTTGAAGTATATGGAGTGCAGGTTCAGCACTGTGCCATATTTCTTTCTCCACCTTGGTCTCCGTGGATTGATAGAAAAGGATCGCCTTCTCACCCCTTTTCTTAGGAGGGACGTAAAAGGTCTGCAGCTCTTGCATGCTGTACGTATCAAGTGCATCAAGTTCTTTGTAATGCCGCTTCGGAACCATGGTAATTTGTAAGCTCTGGTCAGCTCCAGCAAAGGTCTGTATTGACAAACGGACGGAGAACACTGTGTTGGTCTCGTCTTCAGAGTCACTGCCAAAGACTAGAATATGAGTAGATGGTCCTGGCCTGTTGTCTTGGGGTTGTCCCGAGTAGACCATCTCTTCGTCCTCCTCGGTATCGCTCCCAAAGATCGGGATAGTAGCGATGACTTTTTGTTTATTCTCCGGTTTGAGGCATCTTTCCATTTCTTCGAAGTCTGGTAAGAAGTACTTGGCGTCTTCATATTTGCGGACTTCATTTACGGAGAATGGGTTCAGCTCCCCTGTAACCGTGTACTCGAGGCCATCCTTGAAGTACTTCATACAATGATGTTATGTAGAGGGGATGATGTTTTACTCATGTAACCAAGGCCTGCCGAGCAGGGCATTGTAGCAAGTCTTGGCGTCTAGCTTGGCTGCAGGGTTTACCAGCAATTTTGAGCACCTGTTTTGTTTAGAGCAAAGGACTAAAAATCCTTGTGTCAGTGGTTCGAATCCATTTCTAAGCGGGCAAGCCCGATTCCTTTGCCTAGCCCTGTAAGCCCACACCTGAGTAGTGTAGATCGTTCAACACCTGCGGCACAAACCCATTTTTGACATGGAACTTGATGTCAGCGACGAGCAGCCCAAAGCGTAATATCAGTATTACAGACCCGAGCATTTGTGATGATTGGGAGTCAAAACCGGAGATGGTAATTTTATCCCGAGCTAGGTGCTGCACGTTCATGCAAATTTCCTTCAACACCCTTACATTGAGAAGGTTGACGGAGGACCCGTTGTTGACCAGATCTTCCCTATCTTGATATCGAGACAATACCCGGTTACATACAGCGGATAGTTGTGCCCGCATGTTCCGAGAAGGAGGTCTTCATTGCTGAAGATGATATCAGCGGTGTGAATTTCTTCCAGCCCATCCTTTATCTTTTCTTCTGCAAGGAAGGCTTGAAACTGGTCGGACTCTTGTAACGCCTTGATCATGGAATCTCGTGCTTCTTTAGACACGAGAAGGGCATCCTAGATACTCAATTGTGAGGTTATCTTCCTCAGATGTGTCAGGACATTGTAATCCACCTTTTTCTTCTTGGGCGGGTCCTTGGCTGTAAGCTCTTCGACGACTCTATCATCGAGGGAAATCTCCTCAAGGACTTTTTCCTTCCCTTTGTCTCTTTTGCCCGAACCTTTGTTTGAGGGTCTGAGATTCTTTTCAGGCAACTTACGGTTACGCAACTGAATGTTCTCACAGTTCCTCATCTCTTCTTCTTTTACAGAGGTGGATTCCTTGAAGAGAGATACGAGGGCCATTTCTTCATCTGAATCGCTCCCGAGGGTAAGGAATTGAGACTACCTTTTTGTTGGGATGACATCAACCATATGACAGTTACCGGCTGTTCCTTCATGCTCATCTGTCGTGTTTCTCTGCTCCCGACGGGCTTTGCGCTTCATTCGCTTGAATCGTTGTCGACGAGCAACGTATCCTTGCCACCACTTCTTGAAGGCATTGCACTCTTCGGTAGGGTGTGTGGCCTTCTGATGGTATAAGCAGTAGTTCGGATGTGCATCCGGTTCGTCGGGGTACGTACTCCTGAAAGTATTTTCTTTGAAAGGTGGCAGCATCATTCCCACTGACAGAACTTTGGCGAACTGCTTCCTTATCTTGATTCTGCTCTTGCTGGCGGCAAGGGCACTTTGATCCGGTTGAGGTACTTTATGGATTCTCATCACCGGAGCTTTTTCGGCCTGGCACCGATGCTTGGCCTTTTCATAAATGGCCGCTTCACATTCTCGATCAGCTTTTCTCTTTAAAAGAGCTTCGTTCAGCAGCTTGTCGATGAGGTCATCTGATCGTTCCATGGATTTTGGTTCTGGATCTGCCCTCAGTTTCTCTACGTCAGGAGCTTCTTTGCCATTTATCGACGAGTGAGAGATCATGTAGCAGCTCGCCACATAATCCTCGGGCTCTTCTGAAGAATCGTCTCCTTCATTAATATCACCGTTTCTATTCTCAAGAACATGCTTGAAGAATTCTTCCAATGTGACTGGGGTCCACACTTCTTGGTTGTATTCCTCCAGCGCGTCGATGTACTTTTGCAGACCCGTATGATTGTCGTCGAGCTGCATGGGCTTCTTGGCCTTCTTCTTTTTTCTTTAAAGATTTCGGAGGCTTGGCCTGGAGGTTTTTCCCATCGTTACCAACTTTAAGGCGTTGGGTGCGGTTTCAGCATTCCGTCCATAATCTCAGGCTCTAGCGGGCATTTCCACCTAATTGCCGGACATGCTTAAAGATCCTTCAACATTCTTTTAGTTTTAGCCGAAAGGACAACTTCCACGGAGCTTCTTCTATAAATGAGCATGATGCCCCCGGCGTATCCATCTTTTTAGGAGCGTGCTGCTGCGGCGGGTTTACTTTCCAGTTTTCGGATAGCGCGAACTTGCCCTGTTGGTACTGGTCTTCAACCCAGTTTTTGAAGACGTAGCAATCTTCTATTGGGTGGCCCACTATTCGTTGTTAGGGGAAGTAATTGGGATTGTTGACGTCGCCCGAATGCAGCGGGCGTATCGGATCCGGCAGAGTGATGGGTCTATTGCACACTGTCAGCTCGAACAATCTCCTCGTTTTATCCCAAGGAAATGAGTAAGGAAGTCTCAACTTCTGTTCGAGGGCTAGCGGTTTATTGTTTTGGCGAGCCACCAGTTTCGGGTCACTCAATTTTTGTTGAGCGTTGGCGACAAAGGTCGCTTTCCCTTTCCCCTTTTCATTACGGAGATCTGTTTTTGAAGAGTACGACCTATGGCCCATCTGGTCCATTTGGGCCAGCTTTTCAATCAAGGCCTGGAAGGTGGTCGGCTTGAAGAACATACCCACGACAAGAGCTTCTTCTATGAGTTGTTCTCATTTCAACCATAGGTTCCGCCACCGAATTGCGTACTGAACCCAGATTTCTTTCGGCTTCACCTTGGCGTTTATTAATGCCGTGATCGGGGTGCGCTTGCGAACCGTTGCGTAAATAGTATCTCCATTTATGTATATATCTTAATAGAATCATTCGGAAGCTCCGAATACCATTCAAATACCGTCTCCGACAAGCTGCCAACAAACTGGCGAAGCAGCAGTTTGTCATCGCCCCCGGTATTACCGCACAAAGCTCTGCATTGAGCAACGTGTTGGTGCGGATTTCCCGTCCCCTTATATACATGGAATTTAGGAATCGTATATCCTGACGGGTATTTAATTTGGTCGTACCAGCCTGGATAAGGTCGCTCAGTTCTGACGACCTGGCCTGCCGCTTCGTTCGCTTGATGAGCTCGTATTTGTTGAGCTATGTAGTCTTCAAGGGTAGATTTGGAGATCGTCTCCTCCCTGGCTGCTGATAAAGCCAGAGGAGGGTTTGATGTCTCCCCTCTGTCGTCTTCAATGATTATTGGAGGATCCTCGGCTGGACGATCTAGCTGGATCATCATCCTAACCATGTCTTGGAACAGAAGCGCCATTTGTTTTATATTAGCCGCTTGTTCCGCGGTCTCTTTATCTTTCTTTTCAAGTACCCTTCGTAGGAATTCGGTGTCGGTCTCCTGCTTCTGGCGTTGTTCTGACGATACTTCCGGGCTTTCTTTCTGCCCGGTGAGTGCGGCCATCCTTGTCAACATCTCCTGGAGCTTTTGTTGTTACTCCTAAGCTTTCGTCACAGACTGTGTGAGTGGTCGATGACCCGTGAAAGTACGGCTTTCCTCTTTTCCGGATGCCATGTAGACGGTATGCACAACCATGCCCCCAGACTTGGGGCGTTTGGGTCCACTGCCTTTAATATTTGCCGCCAGTGGTGGGATATTCTCATGCCTTCTCTTTTTATGGGAGGTCGAGATTGAGGGGGTCGTTGCAACATGCATCCATGTAGATGATACCTTCTGTGGTAAGATGAAGGGATGGTCCTCATCTTGCCGAGCCTTCGTCTTCTTCAGCCGGCGAGAATAATCTTTATCAATCATAGAGTCTTAGACTCTCTGCCAGACTCTATGGATCTTGGAGGACAACCGATGAGGAGGCTGTTCCGGCTTCACCTGTGTCGTGCCTTCAGCATGCGGAGGAAACTTCTTCAGTATAGCGGTTGGATAGTTATTGCGCACCCTCCTGAGCAGCTCAAAACTGTTCCCAGTTGGAACATCAGCATTAATTTCCACCATTGAAGCTGGTGGGGTAAGTCCAGAGGGGGAACTGCCTCCAGCTTCCTTCACTCGGCGCCAGTGGCGACGTTGAGCATGTCGTGCAGATAGGATCACCTCTGTTGTGGAAGTGACCTCGTTATGCCCCCTGCTTTGATGAGAGGTTGTTGTCGGCGTCAGCCTGTCGAAGACCGACGTCCGCTGAAAGGGAACGGTCAATCTTGCAAAGGCTGACTTTTTGGCAGGGGAAGCAACCTTGGTGACTTCACCCGGAGCGGGAGTTGGAACGGCCAGCCTTGTGAAGATCGATCCTTTAAAAGGAGAAGCCCTTTTGACGACTTTGTCTACTGGAGCTGGAATGGCTATCCGCTTCGGGATAACCCCTTCAGGTATCGCGGGCCTCTTTGTGGGCCCACTTGAGCTTGGACTCAGCCTGTCAAAGACTGAGGCGGCAGACATGGACGACCCGTTGAGAGGGGCCGTGGTAGTTGCAAGCCGATCAAAGACCGACTTTTTAAGGGCCTCCTGTGACGACATTTAGGCATTGAAGTTTATTGGCGGGAGCATAGTCCCGAAGAACAGTCTAGTGGTGGCCTGAGTCACCTGTTCCACTGGCATTGCGAAGATGGAGGCCTCTTGGGGCCCATAAGTCACTCCTCCAGCAGGGACGGAGTGAGACTTTCTGTTGCAATTAGTGCAGTTGGAAGACATCGATGTTATCTCCTTTTCTGCATGGAGAAAGACACCAAATCTTAGTACCTCGAATCCAGGAGAAACCATATTAAACCGCGATTCGTTCGCGAACACGACACACGAAGTGTGGAGTGGAAAGAGGAAGAGGCCCCACCGGGCGTGCCAGAATCTGTTTACCGCCGAAAACAGGGACAAAACCGCGTAGGTCGTCTTGCCTGAATTTTAGGGCAGATTCTATTTGGATTTATCCGTCCATCTCTCCGGAGATGCCAAGTTAATTTATGGCACCGTGCATCGGAGGTTTGGACGGAAGCGGCCATTGTAGTAGACTTCGTCAGATTCCCTCTCTTTTACGAGGTTTTTTTTTTATTGTGGAGACGCTCTTCCCTGCAGGCGTAAGCCCCTGCAGTTAATTACGTTACCGCGTAGCTGTAACGCTTTAGAAATTCGTTTAGGATAATTTCGCGTTAGTTATTAAAGATGCGTGTTTTTCATAAAAACCCGTAAAACTTATTTCTTTTGTTGACTAGTTCTAATTGCGATGAGAGGTGTTTTTATATATAAATGAGTTTATTAATTTTAAATTAGCTAGTGTTCTTTTAATTAGAAATTACTTCCCTTAATTACTTTTCCTAATGAGGATTAGTGAAACTTGCTTGCACACTTAGCACATTTTGGTAACATAAGTTTTCTTTCTCACCTCTTTCAATTTAAGCATTTCCTTTCTTTTTTAAAATCCATAAAGAAATTTGAAATTTGAGAGAAAAGAGAGAGGCATGGAGTGCAATTAATGAGGCATGGTGAACCCTTGACTTTAACAATTTTCTCTCTCCCTCTCTTGCTGAAACTTTCAGCAGAGAAAGCAACAGCAACAACAACATTTTCATCATCTTTTTGTTCTTCTTTCATTTCTCTTTGAGGCCATACACAACCCTACACAAAAACCTCTCATGTTGGAGATAGTGCCCTCATAGTCAATTATTGGATCGCAGGTACGTGATTGCAATGATTGCGGAGGACCTATCCCGGTAGGACAGTCTTACTTGAAATGATAGTATGCTATCTGGTTTGCCTTTATCAGTCGTGTTCATGTTCAGGTGACTGATTGCATGTTACACTTTGATAGAGCCCTTAGGATCTTGCTTTACTACCAACAGTATGATGGCGATCATATACGTGAGAGTTGGGTAGTTTATATGCATATCCTTAATTGTGGTCCCTAGTCGTGGGAGTTTCGAGACAGGGCATCGATACTCCGGAGTAGACTAGTGTATACAGTCGAGACCCCGACGAGGGGCGGTGGCCGGTCTCACAAGCCACTGGTGTCAGTTGGATCACCTAAGATGTATACAGGTGCTCATTGGGTTATGAGTACACCGGACAGGACTCGCCGGGAATCTGCTAGTTAGTATTATATCTATCGTCAGATAGCAGTTCCCTGGTGACATGTGTACAGGTTAGTTCATCGACCTGAGGTCGTCATTTGTCTCGTGTGAGTTCCCACTGTGCTTTGATTTCTACCCTACCACGGCTCAAAGGAGTCGTGCAAACAGGTAGCTTTTGGGTACAGTCCCGAGCCATATGGAGGCACGTGAGCGGATCGGCAGGGGATTCGTCTCTCCCGGTATTGGGGGCGAGATCGTGCTGTGTCTAGGAGAGCCATTACGCAAAGCCCTCGGCCGAGGCAGGAGATTTACTGGTAGGTATTCCAGTAGTATCTCAGGGCGTTCTGGGCTACACTCCGACACGACTTATACTGCTAATGGGGGTCTGACGTTACTAGCCCCCTAGGCGGATATGCGATACTCATTGACGAACGGACCGGACTGTATATACATTGTCACTGTTAGGCTCAGTAGGGTTTTCGGAGGAGTTCGCTCATCGGTCTCCCTTGAGTTCGCTCCTCGGCCACCCTTGAGGTCAGTCCATGGGCAGCCGTTACGCATAGCTAGTGCCGCTGACGGTTTGTGGTTAAACCCACTGCCAGGGTGCTGACGAGTCATTAGAGTCTCCCACAGACAGTTTCCCAAGTTCGGGCGAAACGTTGTAGAGGCCGTATGGTTTTATGGCAGGGTTCGGAAAATGCACGTGCGTTTACGCACGTGTCGATTTTCGGACAGATGATACTGGTCGGCTTTGGTTTAAGCCGGATCCGAGTATTATATTGAGTAGGTATAATATCTTTGTCTCAGTTGCATTTGTATTCGGTCGTAATACAAATGCGGGTATATTTATACAGTTTCGGGGTTGTCCTGAAATTCGTTTCAGGATCACTTTTGGAAGTTGCCAGTTTCCAGTTTTCTATCAGCCGTCTTTTAACATTCGGTTAGAGACGGATTTGTCTTTTCTTGAGATGAGTGTGGATTCTTCTAGAAGGTTCTAGATGAGGTGACTAGGATTAAATGGTGTTAAGTTCTAATTGGTTGCATTTATTAGATGATGACTAGCCTAATGACTCATGCTTTGTGTTTAATTCCTTTTGGATTGCTTAAGATATTTTGTAGTGAGAAGGTTTTAGCTTAAGGTTACCCCCTTCTCCTACGGTCACCTCCCTCTTGCTATATATGGCTTGCCCTCTCTCTCTCCTCATTCTCACTCTCACTTGATATTTCATTTCGGTTAGAAAAGATTATGATAGCATTCGGGGTGTATGGAATTTTACAGTTCATTTCATTCCATCACCCGATTTCCACGGCAACTTCATTAACCGATCGTCCACGGATTTGGACGAAGTGAGACAAAGTCATCTACTCATTCTCTACATCAATCTTGGTCGTCTCTTTTAGCAAAATTGACGATCGAGTTGCCTCGAGTCAGAGGCGGGAGCCCGTTTAAAGAACCGATCATGTGGTGCCACTTCGACAAGGAGATCGGAGATCGACGAGATCGGAGCAGCCGCAACGAAGCGTGGGATGATGGTTGAAGAACGAAGGACTCGGATCGTTCGGTATAACCATTCTACACTCTTTACAGTTTGTTAGTTTAGCAATAATGGCAGATCCGGGTTAAAGTATACGATAGCGCCAGTCTAAAACTTTTGTTCCGCATTTTGGCGTCTGTAGACGGCCGGGGCGATAGCGTAGACTTACATCTCATTCCTTCACTCAAAACCATGGAAAATGGCTCCTTTGTGGACTTTGGATGCAAATCTGTGCATGCGAGGGTTAAGGCTGGGAAATTGAGTTCTCTTGGATCTTTTGAAGGTATCAAAACTCACCCATATCACCCTAGATCATAAATTTTAGTTTTGTTAGCTAAAAATCATATTTTCATGTGTTTTTTGTGATATTGTAGGGAATTTGTGAAGTTTATGTTAAATTGGTATTATTATGGCTTGGTTAACTCTTTTAAGTGCTATTAGAGCTGTCTAAACCAAGTTTTTATTTCAGTTTACAATAAAATACCCTTAGGTACCAAATTAGTGTTTTTAAAACGTATATAAGTTTGTTATTAGGATACAGTGATCTGCTTTGCCTGCGAGTGTTTTCTGGAGTTACAAACAACTTCAGAATGGTGTGCAGGGTTTTTGGGGTGTTATGTTGAAGTTCGAGCCCTTTCCACCATAGGAAAACCGGCGGCTCCCTCCTGCAGGTCCGGCGATGCCGGCCCCCCCTCCTCTGTTGGGTCTGGTGTTGTGCAGGGTGGTGTCTGTGTGTGTTTTGCAGTGTTTGGTCTTGTTTACTTTTGGGGATTTCTTCCAGGTAAAAATCCGGGAGTTGTTTCCCTTAAATTGGAGTTTGTGTTTAGCGCGACACGTACGCTTCATTGTGGTCTGGTGAGTTTTGTGCATCGCTGCGCATCGGGGTGGTACAGGGTTTAGCACACGCGAGTTTTAGTGTATCGAGTTCACGCGTTTAGCTTGTGACGCTATTTTCCCGTACTGCTTTAGTATCACGTTTTACAGGATTGTTGCTTATGCTTATTCCTTGTGTAATTCTAGGTTCGCAGGCAAGTACGACGGACGCCTCGAAGAAGGGGAAACAAGTCGTCGGCTATACTTAGCACGAGACTACGGTGAGTAGATTTAACATCTACGGGGAAATCGCCCGCATGGCGTTATGCGTCAGGGCTAATATGACTTTGTAGCAGCATATTGCATTTACATACATTGACTGTGTAAGTCCACGTTGCCCACCCGGTGCTTACGGGGAGGCGGAAAACATAATAAAAAATGGATTTTTAATGACTTAGGCAACATGGACCTTGCTTGTGAGGATCTTTGCTAAACGAAAACTAGCTAAAGCAAACTAACAACTAGCTAAGTTGTAGAAAGGTTATACCTTGAGCTCGAAGTCCTTCTCTCCTTGCTCGTCGGAATGGTAGAAAGGCCTCACCTTGCTTTTCTTCTTCCGTCAAAGAAGGATCCACCCGAAAGCCTCGACCTTTAGCTTCAACTCCAAGCTAGGAGTAACTAGAGTGCAAGAAATGCTAAGACTTGAACCCTAGAAGAGAGTAGAGAAGATCAAGTGAAGGTTTTTCTCAAGCTTTTTGTTTCTCAACACATGAGAGGGAGAGAGCTTGAGGGAGAGGATGAGCAAGAGAGAGAAAAGATATGAGAGAATGAATTATTAGTGAGCCATTCTCACTAATATGTGTGTGATATTTTAATTAATTAATTAGCTAGAAAATTGTCATGGTTTAATCAAGAGGTGAACATTATCATTTCAATATTAATGCAAATTGCAAGGATCAAAGAGCATCTTCCAATGATCATGGTCAAATTGTCAACTTGGTCAACAAGTCAATGAAGTCAAAAGGTCAACGACAACAACCATGCACAATAATTAAGCTAATTATCAATTAACAATAATACACACAAAAGCAATAGGGTTAATAAAATGACAATAGTCATTAACCCTAAACAAGGTCCTCTCCCTCAATCTCAAGCAACTGTGCATACGCACCCGCATTCGTGATCCGAGGAACACGAATACTCTGAGAAAAACCAATCTCAAATCATATACTAGGATCCGGCTTAAACCAAAGCCCGCTAGTATAAACTGTCCGGACAGCAAACGTGCACAAGTGCGCGGATGCGAACGAACCCTGTCGCAAAACCATGCGACCTCTACTCATTTTGCCTAAAGGCGAATAGCTCTCTGTGTGGGACTCTAAAGAGTCGACACTACGCTGGCATTGGGTTTAACCACAGACCGCAAGCGGCACTAGCTGTACGTAACGGTCCCCAGGTAGATGTCGATAAGAAGACTGACGAGGTGAACCCCATCTGCACTCCTACTGAGCCTGTATGTGACAGTCTCCGTACAGTCCGGTCTGTTCGTCTGATACATCGCATGGCGGGCCTAGGGGGCGGTGAACGTCAGTCCCCTAATAGCGGTACAAGTCGTGTCGGAGTGTAGCCCAGAACACCCTGAGATAACACTGGAAGCCTACCAGTATATCTCGCTTGCCCTGGCCAGGGACTACTCGTGTAATGGCTCTCCTGGACACAGCGCGATGTCAACCCCCAATACCGGGAGAGACGAATCCTGTCTAACCGTCACTGCCTCCAAGTGCTTCGGGACTGCACCCAAAAACAACCTGTTTGCACGACTCCTTTGAGCCGTGGTAGGGTAGTAATCAAAGTGCAGTGGGAACACACTCGAGGCGAAGTGACAGTGTCAAGTCAGCGGACTAAGCTGTACTCATGTCACCTGGGAACTGATAACTGACGATAGGTATATTACCAACCAACAGTTCCCGACGAGTCCTGTCCAGTGTACTCGTAACCTAACGAGCACCCGCATACTATCTCTAGTACGACGTACTAACGGCTGTGGGACAGACCGTCTCCCACACTGGGATGAGAAGCGCATACGCTAGTCTACTCCGGAGTATCGATGCCCTGTCTCGATAGTCCAACGACCAGGGACCTGTATAAGGATGTGCTTATAGATTACCCAGCTCCCACGAGTGCGAGCGCCATCACAACGCTGGTAATCAAGCAAGGATCCTAAGGGCTCTACTAATATGTATACCAGCAATATGCTAAAAGAAACACATGCACATATTAAAGCAGAGACAAACCAAGTAGCATACTACCATTTCGAGCAAGATTGTATATACAACTGTGAATATCCCAAGCTTCCATTAAGTAATATACAAACTAGTATGATACAGTAATGGCCTCTAGGGCATATACACTAACAGACTGTTCATGGATACTATTTGTTGCATACCGCATTCCCTGCTATATGTACATGAACTTAGAATTGGTAAGAACACCGCACTGTTACTAACGGTTCATGTTGCACGAGCACTAATCTGCATGTTTCACACACACCGTTAGTAACTGCCATGACGCTCACACTGTAGAATTGCCATGATCATTATACTGTAGTTCATCCTACATATGATTCGAAATGATTGTTCATACTTGTGCACGTACTCCTTTATATGTTCATACTTGTGCACGTACTCCTTTACATGTTCATACTTGTGCACGTACTCATTTACATACTTATGCGTATTCAAACTGTACCTACCTGGATAAGCTGATTTTGGTAGAAACTGGGGCCGCATGATGCCTTTGAAAAAACTGAAACTATTTTAAAGAGTGGTTTCTCCCTTTTACTTATAGTATGACTTGATGCACATATCACATCGCATTGACTTACACATTGGTTTTGGATTTCATATGATTTCTGGTTTTGAGGACCGTGGAGTTATTTAAGAAAATATGCACTATTTGAAAACCCGGTTCCTCATGATATAATATTTTGGTGCGTCCACCACGCGTTTTCTCGGTTCTGAGACGTGTGCTTGAAACTCGATTCGAGGAGTTGGATGATCCGTTTGCGGGTTCGTGGTTGACCCGGTATGGTTCCCCGGGGCGAGAAATGTTTTCGTGGAGTAGACGATGAGCCTGGCAGGGTGGCGAGTACCTACCGGTGATTGGTTGGACCTGGCGGTTATCCGGAGGATACTGACCAGAGTCGATAGATAGATACAGGATGACTCGTACTGCCGGGGCCGAGGGCCGATACCGCAGACGGAGCCCGTGGGATGATCCAGACTGACGGAGCCCGATATATGAGGATTTGCGTGTCGATGCTGGACACGATTATTTCATGATATTTTGAGTGCCGATGTTGGGCACTCGTGATTATCTGAGATTTACAGGATTTAAGGGCCGATGAGAGTGTCGGCGCCTGAGTTTATTGGGATCTGGGTGCATTGATAAGCACCGATTATATTTTCCACGTTGACATTCCGTGTAGATGTTATATTTCCCATGCTCAGCATTCATTATTTTGCATCTTATCCTGTAGTCATATTATCTGATAGAGCACTTTCATGATTATTGCACATACTGCTTATCGCATATAGATATCATCTGCTGGCATATGATAGAGTAACGCAGCACGTGCATGCTTGCGATTACCTTTATATGTTATCTTCTATTCACGAGCTGGAAACTCACCCCCGTTGTGCCACAGTGTTTGCAGGTTGCCCCTCAGAGTAGTCGCGGTAGGCTGCCTTTTGCATCTTTTTGGATACATATACCACTACAGTTGGTGTGTGAGTTGTTTGCTGGTAGGTGGGTTGTGGTATCTGGTTATTTACATTGTACACACTTTTGTATCTAGTACTCTCCATCTACATTTATGTATTGACTTAGAGACAGTGTGAGGACGATGATGTATATTATTTGTATTTAGGTGTCGAGCTCGTGTGAGCCGTCTTTACTTATGCCGTTATCATTCTGTGATGTTTTTCACTTATTGCTCATTTCTTCGCTTCGGCGTCGTATATTTACTCTTGTGGTGTTTGTTTCCGCCGTTGGGCGTGATTGCTCCCGTTGGGATGCATCATTTCATTGTATATCATTTTTACTCATGTTTTGTCTTGTACCCGGATTCGGGATTAGTTTTACAAAGGAAATGCTGCCAAAATTTTTAAGATAATAACTTAAACTTTAAAGAATGTTATTAAACTACTTAAGGTTTTCCAAATGTTTTTTAAACAAATGTTTCAACACTCACTACTTTTGATGGTTTTGATTTCTGGGTTTCGGCTTTCTTAGTCGCGTTACGCCTGTAGACGTTACGTGGTTAAGTGCCGGTCATGAGTCGAACTTCGGGGCGTGACAAAGTTGGTATCAAAGCGTAGGTTTTACCTTTCGGGGTGTAGGATGACCCTGGTATGATGGAGTAGGTAGCTGAAGCAGAGTAGCGTAGCGTGTGTATGTTCCGCGGCATACTCACGACACGGTACTCCGCCTAAGAGACCTTAGGACTTATTGATTTAAATTCCTTCTTGAGTATATACATTCTAGCGATTCGATTTTCGTATCCTTATCGAATCCTGTTTCCTTTTCAGCCATTATGCCGCCAAAGACTACGAGGGCGCAGAGAGCGGCCGTGAGGGCCGAGATTCGAGTTGACTCGTCCGAGACGAGGACCGATCCGGCTAGTACACCGGTTATACCTGAGCAGGCTGTTCCTCCTACGACAGATCAGATCGCCATGCTAGGGGCTGGTATGTAGGAGATGCGCCAGACGGTGGGATCCAGTATGCAGGAGATGCTCCAGATGATGGGATCGCTAGTTGAGACGCTTCGAGCGCAGCGACCAGAGGTAGTTCCACCCATTGCAGGGACCGCGATGGTACCTACGGTGCAGGCAGTGGCCCCTACAGCTACAGAGGTCATTACTGTATCGCTATCAGAGTTTATGAGGCTGAAGCCTCCGGTCTTCACAGGCACCGATGCAGCCGAGGACCCAAAGTATTTCATTGATAGGATGGCCCGGATATGCTGTTCCCTCAGATGCGCAGATGCGAGATGGGTAGAGTTCACGAGCTTTCGCCTGGAAGGTCTTGCGTAGAAATGGTGCGAATCGGTCGAGAAGGGCAGAGCAGCAGGTCTTCCTCCTATGACCCGGACAGAGTTCGTGACGATATTCCTTGCCCGCTTCCTTCCACTGAGTGTCAAAGATGCTAGAGCGCGCAGGTTCGAGTCCTTACGTCAGACTCTGGAGATGACAGTGGACGAGTATGATGTACTATTTACCGAGCTATCAGTTTATGCCCCATATCTAGTGGCTACTGAGAGATGCGAGTCAAGAGATTTGTCCAAGACTTACTTACACCACTGTTCCTTGCGATCAGCGCCCAGCATTACGAGACTTATGCAGCATCTGTAGATGCAGCCTTATTAGTCGAGGAGCGCCTTGCTGAGACTTCGGTAGTTCCAGAGCCGAAGAGAGTTCATACTGGTATATCAGCACGTAGACAGACATTTAGACGCCGCGACAGGTTTCGTTCAGATACGAGGAGTAGAAGAGATTCGGGACGAGGCCAGATGTTTAGTTCGTATCCACGGGAGAGTCAGCAGTCGTCGCAGGGATGCTTTAGGTGCGGCAGTCTACTTCACCTCGTTAGAGATTGTCCCGAGATACACCGGAGGGAGGCAGCAGTACCGCATGTCACCTTACCACCTTCACCACCCCAGAGGGCGATGCCTATTGTACCTACTGTTGCTCTGCGTCAAACTCATGCACATAGAGGTCGTGGTCGCGGAGGATTTGATCTTAGAGGACGAGGTGACCGAGGCAGAGGACAGCCAGCTGCCGGCAGGGGACAGTCAGTCGCAGGTGGAGGACAGGCATGGGTTTTTGCTTTGACGCATCAGGACACGCAGACGTCCAATGCGGTGGTCTCAGGTATCCTTCCAGTATGTTTTGTTGATGCACACGTGTTGTTTGATCCCGGATCCATGCACTTGTACGTATCCACACACTTTGTGCTGAGTTTGGGTAGAGAGTCCGGTTTGCTTGATCAGCCGCTTGTTGTGACCACTCCTGTAGGAGAGTCGTTTGTTGCTAGACACGTGTTCCCGATCCTGTATTGTCCGTATTGGTGAGAGAGAGTTTTCTGTCGACTTGATCCTTCTGGAGATGTTGGACTTTGACGTTCTTTTGGGCATAGATTGGTTAGCCACGTGCTATGCATCTGTGGACTGCCGCGAGAAGACAGTTATATTTTGTTTTCCCGGCGAGTCGGTTTTTGTTGTGCTGGGGGACCGTGGTGCCGCCCCTCACAGTTTGATTTCTTCTGTTCGCGCTGGACAGCTTCTGAGGAAGGGATGTCAGGAATTTCTCGCCTATGTTTGCGATACTAGAGCTACAGAGGTTCCGTTGGATCAGGTTCCGGTTGTTAGCGAGTTTCCTGATGTTTTCCCTAACAAGCTTCCTAGGCTACCGCCCGAGCGCGACATTTCTTTCTGTATTGACTTGATTCCTGGCACAGGGCCTATTTCTATACCGCCTTATCGGATGGCCCCGGCGGAACTTAGAGAGTTGAAGGGTCAGTTGCAAGATTTGCTGGATAAGGGACTTATTCGACCCAGTGTTTCTCTTTGGGGTGCTCCGGTCCTGTTTGTTAAGAAAAAGGACGGCAGTTTGCGTCTGTGTATCGACTACCACCAGCTGAACATGGTTACTGTGCGGAACAGGTATCCTTTGCCACACATCGATGACTTGTTCGACCAGCTTTAGGGGGCAGGGTACTTTTCGAGGATTGATTTGCGATCAGGCTACCATCAGCTGCGGGTTCGATAGGAGGACATTCTTAGGACAGCTTTCCGCATGCGCTACGGCCATTATGAGTTTTTGGTGATGTCGTTCGGACTCACCAATGCACCAGCAGCATTCACGGACTTGATGAATCGTATTTTCCGGCCGTATCTTGATTTGTTCATCATTATATTTATTGACGATATTCTGGTGTATTCCCGGAGCAGAGAGGAGCACGAGCAGCACCTACAGATTACACTGCAGACATTGAGGGAGCACCAGCTTTTCGCAAAATTCTCCAAGTGTGCATTCTGGCTGGACAGCGTAGACTTCTTGGGTCACGTGATTACACGAGATGGTATATGTGTAGACCCGAGGAAGATCGAGGCCGTTCAGCGTTGGCCCAGACCCACATCAGTTACGGAGATTCGCAGCTTTTTAGGGTTGGCCGGCTACTACAGGCGATTTGTGCAGGACTTCTCCCGTATTGCTACACCTTTGACCGGGTTGACCCGAAAGGGAGTTCCTTTCGATTGGATGGAGGAGTGCGAGCACAGTTTTCAGCAGCTACGGACTCGACTGACTACGGCGCCGGTGTTATCATTGCCTTCAGGATCAGGCGGATTTGTAGTCTATTGCGATGCTTCTCGAGTGGGGTTAGGGTGCGTATTGATGCAGCATGACAGAGTGATCGCGTATGCTTCACGGCAATTGAAGAAACATGAACAAAATTACCCCACTCACGATTTGGAGATGGCTGCAGTGGTCTTTGCACTTAAGATCTGGCGACATTACCTATACGGCGAGTCGTGCCAGATATTCACTGATCACAAGATCTTAAAGTATATATTTCAGCAGCGGGACCTGAATCTTAGACAGCGCCGGTGGATGGAGCTAGTAAAGGACTACGATTGTGAGATCTTGTATCACCCGGGCAAAGCGAATGTAATAGCGGATGCTTTGAGTAGGAGGCCCGGGGTTAGTCTATCTTGTTTGAGCGCAGTGCAGAGGCAGTCGTCGACAGATTGGCAGATTTTATGCGACAGCCGAGTGCAGTTCGAGTTTATGCCGATCGGGGGACAGCTTGCGCATGTTCGTGCACACCCACAGTTGCTTGACCGTATACATGAGGCACAATACAGTGATGATCGTTGTTCAGAGATCATAGCACATATTGGACATGGCAGATTTTCCGAGTTTGTGATCGATGATCAGGGATACTGCGATTTGGGACTAGACTGTGCGTACCAGATGCTGAGGGACTGCGGCGCGAGATTCTTAAGGAGGCACATCGACCGGTATACAGTGTTCATCCAGGTTCCACCAAGATGTACCATGACATGAGAGATGTTCACCGGTGGGACGGAATGAAGAGGGACATCGCAGATTTTGTGTCGAGATGCCTGACTAGTCAGCAAGTCAAGGCCGAGCACCAGAGGCCCACGGGAGAGCTACAGCCGTTACCCATTCCGGAGTGGAAAATGGGAGCAGATTTCTGTAGACTTCATTGTGGGTCTACCCAGGGCTAGTCGAGGGTATGACTCCATCTGGGTGATCGTGGATCGTTTGACGAAAGCGGCTCACTTCCTGCTAGTGAAGACGACTTTCGATTTTGCTCAGTATGCCCAGATATACATTGACGGGATTGTACAACTGCATGGAGTCCCGACGTGTATCGTGTCCAACAGAGGCACCCAGTTTACCAGCCGACTATGGCAGAGGCTTCAGGAGGCTTTGGGCACCCGCTTGAGTTTCAGCACAGCATTTCATCCGCAGACTGACGGACAGTCAGAGCGGACTATTCAGACTTTCGAGGACATGCTCCGAGCGTGCGTCTTAGACTTCGGAGGTAGCTGGGATCATCATTTACCCTTAGTAGAGTTCTCCTACAACAACAGTTTCCAGGAGACCATTCAGATGGCACCATTCGAGGCTCTATATGGTAGGAGATGCAGATCGCCCGTCTGTTGGACAGAGCTCAGCGAGAGCAGTATTTTAGGGCCGCAGATTGTTAAGGAGACGACCGCGAAGATCCAGTTGATTCGCGATAGGATGAGGGCAGCCCAGAGTAGGCAGAGATCTTATGCGGACCGTCGTCATCGCAGACTTGAGTTTTCTATAGGTGATCACGTTTTCTTAAGGGTCTCCCTAATGAAAGGTGTGATGAGATTTGGGAAGAAGGGGAAGCTTAGTCCCAGGTGCGTGGGCCCTTTCGAGATCCTCGAGCGTGTTGGTGCAGTTGCGTATCGGTTAGCCCTTCCGTCCAGTTTTCCAGATGTGCACCCCGTATTTCACGTTTCGATACTCCGCAAGTATCTTCATGATCCTTCGCATGCGATTCAACACCCGACGATCCAGCTTGAGCGCAACCTTTCCTATGCAGAGCAGCCGGTGGTCATCTTGGATCGAAAAGTGGAGAAATTGAGATCGAAGGATATACCGTCTGTCAAGGTACTTTGGCGTGGCCCGAGCGGCGAGGAGGTCACTTGGGAGACCGAGAGCGAGATGAGGAAGAAATATCCCCATCTCTTTGAAGGTACGTGTAGTTAGATTTTTAAATTCGGGGACCGAATTTCTTTAAGGGGGGTAGATTGTAACGCTTTGGAAATTCGTTTAGGATAATTTCTTGATAGTTTGTAAAGATGTGTGTTTTTCATAAAAACCCGTAAAACTTATTTCTTTTGTTGACTAGTTCTAATTGCGATGAGAGGTGTTTTTATATATAAATGGGTTTATTAATTTTAAATTAGCTAGTGTTCTTTTAATTAGAAATTACTTCCCTTAATTACTTTTCCTAATGAGGATTAGTGAAACTTGCTTGCACACTTAGCACATTTTGGTAACATAAGTTTTCTTTCTCACGTCTTTCAATTTAAGCATTTCTTTTCTTTTTTAAAATCCATAAAGAAATTTGAAATTTGAGAGAAAAGAGAGAGGCATGGAGTGAAATTAATGAGGCATGGTGAACCCTTGACTTTAACAATTTTCTCTCTTTCTCCCTCTCTTTCTCTCTCCCTCTCTTGCTGAAACTTTCAGCAGAGAAAGCAGCAGCAGCAACAACATTTTCATCATCTTTTTGTTCTTCTTTGATTTCTCTTTGAGGCCATACACAACCCTACACAAAAAACCTCTCATTCCTTCACTCAAAACCTTGGAAAATGGCTCCTTTGTGGACTTTGGATGCAAATCTGTGCATGTGAGGGTTAAGGCTGGGAAATTGAGTTCTCTTGGATCTTTTGAAGGTATCAAAACTCACTCATATCACCCTAGATCATAAATTTTAGTTTTGTTAGCTAAAAATCATATTTTCATGTGTTTTTTTGTGATAATGAAGGGAATTTGTGAAGTTTATGTTAAATTGGTATTATTATGGCTTGGTTAACTCTTTTAAGTGCTATTAGAGCTGTCTAAACCAAGTTTTTATTTCAGTTTACGCTAAAATACCCTTAGGTACCAAATTAGTGTTTTTAAAACGTATTTAAGTTTGTTATTAGGATACGGTGATCTGCTTTGTCTGCAAGTGTTTTCTGGAGTTACATACAACTTCAGAATGGTGTGCAGGGTTTTGGGGTGTTGTGTTGAAGTTCGAGCCCTTTCCACCTTAGGAAAACCGGCGGCTCCCTCCTGCAGGTCCGGCGACGCCGGCCCCCCCCTCTGTTGGGTCTGGTGTTGTGCAGGGTGGTGTCTGTGTGTGTTTTGCACTATTTGGTTTTGTTTACTTTTGGGGATTTCTTCCAGGTAAAAATCTGGGAGCTGTTTCCTTTAAATTGGAGTTTGTGTTTAGCGCGACACGTACGCTTTGTTGTGGTCTGGTGAGTTATGTGCATCGCTGCGCATCGGGGTGGTACAGGGTTTAGCACACGCGCGTTTTAGTGTATCGAGTTCACACGTTTAGCTTGTGACGCTATTTTCCCGTACTGCCTTAGTATCACTTTTTACAGGATTGTTGCTTATGCTTATTCCTTGTGTAATTCTAGGTTCGCAGGCGAGTACGACGGACGCCTCGAAGAAGGGGAAACAAGTCGTCGGCTATACTTAGCACGAGACTACGGTGAGTAGATTTAACATCTACGGGGAAATCACCCACATGGCGTTATGCGTCAGGGCTAATAGGACCTTGTAGCAGTATATTGCATTTACATATATTGACTGTTCATGGATACTATTTGTTGCATACCGCATTCCCTGCTATATGTACATGAACTTAGAATTGGTAAGAACACCGCACTGTTACTAACGGTTCATGTTGCACGAGCACTAATCTGCATGTTACACACACACCGTTAGTAACTGCCATGACGCTGTAGAATTTCCATGATCATTATACTGTAGTTCATCTCACATATGATTCGAAATGATTGTTCATACTTGTGCACATACTCCTTTACATGTTTATACTTGTGCACGTACTCCTTTACATGTTCATACTTGTGCACGTACTCATTTACATACTTATGCGTATTCAAACTGTACCTACCTGGATAAGCTGAGTTTGGTAGAAACTGGGAGCCACATGATGCCTTTGAAAAAACTGAAAATATTTTAAAGAGAGGTTTCTCCCTTTTACATATAGTATGACTTGATGCACATATCACATCGCATTGACTTACACATTGGTTTTGGATTTCATGTGATATCTGGTTTTGAGGACCGTGGAGTTATTTAAGAAAATATGCACTATTTGAAAACCCGGTTCCTCATGATATGATATTTTGGTGCGTCCACCACGCGTTTTCTCGGTTCTGAGACGTGTGCTTGAAACCCGATTCGAGGAGTTGGATGATCCGTTTGCAGGTTCGTGGTGGACCCGGTATGGTTCCCCGGGGTGAGAAATGTTTTCGTGGAGTAGACGATAAGCCTGGCAGGGTGGCGAGTACCTACCGGTGATTGGTTAGACCTGGCGGTTATCCGGAGGATACTGACCAGAGTCGATAGATAGATACGGGACGACTCGTACTGCAGGGGCCGAGGGTCGATACCGTAGACAGAGCCCGTGGGCTGATCCAGACTGACGAAGCCCGATATATGAGGATTTGCGTGTCGATACTGGACACGATTATTTCATGATATCTTGAGTGCCGATGTTGGGCACTCGTGATTCTCTGAGATTTACAGGATTTGAGGGCCGATGAGAGTGCCGGTGCCTGAGTTTATTGGGATCTGGTTGCATTGATAGGCACCGATTATATTTTCCACGTTGACATTCAGTGTAGATGTTATATTTCCCATGCTTAGCATTCATTATTTTGCATCTCATCCTGTAGTCATATTATCTGATAGAGCACTTGCATGATTATTGCACATATTGCTTATCGCATATAGATATCATCTGCTGGTATATGATAGAGTAACGCAGCACGTGCATGCTCGCGATTACCTTTATATGTTATCTTCTATTCACGAGCTGGCAACTCACCCCCGTTGTGCCACAGTGTTTGCAGGTTGCCCCTCAGAGTAGTCGCGGCAGGTTGCCTTTTGCATCTTTTTGGCTACAGATACCACTACAGTTGGTGTGTGAGCTGTTTGCTGTTAGGTGGGTTGTGGTATCTGGTTATTTACATTGTACACACTTTTGTATCTAGTACTCTCCATCTACATTTATGAATTGACTTAGAGACAGTGTGAGGACGATGATGTATATTATTTGTATTCTGGTGTCGAGCTCGTGTGAGCCGTCTCTACTTATGCAGTTATCATTCTGTGATGTTTTTCACTTATTGCTCATTTCTTCGCTTCGGCGTCGTATATTTACTCTTGTGGTGTTTGTTTCTGCCGTTGGGCGTGATTGCTCCCGTTGGGATGCCTCATTTCATTGTATATCGTTTTTACTCATGTTTTGTCGTGTACCCGGATTCAGGATTAGTTTTACAAAGGAAATGCTGCCAAAATTTTTAAGATGATAACTTAAACTTTAAAGAATGTTATTAAACTACTTAAGGTTTTCCAAATGTTTTTTAAACAAATGTTTCAACACTCACTACTTTTGATGGTTTTGATTTCTGGGTTTCGGCTTTCTTAGTCGCGATGAATAGCCAAAACCCTACCCTAGACCCCTACGGGTACGGCAAACTACCCGCCAAGTATCCGAAGTGAAGCGGTCTCCCTCAACAACGTGAGTAGGCCACTAAACACTTCAAAGTACCAGGTAGTTTGTGCACCCCATCTTGGGTCTATCCTAGGAGCAGAAAATAGTAAATGAAATAATACAATGGTGGCTAGAACCTCAGCCCGGATGTTCCCCGCAAAAGAATATTACAACAATTTACAAATTACATTTGAATGAAAGAAACACTCGTCTCACATCCCCGGCTATCCATTCACGACAATCCAACAAGTCCACAAACACAAACCATTACATAAATGTGCAACCCCCTGCTAACCGACATACTAGCAGTTAGGGGAGGTTTACAAACACATTAAACAAAACACCGATATAATCAAGTTAGCCAAACATCTTAGAATTTCGATCAAGCAAACACAAATGATTCTACTCCAAATAATTCTCTGTGCACCTGAAGCATGAGCAGAAACAGAACATCCCAGAAAATACAAAATTAACACAGAAGAGTTACAGGGGAATTTTGGGGTGACTCGGCTCCTACTCGGCCGCGAATCCGCGGCGGATTGCTTGGATCGGCCGCGGTTCCACGGCGGTTTGGCCGAGTTAGGATCCCAAATTTCTCCAGTAATCTTATAATTCCCTGCTTGTATTTGAAGGGTCCCTGAAAAATTTTTAGACCCCGTTTTAAAATCGGCAGAAACATGGTGAAAAAATCGTATTTTTGGGTTCGTTTTGCGATCGAATTTCTAACGACTTTGCTAACAAGTTAGTTATGGTTTAGCGAGGCACTGATACCACTGTAAGTCGACGTTAGACACCCCACATGATGCGGGGAGGCGGAATAGGTAAAACAATCATTTTGTTTAAACTAACATCGACTAACTTTACGGATCTTTGCCAAACCCTAACTAACAACAACATAGAAGTGTTTAGCTACTATGAAAGATGATTATACCTAATGAATCAAGTCCATCTTGTACTCGTAGACCGCTTCCTCGTCGGCCTCCTCAATGTGATAGAAGATCCACCCGAGAGCTACTTCTCCAAGCTTTAACCTCACACTTGAGGTAACAAAGTGGCTATGAGTGCTAATCAAAGCAATCTAGAGGATATTGAAGAGAATTAGGGATCTATTAGTCTTGCTAACTCTTGGATCTCAACACATGAGAGGTTAGGGTTAGGGTTGAAGAGAGAGAGCTTGAGGAGAGAGAATGTGAGAATAATTATCATATGGAAATTAACTCATTTGTGTATATATATGAAGCATAAAATATCTTATACAAAAATATCTTTGTACAAATATCTTCATGCTTCATTTAATACATAATGAATCATCTAATGAGTCATTAAAACCATTAATGCTTCATTAACTCACTTGAAGAATCATCTCAATGAGTCACAAAACCATTCAATGCATATAACACCTAAGCCCTCCACCTCATCAACCTTCTAGAAGCTTCTCGAGTAATTAAAAGAATGCCCCTCCCATCTATGAAAACACGGAAATACTGAGACTGTATAAATCCAATAATCCATTACTAGAATCTGGCTTAAACTAATGCCCGCTAGTAAAAACTGTCCGAACATCGTACGTGCGTAAAAACACGTATGTGTCTGAACCCTGTCGTAAAACCATACGACCTCTATATCGTTTCGCCCAAAGTAGGGAAACTCTCTATGTGGGAGTCTAAAGACTCGACTACTACGCTGGCAGTGGGTTTAACCACAGACCTCAAGCAGCACTAGCTGTACGTAACGGTCCCCAGGTAGATGTCGATAAGAAGGCCGATGAGGAAACCTATCCGAACTCCTACTGAGCCTGATGTGACAATCTCTATACAGTCCGGTCTATTCGTCTAGGACTATCGCATATCGGGCCTAGGGGCGGCAAGCGTCTGTCCCCTAAAAGCGGTATAAGTCGTGTCGGAGTGAAGCCCATTACACCTTGAGAAGCTACTGGAAGACCTACCAGTATATCTCACTTGCCCTGGCCAGAGACTTTGCGTAATGGCTCTCCAGACACGGCGCGATATCAACTCCCAATACCGGGAGAGACGAATCCTATCTAACCGCCACTGCCTTCATGTGCTTCGGGACTGCACCCAACTGCTACCTGTTTGCATGACTCCTTTGAGCCATGGTAGGGTAGCAATTTAAGAACAGTAGGAACACACTCGAGGCGAAGTAGCAGTGTCAAGTCTGTGGACTATGCTGTACTCATGTCACCTGGGAACTGTTAACTGACGACGGGTATAATACCAACCAACAGTTCCCTGCGAGTCATGTCCGGTGTACCCGTAACCCAACGAGCACCTGTATACTATCTCCAGTACGACGTACTGATGGCTGTGGGACAAACCATCTCCCCAACTGGGATGAGAAGCGTACACACTAGTCTACTCCTGTGTATCGATGCCCTGTCTCGATAATCCTACGACTAGGGACCTGAAAAAGGATGTGCTTGTAGACTACCCAGCCCCCACTAGTGTGACTGCCATCACAACACTGGTAGTCAAGCAAGATCCTAAGGGCTCTATCAATACGTACACACATATTAAGATAGATATAAACCAAGTAGCATACTACCATGTTTAGCAAGACTGTTAATATAACTGTGAATATCCCAAGCTTCCATTAAGTAATATACAAGCTAGTATGATACAATAATGGCCCTTAGGGCATAAACACTAACATGCTCGAAACTAGTTGGGTCATCATCTCATGATGCAATCCTCGCTCCCATTGTCATAGAGAAACCGAAGTATCTCTCAGATGGATGAGGAACCCTACTAGATCGGCAGAGAGGCTGAAGTTCGTTGGGATCTATTGAATCCTCCGGGTTTACCAAATCATCAGCTGTAGTTTCTATAGCTGGAACTCCTTCCAGTTCTACCTCATGACCACTAATTTCTTCACAAGAAATTCCCTTTCACAAAAGTGGCATGCTGAGAAACAAAAACACCTTTTGTTCCCCAGTTTGGTAGAAGAAATTCCCTTGCGAATGCTTGGGATATCCAACAAACTTCCACAGAACTGACCTTGCCTTGAGCTTGTCTGGATTATGCTTTTAGACATAGGCCGGACAACCCCAAATCTTAACTTCCTCAAGAGATGGGCTCTTCCCATACCATATCACATATGGAGTGGTAGGCAACTGATTTGATCAGAACCCTACTCAATAGGTATGCAACTTTTCATGTGCATAACTCCCAAAAGGAAATAGGCAACTCAGTAGTACTCATCATAGAGCACACCATATCATATAGGGTGTGATTGCTCCGCCCCGATACACCGACGTGCTGTGGTGTATTCGGAGGAGTAATGCTGAGAGAGAATCTCATTCTCCTTTAGAATAGTCCAGGAATTCCGTGCTTAAGTATTCTCCTCCTTGATCACATCAAAGGACATAATACTTATACCCGTTTTTAGTTCTCTACTTCTAACTTATATTCATTGAATTTCTCAAAAGTTCCAGACTTGTGTTTCAACAGGAACATATGTCCGGATCTTAAGAGATAATCAGTGAATGTAATGAAGTACAAAGAACCGGTCTTGGCATGTGTAGACAGGGGACCTTTATACATCAGCATGTATCAATCCCAAGAGTTCACTAACTCTTTCTCTGTTTCTAATAAACGGAGCTGTGGTCATCTTATCTTTGTGACATGACTGGCAAGTTTTACAAGATGTAAATCCAAACTAATTTAAATATGCATCTTCATGCAACTTTAGCTAGTCGGGTCGCATCGATATGACCTAGTCAACACTGCCTCAAGAAGGATTCGTTCATTTCTGAACTCTTTCTCTTGTGTGTGTTCTGTATGTTAAGAACTGTGCTTTGATTTAGAACGTTTATACTTTTAGATAACGTGCCTGAACCGATCAACTTTTGATATAGCAAATGTTCAAAACATTATCCAACAATACAAAATTATATCCTTCTTTATTAAATAAAGAGACTGATATGATGTTGTATATCAGGTTTGGTATCTAATAACATTCGTTCAGAATCAATGTATTCAGGTAATACAGGGTGATAACTGCCAACAGACTTGGCTGAAACACTTGCACTGTTTCCAACTCTTGAAACTTATCACCCGTTCTCAGTCCTCTACCTATCTGTAGCCTATGTAACAGATTACATATGTGGGATCCTGATCCGGTATCTCATACCTAGGACGTAAAGTATACTGAGAAACAGTTCTCGGTAATGAACACACCCGAAGAAGATGCATCAGCATGCACTTTCTCCGTTTGGGTGGTACGGGAATTCTGGTAATCCCCTATTTCCTGCTCTGTCTTATAACAATTATAAGATGGAGCGGGACCAACGTTCCTTAGCGCAGTATAACAAGCGGGTTCGGTCAATACATCCGTATTATTATCTTGATTAAGGCGTGACATGGTTGCTACCTGGAGAGAGATAGAAGAAAACACTCAGCGTATGCTCTTGCAAGATTAGATTGGTTATTAATATATCTAATCAGGATGTCTCCCACTGTTTTAGTCAAATCTTCCATCAAACCCTAAAAGGATAGACTAGCCGGGATTAATTACATTCTACAAGTTCGCCAATCTTTCAGCCAGGCCAGTGTCGGTACTTTGAGGGAGGTTCCCCGTGCTTTCGCACGGACCTAATTAAAGTAAACCTCGTTTTCCCAGGGGCGTAACCCCGTCGACACCTTTCTAGACACCTACTTGATCGGCTAATTGTAATGTGTAAAACTCTCCCAGGAGTAACTCTTACTCGCAGCGGGTATCGGGATCCAACTATCTCATAGAAGGTATGCAATCTCATTGCAAATTTCAACACTTGAAATTCCCAATAATATTTTGCCCTTAGCGTCCTATGACCTTGACGCAGGACAACAAACCATAGTCCGCTAGTCAAGTTCAACCCGTACATTTCTCGATTGAATTAAAACCACCGGCACGACCCTTGACGCAGGCCAACAAAGTCGCACGACTACCCTAACTCAATCGCATCATATGCTTTTGCAGATAAGCATAAATAGCTACCAAACACTACGCCTTGACACAGGCCAACAAACACAGTACAGATACTATGAAGTACTTATCTGAAATGACAGAGGGCTAGGGGGGCGGCAAGCGTCAGTCCCCTAAAAGCGGTATAAGCCGTGTCGGAGTGAAGCCCATTACACCTTGAGAATCTACTGGAAGACCTACCAGTATATCTCGCTTGCCCTGGCCAGGGACTTTGCGTAATGGCTCTCCAGACACGGCGTGATATCAACTCCCAATACCGGGAGAGACGAATCCTATCTAACCGCCACTGCCTCCAAGTGCTCGGGACTGCACCCAACTGCTGCCTGTTTGCACGACTCCTTTGAGCCGTGGTAGGGTAGCAATCTAAGAACAGCGGGACACACTCGAGGCGAAGTAGCAGTGTCAAGTCTGCGGACTATGCTGTACTCATGTCACCTGGGAACTGTTAACTGACGATTGGTATAATACCAACCAACAGTTCCCCTGCAAGTCCTGTCCGGTGTACCCGTAACCTAACGAGCACCTATATACTATCTCCAATACGACGTACCGATGGCTGTGGGATAGACCATCTCCCCAACTGGGATGAGAAGCGTACACACTAGTCTACTCTGGAGTATCGATGCCCAGTCTCGATAATCCTATGACTAGGGACAAGTATAGGATGTTGCTTATAGACTACCCAGCCCCCACTAGTGTGACTGCCATCACAACGCTGGTAATCAAGCAAAGATCCTATGGGCTCTACTAATATGTATGAGTGATACGTTACAAGAAACATATGCACATATTAAAGTAGACACAAACCAAGTAGCATACTACCATTTTTAGCAAGACTGTATATACAACTGTGAATATCCCAAGCTTCCATTAAGTAATATACATACAAGTATGATACAATAATGGCCCCTAGGGCATATACACTAACAGGTTTCGCCAAAACCACTCGTAGTCCTCCGTCATTTCATTTGGGTATTCAGTAGTATTCAAGCTATGCATTTTGACCAACGCCAAGGCATAGTATTTGGTAGCTGCTGGGTATTCATTAGTTGCATAGATAGATGAGTTAGTTTGGGGAAATCGTATTATCATTTGGCCAACGTCAGGGGTATGTACGGATGGGTTCAAATTAACAAGATAATGATGGGTAGAACTTGACATGTGACTTATGACATTTTGACCAACGCTAAGGTCATAAGAGCATGGGGCAGAAATTTATATCGGGAATTTCTAAAGAAACTGAAATTTGCAAAGAGATGCATACCATTTGGAGTGTGATAATTTTGGTAGGATTCCTTCAGCTTTATCACACAATGATATTTGGATCCCGATCCTACTGTGAGTATCCGCTACTCATCGGGAGATTCGTCACTTAACGATCAATGGTATAAACCAAGTAGGTGCCGAGAAAGGTGTCAGCGGGGTTACTCCCCCAGATAAAAGAGGTTATTTAATTAAAGAACTTCGCGAAAGCGTTGGAAAACCTCTCTCGAAGTACCGACACCGGCCTGGCTGAACGGTTAAGCAAGAATTGTACGGTGAGAATAGTCCTGGCTAGTTCTTCCTTTTTGGTTTGAGGAGGGATTCGAGAAACAGCGGGAGCCATCCAATTTAGATAAACTAAAAACCACTCTAAACTTGCAAGAGCATCATGCTAAAGTGTTCCCTCTCTCTCTCATTGCAGCGACCCAAAACATGACAAGCCTTAAGTTACTATTAGAGAAAAATATTTTGACAGGGCCAAACTATAAAGATTGGTTCTGGAATGTTAAGATGGCTTTGAGTTATGACAAATTGGGGTGTGTCCTTACTGCTAAGGCACCTGCTGTCCCTGGTCCAAAATCCAGTATTGCGGATAAGGAAATCCATAACACCTGGGAGTTAGATTGCGCGAAGGCCAAATGCAACGTGCTTGCCTCTATGAATAATGAACATTAGAGGAGGCACGAAGATATGGATCTTGAATCCATATTTATCCATACAAAAGATCTGTATGGAGAGCAATCTCGTATAGCTAGATACGAGACCTCGAAGAACTTGTTTCAGTTGAGGCTGGCCGTCGGATCATCTGTAGGAGAACATGTTTAAAAGATGATTGGCTATATAGAAAAGCTCGCGGACCTCGGGACGACTTTGGAGAGCGAGCTCTATACAGACTTGATTCTTCAGTCCCTTCCTTCCACCTACGCCCAGTTTATTCTAAATTTCAACATTAAAAGAAAAGAAGTTGAACTTTCAGAACTCCTTAACATGTTGAGGAGTGCAGAGGGCACATTGCAAAAGGCAAGGGAAACACCCGCTATGTTTGTTCGCAGTGCTTCTTCTTCCGGGTCCAAGGGAAGGGCCAAAGGAAGGAAGATGAAGGCCGCTACCAAACCAAGAGGTGGTGTTGGTAAGGTGGGAGCTAAGGGAAAAGCAAAGGTTGCGGTGCTAGTAGTGGCAAAGGACGAGTGCTTCCACTGTCGTAGGAAAGGCCATTGAGAGAAAGATTGCAAAGCTTGGATTGCCAAGAACCAGGAACCGAAACAAGCTGTGGCTTCGACTTCAGGTGTGTTTGTAATTGAAAATTGTCTGTCAATCAACTCTACTTCCTGGGTATTGGATACCGGATCAGGATCTCATATATGCAATCCATTGCAGGCACTGAGAAACCGTAGAGAGCTGAAGGTTGGTGATATGACCCTCCAGGTTGCTAACGGAGCTAGCGCGGGTGCTGTGTCCGTAGGAGATTATCACCTAGGATTGACGAGTGGACATATTTTGGTTTTACGCAACTTTTTTTGTGTACCTAGTTTAACGTGTAATATCATATCTGTATCGTTGTTATCAAAAGAAGGTTATGATTTCACGTTTGTAAGCTATGTTGTTAACATCCACCTTAATCATGGTTTGATTGGGTCCGGTACATTAGATAACGGTATATACGTATTAAACCAATTACAGATTTTCAATGTCCAGAACACACTAAAAAGAAAGTCTCCAGATATAAATCAGGCTTTCTTATGGCATTGTAGACTGGGTCACATCAATAAGACAAGGTTAACTAAGTTACATAGAGAAGGATATTTGGATTCGTTCGAATATCAATCTTATGCAACTTGTCAATCATGTCTCAGAGGAAAGATGATAAAGAATCCATTCACTGGATATGGAGTAAAAGCGAGCGAGCTCTTAGGATTCATATAGAGAGATGCATGTGGTCCAATGTCTACACATGCAAGAGGTGGTTTTTCATATTTCATTACTTTTACGGACGATTACTCTAGGTATGGATTCATTTTCTTAATGAAACATAAATCCGAGACCTTTGAGAAATTCCAAGAATATAAGAATGAAGTAGAAAACCAAACTGGCAAAAGTATCAAGACACTGAGATCTGATCGAGGTGGTGAATACTTAAGTGCCGAGTTTCTAGGTTACCTAAAAGAGAAAGGAATTTTCTCTCAGCTTACTCCTCCATACACTCTACAGCATAACGGTGTATCGGAGAGACGGAACCGGACCCTATTAGATATGGTACGTTCCATGATGAGTAATGCTGAGTTACCGCAATCTTTCTGGGGTTATGCGCTAGAATCAACAGCATATCTTTTGAACAGGGCTCCTACCAAGACTGTGCCTACCACGCCATATCAGATGTGGAGTGGGAAGAAACCCTATCTTCAGTATCTGAAGATATGGGGATGTCCAGCTTTTATTAAAAAGCAGCATGCGGACAAACTCGAGGCACGATCAGTACAGTGTAAGTTTGTGGGATATCCAAAGAACTCCAAGGGGTATTTCTTCTATAACGCAGATGAACAAAAGGTTTTTGTTTCTCGTAATGCCCATTTTCTAGAACAACTGATTTTAGAAAAGGAAACAAGTGGGAGCACAATAGAACTGGAAGAAATTCCAGAACCACAAACTACTACTGAAAGTTTGGTAGAACCAGTAGTTCAAGAAGAACAAGACATTCCCGCACCCCTCCGCAGAAGTAGTAGGCCGTCTCATCTGCCTGAGAGATACTATGGTTTTCTTATAGATGGGGATAGAGAGGATTGCGTCATTGATAATAATGAACCTACTAGTTTCCAGCAGGCCATCCAGAGCGGCGACTCGGTACGATGGCTGGATGCAATGCGGACCGAGATGGAGTCCATGTACACCAACAAAGTATGGACTTTGGACTTTGCTCCAGGTGGGGTAAAACCTATAGGATGCAAATGGATCTTCAAGAAAAAGATTGGTGTAGATGGACAGGTGGAAACCTATAAGGCTAGACTTGTTGCAAAGGGTTTTCGTCAAAGACCTGGTTTGGACTATGACGAAACTTTTTCTCCAGTGGCTATACTCAAATCCATTCGGATCCTTCTTGCCATTGCCGCCTTCCATGATTATGAGATCTGGCAGATGGACGTAAAGACGGCTTTTCTAAATGGTAATTTAGAAGAGTGCGTCTATATGGATCAGCCGGAAGGTTTCAATCAGAGTGGGAGCAGCGGGAAAGTGTGCAAGTTGCTTAAGTCTATTTATGGACTAAAGCAGGCATCGCGGAGTTGGAACATCTGTTTTGATGAAACGGTCAAAAAATATGACTTTATCAAAAATCTAGATGAACCATGTATATATAGTAAAATTGTAGCACGAACTGTCGTATTCCTCGTCTTGTACGTGGATGACATTCTATTGATAGGAAATGACATTCCTACGCTGCAATCTGTCAAAAGATTCTTGTCACACAGGTTCTCCATGAAAGACCTGGGTGATGCCTTTTACATTCTGGGGATCCGGATCTATCGTGATAGATCCAAGAGGATGTTGGGACTTTCACAGTCCAGGTATATCAACACTATACTGAAAAGATTCAGTATGGAAGATTCTAAGCGCGGTAATTTACCGGCTTGTCCCAGAATCACCCTATCGAAAGAGATGTCTCCCAAGACTGATTTGGAAAGGGATCGCATGTCGATTATACCCTACGCTTCTGTGGTAGGCTCTATAATGTATGCGATGTTGTGCACCAGACCAGATGTAGCTTACGCACTGAGCGTGGTAAGAAGGTATCAGTCAGACCCAGGGGAGAAGCACTGGATAGCAGTAAAGAACATTCTCAAGTACCTGAGAAGGACTAAGGAGATGTTTTTAGTTTACGGCGGAAAAGACCTCAAGATCGAGGCCTTTGCTGATTCCGGCTTCCAGAGTGACAAGGATGACTCCAAGTCGATGTCAGGTTATGTCTTTACCCTCAATGGAGGGGCGGTGTGCTGGAAGAGTTCCAAGCAGGACACCGTTGCTGACTCGACGATGGAAGCGGAGTATATCGCTGCTTGCGATGCCGCAAAATAAGCGGTATGGATGAAGAAGTTCCTAACAGAACTTCAGGTAGTTCCTACCATTGATGATCCAATACCGCTGTATTATGACAACAACGGAGATATAACTTTAGCGAAGGAACCCAGGTCCCATCAGAAGTCCAGACACATCTTAAGGCGGTATCACCTGATCAGGGAGATCATTGATCGCCAGGAGATCGACGTACGGAGAGTTCTTACAGAGGAGAACACTGCAGATCCATTCACTAAGGCCTTACCTCAGATTCAGTTCAAGAGGCTACTCGAGATGATCGGTCTTCGATACGCCAGTACATGGCCATAGTGCAAGTAGGAGATTGTTAGTGTATATGCCCTAGGGGCCATTATTGTATCATACTAGCTTGTATATTACATAATGGAAGCTTGGGATATTCACAGTTATATTAACAGTCTTGCTAAACATGGTAGTATGCTACTTGGTTTATATCTATCTTAATATATGTGTACGTATTGATAGAGCCCTTAGGATCTTGCTTGACTACCAGCGCTGTGATGGCAGTCACACTAGTGGGGGCTGGGTAGTCTACAAGCACATCCTTTTTCAGGTCCCTAGTCGTAGGATTATAGAGACATGGCATCGACACTCCGGAATAGACTAGTGTGTACGCTTCTCATCCCAGTTGGGGAGATGGTTTGTCCCACAGCCATCAGTACGTCGTACTGGAGATAGTATATAGGTGCTCGTTCGGTTACGGGTACACCGGACAGGACTCGCAGGGAACTGTTGGTTGGTATTATACCCGTTGTGAGTTAACAGTTCCCAGGTGACATGAGTACAGCATAGTCCGCAGACTTGACACTGCTGCTTCGCCTCGAGTGTATTCCCACTGTTCATAGATTGCTACCCTACCACGGCTCAAAGGGGTCGTGCAAACAGGTAGCAGTTGGGTGCAGTCCCGAAGCACTTGGAGGCAGTGGCGGTTAGATAGGATTCGTCTCTCCCGGTATTGGGAGTTGATATCGCGCTGTGTCTGGAGAGCCATTACGCAAAGTCCCTGGCCAGGGCAAGCGAGATATACTGGTAGGTCTTCCAGTATCTTCTCAAGGTGTAATGGGCTTCACTCCGACACGACTTATACCTCTTTTAGGGGAATGATGCTTGCCGCCCCCTAGGCCCGATATGCGATAGTCCTAGACAAACATACCGGACTGTATAGAGATTGTCACATCAGGATCAGTAAGATTTCGGATGGGTTTCCTCATCGGCCTTCTTATCGACATCTACCTGGGGACCGTTACGTACAGCTAGTGCCGCTTGCGGTCTGTGGTTAAACCCACTGCTAACGTAGTAGTCGAGTCTTTAGAGTCCCACAAAGAGAGTTTCCCTGCTTCGGGCGAAACAATATAGAGGTCGTATGGTTTTACGACAGGGTTCGGACACATACGTGTTTTTACGCACGTACGATGTTCAGACAGTTTTTACTAGCGGTCTTTGGTTTAAGCTAGATTCTAGTAATGGATTATTGGATTTATACAGTCTCGGTATTTCCGTGTTTTCACGGTTGGGAGGGGCATTCTCGTAATTACTCGAGAAGCTTCTAGAAGGTTGATGAGGTGGAGGGCTTAGGTGTTATATGCATTAAATGGTTTTGTGACTCATGGAGATGATTCATCAAGTGAGTTAATGAAGCATTAATGGTTTTAATGGCTCATTAGATGATTCATTATGTATTAAATGAAGAATGAAGATATTTGTGCAAAGATATTTTTGTATAAGATATTTTATGCTTCATATATATACACAAATGAGTTAATTTCCATATGATAATTATTCTCACATTCTCTCTCCTCAAGCTCTCTCTTTTCAACCCTAACCCTAACCTCTCATGTGTTGAGATCTAAGGGTTAGCAAGACTAATAGATCCCTAATCCTCTTCTATATCCTCTAGGTTGCTTTGACTAGCACTCATAGCCACTTAGTTACCTCAAGTGTGGGGTTAAAGCTTGGAGAAGTAGCTCTCGGGTGGATCTTCTATCACATCGAGGAGACCGACGAGGAGGTGGTCTACGAGAACAAGAAGGACTTGATTCAATAGGTATAATCATCTTTCATAGTAGCTAAACACTTCTATGTTGTTGTTAGTTAGGGTTTGGCAAAGATCTGTAAAGTTAGTCGATGTTAGTTTAAACAAAATGATTGTTTTACCTATTCCGCCTCCCCGCATCATGTGGGGTGTCTAACGTCGACTTACAGAGCATGCCATCAGGAGTGATGACTCTGTGAGAATGGCTGGATGCTAAATGATCTGAGATGAATCCTTATACACCAACAAAGTATGGACTTTGGTTGCTTTATCTGAAGGGATACTTGGTGTACATGGAAAAGTCTTGAGAAGATTACTTGGTGTACATGGAAAAGTTGAGACTTTCAAAGCTATACTTAAATCCATTCAAATCCGACTTGCCACGGCTACATACCATGACTACGATATCTGGCGGTTGGGTGTCATGACTGATTTTCTAAATGTTGATTTGGAAGAGAGCGTCTATAAGTACACAGCCAGAGGGCTTCGTAGACAGTGGGAGCAGCGGAAACGTGAGCATGATATTTTATATGATAAATCAGGCATCGTGGAGTTGGAACATCTGTTTTTATGTGGTAGTCAAAGAGTTTGACTTCATCAAAATGGTAGATGAACCTTGTATATACAAAAAGGTAGTAGAGAGTATGGTGGTGATCCTCGTAAAGTATATGGTTAACAAACTCTTGATAGGGAAGGAGTTTCCTATGCTACGCTCGGTCAATCTCCTCTTATCACAAATGATTCTCCATATAAGATCAAGGAGATACCTCCTAAATCCTGGGTTATAGATCTATGAGATAGATCTAATTGGATGTTAGGATTCTGACTAGTTGTAGTGAGATGGTATCAATCGATCCTTGGGAGAATCACTGGAAAGGTTCCAGGGTGATAAGGACGACTGAATGTCAGTTGCAATGCCTTTACCCTCAGTGGAGGAACGGTATGTTGGAAGAGTTCCAACCTAGATACCGTGACATACTAGACGATTAAAGGCAAGATACATCGTTACCAAGGATGCTACCAAAGAGGCAGTCTGGATATATTTTAGTTCATGAGATGAACTTCGTTCCTGCCATTGTATGACAAAGGAGTTGTGGATTTTGCCGTGGAACCCCTGTCCAATCAGAGATCCAGACATATTCTTAGGCAGTATCGCCTGATCATAGAGATGGTTGATCTCCAGGGAGATCGAGGTTAGGAGAGTAGACACAGAGGACAACCGCGCGGAGCTACTCACAAAGGCCTATTTCCCAGTAGAGATTTTTATGGGATGGTTGAGTATGAGATATTTCAACCACAGATGATTGTTGGGTATGCGATACCACAACAGATGGCCCTAGTGCAACTGGGAGATTGTTAGTTATATGTATGCCCTAGATGCCATTACTGTACATACGTTGTATATTGTAGTGGATTCTTGGACATATATAGGGAGGACTTTCTTACTCGACATGATAGTATGCTATCTGGTTACTCTTTATCTTAACATGTACTTTGATTTTCTCTATGTCACATGTTGATAAAGCCCTTAGGATAAGTACTTGACTACCAGGACTATGATGCAGATCATACTAGTAAGGACATTGTAGTCGCCAAGTACATCCTTCAAATGTTCCTAGTCGTGGGAGTACCGAGACAGGGCATCGATACTCCAGATTAGATTAGCGTATGCGCTTCTTGACCCATATGATGGGCGATGGATGATCTCATATCCATTGGTGTTTGACATCAGAGAAGGTATACGGGTGCTCAGTGGAGACTGGGTACACTGGACGGACTCCCCGAGAACTCCCAGATAGTATTATACCTCACCTTAGATGGCAGTTCTCTGGTGACACTGGTACAGAGTAGTCTGTAGATCCGAGATCGTCATAGAGTCTTGTGTGATTCCCACTGTGCTTTGATTTCCATCATACCACGTCCAAGAGGGCGTGCAAAAAGGTGGCTTTTGGGTACAGTCCCGAATCACATGGAGGCAATGAGCGATAGGAGGGGATTCGTCTCTCCCGGTATAGGGAGTTGATGTTGCGCTGTGTTCGATTGGATATAACTGGAAATCCCTGGCCAGGGTTGCTGAGATTTACCGGTAAGTGTTATCAGTAGTTTCTCGAACTGTTATGGACCTCATATCGACACGACTTATCAAGCTACTGGGTCTGACGTTTACCACCCCTAGGCGAGATATGCGACATATCAGACGAAGAGACCGGACTGTACGGGAGTGTTACTGGTTGGATTCACGGGAGAATGTACAGGCTTGCTTGTTGATCTTCTGATTGCTCAATACCTGGGTGGCTGTTACGTTTAGCTGACCGCCTGCAGCTTGTGGGTGTTTGATATGATCATCACCTACTGTCGGCGTATTGATGATCTTCAGAGTCCTACACAGAGGTTTCCTGGCTCAGGCAAAACGAAGTAGGAGCACATATATGATATGTGCGGGACCGAGAATAATACGTGTATGCGATACCGTATTAGATTCCCGCGATATGAGATATTGGCCGGGTATATGTAATATAGTCGGGTCATCGGATCAAGTGTTGATTCGATGAACTGATACAGATTATATTAGTCGGCTATTTGTGAAATAGCCGGATTATCGGATCAAGTGTTGATTCGATAATTTAATGTATAATTATATATTTGATATATTAAATTACATTAACTAGTATAAGCTCACTTAAAGATTCTTTTTCTCACTCGGGTAATACATTGATATATATATGTGATATATGTTAATTGCATTATTTAATTTTGTTACAAAATATATTATATATGTGATATATAATATTGTAACAAGTTAAGGTTACAAATGCAACATGTTTTGTGGAGTTTAAACATGGTTAGGGTTTGGATTAGGGTTAAGCATTCTTGAAGCTTCTAGAAGCTTTGTTTTTGTTTTTAACCAAAGATATTTTGTAAAGATATTTTGTTGATATTTCTTAACCAAATCCAAACCCTTCACCATGGTTAATTCTCTACATGGGTTAAGTTTTCATTCTTAACCCATGGTTGCATTTCTAACCTCACACACTTTTCATTATTCATCACAAATAGATTCTTCTTCTTCTTACTCTTGAAAAAAAGCTTTCTAGCTTTTTGCAAAGTGATGAAAATGAGCGAGTTAAAGAAAACAAATGAGAGCTAAATTCCTACTTCATCATCCTCATCTATTCTAGCCACATAGATTAGGGTGTTTGCTTTGCCAATACTTGATTAGTGAAGCAAAAACTTGGGCTTGAGTTTCTTCAAGGTAGATCATCTTTGTTATCGAAGATCGGAAGCAAGCTTGCATCTTTCTCTTCAGGAGCCTCTCTTGAGTCCGGGTACTCGATGATCGCAGCGAAGGGACCTCAACACGGAGCTTTAGAAGTGAAGGAACAGACTACAAAGGTTGTAATCCCTAACTCTTACATGTAAAGTTTTTTACATGCTTTTTTTCGCCTAATCCCTAGTCTAAGATCTTGGTTAGGGTTTTTCGTCACGTCTAAAATTTAAATCGGGCATCTTTGATGCCTTATAGACCCTTGTGACAGTGCCCAGTAACCCTACACCTACTTCATCAATCTATACCATATTAGCCATATAGTGTAGGTTATTTGCTTCACTAATTCATCCACTAGTGAAAATGTAGCTTGAGTTCGAGTCTCCTCAAAGTAGATCATCTTCGGTCTCGAAGATCATTGAGCAAGCTCGTTCATTTCGACTAGTGGAGCCTACGGAGAGTCCGGGACACCACTACTTGGAGCGAAAGGACTTCTACACGGAGCTTTTGAAGTGATGGACTGGTCTACAAAGGTTGTATTCCATATTCAATTAGTGTAATGTTTGATTACTTGCTATAAAACTCTAATTCTCTAGTTCGATTCTAAGTTTGATTTCATTAGCACACTAATTTTTTAAAATTGTAAACTTGATACACCTTGAAACCCTAGTAGTACTGCTAATAAACTCCAATATGGTATCAGAGCTAAGCTAGAGCATTAGGCGTCGTCTAGACGAACTTAAAGTTCTCGAACGAACCCCGAAACCCTAATTTCCCATGCTCTCTGGAAATTTTTCCAAACGTTGGAATTTTTGAGATTAAAAATATTCAAAAAATCATGCAGGTAATTCTATGGACCCTCTAAAAGAACGAAACCCTAACTCGATCACTTGACCGCAGAACCGCGGCCAAATAGGGGTATTTGCGGCGGTTCCGCGGCGCCAAGTATGAGGCTTGGGTTGGCACTTCTACGGTTGGTCCATAGGTACTGTGGCATGTTCTGGGTATTTTTTAACTGTGCTCAAGTGTTGAGCTCTCTGGGAATTTTGGAAATTCGTTGATTCGATCGAAATATTTAACGTCGCCTAGTTATTTGTAATTTGTGATACAATATTTGAAATTCACAATAATTAGTTTTGTGAAAACTGGTTTAAATCTTATAAATCTACCAATTTAGTCTCTAATCATCGGTTGCCACGAAGTTTCGATTTAGATCGAAACTCCGTCGCAATCGCGTAGTGTACGCAGATACTAGCCGGGTAACATTACTAGATAACCACACCCCATAGCCCCGACCAAGTGACTGTTAGAGAACCCCGTTGCCAAAAGCATCCGCTCGAGTGCTCGCGGCCACGGTGTTCTGCCTAAGTGCACTTCGTCGACAGCATAGGGGGTACAGCCATCTACTAAAGTTTCCAACGCGCATTTGATCATGTTGTCGGATCTTGTTTAATTGCCCGATGATTTGATCGATTTTTCGATTGATTGAAAAGAAATGTATAATCACAATCAAAGAATTTATAACCGCAATCAATAACGGTGTCGAAGTAGTTCGTTAATGAGTACGGGTCATCCACTGGGATTCGTGTATTTATTCGTTCTTGCTTTAGTTGAGCCGAAAGAAAATAGTAAAGAAAATTCAAGAAAATGAGATTTCAAGATTTAATTGAGTTCGTCATTTCAAGAAAATCAAGGAAAAGTTAAGATTTAGTAATCAAGAAATTGTCCAATATCAGTTTTAGTTATCAAGAAAATGTAGAATAGCTTGTACGATTCGATAGGAATTAGTAGCAATGATGAATACTAATAATGACTTATCTTATCTATTAATGAATTATAACTAGAACGATGATGATGAATGAAGATTAGGGATCTATTGAAGAAACTAGGGTTTCTCCTTCACTATCCCTTGTCTTTTCATTGATCATCATTCAAATCTAGCATTTAGCAAAGAGAATCATCAACCATTTAATCCCAAATTGCAACGAAATAATCAAGAACGGTGATCTCATTCCAAATTTGGTCATTAACGATTCTTTTTGCTAAAGTTCATAATTCTCATAAGACTTAAGATTAGTTTAGAATTTCATCACCATTTGATCTACCGAATTCCTTCGAATCCTAAACAAGCGGAGATTTCACTCACGCATCATGAAACTAGAAGAATCAAGAATTAGAAATTTCATGATTCAAGAATTTAAAGAAAGAAAGAATTACAATTGATCACCTTTATTAATCAACTTCAAATTACACAATCCTTCAATTTGAGGTTACAAGAAGTGCTCTCGATCGCTCTCTTGAAGAGGTAATTCTCTGTCGACTTTCGCTTGGCTCGATCTCCGTGAGACTTGGATCTATCGAGGATCTCGCGCTCGTAGATGAAAATTGGCTTCGTGTAAAAGATCTTTGTGTTGAATGCTTGATAAAATCTCGATGATTCTTGATTTTGATCTTGGAATTGAATTGGATTTGGTTTGGTTTGTGTGCTAGAAATTGACTACCATCAACAACCCTTCAACAACCTCCCTAGGTCTCTATTTATATCCCTACGTCTCTATTTATAGTCCTAGATCAACCTTCCCTCATAAGCTAGGTTATTACAAGGAGGCTTCTAGAATAAGGTAGGTAGTTATGAAGCATGATCAACAAGCTAGGTCGTTGTAGAGAAGTTTCCAGAAGAAAGTTGTTACAATGAAGCATCCTCAGCAAGCTAGGAGGTTATAGGGAAGTTTCTGGAAAAGTGTCGTCACCGGAGCCCCCAACTCGACCGCGGATCCGCGGCAGATCGGCCTAACTCGGCAGCGGTTTCGCGGCCGTTTGGTGAGTTTGCATCTTCAAACTTCCTGTGTATTGTGGTGTTGATGTTGGGGTCTTCATTTGATATATGGAATTTTCTAATATTTGCTTGGTTGCTGCCAGTATTTGACTATTTAATTTCCTGTATTTTGTATCGACAGGTTTCTGATTCCTGTTATTTGACCTGAATAATCTGGCACAAGATCTCAGTGAAGAATGCGAGAGATACAGAATATATGCGTGAAATAATAAACACACAATTTCCTTCCAGAATGTTGATTATAATGTATAACACGTGGTAATTGATATTTTCCAGACAAACTTGTAATACGTATTATATTTATAACAAACAACCTTAGATGATTAGAAAAGTGAGGAAATTGTTATGTTAAAGATTGCAATATTTTTGACTGAACAAATTCCCCCAAACTTGACTTTGATCGTCTCGAGCAAACTTCTTTTATTCAAGAGAAAGAGAAAATATGAAGAAAAAGAAAAACTAACAAGCACACTTTCGTAGGCAATACGATTACACTGAGCACGTGCAACAAACCTTTAAACCTCTAGGTGTCCTTAATAGGAGGAGTGTTGTCTCCTGAGGATTTTCAGCGGATTGCACCCACAAAATCCTATAATAAAAGGAAGACTATGAAATTTACATATAAAGATAAGAATTATAAAAGAAAGAACTAGAAAATCAGAGTTTCCAACTACACTAGCTTTTCGGTTGTCATGAGACCTATCTTAATTGTCATGAAATGATGTTAGAAATCACATCATCACTCAATGAAACATCGCCTTTATTCTTCATCCCTACCTTTCTTCTAAATACCGATCATATACCCCTACGTGTGTGTAAAAGACATCCCTACACTCGGAGAATTCAATTCTAGCTATCATACTCTTGTCCATCTACCTCAGTACTTTTTAGTCGGTGAATATTTAGATGAAATTGCTCACACATTCTTCATGCGACCGTTAATACTTCTTGAGGTACTAACCGACCGACTCCTCAATGTGCTTACATATTAGACGTAATTAGCAATTTTATCGTCTTGCAACACCTAAGGCTTAGCACTGACTCCTAAACCAGTTGGTCTAAGGCACTAGGTGATGAAGCACCTTCGCTATATTTTTTTATGTTGTCTTGGTGATTACAAAATCAGTGTTCATTTTTCTTCACCATTTTATACTTTTATGCTTCATTTATTATTTTCTTCGTACTTTGGCTTTTAGACAAGAGCATTTCAAGGTATCCTCTACTATCCCGAGATTCACGACGTGTGTAAGTGCATATAGTAGGGTATCAACGTTCAGATGTTTGGCTTCCAGAATAAGAACTATTTTTCAGACTTATTTTTATCCTCAGATTAGTGACTTCCTTCATCTTACTAACCCTTGGGACAACGGTTCATAACTACTTATTACTAGTTTCATTTAAGAAAACTTCTAACTTTCTTGTTTTTCTTAAATTTTTCCAATATTTTAAATGTAATTTTTCACTTTCTAATCTTTTATTATAAAAGAAATTTTTGAAAATTTTATGCTTATGGAAAGTGTAATGCAAAGTGATGCATAAATAAGCACAAACCCCCCAAACCTGTTTACAGCAGTGTACTCACTGTTGTCATCTGTTAAATCTTAAATACCTTTAGGCTTGGGTGAAAAAGTTATTAACGGGGATAAGAATACATGAATGTGAAAATCCTCCCCCAAAATTATTTTTGGCTCACAATTTTGAGGACAACTTTTATTTTCAAGAGCCAAAAATATACCCCCCAAACTTGAGTTAAACAATATTAAGCATTTTAAGAGGGGGTAAAGTTATTGGTCAATGCCAAGCTTTGCAAAGACCAAAAGTTAATACCAACCATTCAAAGATTTTATCAATGTAATGCACCGGTTGGTGGAAGAACATGTTATGTGGAGCCAAGAAGAAGTGGGGAAGAAACAAGAAGTGCTATGGAATGGATTTGCGTCTCGATTTGGAGAGACGACACAATAATAATGATGGATTACTCGCATTCTCGTGATTGTCAAGAAGAAGGGGTGGTGGTTCAACTTCTTTAGGTGGAGGTTGATTAATCGTAAAATCCGTGTAAGCTAAGAATGCGAGTTCATCAGCGAAACTTTCATCGATATCCCGAAGAATAATGTCATCGGAATGAATGGGATGATACTCAGACTCCATGAAAGGTTCAGAATAAACGTTAGATATTGACCCGGAAAACTCGAAAGAAGGGTCCGTATGTGTATAATACATCGCTGGGTCAAACAACAACGTACTAAGGGAGTCTGGATCTGTATCGTGAACCTGTTCTAATTCGCTACTGTCGACATCCATTAATTCGACAGAACATACTCGAGCATGATGTTTGGAGGGTTGACTTCCCAACCTGTAAATGTTAAGCTCAATTGACATATTCTCGAAGAATAGGTTCATAGAGCCGTTTCGACAGTTGATTACAGCGTTGGAAGTAGCCAAAAAGGGTCAACCGAGAATCACCGGAATTTGGTTCCGTGGGTTTGCTACAGGCTGTGTATCTATAACAATAAAGTCCACAAGGAATATAAATTCCCCGACTTTTATCAACACATCCTCAAGCTCACCCCTAGATTTGGTGATAGATCGATCGGCCATCTGTAAAGTTGTGTACGCGAGCTTTAACTTTCCGATACCTAATTGCTCATAGACAGAATATAGAAGCAGGTTAACACTAGCGCCTAAATCGAGTAAAGCACGGTTGATATTTTTACCCCCAATAGAAATAGAGATTGTAGGACAGTCAGGGTCCTTACGTTTCTTGGGTAATTGCTGCATGAAAACTGTGCTTACATTACTCGACATGAATACCCTTTTGGGCACTTGAGTTTTCCTCTTCCTAGTGCACACGTTCTTAAGTATTTTCGCATAAGCCGGAACTTGTTGTATAGCATCTACGAGAGGAATTTTACATTAACCTGCTTAAACATATCCACAATCTTCTCCATTTGTGCGTTAGGTTTGTTGGGACTCAACCTATCTGGAAATAGAGCGTTATCAATAAGTGTTGGGTCCAACATTTGTGGAGAAGTTTGTGTGGGTGGAATCGATCCCAGAATTGGAGTGAGGATCATCTTATGTTGTCCCGAGGAGGTGGGCGGAGGGTTCAAACCTTGGGGAAAACGGAGAATGGGCTCGGAAGAAGAAGGTAAACTAGACGAAATAGGGTAAGAAGAAGAAGAAGCCGGGGCATCATTTATTGATTCCTCAATATCAATATCAGTATCAACCTGTTCACCGACTTGGTTATTCATCACTCTTCCAGATCTCAACGTGGTAAGTGCATTCACATTACACTGTGAGTACCCTGGATTTGGTAAGAGTTGAGCTGGAAGTTTCCCTTTCTCTCTAGCACTCATCGCGGCATTCAACTGTGCAATTTGTGCTTCTATCGCTTTTATACTCTCACCGTGGGAGGAAGTGTTTTGAAGTAACATTTGGATAGAAGACGTTAAAATATCATTCGTTTGCATGGAATGTTTAATGAACATGTCAAGTGCAGAGGGATTATCGGTACCGACAGAAGAAGGATCAAAGTTGTTGGCTAGGTTTTGTAAAGGTTGCAGTTGAAAGGGGTGCCGACTCAGTTGTAGTGGTTGCTGCTGTTGTGGATGAAGTCTTTGATAATTGCTTTGGAACTAGTTTTAATTTTGGTGTTGGTTCCCAGCAAAATTAGGGTGATTCCTCCAACCTTGATTATTTATGGAAGAAGAATGATCGTTTCTAGGTTGTTGCTGAAAAGAAGCATTAGTGTGTTCATGACCTTGAAACGGAGAATTCAAGGGACATTCTTCCGTCAAATGTGATGGATCGAAACAGCAACTAGACACGGTTTTGGGGAGTGCGTACTGGTTTAGGGAGGCTGAAGAGAATTTGTTTTCAATAGCATCGAGTTTTCTTTGTATTGCAGCCATTTCAGCTCTTAATGCGATGGAAACATCGAGCTGATGGATACCTTCCCTAGACTATGGGTGACTAACACTGTCCTACTGCATAATGTTTTCAGCAAAATCTTCCAAGAATTTCTAAGCTTCACCATCGTCTTTAGACAGGAACTTGCCTTGACACATGATTTCAAGCATCTGCTTTGTTGTTTGATTAATACCCTCATATATAATGCAGCAAAGATCCCATCTACTGATTCCGTGATGAGGACATTGGATAAACAGATCCTTAAATCGTTCAAAGCATTTCCAAAATGGTTCATTGGGAAGTTGGATAAATTAGAAGATCTCGCTCCTAACACGGGCGGTCTTATTATTAGGATAAAATTTCTTAAGGAATGCTATAACGAATTCGTCCTATTTTGAAATAGATTGTGCGTTTGTGTTATAAAGCCACTTCTTGGCTAAATCGTACAAAATAAAAGGGAGAAGACGTAAACGCATAGCATCCACAGAAAGTTGTGACGTGCCAATCATTGCACATACATTTTCGAATTTGTTTATAAAAACGTATGCGTCTTCAGATTCAAGCCCGTGAAATTTTGGCAACAATTTAATGGTTGATTTCGAAATTATCCCCATTAGCTGGTGGAATAGAAAAACAAGTAGGAAGGGGATCACGAATATGATAGCATCTCTCTTGGAGAGAGATACGTGGTGGATTCTGCGCACCTGCGGGTGGTGGCAAAGTGGTGTTATGAAAATTTGATGGAAATCCGTCCATCTCGGTCGATGATGTGGGTGGTGGGAAAGAAGATGAAGAATTACCGATTTTAGGGTCGATAAACGAAACGCGGACAAGACGGGCAATAGAATCCCGTGTCCAGCTTAGTATGTGCTAAACGGTTGTAGCACAAGTGGCAGCGTTTGTGATAATTAGAGAAAGTGGTTTGTTTTGTTTTGAAAAAGTCGGATTTTGAAAAATCACAACAAAAAATGCACAATCAACCCTAGATCTACGGTCACCTAGGTCAAGTCATTAGACCGCTCCTAGACTTCCAGAAAACAAATCGCAGGATAAATTATCTACTACCTTCTTATCCCTCCTGTGGCCAGGTAAGTGCCATGTAAGTGGGAGGTATCCACTACGTAAGTAGCGGGCCTAATTAAGTAACCACTTGCCTTAGACACAGTTGCCTTAAACACGACAAAAGAAATGCGGATAAGCAATAGATTACCCACGACTTTCTTCTGTCCCAATTGAGCGCGACGGTCCTTATTGTTTTGCCTAGATATTTTTTTAGTTAATGAGGGTGATGCGGATGCTAGTTTTGTGATTTTTAGGGCTTAGGAAGGGTAATTAAATCCCCACCTAATCTGAATTTGGTTTTTGCCCCTTAATTTCCGTATTAAAATATGCACAAACAACCAATTTCAAGAAACGCAACAAGATTTTTTAAATGGCGAATTTTTGCAAAGAATCCTGCAGCAAATTTGTTATTGGACAAGATCAGAGAGGAAATAAGAAACTAGAGAATATACCAGAGAAATCTGAAGCAATGAACCACCTAAACGGCGGCGGAACCGCCGCAAAAACGCTCAATTAGCCGCGTATCCACGGTTTAATTGAAGACTTAGGTGCTTAAATTTTTACCGCAGCTTCTTTTTCTCCTCTGGAATCTTCAGAAAGTCTCTGAATCTTGATTTCTTCAGTACAATGATTCCAGATTCTCTCGCAAAAATTCAAACACTAATCGTTAAGCACACCATGCGATTCTTAAATTAAAATTTGATGTAATAATAATGTTTCAACTCAAATAGCAAGAACAAACAAATTACGCACGGTTCCCCGGCAATGGCGCCATTTGATTGATCGTTCTCGATGTGGTATGAAAAGTGTTATCAAAATCAAAGAATTTATAACAGCAATCAATAATGGTGTCGTAGTAGTTCTTTAATGAGTTTGGGTCATCCACTGGGATTCGTGTATTTATTCATTCTTTCTTTAGTTGAGCCGAAAGAAAATAGTTAAGAAAATTCAAGAAAATAAGATTTCAAGATTTAATTGAGTTCGTCATTTCAAGAAAATCAAGGAAAAGTTAAGATTTAGTAATCAAGAAATTGTCCAATATCAATTTTAATTATCAAGAAAATATAGAATAGCTTGTAGGATTCGATAGGAATTAGTAGCAATGATGAATACTAATAATGACTTATCTTATCTATTGATGAATTATAACTAGAACGATGATGATGAATGAAGATTAGAGATCTATTGAAGAAACTAGGGTTTCTCCTTCACTATCCCTTGTCTTTTCATTGATCATCATTCAAATCTAGCATTTAGCAAAGAAAATCATCATTCATTTAATACCAAATTGCAACGAAATATCAAGAACGGTGATCTCATTCCAAATTTGGTCATTAACGATTCTTTTTGCTAAAATTCATAATTCTCATAAGACTTAAGATTAGTTTAGGATTTCATCACCATTTGATCTAGCGAATTCCTTCGAATCCTAAACAAGCGGAGATTTCACTCACGCATCATGAAAATAGAAGAATCAAGAATTAGAAATTTCATAATGCAAGAATTTAAAGAAAGCAAGTTACAATTGATCACCTTTATTAATCAACTTCAAATTACACGATCCTTCAATTTGAGGTTACAAGAAGTGCTCTCGATCGCTCCCTTGAAGAGGTAATTTCTCCGTCGACTTTCGCTTGGCTCGATCTCCATGAGACTTGGATCTATCGATGATCTCGCGCTTGTAGATGAAGATTGGCTTCACATAAAGGATCTTTGTGTTGAATGCTTGATAAACTCTCGATGATTCTTGATTTTGATCTTGGAATTGAATTGGATTTGGTTTGGTTTATGTGCTAGAAATTTACTACCATCAACAACCCTTCAACAACCTCCCTAGGTCTCTATTTATAGCCCTAGATCAAGCTTCCCTCATAAGCTAGGTTGTTACAAGGAGGCTTTTAGAATAATCTAGGTAGTTATGAAGCTTGATCAACAAGCTAGGTTGTTGTAGAGAAGTTTCCAGAAGAAAGTTGTTACAATTAAGCGTCCTCAATAAAGTATGAGGTTATAGGTAAGCTTCTGGAAAAGTGTCATCACCGGAGCCCCCAACTCGGCCGTGGATCCACGGCGGATCGGCCTAACTCGCCAGCGGTTTCGCGGCCGTTTGGTGAGTTTGCATCTTCAAACTTCCTGTGTATTGTGGTGTTGATGTTGGGGTCTTCATTTGATATATGGAATTTTCTAATATTTGCTTGGTTGCTGCCAGTATTTGACTATTTAATTTCCTGTATTTTATATCGACAGGTTTCTGATTCCTGTTATTTGACCTGAATAATCTGGCACAAGATCTCAGTGAAGAATGTGAGAGATACAGAATATATGCGTGAAATAATAAACACACAATTTCCTTCCAGAATGTTGATTAAAATGTATAACACGTGGTAATTGATATTTTCCAGACGAACTTGTAATACGTGTTATATTTATAACAAACAACCTTAGATGATTAGAAAAGTGAGGAAATTGTTATGTTAAAGATTGCAATATTTTCGACTGAACACCCGACTAATTATGGAAAAGTATTTTCAAGTCGAGACTAAATTGCGGGGTTTATAATGTTAGGCATGAAATTCGGAATATGTGATATTCCGGATTTATGATTTCTAAGGAATTTACTGTGTTAGGCATGAAATCTGAAGTATGTGATATTTCAGGTTTATGATGTCTAAGGTTGATTGCGGATTCTCATTATTATATTTCTATTCTGCGACCGTAAGTGTAATATGTAGTGTATCGCCGGTTTCGTTGCTATACGTCAACGACAATTGGGATACGCATATTTACTTACGTTGATGGCATGCGATGTTATGTGTTGCTGTGATATGATATATTGGATCGTCGTGATAGAATGGCTGGGTTTTGTTTTATGTGAGATGAGAGTTTTTCTTTTCATTCTTGTAAAATTCATTATATGTAATATTATTTTATTAGGGCACTTCCGGGTTGAGGATGATGTCACCATTTATGTATATTATTTATTTTTCCGCATTAGGATAGATCCAAGAAGGGGAGCACAAGTAACCGGATTCTAGGGTCCAGTGGGAGACCATCTCGAGGAGTCGAGACCGGGTCTCCTAACTCTAGAATTGGCGGGGTTGCTTGCCACTCTCGTAGGGGTCTAGGGATGTGGGTTTGGCTTTCATCATAACCGTGGAATCCGTGTTTTTTACTAGCCTGATTTAGAACACGGAAATCTTAGTATATCCAATATTTCATATGTTGATTTCTGCTGCTATGTTATGTGATGAGATCATATTACTGCCCGAGACGAATGCTTTATTATTATATATATGATATATAATAGACGTTGCTGATGTTTTGCACCCGCGCTAGTCCCGTCCCGTTCTGCCGGTAGTTAAATAACCTAACGGTGAAGAAGGGGCCCAGTGGAGAATGCGAATGGCATAAGCGTACATTGTATTTTCGTTTCATTATCTATGATGCTTAGGAAGTATAAATAATGGGACTTCATTAATGAGATTAATGAAAAGCAAAGAAACCTAAAGATGTTATGGAATAAAATTTTCAAAAGGGCAGCTCTAGTTTTTCTTTGCATAGTGGTATTCCTTGTAGAATATCCAGCACCTTATTCTATAAGGAAAGAGCCGAGTTCCCTTCACCGGGAGTGAACTCTTTAGCAGAAGCTAGCAGATGCTACAACCAATACGGTTTTGTTTATGATTGCCTCTTTAGTTTTTGCTTTGCATAGTGGTATTCCTTATAGAATATCCAGCATCTTATTCGATAAGGAAAGAGCCGAGATCCCTTCACCGGGGATGACCTCTTTAGCAAAACTAGTAAAAGCCTAAAAAAACATTCCTTTTCAAAATCACTCGATTCTGCAACGATATCAAGTTCATTACGCAAAAGGTTTTCTTAAAAACCTGTCGTAGCCCTCCGTCATTTCAGATAGGTGATATTTAGTATTCATGCTACGTTTGTTGGCCTTCGTCAAAACGTAGTGTGCGGTAGCTAATTAGTACTTATCTGCAGCATGCGATGCGATTGGATTAGGATAGTCGTACGACTTTGTTGACCTTCGCCAAGGGTCTTGCGGGTGGGTTTAATTCAATCAAGAAATGAACGGGTTGAACTTGACTAGCATCTTATGGTTTGTTGTCCTTCGTCAAGGTCATAGGACGTTAGGGGAAAAATATTATCGGGGATTTAAAGTGTTGAAATTTGCAATGAGATTGCATACCTTCTATGAGATAGTTGGATCCTGATACCCGCTGCGAGTAAGAGTTACTCCTGAGAGAGTTTTGCATTATACAATTAGCTAACCCATTAGGTGTCTTGAAAGGTGTCAATGGGGTTATGCCTCTGGGAAAATGAGGTTTATTTTAATTAGGTCCGTGCGAAATCACGGAGAACCTCTCTCAAAGTACTGACACTGGCCTGGCTGACCGGTTAGCAAACTTGTAGGGTGTAATTAATCCCGGCTAGTCTTACCTTTTAGGGTTTGAAGGAAGATTTGATAAAAAGCAGTGGGAGACATCCTGATTAGATAATATAATAACCAATCTAATCTTGCAAGAGCATACGCTAAGTATTTTTCTTCTCTCTCTCTCTCTCCAGGTAGCGACCATGACATGCCTTAATCAAGATAATAATATGGATGTATTGACCGCACCTGATTATTATACTGAGCTGGAGGACGTTGGTTCCGCTCTTCTTTATAACCGTTATAAGACTAAGCAGGAAATAAGGGAATACCCAAACGAGGAATGAGCATATTGACGCGTCTTCTTCGGGTGTGTTCATAACTGAGAACTGTTTGTCCTGGGTATTAGATACCGGATTAGGATCCCACGTATGTAATATATTACAGGGGCTTAGAAGAGGTAGAGAACTGGGAAAAGGTGAACATATTATGAAAGTAGGGAATGGTGCAACTGTTGCAGCCAAAGCAGTTGGCGAATATCACCTTGTATTACCAAACGGTAATACACTGATCTTGAACGACTGTTACTACGTACCATCTATGATGTGCAATTTAATATCAATTTTTTTATTAGATAAAGAAAGATATAACTTTGTATTAGAGAAAAATATTATGAACATTTTCCTAAATCAAGTGTTGATTAGGTTTAGTGCGTTATGTAACGGTTTGTACGTTCTGAATAAGAATACAGTTCTTAATGTACAGAACACACACAAGAGGAAAAGTTCAGAAATGAACGAATTCTTCTTGTGGCATTGTAGACTGGGTCATATCAATGCGACACGGCTAGCTAAGTTACATAAGGATGGATATTCAAATTCGTTTGAACTTTCATCTTATGAAACTTTCCAGTCATGTCACAAAGGTAAAATGACCAAAACTCTGTTTACTGGACATGGAGAAAGAGTTACTGAACTCTTGGGACTGATACATAATGATGTATGCGGTCCTATATCTACACATGCCAGGAACGGTTTCTCATACTTCATTACATTCACCAACGATCTCTCAAGATACGGACATGTGTTCTTGTTGAAACACAAGTCTGAAGCTTTTTTGAAATTCAGAGAATATAAGTGCGAAGTAGAGAACCAAACGGGTAAAAGTATTAAATTCCTTCGATCTGATCGGGAAGGAGAATACTTAAGCATGGAGTTTCTGGACTATTTAAAAGAGAATGGGATTCTCTCTCAGCTTACTCCTCCGTATACACCACAGCACAACGGTGTATCGGAGCGGAGGAATAGCACCCTATTAGATATGGTGCGTTCTATGATAAGTACTGCTGAGTTACATGTTTCCTTTTGGGGTTATGCACTGGAAACAGCTGCACACCTATTGAATATGGTTACCACCAAATGCATTCCTACCACTCCATATGAGATATGGAAAGGGAAGAGATCATGTCTTAATATTAATAAGATATAGGGTTATCCGGCTTATGTGAAAACACATCATCCGGACAAGCTCGAGGCAAGGTCAGTTTTATGCAAGTTTGTAAGATATCCCAAAAATTCATGTGGGTATATCTTCTACCACAGCGAGGAACAAAATGTGTTTGTTTCTCGACATGCCGCCTTTTTAGAAAAGGAATTTCTTGCAAAAGAAATTTGTGGCAATGAGGTAGAACTATAAGAAGTTCTAGCTACACAAACTGCGACTGATAATTTAGTGGAACCAGGGATTCGATAGTCGCCAACGAACCTCGGCCTCTCCGCCGATCTAGTAGGGTTCCTTATCCGCCTGAGAGATACTACGGTTTTCTCATAGACAGTGAGAGCGAGGATTGCATCATGGAAGATGATGACCCTACTAGCTTCGAGCAGGACATCACAAGTGGAGACTCTGTGAAATGGCTGGTTGCTATATGATCTGAGATGGAATCCATGTACACCAACAATGTATGGACTTTGGAAGATGCTCCTGAAGGGGTAAAACCCATCGGGAGCAAGTGGATATTCAAAAAGAAAATTGGTGTAGATGAAAAAGTTGAGACTTTCAAAGCTAGACTTGTAGCGAAAGGTTTCCGTCAATGACCAGGTGTGGATTATAACAAAACTTTTTCTCCAGTGGCTATGCTTAAGTCCATCTGGATCCTACTTGCCATCGCTGCATACCATAACTACAAAATTTGGCAGATGGACGTCAAGACCACTTTTCTAAATGGTGATTTAGAAGAGAGCGTATACATGACTCAACCAGAGGGCTTCGTAGATAGTGGGAGCAGCGGAAAGGTGTGCAAGCTTCTTAAATCTATCTACGGGTTAAAGCAGGTATCGTGGAGTTGGAACATCTGTTTTGATATCACAGTCAAATAGTTTGACTTCGTTAAAAACGTAGATGAACCTTGTATATACAAGAAGGTTGCAGAGAGTAAGATTCTCTTCATCGTATTGTTCGTAGATGACATACTCTCGATAGGAAATGATGTTCATATGCTGCACTCGATCAAGCTATTCTTATCACAAAGATTCTCCATGAAGGATCTGGGTGATGCCTCCTACATCCTGGGGATTAAGATCTATAAAGATAGATCTAAACGGATATTGGGATTGTCCCAAACCAGGTACATTGACACCATACTAAAGAGGTTTAGTATGGAAGATTCCAAACGTGGTGGTTTACCCACCATTTCTGGAATCACTCTCTCCAAAGAAATGTCTCCCAAGACTGATTTGGAGAGGGCTTGAATGCAAGGGGCATCCTATGCTTCGACAGTCGGGTCTATCATGTATGCGATGTTATGTACCCGACCGGATGTAGCATACTAACTAGGTATAGTGAGCAGGTATCAATCGGATCATGGGGAGAATCACTGGACAGCTGTGAAGAACATTCTTAAGTATTTGAGAAGGACTAAAGAAATGTTCTTGGTGTATGGTAACGGTGAACTCCAGGTGGAGTCTTTTACTGATTCGAGCTTCCAGAGTGATAAGGACGACAATAAGTAGGTCTCGGGTTTTGTCTTCACCCTCAATGGAGGGGCGGTATGTTAGAAGAGTTCCAAGTAAGATACCATGGCAGACTCGACGATGGAGGTTGAATACATCGCTGCCAAGGAGGCTGTCTGGATAAAGAAGTTCATAACTGAACCTGGTGTGGTTCCGTCCATCGAGAATCCAATACCTTTGTATTGAGATAGCAATGGAGCAATGGCTTTGTCCAAGGAACCCATGCCCCATCAGAAATCCAGACACATTCTTAGACGGTATCACCTGATCCGGAAGATAGTTGATCGCCGGAAGATCGAGGTCAGGAGAGTTAACACGAAGAATGACACAGCGGATCCACTCACGAAGGCTATACCCCAGATACAGTTTCAGAGACCCTTCGGGATGTTGGGTATGAGATACTACAACGGCTGGCCTTAGTGCAAGTGGGAGATTGTTAGTTATATGTATGCCCTAAAGGCCATTATTGTACATGATTGTATATTATAGTGGATGCTTGGACATATATAGAGAGGAATTTCTTGCTCGACATGATAGTATGCTATCTGGTTACTCTTTATCTTAACATGTACGCTTATGTATCTTTATACTGTCTCTCTGTTACATGTTGATAAAGCCCTTAGGATATGGACTTGACTACCAGGACTATGGTGTAGATCATACTAGTGAGGCCAGGGTAGTCCACAAGTACATCCTTTAATTGTTCCTAGTCGAGAGAGTATTAAGACAGGGCATCGATATTCCAGAGTAGACTAGTGTGTATGATTCTTGACCTTGTATGGGGCGATGGTTGATAACATAACCATTAGTGTTTGACATCAGAGAATGTGCATAGGTGCTCATTGGATAATGGGTACACCGAACAGGACTCGCCGAGAACTCCTATATGGTATTATACCTGACGTCAGATATCAGTTCTCTGGTGACACTGGTATAGGTTAGTCTGTAGACCCGATATCGTCATAGAGTTTTGTGTGATTCCCACTTTGCTTTGATTTCCATCATACCACGTTCAAGAGAACGTGCAAACCGGTGGCTTTTGGGTATAGTCCCGAATCACATGGAGGCAATGAACGATAGGAGAGGTTTCGTCTCTCCCGGTATTGGGGGTTGATATTGCGCTATGCTCGATTGGCTATAACAGGAAGTCTCTGGCCAGGGCTGATGATGAGATTTACTGGTAAGTGTTATTAGTAGTTTCTCAACCGGTATGAGCCTCATATCGGCATGACTTATCAAGTTACTGGGGTCTGACGTTTACCACCCCTAGACTCGATATGCGACATATCACACGAAGAGACCAGACTGTACAGTAGTGTTACTTATTGGATTCACGGGAGTATGAAAAGCTTGGTTGTTGATCTTCTGATCACCCAATTCCCGGGTAGCCGTTACGTCCAGCTAGTACCGCTGACGGCTTATGGGTGACTGATATGATCGTCACCTACTGCTGGCGTATTGACGAGTCTTTAGAGTCCTATACAGAGGTTTCCTGGCTCAAGCGAAACGAAGTAGGGCACATATGTGATATGTGTGGGACCAAGATAAATACGAGCATGTGATACCGTATTCTAATCTCGCGATATAGGTTATATATAATATAACCGGATTATTGAATCAAGTGTTGATTCGATGATTTGATATTAGTCGGGTATATGTGGTATAGCCGGATTATTAAATCAAGTGTTGATTTAATAATTTAATATATATATATATATATATATATTTGATATATTAATATATATTGACTAATATAAATGCTCACTTAAGAATTTCTTTTCTACATTTACATTTAACATGCGTGTGTGTGTGTGTGTGTGTGTAAATGTATTTATTTAATTGTATCATGCTTGATGATACATGGAACTTGGGTATATGAGACTCACACCTAAGTTAAGATAATGTGAGGTTTTAATTATTTAGAGAAAACAAAAATTAGGTGGAAATTAGCCAAGGTTATGAAGCTTGGAGAAGCTTGTAGAAACCTTGACTAAACTCCACTAAGTTTTGTTTTACTCAAGATATTTATTAACCTAACCATTATCTTAGCCTTGGTTAAGTCTTTACAAAGTTTATATGATATATTTTCACACCCATGGTTCAAAACATGCTCATCTTCTTCATCTCATTTTTCTTGACTTGATTTTTCTTGAGGTGAAAAAGAAAGAGAGGAAAAATATTCTAAAGTGAGCTAAATTCCTACTTCATCAATCTATACCATATTAGCCATTTAGTGTAGGTTGTTTTCTTCACTAATTCATGCATTAGTGAAGAGGTGGCTTGAGTTAGAGCTCCTTAAAGTAGATCATCTTCGGTCTCAAAGATCATTGAGCAAGCTCGTTCATTTCAACTAGTGGAGCCTACGGAGAGTCCGGGACACCACTACTTAGAGCGAAGGGACTTCTACACGGAGCTTTTGAAGTGATGGACCGGTCTACAAAGGTTGTATTCTATATTCACTTAGCGTGATGTTTGATTACATGCTATAAAACCCCAATTCTCTAGATCGATTCTAAGTTTGAGTTCATTAGCACACTAATTTTTTAAAATTGTATACTTGATACACCTTGAAACCCTAGTAGTAGTGCTAATAAACTCCAACACATATAACCTTTGTTGCCTCAACATTTGCAGTGCGATCTTCAAGTGTTCTGCATGCTCTTTTTGGCTCCTCGAATAGACCAGAATATCATCAATAAACACCACTACGAACTGGTCCAAATACGGTGAAAAGATTTGATTCATCAAGTCCATAAATATCGCTGGTGCATTCGTGATTCCGAATGGCATCACTAAGTACTCATAATGCACATATCGAGTTCGGAACGCTGTCTTGCAAATATCTTCTGATTTTATCCGAACTTGATGATATCTGAATCACAAATCTAGCTTCTAGAATACCCTTGCGCTACCGAGTTGATCGAATAATTCGCCGATGTGAGGGATTGGGTACTTGTTCTTAATAGTCACCCGATTTAATTCTCGATAATCGATCTACATTCTTCGTATGCATCCTTCTTCTTAACTAGAAGAACTGGAGCTCTCCAGGATGAATTGCTGCTGTGAATCCAACCCGTCTCTAATAATTCGGCGACATGTTTCTTTACTTCTTCTAGCTCCATCGGTGCCATCGGATAATACGCCTTTGAAATCGGCGCTTCTCCAGAAACAAAATCAATCGCGAACTCCACATCTCGTTTTGGCGGTAAACTCAAGATGTCCTCGAACACATCCATAAACTCTCGAACTACTGCCGGCGCTTCCTCCATGTTTACTTCCATCGACGAAAGAACGACACTTTTCGGCCTAGCCCTAAATTCGAATGGCCCGATTGATCTACTACCTCCTGAAAATATAAACTCCGGATGTCCAGGAATCTGGAAAATCACTTTCTTTGCTCTACAATCGATGTGAATGTGGAAAGTGCCAAGAAAATCCATTCCCAAGACGACATCATAGCTGCCAGTATCAATCACCAAGAAATCTGTGAATAACTCTCGTCCGAAAATAACAATCGAACAATCCTTACACTCACTACTAGATATAATTTTCCCATTCCCAGTGTGTATGTCCCAGCAACTAGACAGGGCCGCATGTCGAATCGAGTGTGCACTAATAAACTTGGAAGACATAAAACAATGGGATGCTCCTGAATCAAATAATGCTAATGCGGGAAAATTATGAACAAGTAGGATACCTGAAACGACTTCGTCTGAAGCCTTGGCCTCCTCGGCCGTCAGAGTAAAGGCTCGTGCTTGATTAGGCCCCTGAGCCACATGGAGGCAGTGAGTGGATCGTCAGGGGATTTGTCTCTCCTGGTGTTAGGGGTAGAGGTCGCGGTGTGCATGGGTGTCCATCATCAGAAATCCTTGGCCATGGTAGTCGAGAATTACTGATCTAGGATCGGTAGTTTCTCAGGTGGTGATGGGCTTCATACCGACACTAAGTATTGCGTTATTAAGGGTCTGACTTTATCCACCCCCTAGACCCGATATGCGATACTCGTAGACGAACGGACCGGACTGTACGGATATTGTCACTGTCAGGATCAGTAGGGTTTCAGGATGAGTTCGCTTGTCGGCCTCCCTTTCGCTCAATACCTGGGCAGCCGTTACGTACAGCTAGTGCCACTAACGTGCTTGTGGCTAAACCCACTGCCAGCGTATTGACGAGTCTTTAGAGTCCCCCACAGAGAGTTTCCCAAGTTCGAGCGAAACGTTGTAGAGGCCGTATGGATTTATGGCAGGGTTCGATCATATACGTGCACTTGTGCATGGATCATGATCGGACAGGTAATACTAGCGGGCTTTGGTTTAAGCCGGATCCTAGTATTATATTGTTGGATTATGTTCGTTTCGTTGTATTCGTATTCAGTCGGAATGCGGATGCAGGTATGTATATACAGATGAGGGGTATTTTTGTAATTCGTTATGAGTTTACTTTAGAAGATGTCATTCTTTTTGTTTAAATATTCGGTTTAATGTTTTATTGTGGTGGAAATTGTGAGCATATGTTTTGTTCTTGGGCATTTATTGTGGCATGTATTCACTTGGTGACTCATGGTCATGGGTTTGGTGTATGATATTTTATGCTAAGATTTTTCTTTATTTCAAGAAAATATCACACAACACACACACACAAAATAGAGGGCAGCCATCTCTTTTTCTCTCTCTTGGCTTGCTCACTTGCTTTTTTCTTAAGCTTCACATTTTTCATCCATGGCTTCTTCTTCAACCTCAATCCATACCCTCTCATGTGTTGAGAATTAATGGATGTTTTGAGACAAAATAATCACACACACTGTCTACTTCATCTTGGTCATCTCGGCTAGCAAACTTGATGCCGAGTAGTTTCGGTTTAGAAGCGGGAGCCCGTATAAAGAATCCTCGACGTGGATCCTCTTCGACAAGCGATACCGGAGAGTGAATTTTTTCGGGGAAGCCGCGTGGAGTTTAGAAAGAGGTTGAAGACCAAAGGACACGGATCAATCGGTATAACCTCTCTAAACTCCTCTTTGCAGGTTTGCTAGTATAGGGTTTTTGGTTCGATCTTGTGCGGGTTTTGTTTGCGCCAAAGTTTTGAAAGTTTTTGTTCTGCATTTGGCCACGGATTGATGGCCGGGGCACCGTCAAAACCCAACATGGTATCAGAGACACCCAAACACCTTAAACTAGCTAGTTGCGACATTAGAATTCACGTTTTTTCGGGCATCGAAAACTGTCGAAAAAACAGTCTAGGATTTTTGAGTTTTAAGATGTTTGCACACCCCGCATGCTCTCGGTTTGAACCGAGAAGCCGCGGGGTGCTGTGTGGGCACCCCGGGGAGACCCCGGGGGGGACCGAACAGTTGGGCCCACTCCCCAAGACCACCAGGTGGGGACCCGAAACTGCCCCTGCATAGGCAGTTTCGGGTCTGCCTCACCCTCTGGCCACCTCGTGGTGGACTCAGGGGTGGGGTACCCCCTCTATGCCTCCCGACATGAAGTTAATTTCATTCTCTAACTCTCCGCAAAGGTTCGGGCGTATTTTATTTTGCTTCGGACCTCCGAATTGGCTCAAAACTCGACTTTTTTGGATGTTTAGTGCACTTGGTTTTTGATCCTTAGTATATTTGGGATGTGCGCTAATTGTGTTTTGGAATTCTAATGTTAAGACTTCGTATGCATGCGTGGATGTGTTGGTAACGTTATCTAATTGCTATATGCTCAATTATACGAGGTTACACACTTGATTCGGTTACTTGTTTCTGTGGATAAATCTGGTTATGTGTTGTTGCGGATTGTTGTTGTGGATAGCCTTGGGTGCAATGGTAGGGCAGTTTAATTTTATTTGTACATTTGATATCGCGGGGCGAGCGTCTGACATGTGGAACGCTGTCACTGCTTATTTGTATATTATTCTTTTGGAGCACGACCGGGTTGAGGTCGATGTCAACGTTGTACATATTTTCTTTTCTGTACTAGGATTACCCTGCGGTGGAGTGCATGGATAGCCGGATTATGGAGGGCAACGTGTCCGCATCTCATGGAATTGAGAAGGAGGGGGCCTCACTCTATAATTGGCGGGCTATTCGCCGCACTCGTAGGGGGTACAGGTTGACCCAAGGTGGGGTGCTCAAGTTACCGGATTCCGTGAAGTGCCGGGTGGCCCATTCATTTTGATGAAGACGGCTGCCTCACTTCTGGTTTTTGCGGGTAACTTGCCGCGCTCGTAGGGGTCTAGGTTTTCATTGCACAGGCTATCCACATGACCCGGGGAACGTCAGGTTTCATTTGCGGCTCAATGGAAACCCGGGGCTCCCAGATTATTTGTATTGTTCTGTGATTCTTATTACTTATCTGTGATGTTGCATTTATCATACCTGGAGCGATTATTATATATTGCTATATATATACTAGTAAATGTTGTAAATGTTTTACAGCCGCGCTAGTCCAGTCTCTGCTCTGTCGTTAGTTAAGTAACCTAACAGGTGATGACGGGACCCAGTGGTGAATGTGGATGGCATATACGTACATCATATTTTCGTTCTTTTGTGGTGTGATTAATTGATGGGACTGCATTGATTCAGATCAATCCACGGAAAACAGACCAATTTGTTGTTATTGGAACAATTTTCAAAAGCTGTTATTACAAGGACGTTCTTCTTTTGTTTTGCACAGTGGTATTCGGTTATGAATATCCAGCACCTCATTCGACGAGGCAAGGTCCGAGATCCTTTCATCGGGAGTGACCCCTTAGGCAGAAGTTTGCGTAAGGGTAATAACTTCACTATAGTCGCTTTACATCGCGGTATTCAGTTGGAATATCCTACACCTCATTCTACGAGGAAAGAGCCGAGATCCCTTCACCGGGAGTGACCTCTTTGGCAAAGATTTTCGCCACTATATATTTGTAAAAAGCTATCCGGTTCCTTCAACGATATCAAGTTCATTACGTTAAAGGTTTTTCGCCAAAACCATTCGTAGCCCTCCTTCATTTTAGACGGGTAGCACCTAGTATTCATGCTATGTTTGTTGGCCTTCATCAAGGCATGGTGTATAGTAGTTGCTTGTTACCTTTCTGTTGCACAGATAGATGCGTTGGTTTGGGACAGTCGTACAGCCTTGTTGTCCTTCATCAAGGGCGAGTATAGGTGGGTTCAAATTAACCTGGACAATGATGGGTAGAACTTGATATGTGACTTATGATTTGTTGGCCTTCATCAAGGTCATAAGAGCATGGGGTAAAAATCACATTGGGAGTTTCAAACATACAGGAAACTTGTGTTAGTGTTTATGCCCTAGAGGCCATTACTGTATCATACTAGTTTGTATATTACTTAATGGAAGCTTGGGATATTCACAGTTGTATTGACAGTCTTGCTAAAAATGGTAGTATGCTACTTGGTTTGTGTCTACTTTAATATGTGCATATGATTCTTGTAACGTATCGCTTATACATATTAGCAGAGCCCTTAGGATCTTTGCTTGATTACCAGCGTTGTGATGGCAGTCACACTAGTGGGGGCTGGGTAGTATATAAGCAACATCCTATACAGGTCCTTGGTCGTAGGATTATCGAGATAGGGCATCGATACTCCGGAGTAGACTGGTGTATACGCTTCTCATCCCAGCATAGGGAGATGGTCTGTCCCACAGCCATCAGTACGTCATACTGGGGATAGTATGCAGGTGCTCGTTAGGTTACGGGTACACCGGACAGGACTCGCCGGTAATTGCAGGTTGGATTTATACCCATCGTCAGATAGCAGTTCCCATGTGACATGAGTACAGCTTAGTCCGTCGACTTGATACTGCTACTTCGCCTCGGGTGTGTTCCTACTGTACTTAGATTACTACCCTACCACGGCTGAAAGGAGTCGTACAAACAGGTAGTAGTTCGGTGCAGTCCCGAAGCACTTCGAGGCAGTAGCGGTTAGACAGGATTCGTCTCTCCCGGTATTGGGGGTTGATATCGTGCTGTGTATGGAGAGCCATTACGCAAAGTCCCTGGCCAAGGCAAGCGAGATTTACTGGTAGGTTCCAGTAGATTCTCAAGGTGTAATGGGCTTCACTCCGACACGACTTATACCGCTATTAGGGGTCTGACGTTTATCGCCCCCTAGGCCCGATATGCGATAGTCCTAGACGAACAGACCGGACTGTACGGAGATTGTCACATCAGGCTCAGTAGGAGTTCGGATGGGTTCCTCATCATCCTTCTTATCGACATCTACCTGGGGACCGTTAAGTACAGCTAGTGCCGCTTGCGGTCTGTGGTTAAACCCACTGCCAGCGTAGTGTCGAGTCTTTAGAGTCCCACACAGAGAGTTTCCCTGCTTCGGGCGAAACGATATAGAGGTCGTATGGTTTATGACAGGGTTCGGACGCATACGTGTTTTTACGCACGTACGATGTTCGGACAGTTTTTACTAGTCGGCTTTGGTTTAAGACAGATTCTAGTATCGGATTATTGGATTTATACAGTCTAAAGTTTTTCCGTGTTTTCACGGATAGGAGGGACGTTCTCGTAATTTGTCGGGAAGCTTCTAGAAGGATGATGACTTGGAGACTAAGGTGGCATTTGCATTTATTGGATTAATGAGTCATGAGAGTGAATCATCCATGGAGTTAATGTTGCATTAATGTTTTAAATGACTCATGAGATGAATCACTCTATGAATTAATGAAGCAAGATGACACATATTTATTTGTTATTCATTTTAATAAAATCATATGCTTCATTTATTCAAATGATATCATTTATCCAAAAGGATTCTCACTCTCACCTTCTCTCTCCTCAAGCTCTCTCTCTTCAAACCCTAACTCTACCCTCTCATGTGTTGAGATCAAGAGTTAGAAAGACTTATTAATCCATAATCCTACTCTATATCCCCTAGGTTGTTTAGATTAGCACTTTGAGTAACCTAGTTACCTCAAGTTAGAGGTCAAGCTTGGAGTAGTAGCTCTCGGGTGGATCGTCTTTGACTCGAGGAGGACGTTGAGGTGCCGACGTTCCATAGAGCCTACGAGGAGTGGAGGAAAGCGATGAAGACCCGAAGGACAAGTAACGTGATGTATAACTTCATATCCGAGTAGTTAAACCTTTCGTAGTTTGCTAGTAATGGTTTAGACACGATCCGTGTGCTCAAGTCCGTGTTACGAAGCTTTGATAATTGTTTTTCATATATTCCGCCTCCCCATAAGCTCGTGGGGTGCGTGACATGGACTTACAGTGGTATCAGAGCCAACTAAACCTTTACTAGCTTGTTAGCAACTAATTAGAACTTCAATCGTCGGAAAAACACGAAAACTTAACCCCGACCCCCCCTCAGTTTCTGTCAATTTTAAACGTGTCTAAAAAATTATTTGATAGGTACGAAAATTCACAGCAGGGGATTCTAAGAATACTGGGAAAATACGAGAAGGTAACTCGGTGATACGGCCGCGAAACCGCGGCGGATGAGTGCATTCGGCCGCTGATCCGCCGCCGAGTCAACTCCGAGTTGAGTCGGATTTTCACAGTAATTCTTATTTTGTGAGGTTTTGTTTTCCAGTATATTCTGTTTCTGCCCAGGTTACTTCTGTGCTGGCTTGCATTTGGGGTAGACATGGAAAAAGGTTGTCGATCGATATTCTAAGTTATTTGCTAATCGGGTTTTTATCTGTAATGTTTAATGTATTCGTAAACCTCCCCTAACTGCTAGTATGTCGGTTGGCAGGGGGTTGCACATTTCTGTAATGATTTTACTGTTTTTGTTTATGAACTTGATTGGATCGTTGTGATGATTAGCCGGGGTTTGAAATGGGTTTTTATATTCATTCATTCGATGTAAATTGTAATATGATGTAATATTCTTTTGCGGGGCACATCCAAGTTGCGGTTAAAGCCACCGTTGTATTATTTCATTTACTGATTTTTGCTCCTAGGATAGACCCAAGGTGGGGTGCACAAACTACCGGGTACTTTGAAGTGTTTAGTGGCCTACTCACATTGTTGAGGGAGACCGCTTCACTTCGGGTACTTGGCGGGTAGTTTGCCGTACCCGTAGGGGTCTAGGGTGGGGTAATGGCTATTCATCACAACTGTGTAATCCGTCTTTCGTTGCAGGCTCGAAGGAAACGTGGATTGCTTATATATCCAATAATGTTCATCAGTGATCTGGAATGCCTATTATTGCGTCTGACGAATGTACAATATCTATATATGATAGCTATTTAGACGTCACTTATGTTTTACACCCGCGCTAGCCCAGCCCCCGCTCTGTCGTTAGTTAAGTAACCTAACGGGTGATGACGGGACCCAGTGGCGAATGCGGATGGCATAAGAGGACGTTGTATTTTCGTTGTTTTCTGCAATGATAGGTTAATTGATGGGACGCATTATATTAATGCAAAGAAAAAAAACCAAAGTTGAATCGTTGGAACAAATTTAAAACAAACCACTCGGTTATTTTAAAAGAGCAGAATTTTTTAATTGCGGAGCTTTAACCACTCCTTTTAAAAAGCTATCAGGTTCCTTCGATTATATCAAGTTCACTACGTTCACGGTTTCGCCAAAACCAGTCGTAGCCCTCCTTCATTTCTTATGGACGGTCAGTAGTATTCAAGCTATGTATGTTTGGCCCTTAGTCAAGACATGGTGATTGGTAGCTGCCGGGGTATTCATTTGTTGCATAGATAGATGAGTTGGTTTGGGACAGTCGTATTACTTTGTTTGGCCCTTAGTCAAGAGTATATATGAGTGGGTTCAAATTAACAAGATAATGATGGGTAGAACTTGACATGTGACTTATGATTTGTTGGCCCTTAGTCAAGGTCATAAGAACATGGGGCAAAAATCCATATCGGGAGTTTCTAAAGAAACTGAAACTTGCTAGTGTAGCATACCATTTGGAGTTTGATGAATGTTGATAGGATTCCTTCAACATTATCACACGATGATATTTGGATCCCGATCCTACTGTGAGTATATGCTACATATCAGGAGATTTGTCACTTAACGATCAATGCTATAAACAAAGTAGGTGTCAAGAAAGGTGTCAGCGGGGCTACGCCCCCAGAGAAAAGAGGTTATTTAATTAAGGAACTTCGCGAAAGCGTTGGAAAACCTCCCTCGAAGTACCGACACCGGCCTGGCTAAACGGTTAAGCAAGTATTGTACGGTGAGATCAGTCCTGGCTAATTCTTCTTTTATGGTTTGAAGAAGGATTCGAGAAACAGTGGGAGCCATCCAGTTTAGATAAACTAAAAACCAATCTAAACTTGCAAGAGCATCATGCTAAAGTGTTTTCTTCTCTCTCTCTCTCTCATTGTAGCGACCTTGTGACCATGACTAGGTTACATCTAGATAACAAATTGACTGAATCTAACTTATATGACTGGAAAAGGTCTGTCCAGATGTCCATTGCTTATTACAAGCTGGACCACCCTATTACTACTCAAGGTCCCGCCGTCCCAGGTCCAGCTTCCACCGTCACGGATATGGATATCCATCAGAAAAGGGAAAAGGATAAAGAGAATGCCAAGTGTCTCATGTTGGCTTCAGTTAATGGTGTATACTAGAAGCAGCAGGAGAAGATGGACTCGGTTTCCATCTTTCTCCATAACAAAGATTTATATGGAGAGAAATCTCATATCGCAAGATATGAGACCTCGAACAATTTAATTCAAGCGAGGTTGGCTGTCGGGTCATCTGTAAGGGACGACGTCCTTACGATGACTAGCTATATTGATGAGCTCTATGACCTGGAGACCACGTTGGGAAACATGTCATATGCTGACTTATTTCCACAGTCCTTACCCTCTACTTACACCCTGAAAGAAACCAGGGAGACACAAGCTCTGGTTAATGGGGGACCTTCTTCTTCTACATCCAGGGCGAAAGAAAAGGGTGAAAAGAAGAAGACCTCTACAAAGCCGATATACGGTGTCAGTAAAGTAGGAGGAAAGGGAAGGGCAAAAGTTTCGGGACTCGGTGTAGGTAAGGAGGGATGTTCCTATTGTTATGGGATTGGGCATTGGCAGAAGGATTGCAGGGCTTTGGAAGCCAGTAGCCAAGATACGAAGCATGTTGTTGTTTCGGCCTCAAGTGTGTTTGTAATTGAGAACTGTTTGTCAATTAACTCTACTTCATGGGTACTAGATACCATAGCAGGATCTCATATCTGTAATTCATTACATACTTTGAGAAACCGTAGAGTTATAAGGGTAGGTGATTTGTCTCTCAGAGTTGCAAAAGGAATGAGCATGGACGCTGAATCCGTGGGAGAATATCGCCTAAGTTTGACAAATGGGCAGATATTGATTCCACGTAACTGTTTATATGTACCTGGTTTGACTTGTAATATCATATCAGTGTCCTCACTTTCGAGAGAGAGATATGATTTTACATTCGTAAGCGATGTAGTTCACATCCACCTAAATCAAGTTCTGATTGGGTCCGGTACATTAGATGACGGTATATACGTATTGAGTCAAGCTCAGGTTTTCAATGTCCATAACACACTTAAAAGAAAGTCTCCAGAAATAGATCAGTCTTTCTTATGGCATTGTAGACTAGGTCACATCAATGAAACACGATTAACTAAGTTACATAGAGAAGGAAATTTGAATCCGTTAGAATATCAATCTTATGCTACTTGTGAATCTTGTCTCATGGGAAAGATGACAAAGACTCCGTTTACTGGACACGGAGTAAGAACAAGAGAGCTCTTGGGACTCGTACACAGTGACGTGTGCGGTCCAATGTCTACACATGCGCGAGGTGGTTATTCCTACTTCATTACTTTTACGGATGATTTCTCTAGGTATGGATATATCTTCTTAATGAAGCATAAATCCGAGGCCTTTGAGAAATTCCGAGAATACAAGAATGAAGTAGAAAAACATACAGGCAAAAGTATCAAGACACTGAGATCTGATCGAGCTGGTGAATACTTAAGTGCCGAGTTCCTGGGATACTTAAAAGAGAATGGAATTCTCTCTCAGCTTACTCCTCCAAACACACCACAACACAATGGTGTATCGGAAAGGAGGAATCGAACCCTATTGGATATGGTTCGTTCCATGATGAGTAAGGCTGAGTTACTGCGATCTTTCTGGGGTTATGCACTAGAATCGGCTGCATATCTTTTGAACCAGGTTCCAACCAAGACTGTTCCTACCACACCATATCAGATGTGGAGTGGGAAGAAACCATGTCTTAAACACTTTAGGACATGAGGATGTCCAGCTTTTGTAAAAAAGCAGCATCCGGAAAAGCTCGAGGCACGCTCAGTACAGTATAAGTTTGTGGGATATCTAAAGAACTCCAAGGGATATTGTTTCTATTACGCAGAGGAACAAAAGGTTTTTGTTTCTCGTCATGCCCACTTCTTAGAAGCTGAATTTTTCGAAAATCAGAAGAGTGGGAGCGCAGTAGAACTGGAAGAAATTCCAGAACCACAAGCTGCTACTGAAAGTATGGTAGAACCAGAAGTTTCAGAAGAAATGGACATACCAGCACCTATCCGCAGAAGTAGTAGGCAGTCTCATCCGCCCGAGAGATACTACGGTTTTCTCATAGACGGGGATCAAGAAGATTGCATCATTGATAATGATGACCCTACTAGCTTCCAGCAAGCCATTCAGAGCGGCGACTCGGTAAAATGGCTGGATGCAATGCGGACCGAAATGGAGTCCATGTACACTAACAAAGTATGGACTTTGGACATTGCTCCAGATGGGGTAAAACCCGTAGGATGCAAATGGATCTTCAGAAAGAAGATTGGTGTAGATGGACAGGTTGAAACCTATAAGGCTAGACTTGTTGCGAAGGGTTTCCGTCAAAGACCTAGTTTGGACTATGACGAAACCTTTTCTCCAGTGGCTATGCTCAAATCCATTCGGGTCCTTCTTGCCATTGCTGCCTTCCACGATTATGAGATCTGGCAGATGGACGTAAATACGACCTTTCTATATGGTAATTTGGAAGAGTGCGTCTATATGGATCAGCCAGAGGGATTCATTCAGAGTGGGAGATTACGTAAAGTGTGCAAGTTGCTTAAGTCCATTTATGGACTAAAGCAGGCATCGCGGAGTTGGAACATCTGTTTTGATGATACTGTCAAAGAATTCGACTTTATCAAAAATCCAGATGAACCATGCATATATAGTAAGATTGTAGGGAGAGTTGTTGTATTCCTCGTCTTGTACGTGGATGACATTCTCCTAATAGTAAATGATATTCCTATGCTACAGTCAGTCAAAAGATTCTTGTCATAGAAGTTCTCCATGAAGGACCTGGGTGATGCCACCCACATTCTGGGGATCCAGATCTATCGTGATAGATCTAAGAGGATGTTGGGACTTTCGCAGTCCAGGTACATAGACACCATATTGAAAAGATTCAGTATGGAAAATTCTAAGCGCGGTAACCTACCGGCTTGTCACGGAATCACCCTCTCCAAAGAGATGTCTCCCAAGACTGATTTGAAAAGGGATCGCATGTCGATTATACCCTACGCTTCTGCGGTAGGCTCTATAATATATGTGATGTTATGTACCAGACCAGATGTAGCATACGCATTAAGCGTTGTAAGCCGGTATCAGGAAAACCCAGGGGAGAAGCACTGGATAGCAGTAAAGAACATTCTCCAGTACCTGAGGAGGACTAAGGAGATGTTCTTGGTGTATGGCGAAAAAGACCTCCAGATCGAGGCCTTTGCCGAATCCAGCTTCCAGAGTGACAAGGATGACTCCAAGTCCATGTCGGGTTATGTCTTTACCCTCAATGGAGGGGCGGTCTGTTGGAAGAGTTCCAAGCAGGAGACCGTTGCTGACTCAACGATGGAAGTGGAGTACATAGCTGCTTGCGATGCCGCAAAAGAAGCTGTCTGGGTGAAGAAGTTCCTCACAGAACTTCAGGTGGTTCATACCAGTGTTGGTCCAATACCTCTGTATTGAGAAAACAACGGCGATATAGCTTTAGCGAAAGAACCCAGGTCCCATCAGAAGTCCAGACAAATCTTAAGGAGGTATCACCTGATCAGGGAGATCGTAGATCGCCGGGAGATCGAGATAAAGAGAGTAGATACGGAGGATAACACTGCTGATCCATTCACAAAGGCCATTCCTCAGATGCAGTTCAAGAGGCTGTTTGAGATGATAGGTCTGCGCTATGCCAGTACATGGCCCTAGTGCAAGTGGGAGATTGTTAGTGTTTATGCCCTAGAGGCCATTACTGTATCATACTAGTTTGTATATTACTTAATGGAAGCTTGGGATATTCACAGTTGTATTGACAGTCTTGCTAAAAATGGTAGTATGCCACTTGGTTTGTGTCTACTTTAATATGTGCATATGTTTCTTGTAACGTATCGCTTATACATATTAGTAGAGCCCTTAGGATCTTTGCTTGATTACCAGCGTTGTGATGGCAGTCACACTAGTGGGGGCTGGGTAGTTTATAAGAAACATCCTATACAGGTCCCTGGTCGTAGGATTATCGAGATAGGGCATCGATACTCCGGAGTAGAATGGTGTATACGCTTCTCATCCCATCATAGGGAGATGGTCTGTCCCACAGCCATCAGTATGTCGTACTGGGGATAGTATGCAGGTGCTCGTTAGGTTACGGGTACAACGGACAGGACTTGTCGGGAACTGCAGGTTGGATTTATACCCATCGTCAGATAGCAGTTCCCAGGTGACATGAGTACAACTTAGTCCGTCGACTTGATACTGCTACTTCGCCTCGGGTGTGTTCCCACTGTACTTAGATTACTACCCTACCACGGCTCAAAGGAGTCGTGCAAACAGGTAGTAGTTGGGTGCACTCCCGAAGCACTTGGAAGCAGTGGCGGTTGGATAGGATTCGACTCTCCCGGTATTGGGGGTTGATATCGCGCTGTGTATGGAGAGCCATTACGCAAAGTCCCTGGCCAGGGCAAGCGAGATTTACTGGTAGGTTCCAGTAGTTTCTCAAGATGTAATGGGCTTCACTCCGACACGACTTATACCGCTATTAGGGGTCTGACGTTTACTTCTCCCTAGGCCCAATATGCGATAGTCCTAGACGAACAGATCGGACTGTACGGAGATTGTCACATCAGGCTCAGTAGGAGTTCGGATGGGTTCCTCATCGTCCTTCTTATTGACATCTACCCGGGGACCATTACGTAGAGCTAGTGCCGCTTGCGGTCTGTGGTTAAACCCACTGCTAGCGTAGTGTCGAGTCTTTAGAGTCCCACACAGAGAGTATCCCTACTTCGGGCGAAACGATATAGAGGAGGGGCGTTCTCGTAATTTGTCGGGAAGCTTCTAGAAGGATGATGACTTGGAGACTAAGGTGGCATTTGCATTTATTGGATTAATGAGTCATGAGAGTGAATCATCCATGGAGTTAATGTTGCATTAATGTTTTAAATGACTCATGAGATGAATCACTCTATGAATTAATGAAGCATGATGACACATATTTATTTGTTATTCATTTTAATAAAATCATATGCTTCATATATTCAAATGATATCATTTATCCAAAAGGATTCTCACTCTCACCTTCTCTCTCCTCAAGCTCTCTCTCTTCAAACCCTAACCTTACCCTCTTATGTGTTGAGATCAAGGGTTAGCAAGACTTATTAATCCATAATCCTACTCTATATCCCCTAGATTGCTTAGATTAGCACTTTGAGTAACCTAGTTACCTCAAGTTAGAAGTCAAGCTTGGAGTAGTAGCTCTCGGGTGGATCGTCTTTGACTCGAGGAGGCCGTTGAGGTGCCGACGTTCCATAGAGCCTACGAGGAGTGGAGGACAGTGATGAAGACCCGAAGGACAAGTAACGTGAGGATAACTTCGTATCCGAGTAGTTAAACCTTTTGTAGTTCGCTAGTAATGGTTTAGACACGATACGTGTGCTCAAGTCCGTGTTACGAAGCTTTGATAATTGTTTTTCATATATTCCGCCTCCCCACAAGCTCGTGGGGTGCGTGACATGGACTTACAACTTGCCAGGCATGCGCATACCTTCTGGAGTGTGATAACGTGAGTGGATTCCATCAGGTTATCATGCGATGATAGTTGGATCCCGATACCCACTGATGAGTTGGTTTACTCCTCAGGTGATTTTAGATGATCCCGAATAATTCTTCTTTTTTGGGTTTGGAGGAGAATTTGAGGATACAGTGGAAGACATCCTGATTAGATAAAGTGATTAACCATTCTGATCTTGGTTAGAGTGCACACAGAGTGTTTCTTTTCTCTCTCTCTTTGGCAGCGACCATGGCCCGACCCTAAACTATAACTCAGTAACCAAGTTAACCGAACTTTCTTAAAACAGTGGCCTTTGGATTGTCAGAGTTGCATACATCTTTGTCACTCCTTCTTTTACCCTTTGCTTTTCTCCGGAACATTCCGTATCACTACGAAGATCCACTTTTATTGGATATGACCATCTTATAGTTACATACGAACTCGAAGAAACTTATTTCAGATTCATGGATGGTTTCCAGTTATGGAGAAATTGAATAGGACTATTCAGTTGCATTTTCCTTTTACCTTCTCTCAGGTTGCGAGGGCTCCTAGGATTAGGAGAGGGTACACTTATTACTCTTATTGGATATTCTTCTTCCAAACCATAGGCAGGTGCCGAAAGGTGGGGAAAGAAGAAAACCAATTAGCCTAAGTGTGGTGTACAAGAGGTAATAAGTAAAGATATATAAAGGGATTAGAAAGCGGGCAAAGTAAATTGCGACTGCTATCATTCACGTCCAGACCGCGTAGTTCATCGCCACTCCTATTTCACCTTTGAATTTCTCCAGAACATCCCGTATCACTACGAAGATCCACATCTATTGGATAATCCGTCGTATAGTTACATACGAACTCGAAGGAACTTGTTCCAGTTCGAGGATGAATTCTGGTTCAGGAGAAATAGAATAAGGATTATTCATTTGTCTTTTATCTTTACCTTCTCTCAAGTTGCGAGTACACCTAGGATTAGGAGAGTACACCTATTACGCTTATTGGATAGTCTTCTTCCAAATCATAGGCTGGTGCCGAACGGTAGAGAAGGAAGAAAACCATTTAGCCTAAGGGTGGTGTACAGAAGGTAATGAGTAAAGACAAATAAAGGGATTTGGAGAGATGGCAAAGAAATATACGGTTACAGTCATGAATCTGGATATTGGAAGAGGCATTACTAGGAATACCCGGATACCACTTCGAAACATTTTAATATTTTAGTTTCATTATGCGTTGTTAATTGAAAACTGATTTCCTAATTAGGTCCTTACTCCAGGGTATGTATTTACCAGGCTTGATTCTAATATCTGTATGGTTTTACAGATGATGAGTGGGAGTAATTTATTGGGAATTAGATGATCATCCTCATTATGTCGGAATTCATTGTTATTGGTGATATTTGAGGAAATCACCTGGGGTTGTTTGCCTGACGGCAAATATTTGGTTTTGAATATCCATTGTTATGCACCAATTTCAAACTGATATATCTGTACGTTTATTTTATAAAGTGAGATATAACTTTTTAAATTATATCCATGACATTTACCTATATCAGTTGATGGTTAGGTAAGGAGCATTAAACAGCGGTGTAATTCTTCTTAACCATAAGTACAGTTTTCAACCTACGACGCATAGGGTTTGAGTTATTCAACTCAGGAGACTTATACAAAGTATTGTATGTTTTCCAGTGTCCATTAGGACAGAGGGGTTGGTACTCGTACTATATTCTGTTTACTTGTGACTTCTCCAGTTTTAGACAAGTGTTTCATAGAATTACAAGGTCCAAGTTTTGAAAATTTATAGGTACAAGAATAAAATAAAGAACCATGTGTTGTAAGTATCAGGATTCTTCAAGGTGATCGAAAATGTAGATACTTGTGTTTGGTATTCAGATGATAGTAATGATTTTGAGAACTTGCTTCTCTTTCAGGTTACTCATATCTGGATGCACTCCTAGTTGAGTAATGCTAATCGGCCTCCTTCCATTTAGTTGACATGCACTGGCGACAGCTGCATGATTTGTATCTAGTTCCAATTAAATCATTGCCTCTATTTCTATATTGTATATTGAATGTTTCATATCTTAACGATGTTAAGGTATATGGAGTTGTCCGGCTTATGCTTAAAACCAGACTCTGGATAACTCAAGGCACGTTTCCGTAATAGCAGTTTGTGGGTTATCCCAGGCTATGACAAGGGGTAACTTTCTACCATCTGGAAGATCAATAATGATATTGTTTTTGACCCGCCACAGTTTTAGTAAAATGGACTTTTTCAGAAAACAGTAGTGGGATTATGGTAGAACTGGAAGAGATTCCAGAACCACAAACGATTACCGATAATTTAATAGAACCTAAAGATTCAATCGGTTTGACATTCCATTAGTCGCTCCGCAGATATGGTGGGTAAGCTCAGGCACCCGAGAGGTACTCCGATATCCTCAAGGACGGTGACAGGGAGGTTCTTGTTTACCCAGACTTGTCATTACTTCTATTCTAGACTATGAGACCCGGCAGGAGGATGAGTATAGCGTCGTTCTAAACTAGCTTTAGAAGTGCACGTGTATATGACTCTGCCGGAGGGTTGTTGTAGTCTGTGGGAGCAGCGGAAGCATAGTGACAAGTAACTTGTGTCTATTTATAGACTAAAGCATGTATAGCAGAGATAGATCATCTATTTTTGATGTGACAGTCATAAGCTTTGACTTCATCAGAATAGGAGATGGATCTGTTGAGAAGGTAGTAGGGTGTGATGTCCTGGTATTTGGATGACATACACATAGTAGGAAGTGAAATTCCTATACTACGATCGGTTATACTATGGTTGTCACACAGTAGTTTCTCCACAAAGGATATGGATATTATATTAGGCATTCTGGTTACTAGATCTATGGTTTTAGATCTAGATTTGGGTAGTTTCCCAATCTGGGTACTTAGACAGTATTCTAAAGGTGTTTTAGAATGGACGACTCCTGACATGGTGGTGTACCTGTAGGTGATGGAGTCACCCTCTCTAAAGGTGTCTTACAGACTAAAGGGGAGAGGGATGTGCATAATTGGCATATCACTTGCTTAGGCAATTGAGTCAATCATGAAATATCAAGTACCACACCAGATGTTATTTTTGCACTAGATGAAATAAGTTTATACTAATCCAATCTTGGAGAACGTTTGGAAGCAGTTTATGAAAATAAGTGGATGTTCTAGGGATTTGATAACGACAGCCTCCTTCATGAGACGGTTATCATTCTAGGCTTCCAAGGTGACCTGGATGACATAGTGACTGTCAGAGTTATAGTTTTCCTTCTTGACGAGGGGCAGTAGATTGGACAGGTGATCTAAGAGGATACTTTGGGAGGCATGGCGCATGATACCGATTAAATTCGATTGACGATACAGTCTAAGAAGTTTACTGGATTTGGAGTTCATTTGTGAACTGGGTCCCATCAGATATCCAGACATATTCTAAGACAGGTATTGCTCATTTCGGGAGATGGTTTTCTCTGCGAAAATGAGATAAAGAGAGACATAAAAAGAAACATCAGAGCGGATCTACTCACTGAGGCTATTTCTCGAATGCAATAGTTTTACAAACGAGATTTGTGAAACTGATTAGTAGAGGAGTTGGGTGTTCAGTATCACACAGGCTGTGAGTGCGACCGCAATAATTAGCCTTAAGGGCAAGTGGGAGATTGTTGGCTATAGTGCCCTCAAGTTAATTATTGGATCGCAGGCACGTGATTGCAATGATTGAGGGAGGACTTATACCGGTAGGACAGTCTTACTCGAGATGATAGTAGCTATCTGGTTTGTCTTTATCATCATGTACATGCTTCAGATGACATTACAGATCACTATTACATGTTGATAGAGCCCATAGGATTCTTGCTTGACTACCAGCAGTATAATGGCGATCATATACGTGAGAGTTGGGTGGTCTATAACCACATCCTTAAAGTGTCCCAAGTCGTTGGAGTTTCGAGACTGGGAATCGATACTCCGAGTGTATACGGATCGAGACCCCGACGAGAGGCGGTGGCCGGTCTCACAAGACATTGGTGTCAGTTGGTTCACCTAAGAATGTATACAGGTGCTCATTGGGTTATGAGTATACCGGACGAACTCACCGAGAACATGCCAGTTGGTATTATACCTATTGTCAGATAGCAATTCGTAGGTGACATGTGTACAGGTTAGTCTATCGACCTGAGATCGTCATTTGTCTCGTGTGAGTTCCCACTGTGCTTTGATTACTACCCTACCACGGCTCAAAGGAGTCATGCAAACAGGTTTTAGTAGGGTACAGTCCCGAGCCACATGGAGGCAGCGAGCGGATCGTCAGGTTATTTTTCTCTCCCGGTATTTTGGGGGTAGGTCGCGGTGTGCACGGGTAGCCATCACTAAAAATCCTTAGCCAAGGTAGTCGAGAATTACTGATCTAGGATCGGTAGTTTCTCAGGTGGTGATGGGCTTCATACCGACACTAAGTATTGCGTTATTAGGGGTCTGACTTTTTCCACCCCCTAGACCCGATATGCGATACGCATAGACGAACGGACCGGACTGTACGGATATTGTCACTATCAGGATCAGTAAGGTTTTAGGATGAGTTCGCTCGTCGGCCTCCCTTTCGCTCAATACCTGGGCAGCCGTTATGTACAACTAGTGCCACTGACGTGCTTATGGTTAAACCCACTGCCAGCGTATTGACGAGTCTTTAGAGTCCCCCATAAAGAGTTTCCTAAATTCGGGCGAAACGTTGTAGAGGCCGTATGGTTTTATGGCAGGGTTCGATCATATACGTGCACTTGTGCATGGATCATGATCGGACAGGTAATACTAGCGGGCTTTGGTTTAAGCCGGATCCTAATATTATATTGTTGGATTATTTTCATCCCGTTGTATTCGTATTCAGTCAGAATGCGGATGCAGGTATGTATATACAGGTGAGGGGTATTCTTGTAATTCATTATGAGTTTACTTTAGAAGATGCTATTCTTTTTATTTAAACATTTTGTTTAATGTTTTATTGTGATGGAAATTGTGAGCATAAGTTTTGGCCTTGGGCATTTATTGTGGCATGTGCTCACTTGGTGACTCATGGTCTTGGGTTTGGTGTGTGATATTTTATGCTAAGATTTTTCTTTATCTCATGAAAATATCACACAACACACACACACAAAATAGAGGGCAGCCATCTCTTTTCCTCTCTCTTGGCTTGCTCACTTGCTTTTTTCTTGAGCTTCACATTTTCCATCCATGGATTCTTCTTCAACCTCCATACATACCCTCTCATGTGTTGAGAATCAATGGATGTCTTGAGACAAAATGATCACACACGCTCTCTACTTCATCTTGGTCATCTCGGCTAGCAAACTTGATGTCCAAGTTGCTTCGGTTTAAAAGCGGGAGCCCGTATAAAGAATCATCGACGTGGATCCTCTTCGACGAACGAGACCGGAGAGCGAATTTCGTCGGGGCAACCGTGAGGAGCTTGGGAAGAGGTTGAAGACCGAAGGACACGGATCGATCGGTATAACCTTTCCAAACTCCTCTTTGCATGTTTGCTAGTATAGGATTTTTAGTTCGATCTTGTACGGGTTTTGTTTGCACCAAAGTTTTGAAAGTTTTTGTTCCGCATTGGCCACGGATTGATGGCCGGGGCGCCAGTAAAACCCAACAAGAGATTGAGGAACTGGGCCATGTAAAACCCAGATGTCAGTGTGTAATGATATCAAATAGCAGTAATAGCCAGGACGTAACGAGATAGGTAATCATGAATATAAATAAATAATATAGATATAAATAGTGAGGTATGTGCATGTAATTGATGTGTAACCTAAAGCTGTGTTTCTAGGTTATCTATTCTAAAAGTCTTTGAAATCAATTAATGTAATCCTCATCGTAACCCAACAGTTTATGCCCCATTCATTCTCTACGGAACCAAGGTAACAGGATTTATTCCGTAATGCCTAGAAAAATGGCAAACTGGATTATTTCGTAAAAAACGGCAAATATGTAATTATTTCGTAACGCCCGGAAATACGGCAAACAGGATTATTCCGTAACGCCCGGAAAAATGACAAACATGTAATAATAGCCTTTTGAATAACGTTTCGGTTACATTCTTGATTTCCTCTTTACCCATAGGTTTGTGTTCAAGTTAGGCATTGCCAATATAGATCTAATGCCAATACAGGATTAAGCAGGTACAACTTTTGTCTATGCAGAACACAAGTTGCGTCCATCAGGACAACAAGCCAGAATTGTTGGCATTAATAACTGGATCTAAGTAATGAGTCAAGTAGTGTGTCGTGAATATGTCATGTGATGCATATGTATCAGATGGATACCCAAATATGAAACTGTAACGAATATATGAACACGGTAAGCACGACGAATGCCAGGATGCATATCTGTTTATCTGTAATATCCTGTATACGTATCCATGTCTGTGTATGATACAACTAGATAGCATGTTGTACTAATATAGAAGTAATATGATATAATGATGTTCCAGCATTCAACTAGATATGCGATTGTCAGTACGGACACGAACGGATATCGTAAAATGGTAAATCTATAACATTTGCTGTATAATGAAACACATGTATTATTTTTATTCATATGAATATAAATATATTAACATGGCATGTTGCAAGATAAACTTTCCTGATCGGATCTCATGATGGGGTACATACGTCACATTCGACGTCGGATAAACGTCGCGATGCAATCCACGCGTGCAGGACTAGACCTGACTGATCAAAGACACGACTGCGCTGGATGACGACAATGACTGGCTCGTCCGGATCATCGGCAACGTGTGCGACTTCGGCGAGGCGGCAGAAAAACCAAGAAATCAAGAAAAGTGAAAAGAAAGAAAGAAAGAAGAGGGAGAAAAGGAATGGGGTTGGCTCGATTGTGGGTTCAGAGGACAGAGGAGACGAAGAAGAAGTCGTAGGTTTCCGGCGATGAGGTTGGATTTCTACAGTGGTCGCCGGGGGTTGTCGGGGGTTTGCAGGGATAGGGTCGTCGGAGATTAGAGAGGGAGGAGTGGAAGAAGTGGAGGTGGTGTTGAGGAGGTCGAGGTGAGGTACAAGGTGGGAGTTTCTTGGGTTGCTAGGGTTGTGGTATGGGTTCTTGGGTTTTAGGGGAAGGATGAGAGGTGGTGAGGTTGTGAGGATGAAGGTGAGGAGGTCGAGGAGGTGGTAGTGATGTATACGGCAAGTCTCCGGTGATGAGGGTTGGAGGCATGAGCGTCAGGGATGTTGCAGGTGTTGGGATCGGTTGCAGGGTTCTTAGGTGAGGGCTCAGGAAGAGGGAGAAAATAGGAGGAAGTGGATGTGGAGGTGGTTGTTGCGCCACGGAAACGCCACGGCCGTCTATCCGAGGCCAAAATGCGGAATCAAAAATTTTTCTTAACTTTTAAACTGGCTCTACCGCGGAAAATAAACCCGGATCGTAACCATTAACCTAATGCTAGCTATCAAGAGAAGGGGTGAGAGATATACCGAGTGATCCGAGTCCTCCGGTCTTCTCGTCATCGTCCCGATCTCCCGCGGAAAGTCCTGTCTCCATGTCGTCGCCTCCTCGCCGGAAGGGCACCACATCGCCTGCATCTTTTACGGGCTCCCACCTCAATACCGAGGCAACTCGGGCGCGAAGTTGGCTAGCCGACGCTTCCAAGATTTGCTGTAGGATAGTGTAGAGTCTATGTCTCATTGGGGTTTTGTTGCCATGGAGGATGGAGGAAGAGGTTAAAGAAAATTGGTGCTTACAATTTTCTAGCGAGCAAAAATGATATGAAGAAATGTGTTACACCACAAAATGAAAATCTCTCTTCTTCTTCCAATAGTGTGGCCGGCCCCCTTGAAGAATGGTGGAGGGAAAAACTAATACAAGAGGGAGGTGAGTGTAGTAGAAGAATAATGGTGACCACACCCAAAACCATCATCACAATATCAAATCAATTCCAATCAGCATAAAGCAAGAAAATGATGATAGAAAAGAATGGTATCAAAAGATGCTTTCATAATCAACCCATATGCAAGAAACCCCTCCACAATATGTTATTTGCAAACTTGCAAATAACACCCTCCATCAAAAAGTCCGGCCGTGAAAGAACAAAGGAAAACCGGCCGGAACGGAATGCAAACTGGCAACTCCAGAAAACTGGTCCCGTAATAAATTACAGGAAAACCCCGATACTGTGCATACACACCCGCATCTGTATTCCGACCGGATACAAATGCAATGAGACAAAATCTACACTGTACTATACTAGGATCCGGCTTAAACCAAAGCCGGCTAGTAATATCCGTCTGATCCTGATCCGTGCAATACCGCACGTATCTGATCGAACCCTGCCATATATCCATACGGCCTCTAGTACTAACCGTCCGATCCTGATCCGTGCAATACCGCACGTATCTGATCGGACCCCGCCATATCTCCATACGGCCTCTACAGCATTTCGTCCGAAACTTGAGTAACCGAGTGTGTGGTGGACTCTAAAGACTCGTCAATACTATGGCTGTGGATTTAACCACTAGCACGTCAGAGGTATTAGCCATACGTGACGGGCCACCAGCTATTGACCAAAAGGGACGTCGATGAGAGAACTCATCCTGACACCCTACTGAGCCTGTCAGTGATAATATCCGTACAGTCCGGTCCGTTCGTCTATGAGTATCGCATGGCGGGCCTAGGGGGTTGGTAAAAGTCAGACCCCCAAAAGCGGTACAAGTCGTGTCGGAGTGTAGCCCAGAACACCCTGAGTTACTACTGGAATACCTACCAGTAAATCTCCTGCCTCGGCCGAGGGCTTTATGTAATGGCTCTCCTAGACACAGCACGACCTCACCCCCAATACCGGGAGAGACGAACCCCTGCAGATCCGCTCACTGCCTCCATGTGGCTCAGGACTGTACCCAACTAAAACCTGTTTGCACGACTCCTTTGAGCCGTGGTAGGGTAGTAATCAAAGTACAGTGTGAACTCACACGAGACAAATGACGATCTCAGGTCGATGAACTAACCTGTACACATGTCACCAGGCAACTGCTATCTGACGTCTGGTATAATCCCAACTAGCAGGTTCCCGGCGAGTCTTGTCCGGTGTACTCATAACCCAATGAGCACCTGTATACATCTTAGGTGAACCAGCTGACACCAGTGGCTTGTGAGACCGGCCACCGCCCCTCGTCGGGGTCTCGACTGTATACATTAGTCTACTAATGGAGTATCGATGCCCTATCTCGAAACTCCCACGACTAGGGACCTTTTAAGGATGTGCTTATAGACCCCAGCTCCCACGTATATGATCGTCATCATACTGCTGGCCATCAAGCAAGAATCCTAAGGGCTCTATCAACGTGTAATAGTGACCTGTCAGGTCACCTAAAGCAGTACACGATCATAAAGATAAACCAGATAGCATACTATCATCTTGAGTAAGACTGTCCTACCGGATAGGTCCTCCCTCAATCATTGCAATCACGTGCCTGTGATTCAATAATTGACTCTGAGGGCACTATCTCCAACAATCTCCCACTTGCACTCAAGGCTAATTATTGCGATGTCGCATACTCACAGCCCGTGTGATACCGAACACCCAACTCCTCTACAAGTCAGTCTCACAAAACTCGTTTGCGAAACTATTGTGTTCGAGGAATAGCCTCAGTGAGTGGATCCGCCTAGATGTTTCTTTCTATTTCTCTCTATATCTCAAGTTCGCGGAGAAAGCCATCTCCCGAAATGAGCAATACCTGTCTTAGAAATGTCTGGATGTCTGATGGGACCTAGCTCATAAATGAACTCCAAATCCAAACTTCTTAGACTGTATCGTCAACTGAACTTAATCAGTATCCTGCGCCATGCCTTCCCTCAATATCAACCTGGACCACCTGTCCAAAATACTGCCCCTCGTCAGAAGGAAAAACTATAACTCTGACAGCCACTCTGCCATCCAGGTCACCTTGGAAGCCTGGAATGATAACCGTCTCCCGAAGGAGGCTGCCGTTATCAAATCCCTAGAACATCAACTTATGCTCTAAGACTGCTTCCGACTGTTTCTCCAGGATTGGATCAATATCAACTTATTGCACCTACTGCAAGAACAACATCTGGTGTGATACTTGACATCTCATGATTGGCTCAATTGCCTAAGCAAGTGATCTGCCAATCATGCGTATCTCTCTCCCCTTTAGTGTGTAAGCCACCTTTAGAGAGGGTGACTCCATTACCTGCAGGTATACTACCATGCCAGGAGTCGTTCATTCTAAATACTCATAGAATGCTTGTCAAAGTACCCAGATTAGGAAACCACCCAAATCTAGATCTAAAACCATAGATCTAGTAACCAGAATGTCTGATATAATATCCAAGTCCTGTGTGGAGAAACCACCGTGTGACGACCAAAGTATAACCGATCGTAGTATAGGAATATCACTTCCTACTCTGTGTATGTCATCCAAATACCATGACATCACACCCTACTACCTTCTTAACAGATCCATCCCCTTATTCTGATGAAGTCAAACCTATGACTATCACATCAGAAATAGATGATCTATCTCCGCTATATTTGCTTTAGTCTATAAATAGACATAAGCCTCTTGCCCACTGTGCTTCCGTTGCTCCCACTGACTACGACAACCCTCTGGCAGAGTCATATAGACGTACACTTCTAAAGCTAGTTTAGAACGACGCTATACTCATCCTCCTACCGGGTCTCACAGTCTGGAACAACAACAATGGCAGGTATGGGTAAACAAGAACCTCCCTGCTACCGTCTTTGAGCATACCGGAGTACCTCTCGGGTGCCTGAGGTTACCCACCATATCTGCGGAGTGGCCAATGGAATGTCAAACCAGATTGAATCTTTAGGTTCTTATCAAATCTTCAGTAATCGTTTGCGGTTCTGGAATCACTTCCAGTTCTACCATACTCCCACTTCTGTTTTCTGAAAAAATCCATTTTTAATTAAAACTTTGGCGAGTTAAGAACAATATCACTATTGATCTTCCAGATGGTAGAAAGTCAACCCTCGTCATAGCCTGGGTCAACCCACAAATAGCCATTACAGAAACGTGCCTTGAGTTGTCCAGTGTCTGGTTTTAAGCATAAGCCGGACAACTCCCCGTACCTTAATAATGTCAAGATATGAACTGTTCTATATCCAATATAGAAACAGAGGCACTGATTTAATTGAACCAGATTCAAATCATGCAGGTGTCTCTAGTGCATGTCAAATAAATGGAGAGAGGCCGATCAGCGTTACTCAACTTAGGAATACTTCCAATTATGAGTAACCTGAAAGTGAAGCTAGTTCTAATCATTACTATCAACTGAATACCATTCACAAGTATCTACATCTTCGATCACCTTGAAGAATCCCGATACTTGCAATACCTGGTTCTCTACTTTACTTATATACCAATAACTTCTCAAAACTCAGACCCTGTGTTTCTACGAAACACCTGTCTAATAACTAGAGAAGTCACAAGTAAACAGAATATAGTACGAGGACCAACCCCTCTGTCCTAATGGACACTGGACAATACAATACTCTGTATAAGTCCTCTGAGTCTAATAACTCATTCACTGCGTGTCGTAGGTTGAAAACTGTACTTACGGTTAAGAAGAATTACACCGCTGTTTAATACTCCTTACCTAACCATCCACTGATATAGGTAAATGTCACTGACATAATTTCAAAAAGTATATCTCACTCTATGAAAATAGACGTACAGATATATCGATTTGAAATTGGTGCATAACAGCGGATATTCAAAACCAAATATTTGCCGACCAGCAAACAGCCCAGGTGATTTCCTCAAATATCACCGATTACAACGAATCCCGATATAATGAGGATGATCACCCAATTCCCAATAACTTACTCCCACTCATCATCTGTAAAACCATACAGATGTGAGAATCATACCTGGTAAATACATACCCTGGAGTAATTATCTAATCGGGAAATCAGTTTTCTTTTAACATTACACAGTGAAACTGAAACATTGAAATGTCTCGATGGGGTATCCTGGTATTCCTAGTAATGTCTCTTCCATTATCCAGATTCACAACTGTAACCGTATAATTCTTTGCCATCTTTCCAAATCTCTTTATATGTCTTTAGTCATTACCTTCTGCATAGCCCTTTAGGCCAAATGGTTTTCTTCCTTCCCTAACGTTCGGCACCAGCCTATGGTTTGGAAGAAGACTATCCAATAAGCATAATGGGTGTACTGTCCTAATCCTAGGAGTACTCGCAATGCGAGAGAAGGTGAAGATAAAAGACAACCGAATAGACCCTATTCCTATTTCTTCTGAACCAGAATCCATCCCCGAACTGGAACAAGTTCCTTTCGAGTTCGTATATAACCATACGATGGAATATCCAATAAACTGTGGATCTTCGTAGTGACACGGAGTGTCCTGGAGAAATACAAAGGTGATTTAGGATTGGCGAAGAAATACTTGGTTTGGTCGTGAATAGCAGTCGCAATTTGCTTTGCCCTCTTACTAATCCCTTTCTTTGTCTTAACTTAATACCTTCTGTACACCATCGTTATGCTAATTGGTTTTCTTCATTCCCCACCGTTCGGCACCAGCCTAAGGTTTGGAAGAAGACTATCCAATTTGCATAATAGGTGTACTATCTCCTAAACCAAGGAGTATTCGCAACCTGAGAGAAGGTAAAAGGAAAAGACAACTGAATAGTCCTATTCGTTTTCTCCAGAACCGGAAACCATCCTGGAATTCCTTCGAGTTCGTATATAACCATACGATGGTTTTGTCCAATGGAAGTGGACGTTCGTAGTAATACGGGGTGTCCTGGAGAAAAGGGTAAAAGTAGGAGTGGCAAAGAGGTTTGCAACTCTGACAATCCAAAAGCCAGTGTAAAGAAGGTTCGGTCAACTTGGTCACTGAGTCATAGTCTAGGGTCGGGTCAATGGTCGCTGCCGAAGAGAGAGAGAAAAGAAACACTCAGCGTGCACTCTATCCTAGATCAGAATGGTTACCAATTTATCTAATCTGGAAACCTCCCACTGTACCTCAAACTCTCCTCCAAACCTAAAAGAAGAATTAGTCGGGAACACCCGAGGAGTAAACCAACTCATCAGTGGGAATCGGGATCCAACTATCATCGCATGATAACATGACGGAATCCACTCACGCTATCACACTCCAGAAGGTATGCGCATGCCTGGCAAGTTTCAGTTTCTTTAGAAACTCCCGATGTGATTTTTACCCCTAGGACCCAAGTGACCTTGACGAATAATCAACAAATCAAAAGGTCCTAGTCAAGTTCAACCCGTCATTATCTTGATTGCGTTAAACCCACCCGCACGACCTTTGACGAATAATCAACAAAGTCGTACGACTGTCCTAACCAATCCACATATCCATGCGATAGAAAGCATTACAGAGCTACCGCACACTAAGCCTCGGCGAATAGCAACGACAAACGTAGCGCGAATACTATGCAATACTAATCCGAAATGACGAAGGGCTACGAATGGTTTTTGGCGAAAAACCTTTTACCGTAATGAACTTGATATCGTTGAAGGAATTGGATAACTTTTTATAAAAAATATAGTGACGAAAACCTTTACTAAAGAGGTCACTCCCGGTGAAGGGATCTCGGCTCTTTCCCCGTAGAATGAGGTGCAAGATATTCCAACTGAATACCACGATGCAAAGCAAAAGGCAATCGGCTATAGTGAAGTTATTGCCCTGACGCAAACTTCTGTCCAAGGGGTCACTCCCGGTGAAGGGATCTCGGCCCTTGCCTCGTCGACTGAGGAGCAGGATATTCCAACTTAATACCACGATGCAAAACAAAAGTGAACGTCCTTGCAATAACAGCTTTTTGAAAAATTGTTCCAACAACATCAGAATAGGTTTGTTAATCTTGCATTGATCCGAATCAACGCAGTCGCATCATATGATCACACCAATAAAGAACGAAAATAATGATGTACGTATATGCCATCCGCATTCGCCACTGGGTCCCGTCATCACCCGTTAGGTTACTTAACTAACGACAGAGCGGGGACTGGACTAGCGCGGATGCAAAACATATACAACATCTACTAGTATATATAACAATATATAATATTTCGCTCAAGGCAAGATAAAATGCAACATCACAGAAATGTACAGCATCAAAGAACAATACAAATATCTGGAAGCCCCGGGTTTCACAGAGCCGCTGCTGAAACCCGACGTTCCCCTGGTCGTGTGGATAGCCTGTGCAATGAAATCCTAGACCCCTACGGGCGCGGCAAGTTACCCGCCATAACCTGAAGCGAGGCAGCCCCCTTCAGCAACGTGAATGAACCACCCAACACTTCACGGAATCCGGTAACTTGGGCACCCTTCCTGGGTCAACCTGTACCCCCTACGAGTGCGGCGAATAGCCCGCCAATCCTAGAGTGAAGCCCCCTCCGTCTCAATGCCATGAGATGCGGGCCCGTTGCCCTCTAGAACCCGGCTATCCGTGCACCCCACCTTGGGGTAATCCTAGTACAGAAAGTAAAATATACATACACCGGGTACATCGATCGCAACCAGGTCCTGCCCCAAAAGAATAATAAAAACATGCAGTGACGGCAGTCCACATGTCGGACGCTCGCCCCGCAATATCAAATGTACATAATACAACAAAAACTGTACTAGTATTGCATCCAGGCTATCCCCACGACTGATCCGCAACATCACAACAATACATAGAACATCAACGTGAAGGTCACGTTCGCAAATCCGTCTAACCGGGCTATAGCAGTTAGACTGGATTTACCGATCAAGTGACATTCACGGTCGCAGATATAATGTAAAAACTGTGAACTAATGTATTTAAAATGTCCGATCGATCAAAAATTACCAAGTGGGCCCCCAAGTACTACTGTAGCACATTAAGAAATTCTGGGCCCAAAAATAATATTCCATAAACTCTATTTTCACCCCAGAAGCCCACTGGAAAATTTCGACACATTGATCCCTCCATACGGCGGCGGAACCGCGGCACCAAGTAGGGTTTGGCCGCGGTTCCGCGCTCTCCTTGAAAGATCAATGTCTCGAATTTCTCTAGAATTCTCAGGACTTCCAGTACATCAGTTTTCTACAACCTGAAAAAAATTTCGAGCCAGGAAAAATTCGACAGAAAACTGATGCATGTGTTATTGGGTTTTCGGAACATTTGTTTGATCGGAACTGTAAAATACATTAGACAAAGCTAGACTAGGTTAATGGCAAGGCTTTGATACCATGTTTCGCCACGGAAACGCCCCGGCCGTCTATCCGAGGCCAAAATGCGGAATCAAAAATTTTTCTTAACTTTTAAACTGGCGCTACCGCGGACAATAAACCCGGATCGTAACCATTAACCTAATGCTAGCTATCAAGAGAAGGGGTGAGAGATATACCGAGTGATCCGAGTCCTCCGGTCTTCTCGTCATCGTCCCGATCTCCCGCGGAAAGTCCTGTCTCCATGTCGTCGCCTCCTCGCCGGAAGGGCACCACATCGCCTGTATCTTTTACGGGCTCCCACCTCAATACCGAGGCAACTCGGACGCGAAGTTGGCTAGCCGACGCGTCCAAGATTTGTTGTAGGCTAGTGTAGAGTCTATGTCTCATTGGGGTTTTGTTGCCATGGAGGATGGAGGAAGAGGTTAAGGAAAATTAGTGCTTTCAATTTTCTAGCAAGCAAAAATGATATGAAGAAATGTGTTACACCACAAAATGAAAATCTCTCTTCTTCTTCCAATAGTGTGGCCGGCCCCCTTGAAGAATGGTGGAGGGAAAAACTAATACAAGAGGGAGGTGAGTGTAGTAGAAGAATAATGGTGACCACACCCAAAACCATCATCACAATATCAAATCAATTCCAATCAACATAAAGCAAGAAAATGATGATAAAAAAGAATGGTATCAAAAGATGCTTTCATAATCAACCCATATGCAAGAAACCCCTCAATAATATGTTATTTGCAAACTTGCAAATAACACCCTCCATCAAAAAGTCCGGTCGTGAAAGAACAAAGGAAAACCGGCCGGAACGGAATGCAAACTGGCAACTCCAGAAAACTGGTCCCGTAATAAATTACAGGAAAACCCCGATACTGTGCATACACACCCGCATCTGTATTCTGACCGGATACAAATGCAATGAGACAAAATCTACACTGTACTATACTAGGATCCGGCTTAAACCAAAGCCTGCTAGTAATATCCATCCGATCCTGATCCGTGCAATACCGCACGTATCTGATCGAACCCTGCCATATATCCATACGGCCTCTAGTACTAACCGTCCGATCCTGATCCGTGCAATACCGCACGTATCTGATCGGACCCTGATTGTTAGTGGTTCTGCGTGTTCAAGTTTTAGCTTAAATACCGCAATCAAGACGGTTTCGCTTGTAGCTAGCCGGTTGAGTACGGGTCGTCCGCAGGGAGATGGGAATCTTTTTCTATGTGCTTTAACGAGTTAAGTCCGGTTTTTCAGATTTTGTTGTGATTGTCTAAGTGTTAAGTTGATATTTAAAGAGAGCTTGTTAGGGTTAGGATTAGGTTAGTTTGAGTTAGGAGTCTCCACATCTTTCGTTGCCCCTCTTAATATCGGTGTTACGGTAATCTTCAACAATGGGGATTAGCACGACTAGGAAGGAACTTGCGAGTATAAGCTAGGCTTTCCAACGCATAAGTTCTTCCTTTTGGTGCTTGTCCGTCGGTTCTTGGCTCTTAGCCATAACCTCCGGTTAATTCAACCACAACCGGTCTCACTACGGAATCACCGCTATCATGTAGGATAGGGTGCCGTAAGGAGCAGATTGTGGTTCAATTAACGGGAGTCGAATTAAGCTGTTGGGCAAGGAAAGAGTGAGAGAGATTTCCTTCTCTCAAACTTCCCTTATCCTACCCTAACAAGTATGAACTACTCACACATCATGATACGGAAAAACAAAACAAAACAAAAGAGGAAGGTAGAAAGAAAGAGATTAGAAGAATACGACTAGCTATTTGCGACCTCACCTTGGCGAGGATCGAGCGTAAGCATCATGGTCGTTTTAAGGATAAAGAAAAAGAGAGAAGAAAGAAACACAAGAAATAACAACAACTAGTTAACAAATTAAAATTACAACAATTAACAAGATAATGAGACAAGCATGATAATAAAATGATCTTCTTTATTCACCATTCTTCACTCACAAAGCTCACTACAAGTTTAATGGAGAAGAGATGAGAAGAAGAAGAACATGTATTCTAAAACCTAGAAAAAGAATACAAGATTATGGACCCTTTCCTTCTCAAAGTTCTGGGCTATTTATAGGCTGGAGAATGGAAATCTAGGGCAACCACCAGAACATATGTACAAAGACAAAAATACCCCTAAAAATGGTCAACTGCCGCCACCATATGGCCGCGGATCCGCGGCCTAGACCCTCTATTGGCCGCGGATCCGCGGCCCTTTGGAGGAGTTGGGCTCTCGTCTTTTTTGTGCTTTCCTGGTTTGATGTCCCCTTTATTCTGGTATATGTATTTTCTGGAAATACTTCCACATTTCTTCCAGAATTTCTATTGAGGGAAAGGTGGACTTTTGTCAAGATTTTCTTGAGCTCCGCGTAGATTTCTTGGAACTTGTTGTTTCCATTGAGCCTTGTGCATGAAGGTGACAATCGATTTGCCATCTTGTCTCCAAAACTGGTGTGTGGCAACAGACGGATAAAGAGCGGAGACCCGTGTTTTATCAGTGGTTGGCAGGAACCCGGATTTTGTCGTGTTTTTCCATGGATTTCACTGTTTAGAGCCGAGAACCTGTATCCTGCAATTGACTAGCAAACACGGCTCAAGAGTACCTACCGATAAGCAATGTGATAAAAATTGGGCGGTATGAAAATGCAAAAATCTGATATGAACAAATACCCCCAAACTTATCATTTGCTCGTCCCGAGCAAAGCCAATTTATTCACAAAAAATTTCCTAACCTCACTTTCGCAGGGAACGCGATTGCACTGAGCATGTGCAACAAGCCGTTAAACCTCTAGGTGTCCCTAGTAGGAGGAGTGTTGTCTCCTGAGGGTTTTCAGCGGATACCACCCACAAAATCCGGTCAAGTTGGTTTCGTAAAATAACTAAGATTCAAACCCTAAAGTTTTGTTTTAGAAAATAACAATTCTATAATCCTAAGTCTAGACCCTCGAACCTTTATTTTTCACACCTCGCTTCTTATTTAACTACAGATTTTATATGTCTTTACGTGCAGTGCAAATAGTGTCGTTAAGTTCCCGAAAGGTCGAATAAAGTCATCATGTCGCACAATAAAGCCCAGATAACAATTTTGAAAGGATCACATAAGTTTTATAAAGAGTTAAGCATTTTTCAGGTTTTGTTTTCCAGTAAGGTTTCAACTTCAGAATTTCTATCTTCCTTAAAAGGAAACTAAGTCGTATTCTTCACTCCACCTTTTTCTTGTTTTCATTTCATACACACCTCTGTGAACGTGCAATAGTCTTTATCACAGAATAAAACCTTCATATCTCCGCTAAATTTTTTTTATAAAAGCCTGTCTTTTATCAAGATTATTCTCACACAAAGAACCGTTAGGAATTTTAACTCGGAGAGAACACTTGCTTGACTTTGTTTTAAACTGGACTTTCTAGGCTTCTTAGCGAGCTTTGGGCCAATGCACCCAAACCAGTTGATTTTAGGGCATTAGGTGTAGAAACACCCCAGCGGACTTAATTACTCAAGTTACCTAGGTCCAAAAACAAAAGACAGTTTGGCGTGAAAATTAGATGATTTAATGCGAACGGAGATATAACCGGCAGTTCAATTATTTTTTTTGGATAAAAGACGTGTTTAGTGGGTTCGGTGTGTAATCATTCCAATCAAGTTTTAGATGGGTTATTTTTCAGACTTAGTTCCAATTATGGCATCAATAATATTCCTTCATATTCGCTTTACTTCATAAACTATTCTTGACATTACTTATTTCAGAACAAACCTATTTGATCCTTAGAAAATCATTTATCTGTTTAAAAGTTTTTAAACATAAAAGACTTGTCATCTAATTCCCAAAAACTCACGACACGTGTAGTATGATGTAAAGACGTATATCAGCTATAGTTAACTTCAAAGGAGAGTTATCTTCCAGGTTTTCAAAATCTAAACATAAGATTTAGTTATTCCTATTTTTTCAAACAAAAACCGTCGAATGTTGAATCAGAGTTCTTCCACAAGCTATCTTGACAAAAAAAGTTTTTATATTTTTAGAAAATTTTCAGATTTTTATGGATTTTATGGATTTTAATATGCAGATGCAAAATATACATATGAATGCAAAGGTAAGAAATACGTACCGAGCGTACCCCCAAACTTAAACTGGACAATGTCCTCACTGTCATTGCATGAAGAGATCATTTGAAGGGTCAAAATTGTCGGTTAGCGATACACAAATTTTTATTTGTTTTTGTTTTTAAAGAAAAGAAAAAGAATATACACAAATATATACAAAATGGTTTATACATACCCCCAAACTTATTTGGAACAGTGTCCACTGTTCTTGGCTGGATAACCGAAGTTTGGTGGTAGGCAGAGGAAGATCATACAAGGTAAACCGGCTCCTGTAAGAACAGGAGCTCCTCTGTTGGTTCAGCGCTAAGGTACGGTTTGCATCGGTGTCCGTTTACTTTGAAAAGTGACCCGTCCTTTGGATTTTCCAAATCCACAGCGTCCTGCGGATACACATTCCGCACAAAATACGGCCCTTTCCAGCGAGATCTGAGCTTTACTGGATGGAAGTGAAGTCGGGTGTCGTAAAGCAGTACCCGCTGACCAGGTATGAAGGTTTTTCGCAAAAGGTGTTTATCGTGAAACACCTTCGTTCGATTCTTAACGACAACCGCGTTATCGTAAGCCTCATCCCTAAGCTCGCTTAATTCGTTCAACTGCAGCTTCCGATGGCTGCCCGCATCTTCGAGAGACAGATTCAACTCTTTTATCGCCAAAAATGCACGATGCTCTATTTCGACAGGTAGGTGGCAGGCTTTTCCGTACACAAGCAGATAGGGAGACATGCCAAGGTCGGTCTTATAAGCGGTTCGAAATGCCCAAAGGGCATTAGTGAGTTTCAGCGACCAATCCTTACGGTTCTTGGAAACCGTCTTCTCCAGTATCTGCTTGATTTGCCGATTTGAAACTTCGGCCTGCCCGCAGGTTTGGGGGTGGTAGGGCGTAGAGAGCTTATGATTAATGGAGTATTTCCGCATCAAGGGCTCGAAAGTCTTATTGCAGAAATGACTTCCATTGTCGCTAATGATCGCTCGGGGGTGCCCAAAACGAGAGAAAATGTTTTCTTTAAGGAACCTAACGACAACCATGTTGTCGTTAGTTCGGCTGGGCACAGCCTCGACCCATTTAGAAACGTAATCAACAGCGAGAAGGATGTACAAGTTCCTAAAAGAGCTGGGAAACGGCCCCATGAAATCTATCCCCCAAACATCGAAAATCTCCACAACCAAGATCGATTGGAGCGGCATCTCGTTCCTCCGGGATATCCGGCCCATGTGTTGGCACCGGGAGCAAGTCTTGCAATAGTCATGAGCGTCTTTGAAAAGTTGTGGCCAGTAGAAACCACATTGCAAGATCTTCTCAGCTGTCTTTCTGGGCCCAAAATGCCCGCCACACGCTTGATCGTGGCAAAATGACAGCACACTCTTGAATTCCTCATCAGGGACACACCGACGAATAATCTGGTCGGGACAGTACTTGAACAAGTAGGGTTCGTCCCAGTAAAAGTGTTTTACTTGGGATAAGAAGCGAAGTCTGTCCTGACTTGACCATTCGGTCGGTAGTAATCCCGTGGCCAAATAGTTCACAATATCTGCGAACCAGGGTTCGCACGATACTGTCAAGAGCTGTTCATCCGGGAAAACGTCGTTGATTGGAATTGGAAGCGAAGGCGAAGAAGGAAGTCGTGAGAGATAGTCGGCAACCACGTTTTCACATCCTCTTTTGTCCTTAATGACAAGGTCAAACTCTTGAAGCAAGAGGATCCAACGTATTAACCGAGATTTTTCATCTTTCTTCGCAAAAAGATGGCGCAGAGCAGAATGGTCAGTGTAGACAATGACTGGAGAGCCGATGAGGTAGGGCCTGAACTTTTCTAAAGCAAATACAACAGCCAAGAATTCCTTCTCAGTTGTTGTATAATTGAGTTGGGCGTCGTTCAGGGTTCGGCTCGCGTAATAGATTACGTGCGGCATCTTGTTGATGTGTTGTCCAAGGACAGCACCAATGGCAAAGTCGGATGCGTCGCACATAATCTCAAATGGGTGCGTCCAGTCAGGTGAAGAAAGAACGGGAGCAGAAGTGAGTGAGCGTTTTAGTGACTCGAATGCAGTCACACAGCTCGAGTTGAAGTCGAATGGCGTATCCTTGGCCAGCAAAAGAGTCAAGGGCCTAGCAATCTTGCTAAAGTCCTTGATAAACCGTCTATAGAAACCGGCATGGCCAAGGAAGGCTCGGATATCTCTGACGCATCGGGGAGGAGGCAGATTGGAAATGACCTCAATCTTTGCTTTGTCAACCTCTATGCCATTTTGCGAGATGATATGTCCTAAGACAATACCTTCGCGCACCATGAAGTGGCATTTCTCCCAGTTCAAAGTGAGATTCTTGTCCTTACATCGGGTAAGGACAGCGTCAAGATGCAGCAAACACTCGTTGAAGGAATCGCCGAAGATGGAGAAGTCATCCATGAAAATCTCCAGAAATTTTTCCACCATATCTGAGAAGATTCCCATCATACACCGCTGGAAGGTAGCGGGCGCATTGCATAACCCAAAGGGCATGCGACGATATGCAAATGTGCCGAAAGGACAAGTGAATGTGGTCTTGTCCTGGTCTTTTTCGGCGATGGGAATCTGATTATAGCCGGAGTAGCCATCAAGAAAGCAGTAGTACTCGTGTCCGGCCAATCGTTCAAGCATCTGGTCAATGAAGGGTAGCGGAAAGTGGTCTTTCCGCGTTGCGGCGTTGAGTTTTCTGTAATCGATGCATACTCGCCACCCAGTTTGGGTGCGAGTAGGGATTAACTCGTTCGCCTCGTTAGTGATGACCGTGATGCCCGACTTTTTGGGGACAACATGAATGGGGCTAACCCACTGGCTATCAGAGATAGGGTAAATGATACCACTATCTAGACATTTTACGATCTCCTTCTTCACAGCCTCTTTCATGACTGGATTGAGACGTCTTTGTGGATCCCGGGCTGGTTTGGCATCATCCATCAGATGAATGTGATGCTCAACGATCAGGGGACTAATCCCCTTGATGTCCGCCATGGACCAGCCAAAAGCTTGCCTGTTGCTGTGCAAGACCGCGAGAAGGGCCTTCTCTTGCTCGGGAGCTAGAGAAGCCGAGATGATGACAGGGAGGGTCTCGTTCTCACCTAAGTAAGCGTACTTAAGGTGAGACGGCAAAGGCTTGAGTTCGAGCGTTGGAGGTGAAACGATGGAAGGCAGAATTGGTGCAAAGGTCTCGAACTCAAAGGACTCCAGCAAAGGTTCAAAACGAGTGTAGGCAACCGAGTTGGATGGTTCAGGTAACTCATCCGGAAAGTTGAAGGATTCAAACTCGGGTTGTGCGCAGCTAAGATCGTTCGAGAACGTGAAACACTCGTAGTCGTTGTCGGGCGCAGAAACAGCAGCGGATTCGAAGAAAAACGCACTAGTGGCGTCAAGATTATCGTGATCAAACAGAAACTCCTCAAATTCACACTCTTCTGGGGTGATCTCCTGGATCGAGCAGACGTCCAGTATATGAGCATTAGGTTCGGCGGGTTGATTCCCCAACCTAAAAATGTTGAGATCAATCGTCATATTTCCAAAAGAGAGGTTCATCGAACCATTGCGACAATTGATCACAGCATTTGAGGTTGCAAGAAATGGACGACCGAGTATCACCGGAATTTGATTCCGGGGGTTAGCTACAGACTGTGTGTCTAAGACAATGAAGTCAACGGGGCATATGAAGTCCCCGACTCTGATTAACACATCCTCTAGCTCACCCCTAGGATGGGTGATCGATCGGTCGGCTATTTAGAGAGTGCAGTGCGTGATTTTCAACTCTCCGACGCCTAATTGCTCGTATACTGAATACGGAAGCAGGTTAACACTGGCACCAAGATCTAATAGTGCGCGGTTGATGTTCTTATCCCCAATGGTAATTGAAATCGTAGGACAGCCTGGGTCCTTCCGTTTTTGTGGTAAAGATTGGGTAAGAGCATCACTCACAGCACTAGCCAAGAAAACTTTCTTTGGTACCTGAGACTTCCTCTTTTTCGTGCACAAGTCCTTTAAGATTTTCGCGTAAGACGGGACTTGTTGGACATCATCTAAAAGAGGAATGTTAATGTTAACTTGCTTAAATAACTCCAGAATCTTCTCCATTTGAGGATTTTGTTTATTAGATCTCAACCGGTTTGGAAATGGAACATTTTGAAAATTGGTTGAGTCTAATGCTGGAGGAGGAGATTGTGGAGTTGGAACGGATCCCAGAATAGGTGTTTTCGTGGAGTGAGAAGTGGGTCCGTTCAGAGCAGAAGAAGAAGAGGGAGAGCCTTGTGAAGAACGGAGAATAGGCTCAGAAGACGAAGAAGAAGAAGAAGAAGGAGAAGAAGAAGAAGCAGCGGCCGGGGTGTCATCGTTGATCCGTGTGCCAGTGTTGTTTTGCAGCATCCTTCCCGATCTCAGTGTGGTCACGGCACTCACATTATGGTTCTGTTGTTCAAGAGCAACATGTGCATTATGTGGGTGACCGGGATATGGGAGTGGCTGGGACGGGAGCTTCCCCTTCTCTCGCTCGCTTAAGGCCGCGTTTAGCTGTGCAATCTGGGCCTCGATGGTCATGATGCTTTGCCCGTGTGCGGCAGTGTGTTGCACTAAGGATTGAATGGAAGACTGGATGTTGGCCGTGGATTGAGTCGATTGTTTAACGAACGCCTCCAGACTTTGCTCGAGCGAGGAAACCTTATCGTTGTTTGACGGAATAAAGTTGTTTGGTGGAAAAGAATTGTTGGGTGCAAAGTTGTTCGTCTGATTCTGAAAAGGTTGGTGTTGGAAAGGCTGCTGATATTGATGTTGAGTTTGTTGCTGCGCTTGTTGTTGCGGTGGAGGGGCCCTTTGGAAATTGTTGCCTTGGAATTGATTCTGATTCTGATTCCAGGCGAAATTGGGGTGGTTCCTCCAACCGGGATTGTAGGTGGAAGAGTATGGATCATTCCTCGGTCTTTGCTGGAAGGCAGCATTAACCTGATCCTGTCCTTGCGAGGGTGGATTGTAAGGACACTCTTCGGTCAAGTGAGAAGGATCGGAACAACAAGCGCAGATGGTACGAAGAGGGAGAACAGGGGCAGGAGCAGGAGCAGAAAATTTGCTCTCTATCGCTTCAAGCTTTCTTGTTATTGCAGCCATTTCAGCTTTCATCGCAATAAAGACATCAAGTTGGTGGATTCCTACCCTAGACTGACCGGCAGAAGTGGAGGTAGAAGAAGAAGAAGTCGGTCTGGTGCTCTCCCACTGTAGCGTTTGCTCCGCAAGGTCATCGAAAAACTGCCACGCTTCCTCGTCAGATTTCGATAGGAAGTGGCCCTGACAGATGGTTTCCAACAACTGCTTCGCTGCTGGGTTCAGTCCCTCGTATAAGGTTTGGCAAAGTTTCCATTTCTCTATACCGTGCTGGGTTCAGTCCCTCGTACAGTCCGGTCTGTTCGTCTATGAGTATCGCATGGCGGGCCTAGGGGGTTGGTAAAAGTCAGACCCCCAAAAGCGGTACAAGTCGTGTCGGAGTGTAGCCCAGAACACCCTGAGATACTACTGGAATACCTACCAGTAAATCTCCTGCCACGGCCGAGGGCTTTGTGTAATGGCTCTCCTAGACACAGCGCGACCTCACCCCCAATACCGGGAGAGACGAACCCCTGCAGATCCGCCCACTGCCTCCATGTGGCTCGGGACTGTAACCAACTAAAACCTGTTTGCACGACTCCTTTGAGCCGTGGTAGGGTAGTAATCAAAGTACAGTGGGAACTCACACGAGACAAATGACGATCTCAGGTCGATGAACTAACCTGTACACATGTCACCAGGGAACTGCTATCTGACGTTTGGTATAATCCCAACTAGCAGGTTCCCGGCGAGTCCTGTCCGGTGTACTCATAACCCAATGAGCACATGTATACATCTTAGGTGAACCAGCTGACACCAGTGGCTTGTGAGACCGGCCACCGCCCCTCGTCGGGGTCTCGACTGTATACACTAGTCTACTAATGGAGTATCGATGCCCTGTCTCGAAACTCCCACGACTAGGGACCTTTTAAGGATGTGCTTATAGACCCCAGCTCCCACGTATATAATCGCCATCATACTGCTGGCCGTCAAGCAAGAATCCTAAGGGCTCTATCAACGTGTAATAGCGACCTGTCGGTCACCTAAAGCAGTACATGATGATAAAGATAAACCAGATAGCATACTATCATCTTGAGTAAGACTGTCCTACCGGATAGGTCCTCCCTCAATCATTGCAATCACGTGCCTGTGATCCAAAAATTGACTCTGAGGGCACTATCTCCAACAGTGGTGACGTGATTATGAGGGTTGATGACAAGGTTTCTGGGGAGGTCGGTGACGAATGGTTAAGACGTGGGTGCAGGCTAGGGTTTGGGTTTCGCGTCCACAGAGAAGAAAGAGAGAATGAAAGAGAGGAAAGTGATTGTTCTCAAATAATAATTAAGTTAAATTATATATATATATATATATATATATATATATATATATATATATATACATACATACATACATATAGTTAGAGAGAGAGAGACTGAGAGAGTAGAGAGAGAGACAAAGGTAGAGAGAGGAGAGAGAGGGAGTGAGAAGAGAGAGACGGTGAGATAAGAGAGAGAAAGAGAATATATTATGTGTGTGTGTGTGTATATATATTATTTAAATTTTATTTATATATAACAGTTATATATAAATAATATAATAATATATATTATAGGATTATACAGCTATCATCAAAATACTCCGAAAAATATCCGGGTCTCTTCTAAAAATCTAGTTTTAAAATATGGATAATATACGTATCAGCTAAAACTATAATGCGATGTCTGGTTTGTAAACATGCATACCCCTAAGAACGGATATACGTAAGTGCGCGTAGCGATCCAAACGAATCTATTTTAACAATATGGACAGGAACACGATATATGGATGCAAACATGTGATATGGGGTTTGATAACAGGCCATACTAGATATTAAAATTATTATTTGGTTATAATTTGTATTATTTAAAGATATAGATATACCAAATAATATTATACATGTATATAGAATATAGATGTGCACGGATCCTCTGTACTAGTAATTATATGACATAATTTAGAATCAAGATTGGTTTCAAGTATGCGGGTCGGGTCGGATACTAACCACAGATACCAAATGCACTATCTGCACCCAAAAAAAATAATAAATAAGAAAACTGTCACAGGATTTGAAAAATCCAAATAAAATATGGTATAAATGCACTAGGGTGTTACAGTAGTAGATTCTGTAATACTTGGTATTGGTTGTACCGTATAAAGTTGGGTTTAAATAAAATTGTGTATTTTAAGTTATCTATTTAGATGCTTTATTTTAGTTTATTTGAATTCCAGATTTTCTCTATTTTTCGCCTTCATGTATTTTTTCTTTATTTATTCCCAAGGTCAACACCCAAATTGTAACGATAGTGTTTTTAATGTAAAATTTTTTAAAAAAAAATTAATGTACAAAATGGAATATTTGCAAGCCTAAGTACAAGTTATAAATTTAATTTGTTTTAGAACAGCAAGAAAGCATTTGTAGCTCATTGGTAAAGCCTTGAACTGCTGTGACATAGCCCTTGTGTTCAAATCCTCCCAGCCACATAATATTTTTACTAATTTTTCTTTTAAATTTTTTAGAAGCCCAAAAGCTTACACGTGTAATACACGTAAAAATGAAAAGTCACTGAAAATAAACATGTGCACAAGGTTATATGAACAGACCACGACATGTGTCACAAATCCCACCCCACCCCTCACTACAACGACCAGCGAAATTGAAGTTTGGGCCGGCGCCGCCTGTTCCCCCCTTTGAGAATGCTCCAAAATTTTGAACCCTAGTCCTTTGGATTACCACCAGTACTCCTCTTTTGTTTTTTTCCTGCAATTAACCAGAAAATTAAAAAGAAGCTTTTAATCCAAGTTTTAATGCATTTTAATTCTCTTTTTGATTCTCAAAACCCAAATTCTATCCTATAAATACAATCTCATACCCTAGCTCTCTCCATTCTAAAATCTATTGTTCAAAATTCTCAAAAATTTCTAAGTCAAACAAGTATACAAGTGGAGTTAGCCCAAGGTCATGTTCCGGCGACGATTCGGGAAGATTCCGGCAACCTCGCGACTCCACAAAGCTTCCAAATTCGTCATCAACCTCTTCTCTAAACCCTAAACTCATAAGTCCCATCTTTTCTTCTCTCTTCCTAACTTAAAAAGTTCTCTTTTCAAAACTCGTCGGAAGTAGAGTTATTCCGACGTCCGATTCTAAACTTGTAATAAAACACGATCTTTCTTAATAAACAATCATCCATATTGTTATATCTTGTTTAGTAATCATAAAACAAACATTGAAAATAAGTTTCATCTTAACATACCATGCTATGCAACTTTTATTACACTTTTATGTTTAAATACCATAAACTTTACATACGACATCTTTTATCATATTTGCTTGTATTACCTTTAGAAAACCTCACGAGCTAATGATCTACCTCTCACATACACACATCTTGATATAGCACGATTGCTTGAAGACAATATTTTGTGGCTAATAGAACCTTACATTAAAATACCATAAACTATTAAAAACCGTATTCCTTAAATTGTTTTAATTAAATTCTTTACGATTATGTTTCTACAACCCACTTTTGGGGAATCCGATTTGGTTGGTGCGGGTTATCGCATATCCGTCGAACTAGTAGGATGATATGCAGACCTCCTCACGGAGTATACGATCTCGATGGAATTTTTAATACAATTTTTAAGAAAACGTGATTTTCTATTTAATAAATAAATTCTATTTTTAATAATTATATTTATATATATATTATCAAAACATCTATTATATATATATATATATATATATATATATATATATAATAAATTCCATGTTTTATAAACCAAAAGATAATAATCACAAGTTTCTTGAAAATACCATCAAGAATCCATACAAGTCAATTTTACACTAAAATACCATGTACTATTAAATCTAGGTTTATATTCACCAGCATACCTCACTTTTAAAAATTACATCCATGAAAACTTTAAAAGAATATAAATAAATACTTGAGGATTATTTTGAAAGTAAACTAAAACTTTTTTTCATAAAACCCCTCAACTTATATTAATTTACAATAAGGACCCTAGTAAATATAGGTTTAAGCGGGACCAATTCTCTTGAGGCTCGGAGAGCTGGAGAAAGTAGGTGCTTGCCTATTTAAGTTAGAAAACTAAAACGGGGTTATCAAATGGTAATTGTCTTGGAAAAAAACCCAAATTCTTCCGTCCATGTGTAGCTGTTACCGATTACTCCAAAACTTAATTCAGGAATCCAATTCTGTTTAAGTGTTTGACTCAATCTGAGTCTCAGTCTAATCTGAATACAATACATACATGATTACAATTCAAATATAACTCCAATACAATATGAATCCATATACACTGGAAATTGAACATGAATACCAGAATTCTATCAAATATCAACATGATTTGATTTGACCGAACCATGGATATATATTGACTTGACTACATGACTATCCGTTTACATGAACAATTTATATTATGGTTTCGGCAAGTCTTATATCTACGAAACAATACAATCAATACAATATGTATTACGAGATTTTAAAGGGGTAGACTGGTACGGAATGTGTTAGAAGTGGGCATGAGATGGTCACTTTAATACCCCTAACCGGAATATCCGTTGCCATTGTCTCGTGGGTTTTGGCACGACATTGTACTCCATATACCTTAGTTTACGTAGCAAGTTGGACTCCTCTCGTATACACTGGCACATTCTGTACCAAACTACAAACAACTACGTTAGCATAACAAACATACAATATACCAGTTATATTCTCTTTACCTATCCAATCTATTTCTATCTCTCTTTTGGGACTTACCGAGTGATTGTTCGCTGACGATATTCCTATTTCTTCTTTCTTTGGAATGTTGTCAGGAGGACCCGATTCATAAGAGATCGAGCATAGCCAGGACGATTTGGAGCAGTTCATTGAGGACCCAGAGCTTTAGTCTACTTGTACATACTTTTACTTTAAGTCCATATGTCATTGTTTAGGTATTGCTTTCCAGTATTGTATTTACTTTCCAGTTGTATTGTAAACGATGTTTAATCAATAAAAAGTTGTTGTTGATTTATATCTCTTGTTATTTCTTGTGTACATTTATTATATTGCTTATTTACGCTTAGTGTGTTTACTTCTGAGTAAATACGTAGCGGGCCTTGCCACGTCTCCTTATCCGTACACTAGAAAGCGGGGCGTGACAAAAATTAATTTAAACCCTTTCTGATTCTTTTCACTTAAATCCAAGCCCAACAACTTAAGCCCCTGCCCTCTTCATCTATTTTCCTTTTTCTTTTTCAATGCCCTTACAGTCAAAGCCCACATTCCCTCACAAATAAATCTTAACCCATTAAATCCTTTTCAAACAAATCGATTAATCGATTTCTCTCATAACTTACAATAGTTATGACTTTTTAAATTTCAAATGAATGTCATTAAATACTACAATGAATCCATAATTTATTTGGAATTAATATCACCATCACACTATTATCTCTCCTTTTTAACCCTCTCTTTCTCCCTCATTCCTCTTTACTTTTCTCCTAAAAAATCCACAACTCCTCACTCTCTCCACTTCTTACTGCAAGGTCGACCACCTCCTCACTCCAAGCCCACCACCTCGAGCAACCCCTTCATCACCATCGCCAACAACCACCCCGTCATCATCATCATCACCTAGCCCCTCCTTGCAAGGACGAGCTCTATTGCAAGCATAGGCCACGAGTCTCACTCGGCGAATCGAAGCCACGCGCACTTGACCGAGTTCGTTCTCGTTGCCGATTAATCGCCATCTAGTGTGTCAAGGCAATCCTCTAAGTTCTTATCGCTTTTATTTCAGCGATCTAAGGCAAGTTAGACTTGCTATTCATGCTATATATTAAGATTTATATTATTAATGTCAATGTTTTTCATGGAATACGATAAAATACACGTGTGTTTTCCAAGTGAAATTGCATGTGTTTTCTTGGTTTCAGATTTAAAACCCAGTGCTATGGACTAAAATAATCGTAGGATCAAACCTATTTGGATCGTGCAACAAACATAAGACAATACTATATTTTAAAACATAAAATGTCTTCCCCAAAAGGAGACGGAAAATCTGAGTTTTTCTGCATTCACTATCTTGTAAAAATCGTTATAAATAGTAGAAAAATCAGTTGGTAGTGTTTGTGTATTCATTTTGAAGCTAACTTAAAGTAATCAATCTCTGTAAAAGGTTTGACTAAAAAATATATTGTTTAATTTCCGTAAATCATGGAGGAACACAACTCTGGACTACAATCCTGAGACGTGCCCTTCGCTATCTTCCAATTTTAATTGGCTGTAACTTCCTGTAAGAATGACACGATACAGTGAGACCTATTCCATAACGTAGAAAAATTAGTTAGATTTTAATTGGCATTGATTTCATTAGATTTCATTATCGTTTAATATTTCTAAAGTATTTTATATTGCTGAAAGGTACCGAAGTTTTCCAGAAACGTTAATTTTGCCAATCGACCTTGTAACGGTGATAACTCCCTCTAGGTTCGTAATATTAATGTTCTGTTTGGTTTGTTAGATAGCTGACTGTAAAATCCATATTTCATCTAACTACAGTTATTTCAAACTAAGAATATAATATGAAGAAAACTGCACTTAAAGTTGATTTTCCTGTTCTGAAACTGGAAATTCCAACATCGTTTACCTGACTTAAAACGAGGATATCTTCCAACCCAGAATAGGTATCAGGATGGATCCAATTTTATCAGATTGATGAATAAGTCTATTTTCTTCATCTTTTATAACATTTTGCCGGATTCGGATCATAAATATTTTTAACAATCTTCTTAAACAGGATGGTACCTGCTGTCCAGTAGTAGTTGAAGTTAATGGATTTTTCCATGCTATATGAATGTTTTTAGCCTCATGCTCAGTAGTTCATGCTATATGACATGGTTAACTAAATATCATTGCATGGTAATCGCTTGACTCACGTTTGGAACTCACATGTATTGACGTCTTATTGTTTACATTGCATTATCGATTTGGAATAAATTGATATATTGAGTTGTGGCAAATACGTGAGTGCCCGAGTGAATGGAAACTAGGATAGTATATGTGAAAGAGTGGATGAATGAATAAAATGACACATACTTATACACAATCGATATGGTTCATGAATGTACTCTTCAAATCTGGGGGAAATGGGAAAATCGATGGTGGAATCGAACTCGTATTTAGTAAGGTTTAGTGTTTTAAAGAATGATCATTCGATATTAGTGATAGTGATATATTGATTAAGTCGTGGGCCTAGCGGCATGGCCGATAGGATTATGTCCCGGGCAGAGCGGACCGTAGTCTTGGGCATGTATGAGAATTTGTTAAACACGAGGACTCGTTTCCACCGTTCGATTTCAAAGGACATAAACATTAATAGGTTTAGTGACATGAATGGTATTCTGTTCACATTTTCCTTGACTCACGTGCTATACTGCGCATGTGTTCACGTTGTTTCATGTTCTTTTATTAATGCTTTATCAATCATAGTTCATTTTTTTTCTCCCTGCAATCATGTTATATACTGTTTATATCATTATTGTGTCATTTTGACGACTTGAGTATGCATGCTCAGAAGATGAAGGGGACCTAGCCCCGGAACAGGACCAGACGTAGTTCAAAGAGTTCACGAAGATTTAGATCAGCGCCATCTGCTTCCTTTTATTGTTTAGATTTTACTTTTGGTGTTAGAACTATGTATTGTCCTTTCATTAGTTTATCTTCCTTTTGGCCGTTGAAAACTTTGTATTCATTATGAACTCTAGTTTTGTTAAATGTAATAATTAGTGACTATTATTTCTCTGCATCTGTACTCGATATACTGCTTGCCATGTACCGCTAGAAACCGAAGTGTTATTACGGAGGGATTTTTTCTTGACTGTAGGAACATGGCTGGCCTAGTCACTTATCGTATTTCCGTATTTTGGAAAGTGGGACGTGACATGGTTTTGTTGGTATCAGAGTCAGGTTTAAGATTGAGATTACACTTTCCGACTAGGGCTAGACAATTTAAGTCACCAATTTGGTCTAGGTTGTAAACTTGTTATCCTGACTGAGGTTCCCTTCCATTGCATCTTGTTGCAATGACATTCAAATTCATACCTTGACTTATAACGTTCTATCCAAAGTATTATTTGATTCGGGTGCTTCACATTGCATCATATACGCATGATTTGTCGACACACACTTTATACCTCATGAACCGTTAACTAAAGGTTGGGAAATACACGCCGGAAATAGGATGATTGTATCAAGCCGAGAGTGTAGGTTGTGCCCCGTAGCAAATCTGCGGTAGGGAATTTTATGCAAACTTTCTAATGGTCGGGACCGGTAGCTATAACGCCATTCTGGGGATGGATTGGCTGAGCACGTTCCATATTATTATCAACTACCGAGCTAAGAGTGTAATTTTATGCATTCCCAACCATCCCGAGTTCGTATTCCTGAGAAGTAGCAAATCTTTGGGAGAAAATCCGACGAGCAGTACTTTTACCGCCATGAAGGTAGACAAAAAACCACTGCCAGAGTTTGTTCGGGAATTTATATATGTGTTCCCCAAGGATCTACTAGGACTTCCCCTTCACCGCGAGTTAGAATTCTCCATCGATTTAGTTCCGTACACTGGTCCAATTTCAAAGGCCCCGTACAGAATGGTGCCAGTCGAGTTGGCCGGGTTGAAGAGCCAGTTGGTGGAGCTGCAGGGCAAGGGATTTATTTGCCCTCGTGCCTGTCCTTGGGGCGCTCCAGTGCTGCTAGTGAAGACGAAAGACAGGTCTTTGCATATGTGCATCAAGTACCATGAGCTAATCAGAGTCACCATCAAGGACAAGTATCCCATCATCTGCATTGACGACTTATTCGATCAGCTCGCTGGTGCATGGGTGTTCTCAAAGCTAGATCTCAGGTCTAGATATCACCAGGTCAGAGTAAGGGCTAAAGACTTCTATCTGCAAGACAGCTTTTCGGACACGGTACAACCATTATGAGTTCTTAGTGATGCCGTTCGGCGTTACCAACGCTCCGGCCGTATTCATAGATTTGATGAACCATGTTTTCTTTAAGTATTTAGATCAGTTCGTCATGGAATTCATCGATGACATATTGGTCTCCTCCAGGAGCCAGGAGGAACACGTCGAGCCCCTGTGCATAGTGTTGCAGATTTTGAGGAAGGAACAACTTTACGCTAAACTGAGCAAGTATGAGTTCTGGCTCGATAAGGTGCGGTTTCTGGGGCATGTCATTTCGGGAGATAACAATTCAGTAGACCCAACAAAGATAGAGGCTATCAGGGATTGGCCGACACCGAAATCATTAGCCGAGATCAGGAGTTTTCTGGGACTCGCCGACTATTATCGGTGATTTGTTCAGGGTTTCGTCAAAGTGGCAGAGCCTTTGATGAGACTTACTCGGAAGGAAATACCTTACATCCGGTCAGAAGAGTGCACCCAGGCGTTCGAACTATTGAAGCAAAGGCTGACCACGGCCCCAATTCTGACCATGCCAGATGGATCCAGAGGTTTGGTGATTCAAAGTGACGTTTTCAGGAAGGGATGGGTTGTGTTCTAATGCAGAACGTTCGGGTAGTGGCATATGCCTCATGCCAGCTGAAGACATATGAGAAGAACTACCCGACACATGACTTAGAGTTGGCTGCAGTTGTGTTTGCCCTGAAGATCTGGAGACACTACTTGAGAGAGAAGGTGGAAGTATACATGAACCACAAAACCCCGAAGTATGTGTTCACTCAGAAAGAGCTTAACATGAGACAACGCGGTAGTTAGAATTGACGGTGGATTATGATCTGGATCTGCAGTATCATTTGAGGAAAGTGACGTTGTGCTCGATGCCCTCGGTTCTAGGCCAGCAGCTTTGATGTTAACCTGCCAGAAGGAGATTCTTGAAGATTTTCACAGACTCGAACTGGAGATGGTTAGGTCGGGTACACCCGGACAGCTCTGACAATTGTAGATGCGGTCTTCCCATCGTATTAAGGCTATATAGGTCGAGGATAGTCAGCTACAAAAGCTCCAAGGAAAGATTAAGAATAGATTTGGTGATTCTCTGAAGTTCGGCAGTCGGCTGTGTGTGCCGAAGGGTGATGTTCGATAAGAATTTCTAGCAGAAGCGCACATCTCTACTTATTCAGTACACCCGGGGGATACCAAGATGTACATGGACCTGAGGCGGCACTTCTAGTGGAACGAGATGAAAAGGGAGATCACCCATTTTGTCTCTAAGTGTCTAGTATGCCAGCAAGTGAATGCAGAACATCAGAAAGTAGCTGGTTTTTTGCAACAGCTTCCAATCCCCGAGTGAAAATAGGAGCACTTCACTATGGATTTCATGATGGTACAACCACGGAGTCCAAGTTCAACAGTACCATCTGGGTTATAGTTGATCCTCTTATAAAGGCGGCCTATTTCATACCATTCTGAGTGGAGCAATCGACTGAGTCTCTTGCAGAGAGGTATATGCATGAGATTGTGAGACTATATAGAGTACCCGTAAGTATTGTATTCGATTGAGACACCAGGTTTCTTTCACACTTTTGGAAAAGCCAGCAGGAGAGTTTGGACACTCGCCTCAAGTTCAACACCGCATACCATCCTCAGACGGACAGGCAATACCAGCGTACCATCCAAACGCTCGAGGATATGTTGAGGACGTGCATGTTGGATTTTCATGGGTCTTGGGAGGATCATCTTCACTTGGTGGAATTCTCTTACAACAACAACTATCAGGTTAGCATTCAAATGGCTCCGTTCAAGGCTATTTGTGGGTAGAAGTGTCGATCCCTTCTTTGTTAGGACGATGTAGGTGATTGGAGATTACTAGGGCCCAAGCTTATAGTCCAGATAGAGGACAAGGTTCAGATGATCAGACAGCGCATCAAGCCTACTCAGGACCAACAGAAGAGCTGGGCAGACGCTGGTAGAAGATAGCTAGAGTTTGGAGTCGGCGATCACGTGTTCTTAAAGATTTCACTAACTCGGGGAGTGATTAGGTTTGGTAGTCGTGGAAAGCTCAGTCCCTAATTCATCGGACCTTTTAAGGTGTTAGAGCGGGTCGGAGAGGTGGCCTATCGGCTGGCCTTTCCTCCATCTTTTCCTGGTGTACACAATACCTTTCATGTGTCCCAGTTGCGTCGCTGCGTTAGAAATGAAAGCCGCATCCTTGATCATTTAGAGTTGACCTTGAGTACCAATCTTTTTTATGAGGAACAACCTACGACTATTCTCGATCGCAGGGTGAAAGTGCTTAAGAACAAACTCATTCCCATGGTTCGGATATCTTAGGATGGGAGTTCTCCAGGAGAGTCTACCTGGGTATGCGAGGATAGCGCTTTCCCCATCTTTTTTTAGTAGGTTGTTGTCGTTGTTTTTCGTTTTTTTAATTTCGAAGATGAAATTTTCTTGTCAGGTGGGTTTGATGAAATACCCAGTATCAGTTGTACTGTAAAAAGTTGGATTTAAATAAAATTGTGTATTTTAAGTTATCTATTTAGATGTTTTATTTTAGTTTATTTGAATTCCAAAGATTCCCTATTTTCTCCTTCATGTATTTTTTCTTTATTTGTTCCCAAGGCCCACACCCTAATTAACTTAAACCTTTTCTGATTCTTTTCACCTAAATCCAAGTCCAACAACTTAAGCTCCTGCGCTCTTCATCTAATTTATTTTTTATTTTTCAAAGCTCTCACAGTCAAAGCCCATGTTCCCTCACTAATAAATTCTTACCTATTAAATTCATTTCAAACAAATCAATTAATCATTTTCTGTTTGGCTTTTTAAACTTCAAATGAATGTCATTAAATACTATAATGAAAACATAATTTATTTTGGATTAATATTACCATTACACCATTATCTTTCCTTCTTAACCATCTTTTTCTCCCTCATTCCTCTTCACTTTTATTTTTAATAAACCCATAACTCTTCACCCTCTCTACTTCACACTACAAAGCCAGACACCTTCTCATTCTAAGCCCACTACCTCGAGCAACCACGTCGTCACCATTGCCAACAACAACCCCTTCATCATCATCATTACCGAGCCCCTCCTTGCATGGCCAAAATCTATTGCAAGCGTAGGCCGAAAGCCTCACTTGGCGAGTCGAAGCCACGTGCACTTGACCGTGTTCGTTCTTACTGTCGATTCATCACTGTTCACACCAGAATATTATATTTAATACTGCTCATTCTTATGCTCAATTACATATAGGCAGGTGCTTTTGATCCGTGTTTGCTATACGATTACAAGTTACAGGTTCCCAGTCCAGAATAACGCAAATCACGCACAATCTCCACAGTTATGACAAAGTTCAGAACAACTGCTAAAAACAGATAAAATCTGGATTCCGGTCATCCACACCCGTCATGTGTTGTCCACCAGTTCAAGAGACAAGAAAAATACAGCGATCATTCATGTCTTGGACAAGCACAAAGCACGAGAGAGGCAGCACAAGAAACATGGTGCGCGGAGCTCGGGGGAGATCAAGGCTAAAAGTCAAAAAGAGTTGTCATTTTGGACCATTAAAAATCTGAGAATATTTTGGAACCATTTTGCAATTTTGAATCCGTCAAACAGATGAACAAAGCAACATGAGGACGCGCGGAAAAAACGAAGCGCCAATTCTTCCAAAAGACCACGGATCCGCGGCCAAACATGTGTTTGGGCGGCGGATCCACGGCTATTACGTGGCGTCTCGCGACCATTTTTCTGGGGTATTTTTGTAATTGTATATAGCTTCAGAATATGACCCTAGGTTTCACTCTTGTGTCTATATATACTCCAGATTTGAGCCTAAACAAGGTTGCTTTTTCTTTTTCTTAAATTAGTATAGTTTAGTATATTGTTCTTCTTCTTCATCATCTATTCTCCATTAAAATTATAGTGAGAGCTTTTTGAGTGGAAAATTAATGAAGATGAGGTTTTTTTTATATCTTGTATCTTTAATTTCTTGCATTGTAATTTTAATTCATAGTGTAACTTTTATTACTTGTTTTTTAAAATATTTGTTGGTTTTCTTTTATTGTTTCTCTTTTCTTCTTTTCTAATCCGTATTTTTAAGCCATGATACTCAATAGAGTCCTTTGCTCAGGTGAGAGCCCTAATAGTTAGCTTGTTATCTTTATCATACCGTATTTTTTCATTCTTTCTTCTTTTATTGTTTTATTTTCTTTACCATTCGTGAATAATTTACACACTTGTTAGGGCTAAGGAAGGTTAGTATGAGAGATGGAAAATCCCTTGTGCTTCTCTTCGCTAAACAACTTGAAGTGAATCTAGACCAAACAAACACAACCCCCTCTCTTAGACGCTCTATAAGTGACATATAGTCGCGACCTAAGTCAAGAATTCCTTTAGGCGTACTACAACGTGACATGTAATTGTGACCTAATTGGAGATTTAGTTGTGTATGATTGGCATAGGGTTGAAAATAAGAGCATGTAACGGACGGACAAAGGGTACTAGTAATGGATTTAGCGTTGGAAAGTTTGCTTAAACTCGCAAATCTCATTCCTATGTCCTCCTGATCCCCACTACTTCTGGTTATTCCAACATCATTTCAAGAATGGCAAAAGACAAGCACAAGAATAATCCTAACTCTACTAACCAACCCTAACCCTAACAAGTCCTTTTGAACATAAAATACAAACACTTAAGATAGAATTGAACAGACTTATAAATTTTCACTTAACTCGTCTAAAACAATAACGAAAAACATACCATCTCCCAGTGGACGACTCGTACTCAACAGGCTAGCTACCAAGTGACACCGACTTAATTGCGGTAAGTAGAACAAGCGGAACGCGTAACATAATCGCTATACTTTCCGCTTAACAATCAAATAGCGCCATTGCCGAGGATCAAACCCGGGTCACCCGCATGACGGCTGGAATACTCACCACTATACTACAACGACACCGACTTAATTGCGGTAAGTAAAATAAGTAGAACGCATAACATAATCTCTACGCTTTCCACTTAACAATCAAATGATGTGGTTGTCGGGGAGATGGTAACGTATTTCTTTCTTGTTATTCGGGTTAATTTTTGTATATAAAACTATATAAAAAAAACCCATAAAAATCTATCTTGTTATTTTTTGATTATTTTTGTGCGAGTGTGCAGGATAGGGAAAAGAGTAAGTTCGGTGCCAAAGACTTGGGAAGTTTGACCCACATCTCGCGGCTACACCACGGCAGATCAAGGCGAAACCGTGCCAAAATCTGGAGCAACTACAGTAATTACATCAAAATTCAGAGGCTACAAAACAGAAGACCAAAACCAGAGGAGTTCACACAAGAAAATTGGAGACCCAACTCAACAATTTGACCACGGTTCCACGGCTATTAAAGAGCATTTGATCGCGGTTCCGCGGCCAAAAATTAGCTTGATTGCTCTAATTTTTTTGTAAGCCCTTCTCTTCTCCAAATTCCCCCTCTGAGCTACAATAGATTGCCTTTTCTGTAGTATTCTTTGCGCAAACTCTCTTTCTCCCTTTCTAATAAATTGTTTTGTGCAGGATTCTTTACGCCGCCACCAAATAAATTTTTTCTTGATTTTGTTTGTTTATCGCTTTGCATATAATAATACAAACATTAAGGGGCTTAAACACCAATTCAGATTGGGTGGGGGATTTCATCACCTTTCCTAAGACCCCACAAATCACAAAAAACATACGCATTATCTTGAGTTAATAAAAAATATCTAGACCAAACCTATAAGGACTTTTCGCGCTTATTTAGGATAGGTGAAGGTTGCGAGGAATCGACCGTTTATCTAAACTTGACTTTGTGGCGCCTAAGCTAGACAAGTGAGGAGGTAATTTTAAAAGGTCCGTCTTACGGTGATTCATGAACGGAACCCACCTTACCTCATTTGTGCTTACTTGTCCGCAATTGGTAGTGAAGAGGCGATTCGAGAGTTATCCTGCAACTTGTCGCTTGGAAGTCTAGGAGCGGTCTAGTTAGACTTTAAAGACTCTAGCTCTATGTGATGTTTGTGCATATTGCGATCATGCTTGTTTAAGTTTAGTCCCATAATTCCGTACTTTTGAAAAACCAAACAAAAAAAATCCAAAACTCCAAAAAATTATAAAAATTCGCCCACCTTCCACCCTCCCGACTTTTCACTTCTATCATGGGTACCCTTCACCGACCAACTCTTGCTGAATTTTGGTATCCTCAAATAGATATTTCTCCATACGGTTCTTGTTTTGGTCGAACTTCAAACGATTCATCAATATCCAAAATTTCTTTGAGAGATCGAATAGACGCGTCTAAGACCAACAATCGGATACCTCACTCCATTTTGTATCAATCTTATCAAACTTTCACACCTTCTTATGTTGATACTCCTTCGAAGATTCATGTTGTGACTCCGAAACCTATGTCCATGTTTACCGCTGAAAACAGAAACGAACTGGGATTGAGCATCTTTCCTGAATTTGGGGACAGATGTTATTTGAACATATCCACCCACCTCTCCGAAAATACCAAGTTGATTTATGGCACCATATATCGGAGGTTTGGATAGATGCGACGATGTAGCAGACTTTATCAGATTCTCCATCGTTTGTGAAGAGTTTTTGATTGTGGGGACACTTTTCCCTGCAAGCGCAAGCCCATACAGTTAATTACGTTATCGCATTGCAATAACCACTTTCTCTTTCTCTAATAGTCAACTTCGTGTCGTATGTTATTTTATTTGTTAAGCTTGCCCGTGGATTGTATACGGAGACTAATTTATGTCGTCGTCCGTAGGGCGCGGATTAGTCCAAATTCGTATATTTTAGATTTGGGTTTTGAACTTGGGTTGTATGTATTCTATCAGTTCAAAGAATATTTTGTTGTATTTAAGGACTGTTAATCTAGTTTGAGATTAATATCAACTTAAATATATGAGCATTTGAGCTCAATTTATTTTAACTAAGGATGTGCTAGTCTTATTTGAGACTAAGATCAACTTAGTGATATTTTAAGAATTATCAAATTTTAGTTGAGATCCAACAACAGAGCATTTGGGCTCAGCTGCAAGTAACTTCAGAGACTTTACCCAATTTAGGCCCAGTCTTGGACTTTTTCCCTTTATTCAAAAGTTCTAAGCATTTATTTATGGCTTTGTTTGCTCAGCCTTTTTTTTTTATCCAGAAGTGCTAAGCACTTATTTGTGGCTCTGGCGCTCACGTAGAAAACACGTGAGGCTCTTAGATATAGGCGTTGCCCAATCAGTGCTAAACACTTTGTCATTTTGACTGAATATAAAGTAATAAGCACTTTTTATGGCACTCATGTGGGGAGTATGTGAGACGCTGAGGATTTATTTTGGGCGCTCACGTGGGGAGCACGTGAGGCGATGGGATATGGGCACTGCCCAATCAGTGCTAAGAACTTAGTCATTTTGACTAACTTTATAGTGCTCTGCACTTTTATACATCGCTTACGTGGGACACACGTTAGGCGCTGAGCGTTCTGTTTTATTGGGCGCTCACGTGTATTTCATGTGAGGCGCTGAGCGTTCTGTTTTGTTGGGTGCTCACGTAGGAAGCACGTGAGGCGCCAAGTTCCATTTAAGGGAAGCTTTTGGGTGCTCACGTGTGTTTCACGTGAGGCGCCAGGTCCTTTTCATTTTTTAGAAATTGAATCTCTGTTAATGGTATTTTGGCCATTAGTGATCACCAAGATCTATGTTTTGAAGATATGAGATCATTTTTTATTGGAAAACTAAGTTCTTCTTTTTCTTTTATAAGAACTAAGTTCTTTCATGTGGGGTTGAACCCTGTTTGCAAAGGAATTAAATTCCTTGATCATACGTTCTCTTCTCTCTTTCTCTTTTAATCTAGTTCTTTACCCTAGATTTTGAGTTTGAAGAACAGAAACTCCCCAATGAGAATTAAATTCTCAACTTTTTGAAAGATTTGCTTTACATATCTCAGATCAACTAAGTTCTTTTTATGAAGGGTTAACCTTTGTTTTCTTTATGCTAAGCAAAAAAGATACATTTTATCTCTGCTTTTTCTTTACCTAGAGTTTGCAATGAGTAAGGATCTTCTTCTTTGAGAGGAGAATTGAATTCTTAGTTTTGTGGCTTCTGTCTTCTTTTTTGCAGAAGCTTGGGGTCGGTCTTCTATATGAGACTTGAAGTCTCGGATCCTTTATATAGGAGAGGCAAATTTTTAATTAGTTTGAGAAAATCTCTTATTTGAGAGATACCAATTGATTTAATTGACCTCAAAAATTATTTGGAGGATTTTATCCACCGTTGAATCTTTAATCTAGTGAATTTTGTTTCACAGAATATATATATTCTTGTTTTTAACAAGATTAGGGAAATACTTTCCCATAGATAGATTTTAATTCGATCAAACGGTGATTTTTAATCGCTATTAGATTTTTTAATCCAAGGATTCAGAATATATCTTTCTCATTTGGAAAGATTAGGGAAATATTTTCCCATTGGATCTTTGATCCAACAACTCTCTGTTGAACAGAGAATATCTTTCTCTTTTAGAAAGATCAAGGGAAATATTTTTCCAAAAATAGAATTTAATTCTATCATTGGATGATCTTTTTTAATCGCCATTGGATTTTTTATCCAGTAGATCTGTTTGATAGAGAATATCCCCCGTTTTTAGGGAAATATTCTCCATGTAGAATTTAATTCTACTCTCTAAATTTGGACGCTGACGCCCACGTGGTAGAATTTAATTATTACGGAATCAGGCACCAAATGCTTTGAACATCGGCGCTCACGTGAGCTTCACGTAAGATGCCGCTGTAGGATTTAATCCTATAAGAAGTTGGCGTTGGCAATCACATGGGGAACAAATGCCCCTATCGTTGTTCTTACGTGGCTCTCACGTGAGTGCAACGGTGTCGATTTTACCATCATTAGATCATCTAAGGTAGTAGGAAGTTGAACCGATCCTACCCATGTCTTATCAATGAAGCTTTTGTCCCTTGAGATGACTGTTGTCTTTTCATCTTCTTGCTTAAGCCTTTATTTTCTTTTGAGAATTTAATTCTCGTTTCAAAGCTTAGATTTCTATCCTTAAGAACTCTTTTGAACAGAGTAGACTCTGCCAAATTTTTTAGTGAGGACTATGAACATAGCTTAGCTCTTGATATCTTTTGGATGTATTTTTTTCTTTCGGATTTTGAACCCATTATCAGATTTGGCAGAGCTTAGCTCGTTTCTTGGAGATCTTAAAAAAATAACTTTTTATATAGATCGTGGATCTTGATGTCCATATCAAGGGTTTAAGTTAATGCGCATTCTTGAGAATTTTTTATTCTCTTCTTAGGGATTTACCATATTGTCAATCTTGACATTAGAGGTTTTCTGGAATTTGATTCCATCATTTAACCTATAAGTTTCCCATTATGGGGATTTTCGGGATTTAATCCCATTATTAGGGAAATTTGATTCTATTTTTTTTGCAGAGCTTAGCTTTGGTTTGATCCTCTAGAAACTTTGGGAATTTTATTCCCTTTACTGTTCTTGGATATTTTTCTTTTTAGGATTTTTACGGTTTTAATACCCTTTTCACATATTTGAATCTGTTGTTATTTAAAAGATCCGCGTTCTTTTTGGGGAATATTGGGAGTTTAACTCCACTGTTCATTTAATGAGAATCCTTTTTGATTCTCACAGTGGGCACATGTCTCATCATTGACGACCCGCCATTTTGATTTTGTGGAGCCCACTAGTTTTTTTTAAGTATAGTGATGCTAGCATTTTTTTTATTGCTAACTTTCCACTGAGTTTCTTTTTAGGTACCATGACTTTTGGTTCCTTTTTCCCCTAAGTTCGCTCGGAAAGTGCTTTTGCTGACGCACCCACTGATCGTGAGGTCCTTGCTTTAATTCGGGACTACGATCCAGAACGGAAATCTCTTCATCTGTGGCGAGCGTGGTATAACTACATTATCAGGGGTCGGCGCAGCTTTACTTACAAGGCGCCATCAGAACCGATCCCTTCGTTTTAGTATACTAACTATCCGCCTGTTTCTTATGCTGTGGAAGAGATTAATTGGACTGCAGATGGTCGTCTTCAGCCATCTATAGCATCGATACAAGTCCAACCGCAGATGACCTTAGATATTTTGGGATGTCGTATATGTTAAAGAGAGGCACAACCGTAGGGTCAGGTTTATACCAAAGGAGTGACCCCTCAACATCCGGCAGGTTATCTCATTTGGGCCGCTACATCTTATCTGTAAAGAAATCGTTGTTGCTGGGGACTGGGCTATACTCGGCGATTTATGCATCTCTATTCTATTACCGCACTCCTTACATGTGGTGGGTGAATATCCCGACCCATACGTTTTTGCTATCGGACCAGGAAGTATCGATTTCGTTGGAGGAATTTGCAGATATTTCTGGATTACCCATCAGGGGGGAGCACTATAAAGAGATACTTCTTCTCGACGAGTATATATTTGCTACCGAATCGATTGTCATTGGCCTTACGCCAGAGAATCCTATCCGGCACAAGTTCCCAAGTCTAATCAAGGCGTTGAATATTTACAAGAACCTGTTTTTGGAGTCTGAAGGGCATAAGGTTGGCTTTGTAGAGTTTGTTGCCCGTTTCCTTTGCCCAGAAGTTTTTTCGAAGAAAGCTACGAAGTTCTCCAAGCTTGATGATCTACTTGGGTTTGGTTTGGACAATCTGCCGACTGCCGATGCGGATCTGAAGTAGTTTTTTATTCTGGACACCCCCATCATCCCTTTTGCAAAAATTGCTTCCCCATACATCGATGAGGAAACATTTCTCATGGGCTTTATTGGCTTATGGCTCAGCTGGTTTACACTCCCGATGCATCATCGGTATATGAGACCATCTGTCTTCTACTCGGCTCATCGTATCGCGGCAAGAACGCGTATGGATGTTGGAGTTGCGGGATTAGCTTATTTGTATAATGGCTTAAGTATAGAGGCCGACACCACCCAGCAGGATGTAGGGCCCATGAACCTCCCTCTCCATTATTTCACATCATGGGTAGAGATGTATGTATTTGGTGCCTTCGACGTGCGTAAGAGACCCAATTTTATGAGGGGTATAATTTCCCTCGGGTCATGCAGTTGGTCGACACTTCCTCTCCCGATCCAACACAGCGGGCAGCTCGACAGTTGCTTTTGCGTCCACTCATGGTTGGGGATAGCATGACTTTTGTTGATAAGGTTTTGACTATTGGTAAACAATCCTCCAAAGTGTTCCAACCGCTCATGACGTGTTCAAGGATGTGGTTTCTATTTTGAAGGCCAGGGAAATTGTACATCTGTACTCTATCAGGTCGGGGTTCTTAGTATTCTAGCAAAATGCATCAGTGTTGTTCATGAGGTATAACCTGCATCGTTTTGCGCAACAATTAGGATATGACCAGGGTGTCCCCCTCGAGGCGTTTCTTGTCAATCCGGTTGCTTCAGAGGAGACCGTTCGCATTGTGGTCCACTATTTTATGCGATTGAACACGAGATCTTACTTCCTGATTGTTGTACCGAGTCATATTCCGAGGGCCTCAATGCCTATATAGCCTGGTATCAACATGCGACGAGTGTTGTTATCAAAGAAGAGAGGAGGATGCTCCTTAATCATAAAAATTCTGTCCCGGCTAGCAACCTTGCGGTCCCGCTGAAACGACGCATAGTCGTCTGTCCTTCCTTGAGAGAGGGCGATGTGGTAGTAGCTTGGCGTGTCTTTCCAATGGTGTCGACGGCTAAGCCACGACCCGATGTGACGTCTACAACGCTTCCCGAATTAGACATTGGCTCGGACATAGGAACACGCCGCCCCAAGATGCCAACAAAAGGAAAGCTCTTATCTTCGGGAGTTGCTCTTGGTTTGCAGAAGAAAGAGAAATATATGTTTTCGGCTGATATCGTCTTTGTTCAAGAGCCCCATGCTCCCTATAGAGAAGGACTATCAGAGTACAGGACCAATGACGATCTTTTTTGTCCTAAAGCTTCAATCGATGAAAACGTGGCGATTGATCTCCAGGCTGCTTTTGAGGCTTCCGAACGATTGGCCCATGATCAAGCAGCGCTTGCTGCCCTTGCAGCATCGAGTACACATCATCTATACTCTTTGTATATCTTAGAGCAAAATGTTATTGTGTTTTATTTAATATTTTTTAACAGGCATCTCCACTGAAGAGACTCTTCGGGCATCCATTAAAACATACGAAGAAGAGGGGAGAATTCGTGCTTCTATGGGTCTTGGTATGATTTATTTTATACGTTTTAAAACATTTAGCTCATTTTGCCCACATCTTGACTCCTTTCTATTCATTATAGGAAGCTTTGTAACTAGCGCTATTTCGAGTAAGGTACCATCTTTAGGTGTTAGCGCAGAGAATATTCCTTCTTCGGTGATCCCTACGGAATTTTCAGAGCTACCAACTATTGCTCAGGCTACCTCTGTGCCACTACGGAAAGCGTCGTTAAAGCAGCTGATGACGGATGTTGTAGCAAATCCTGAGGCTGAGTCTGAATCATGAGGATCTTCCTCTGTCGGTTGTTCTGGAGAGATTCCTCCATAAGGCTAAAGCCGAAAAGAAACGCCGGAAGTATGTAGCGAGGGAGCGTCAGGCTTGCTTGGATACAGGTGCGAGATAGAGTGAAATACGAATCCTTGATGCTGCCATGGAGGACAACCCCCCCGTCTTGTCATCCGCTCATCATGCAGATCGTGAGTGCAACTCGTGAAGAGGCTGAGCGTTTACTTCAGGGGGAAACAACGCATGATACCTCAATGAAACCTGGTAGGAATTATTTATTTTCCAATTTTCTTTCCATAGCAACTTATTCGAATTATAACATTCTCCTTTTTTGAATGATACAGCAGGGGCAAGTTTAGATGCGGGGGCTATGTATCAGGTGGCAGCATCTAGAGATTCTGGGATGGAGGGCCTTCATCTTGAGTCTAATATTGCTCCAGTTGCCACTCCTTCTCCCGGTGGATCTCCAGTATCCGTAGGTAATTCTAGTATAGCGACAACCCTTATCGATTCGGGAGATGAGGGCACAGATTTTGAATCGGTCTCCTTTGTGGTGGTGGAAGTCGAAGAACCCGTCGCGACTAGTGATGCTCCAGATACAATCATGGTTCCCATACTGTCGGTTCTCATAAAATCTGCAGGTACCTTCCGTGTTATTACTTTCAGATCTTTATTTCTGCTAGACATATTTACTAACATTTTCTTTATTTCTGTTATAGGCACGACAAGCCCCGGCGATCTGCTGATTGAAGAACCCCCATCAGCTAGGACAATGACCGTTGTCACTCCACCTATCTCATTTGCACTTCCCAGTCTTCCCGGGCTTAGCGACGGAAGGTAATTTTCCATCATTTTTTTTATTTCTTCGTTTCAATATTGATATTACTGCTTAGAACAATTTCTTGACATATATTGTCGCGATCTTACAGGAGTTCTTTTCAACCATCTGTGCCAAGTGTTAACTTCGCACTTCGCCCTCCGATTGGGAGTTGTCCCTCCTTCTGGCGTTGGTTAGTACATCTCTCATTTCTGATCTCAATTTTCTACAAGTAATCCTTCCCTAATAAGATTTTTCCTGTACGGGCTATAGTCTTACGGTTCGAAGGAGAAGACGAGGAATGGTTGAGCCTTCTATGCTCCCAGATTTGCCGATTCTAACTATTGGTAGGTTAGATCTTATTCATTTCATTTTTTATTTAAACAGAGATTTGACCCATTTTTATCTGTAGCTGCTCCACTGGTTTCAATTCCCATTGAATACTGTATAGCCATGTCTACAGGACCCTTTGCTAAACGTCAATCTTCAAGAGGTGCGGAAAATAGCAGGCGTATGCTGAGCGAGTTTATTGAAGACCTTAATTTCGAGGCTCTCACTTCTGCTGGGGACTTTGCGGATGAAGTCAACCCTATACTGGCGACTCTTATGACTTTCCATAATGAAGATTTCGTCCGCATCTATATTGATTATTGTAAGCAAATCAAGGCTTGCCTTCATGAGATCGAGCGAAAACATCTTACGCCCGAGGTCTTATCATTAAAGGCTCAATTGACCGCGCGGATCGAACAATGTGCCGCTCTCATTCAATACTATGAGTAGAAGCTGATCCTGAAGCAGAAAGAGTATGAAACAGATTTTAGAGAGTCAAGACAATTGTGTGCTCAAGTAGAAGCTAATACCGCGCAGCTCTAGGTCATCTTTAAAAACCTTCAACGGTGCATTTTCAAAGGAATGACGCTGAAACGGGACCTTGATTTTACAGTACGAGGGATACAGGGCTACGAAGTTGCCAAACAGGAGATTTCTAAGAAGCTTACTTCGTGCTTGAAAAAATGAGTTCAAATCGAAGCGCTGCTAGCCGCAATAGCGGAACGCGAGAATGAGCTCCAACAGGAGAATAAGCGGGTCACCGTTTTACTAAAAACCACGCCCTCTTAAAGATCACAAATGTATCTCTTTTTCTTCATAAATTGTATCTTTCAACACTTTAATTCATGAATAAAAATATATATTGTTCTTTTTATTCGCATGCACCTTTCTGTTTCTTGATGTCTTGATCCGGCGCGAAGTAGTTTATGTACTCATTTCGGAGTTTATAGTTTATTCACTCATTTCGGAGTTTCTATTTTATTCACTCATTTCGGAGTTTCTAGTTTATGTACCCATTTCGAAGTGTTTTTAGTTTACCTCACTTAGGTTTACAGGGAAACTTGCCCTAACGTTGGATGTAGATAACCCCTATTCTTTTATGACAGGGGTCCGTTAGGTTTATGGTTCCTTAGGTTGCTGTTCAAGTAGCCCCGCGACTGTCGTGTTTCTGATCCCGTCTGAGGCTGGACAAGACATCTTCAAGTATTCTTCTTAAGTTAGAGTATCTGTATTATCGTCGGAAGAACAAGCGTTAGGTATTTGCCGTGGTGCTTTTTACTTAAAGTTAAGCTTAATTTAAAGCCCCGATGAATCATAACTGCACCCTTCTGGGTGGGATGATCTCCAATGGTCTTTAGGCTTTGTATGTATTGCTGTCATGACCCGAAACTAGGAATATGCCATCACTTTGTTTTTGCTTTAATGATGTCACGCCAATTCTTTACTGAAGTAGAGTAAACATCTGTGTGATCTCTATACCGTATGTATCGCAATCGAGATCCGGAACCAGGAATATGTCATTACTCCAATTTCATTTGACAATTACGTCCACACCCTGCTGAAATGAGGAGAAATGTCGAGATGATCTATAGGCTGTAGATGTTGCCATCGAGATCTGGAGTTAGGATTTTACTGTCACTCCACTTTTATTTGACCCTTGGGTCCTTTTTGACGTTACGTCTTTACTTTGCATGAGTAAGAAGGACGTTGTTCACCGTCGAAAACAGAGACGAAACCAGGATGGATCGTCTTGCCTGAATATGGGGGCAGATGCTTTTAGGTTTTATCCATCCACCTCTCTGAAGATACCAAGTTAATTTATGGCACCGTATATCGGAGGTTTGGACGGATGCGGCCGTTGTAGCAGATTTCGTCAGATTCCCCCTCATTTTAATGAGGCTTTTTTTTATTGTGGGGATGCTCTTCCCTGCAAGCACAAGCCCCTGCAATTAATTACATTACCGCATCGTGATAACCATTTTCTCCTGCTCCAGAAGTTCACTTCATGTCGTGTGTGTTTGTTTTATTTTTGATTGCCCATAAATTGTATACGGAGACTAATTTATGTTGTCGCCCGTAGGGCATGGATTAGTCCAAATCTGTATATCTTTGATTTGGGTTTGTTTTTAAGGATCGTTAATCTGGTTTGAGATTAAGATCAAATTAAATGTATGTGGGCGGTTGGGGCTCGGTTGGTTTTTTGTTAAGGATATGTTAGTCCAATTTGAGACTAAGATCTACTTAACAAGGTCTTAGGATATTTTTCGTTTCAGATCCAACAAGAGAGCGTTTGGGCTCTGTTGTCTTAGTTTAAGGACATTTCGGTCCGTTGTCGCCATTTTGGAGGCGGAGTTTAATTTAAGGACATTTCGGTCTATTGTTAGTTTAAAGACGTTTCGGTCCGTTGTCGCCATTTTGGAGGCAAGGTTTAGTTTGAGGACATCTCGGTCTGTTGTTAGTTTAGGAACGTTTCAGTCTGTTGTCGCTATTTTTGAGGCGAGGTTTAGTTTGAGGACATCTCGGTTCATTGTTAGTTTAAGGACGTTTCGGTCCATTGTCGCCATTTTGGAGGTGGAGTTTAGTTTAAGGACATTTCGGTCTGTTGTCCATCTTCTGTGTATGTGTATTTGTTACGTGATAGGATGAACAACGATGATAGAGAATGCACCCAGTTTGGGATACGGTCTGATGTAAGGTGTGCACGTCAGTTTGGAAGTGCACCAAAGAGTCGTTGGTCACCGGGACCCGCCATCTCTCTAAAGAAGTTGAGGAATTACAACGACATGTATCAGAGGAGTGGAGAGATGTACCCTTGAACCAATTCTGGTATTAGGAAAAAAAGGAGTTGTAGTGAACCTAGGAATCGTTAGTCATATTTTGATACTAAGATTACCTTAGGAGATGTAGGATGAATATCGTTTTGGATATCATCAATCAGAGATCATCAGTCATGTTTGAGACTAAGATTAGTTTGGAAAACATGAGCACAAAGGCTCAATCGGTTGGGGATCAACGAGGCTTTGACCTCGGGAAAATTTATCCAATTTGGGGCTAGGTCCAGGTCTCCATAGTTACCCAATTATGCTAAGCACTGGTATATAGAGCACCCACGTATACCCACGTGAGGCATTGAATCAGTGTTAAACACTGAACTTTGAAGGCGCTCACGTGTGAACACGTGAGGCACCCCAAAGATGGGCACTGCTCTTTGGTCACTTGGTTCTTGTGGCGCTCACGTGTGAACACGTGAGGCGCCCCAAAAATGGGCACTACCCTTTGGGTTTTATTCACTCTTTCTTTATAAGTGATAAGCACTTGGTTCTTGTGGCGCTCACGTGTGAACACGTGAGGCGCCCCAAAAATGGGCACTGCCCTTTGGATTTTATTCGCTCTTTCTTCTTCTTTTTTTATAAGTGCCAAGAACTTGGTTCTTGTGGCGCTCACGTGTGAACACATGAGGCACCCCAAAAATGGGCACTGCCCTTTGGGTTTTATTCTCTCTTTCTTCTTCTTTTTTTGATAAGTGCTAAGCACTTGGTTCTTGTAGAAATACGTGACTGCCGTGGAAACACGTGAGGCAGTCTGGGTCATTCTGTTTTTTAGAGATTTTGATCTCTCATTAATAACATTTCTAGTCATTAGGATTCGGGTTTGGAAGGACTTAGATCATTATCATTGTCTGGGCTTGAGAGATCAAGTCGCCTCTTGTTTTTACAAGAATCAAATTCTTAATATAGGGTTAAACCCTAGTTTTCAGAAGAATTAAATTCCCATGTGTTTTTTTGTAAGAGTTAAACTCTTTGAACTCGATTCTTTTCCCTAGATTTTGAATCTGCATGACAGAACCTTTCCGATGAGAATTAAATTCTCAACTTGTGTTGAGATCTGCTTCTGCAGATCTCAACCAGAGGAAGAACTAAGTTCTTATATGAAGGGTTAAACCCTTAAAATGCCAAAAAGAGATAGAACAATCTCTGTGTTTTTTTCTTCTCTTTAGCTAGAATGTTTTGACGAACGAGTCTTTGCTGAGAATTAAATTCTCTTTTCTTTTATCCTCTTTTTTTGGTAAAAACTTTCCTCTCCTCCTTTTTTTCTTCTCATTCTTCTCTCTTTTTTTTTGAACTCTCCTTTTTCTTCTTTTCACTCTCTGTCCCTCTGTTTAATCTCCTTACTTCTATTTATAGGATAAAGAAAGGGATCAATTTGTTGAGGAAGTCTCTCATTGAGAGATCATAATTGATTTTATTATCAATCATGATGATCTTTTAGATCAATCGGTGAATTTTATTCACCGTTGGATTTTTAATCCAAAGACTCTCTGTTTAATAGAGAAGATTTCTTGTTTATTTTACAATATTAGGAAATATTTTTCTAAGATAGAATTTTATTCTATCAGATGGTCGGTTGGTGGTTTTATAATCATCGTTGGATCCTTGATCTAAGGGTCCTTTGTTTAACAGAGAAGATCTTTCTAATTTTAAGAATGATTAAGGAAATATTTCCACATAGAATTTAATTCTATCGGATAGTTCATCCAAGATTCTCTGTTAGAGAAGGATCTTTCCATATTAGAAAGATTCAAGAAAATATTTCCCAAATAGAATTTAATTCTATTGCATAGAATTTAATTCTGTCAGCTGTGAAGGGTTTTAAACCCGCTCACGTGTAGCACGTGATCCTCAATGGGGCTGAGCTTGTTCGCTGATATGCAAAAGCATATGAGCGCATCACGTGTTAACACGTGAGCCTGTTTGGCTTGCCTTTTATTTGAGTGTAGCGCCTATATGCTTTGCATATAGGCGCTCATGTGTTTACACGTGAGATTTGCACAGTGGGGATTTCCCCCTTTCTCTTTCTATATATTTATTATTATTATTATTATTCTTATTATGAGAGAACAAATGCCCCCAGCGCTGTTCTGGCGTGGCTTGCACGTGAGTGCAATACTGTCCATCCTTATAGCCATTAGATTTGCCTAGGGGAACAGGGTGATAAACCGCATTCCATCATGTCTTATAAATGAAGGCTTGGCCATTTCGACGGTTCACTGTTTCTTCATCTTCTTCCCTAGTCTTTTTCTTGAGAATTTAATTCTCCTTTCTGAGCTTATAGCTCTCTGCCCACAGATCTTTCGGAGTTATACTCTGCAAAACTCATTTTGGGTAGAGATCTTGAACAACATTTGTCTCTTAGGGACAAGAAACCCTTTTCTTTACTCTTCTCTGGATTTTAAATCCATCGCAAGAGCTTTGCTATTTTCTGGAACTGATCTATTAGAGATCCAAAAAGGCCTAATTTTTTTGTGTAATAAACCCCGATGTCTTCGAAGATCAGGCGTTTCTCCTCTGATTTTTTGAGGATATTTGGAATTTAATTCCATTTCTTTATTTCCCCATCATGGGGGTTTCTGGAATTTAATTCCACTATTTTAAAGGAATTTGATTCCTCATTCAAGAGCTTAGCTTTGAAAGATCCAGAGGCCCTTTGGGAAATTTATTCTCTAGCGTTCTTGAGCATATTTTCAATTTCACAGATTTTAATTCATTGGGTATTTTAACAGACCTCATTCCAATATCTATTTAATGAGAATCCCTTTTGATTCTCTCAATGATTATCTTGCCTCATCATTAGTGAGCCGCCATATTGATTTCGCGGGGTCCATTGGTTTTCTAGCCAGTGGTCCCAAGAAACAAACATCACGTTGTTTTCTTTTATTATATATATATATATATATATATTAATGGGTTTTCCTTTCCCCTGTTATTTCAGGAACAATGGCCTCACTTCCTTACTTCCTTTACACTCGCTCAGAAGTCGCTTTTCCGCAATCGCCATCGAATGAGGAAGTTATAGCGATAATTAAAGCACATGACAAGGACCGTACGAGTCTTCTCTTGTGAGGTGCCAATAGAACCTATTCGCCTTATATCATTGATGGAACGCCCATGGACTACTTATGCGGTGGAGGCGGACTATTGGACTCCCACGGGCCAACTCGAGACGTCAACGACCGGGATACCCAACCAACCCCTGGTGGCTATTGATATTCTGGGGCGCCAAATATGTCAGGGTGAACCTCGACCCTAGGGGAAGGTTTATAAGGTAGGCATTACCCCCCGCCATCCAGTGGGGTACCTTCCTTGGGCTCGATACATTCTCTCCGCCCAATGCGCACGGTTGCAGAAGGTTGGGTTGTACCAAGCAATGTATGTGTCTTTATTCCATTATCACACCCTTCACATCTGGTGGGTCGAGGCTTTCTTGAACTAATGGAATCTTCCTACAAATACGTTCTTGCTAGGGGATTGCGAAGTCTCGATCTCACTAGAGGAGTTTCGTGAAGTTTTAGGGTTGCCGATCAGGGGAGAGCATTACGAAGAGTTATTGCTTCCTGATGAGTACATCTTTGCTATGGTGCCTGCTATGCTTGATGGCCTGACGACTGAGAACGTCGTTCGTCATAAGTACCCGAATCTAATCAAGGCCTTGGGTATTTTTGAAAAACTGTTCGTGACATTGGAAGGGCAAGGTGTCACCTTAGACGCTTTTATTGCTTGTTTTCTCCGCAATGATGTATTATCCAAAGAGGCTCTAAAATTCGCTAAAATTGAAGATCCTTTTGGATCGAGTTGAAGAAACTGCCGGTCAAAGAGGAAGACCTGCCGTAGTGTAACACCCGAGCCCAATAATACTATTTATATTACTAGTTGAGGGTTATATATTGCTCCTTTTCCAATTATTCTGTTTTCTGGGGTTTATTGCTAAATTTTAACCGGTTAAGTCATTTTGGCACATAACAAATTTTAACTCCTAAAATGAAATTTAAGATGTCCATCTTGACATACTCGTCGCCACTAGTCGCGTGGTAGCGTCCGCGTGTCGAGATTCCGTCCCGTTCAGCTAAACGGGCAAGTTCGGACGACTACGTGCGCGTGCAAGTGTCCGACTTGGGGGCATGCATTTTAATCGTTAAACACCTCTTTTCAAAATTTGGAACCCGCTTAAAATCCTATAATTTGAATTTGGAACTTTTGGGCGCAACCCGGGCTCGATTTGGAAATGTTTCATTTCGCGCCAAAATGGCCCATTTAAATTTAATATCTAAAATTATTTATACGAATCCTTAACAACAAATCCTTCACAAATCCTACGTAATTCCTTCTCAAATCTTTCTCGTGGCCAATCACAGCGCAGGATTTAAACCGCGTGGGCCCCTCCTTTCCCTATCTCTCTCTGTCTCTCTCCTCATTCTTCCTCTCTCTCTATCTCATCAAATCTCTCCCTCTCTCTCTCCAATCTCTCTCTCTCTCTCTCTTCCTCTATTTAAATTTCATGCATGCAGCCGCCCCTTACCATCTTCTTCGTCACGAGAACCCAACGAACCCTAACCCTAGCTTCCCGCAGCCTCACCGCCGGTTCCCCCGCGACCTCGCCGTCGCCGCCCTCGCCACCACGAGACTCACCGCACCTTCCTCCCCTCGTTCTCCCGCCGATCCCCGCACCTGCACCCAACCCGACGACGCCTCCACCCTCGCAGACCTCGCCGTCGACGCCACCTCTCATCGTCGACGACTCCCGCGACTCCCTCTCACCCTCCTCGTTCCGACCTCGTCGTCGCTGCCCTCCTCCCCTCGCCGGAACACCAACCCGAGCCCTAACCCATCGCCTACCCTCCACTGTTCACCGGAGAACGCGCCGGCGACCTCGCCGTCGTCACCAGGGCCACCTCCTTCTCCCCCTCGACCACTGTTCCCCTCCGAACGGACACGCGGGACGTCGGGACGTCTCGCCTGAGGTTCGGGGCAGATGCCAATAGGTGCTATCCGTCCACCTCTCCGAGGATGCCAAGTCGATCCATGGCGCCATGTATCGGAGGTTTAGACGGATGCGTCCGATGTAGCAGACTTCGTCAGATTCCCCCTCGTTTGAGGGGTTTTTGATTGTGGGGACGCTCTTCCCTGCAGGCGCAAGCCCCTGCAGTTAATTACGCTACCGCGTCGCGGTAACAACTTTCTCCTTCTCCAGATGGTCACTTCGTGTCGTGTGTTTTTGTTTTATGTTTTCCTGCCCGTGGATCGTTTACGGAGACCGAGTTATGTCGTCGCCCGTAGGGCGCGGACTAGTCCAAATCCGTGTTGTCTTAGATTTGGTTTTTGGGGGGGTTTGGTTTGAGGACACGTTAGCCATACTTGAGGCTAAGATCAACTCGAACATTCGTTAAGGATACATTAGTCTAATTTGAGACCAGGATCAACTTAACGGGATCGTTTAGATCCGACGAAAGAGCGTTTGGACTCCGTTGTTCCAGTTTTAGGGACATGGTGGTCCATCATACGTGTGGCCGTCGGGACTCGTCACCTCTCTGACGACGTTGAAGGATTACAACAACGGATGTCAGAGGAGTTCAGAGATGTACCCTCGAGCCAGAGTTAATTAGGGGATTTGTAGTCCAGTCTGCTTGAAGGTTTAAGGACGCGTTAGCCATCTTTGAGGCTAAGATCAACTTAAACAGGACCGTTTAGATCCAACAAAAGAGCATACGGGGCTCTATTGTTCTAGTTTAAGGACATTGCGGTCTATGGGTAGTTTAGGGACATTACGGTCCGTGGGTAGTTTAAGGACATTGCGGTCCGTGGTTAGTTTAAGGACATTGCGGTCCATGGTTAGTTTAAGGACATTGCGGTCCATTGGTAGTTTTAAGACATCTCGGTCAATTGGTAGTTTTAAGACATCTCGGTCAAGGTTAAGGACGTCATAGTCCATGGGTTTAAGGACTCCACAGTCCGGTATGTGCTCTGGATGCTTCAAACGGGTTCGTTGCCGTGCTAGGCTAGGACCAGGCTCCGCTCTGGATGCTTCACACGGGTTCACTGCCGTGCTCTGCGAGGACCAGGATCCGCTCTGGACGTTTTCCACGGGGTCAAAGAGTGACGTTATCCGCGTTCCACGTAACCAGGAATTTTGCATTATGTATGGGTTTAAGGACCCCACAGTCCATATCATGAGTGGTTATCGGGACCCGTCACCTCTTTGAAGACATTGAGGGATTACAATGCCAGGTATCAAAGGAGTGAAGAGATGTACCCTAGAACCGGGGTGGATTAAATAGTCCCTGGCCCAATTTGAGTCAAGACTGATCAATTATGTTATGAGCCCATTGACCCAGTTAATCACAAATTGAGGACTTATGGCCAGCTTGGGCTAAGTCCAGTCGGGTCTGGAATGTTGACTTTCTGTTGGTCCATTGAGGGAGAGGCTTTGCCTCTATCCCTTTAGCCAATTGGGCCGAAGCCTAGTGTTAAACACTTCAGAGCAATCAGTGTTGAACACTGGGAACGAGGTTGATAAGTTAGTGTTCAACACTAAGAGATAATCGGTGTTAAACACCAGCAATAAGGCATTAGTGTTAAACACTAAAACAGATCAGTGCTGAACACTGCAAATAAAGCTTTTTAATCAGCGTTGAATGTTAAGGCCCAACAGTGTTTTAACACTGGGTTTGAGAGTTTTAATTTAGTGTTAAACACTAAGGCAAGAGGGGTCACGTGGCAGCACGTGAGAGCGCCCTCCCTTCGTTTGTTCTGCTGAAGTTATTGCGTCTTTCAGAGCATCACGTGCCATCACGTGATGGGCATTCAAATGCCTATGTATTAGAGCTTCTGCCAAGGGTCACGTGAGTCACGTGGGGTGCTGCTTCGAGGGGGCTTTCTGTGGACCTCTTGGGGGGGTCACGTGGTGGCACGTGACCCTGCCTCTATGTTGTTTAGAGGATCTGTTACTAAATTCCTCGAGCTTTAAATTTCAGAGGAATTAAATTCCTATTTTCTTTTGAAGACTTGTATTCTGGAACAGAGTTGAACTCTGAATTTTCTGTAGGAATTAAATTCCTCATATATGTGAAGGGCTGAATAGGGTTAAACCCTAACAAAAGCTTTTTAAGGAATTAAACTTCCGGTCCCTGTTAAATTATGATTAAAGGAATTGAATTCCTGTTGTTTCAACAGAACTAAGTTCTTAATTAGGGTTAAACCCTGTTTCTTTTTAGTTCTGAAGGAATTAAATTCCCATTATATAGGGTCGAGCCCTAATTTTATCTTAAAGGAATTAAATTCCTATAGTTCGGTGAGAATTAAATTCTCAAGCTTGCACTCCTCCTCTATGTTTTGGATCTGCATGGCAGGATCTCAACCCATTGAGAATTAAATTCTCAATCTTAAGGGGAGATGTGCACTTTGCAGATCCTCCGTCAAAGAGAGAAGAAATATGTTCTTCTGTTTTTACATATCAGAGTTAAACTCTGTTGAGAATTAAATTCTCTTTCTTTCAAACGTCTTTCCCCTTCTTACCTAGGGTTTTTCGCAGAAGATCTGAGTCTTTTCAAAGTATCAAGCTTTCCTCCTTTTTTCTTTCTCTGCGCCTGTATGTATCTCTGTATATCTTTTTTGTGTCTCTTGGCTCCTATTTATAGGAGAAGCAGCCGAATGAATTAGTTTTTGATGAATCTTCACTGAGAGATTTGATTTGCATCCATCATTCGTTTTGGACCTTTGGATTATTGGGTGAATTTTATTCACCATTGGATTTTAAATCCAGAGATTCTCCTTTGTTATTTTGGTTAGATTTAAGGGGGAAATCTTTCCAAACCCGAGATTTTCCATAGATAGATGATATTTAATCATCTCTGAATCTTTAATTTGATTGGTCCCAGATACTCACTTTCCTTTGGAAGGATTCAAATTTCCTTCAGAATTTAATTCTGCCGTCAACATGGGCTTTGAAAGCCGGTCACGTGTGACCACGTGACTCATGGTCACGTGCGGACACGTGACCCCCTTTTGGAATGAGCCTTCCTCTTTCTCTTGCGTCTGTCTTCTGATTGCTGCTGAACGTCACGTGCTACCACGTGACCCCTGGTCACGTGTGAGCACGTGACCCCTGTCTGGCGCCTCTTTCTGGAGAACGAGTCTGCTGCCTTGAACGTCACGTGCCAACACGTGACTCTGGTCACGTGGGAGCACGTGACTTCTTCTGAAGCCTTTTCCTTGACTTGATCAGTTAACCGGTGTGCCTTTGACGCTTGCATTTAAATATCACGTGTCGCCACGTGACCCTGGTCACGTGGGAGCACGTGACTCTTCCTGAAGCCCCTTTTCTTCCACGTAGTCAGGAAACTGAACCTGCCTTGATGATACGTTTGGGTGTCACGTGCCAACACGTGACTGCTGGTCACGTGTAAGCACGTGACCCTCTTCTGAAGCTTTTCCCAGAAGCTTTCCTGATTTTAAATCAGGAAACAAATGCCCCCACAGCGTTGTTCTCACGTGTCTGCACGTGAGTGCAACGCTGTCACCTCTTGTGACCGTTGGATCTGCTTTGGGGAGTAGGGTAGACGAAACGTCTTTTCAGAAGCGTCTTCACTTTTTCATGTCCTTCCTTTCAAACCTTTCTTTTAAGAATTTGATTCTCGTTCTCAGAGCTTAGTTCTCTGTTGTGTCTGTGCAATGCCGCCTCATTCGCCAATCAAAGGCTAGTGCTCATGTGTTGCGTATGCAGGGATCTGTTTGATGGGGACGTTTCATTTCCCTAACCTGATTCCAATGCGTCGTTGGATTTCATTTCCAACGCTCTTCCCTTTTTTCCGGGATTTGAGAATCGTCCCACCATGCACAACATTTTTTGTGCATAGCATTAAATGCTCCCCTTTATAACCTGAACCCATTCCTTACTTCTTTTCTTCACAGAGAAATCCATTCATACCTTAAGGTGATCATCTTTGAGAACCCGATCAATCGCCATGGCTTGCAATCGTCCCCATGCTCGTCGGCAACCATAGGATGTGCCCATTGAAGAGATAATCCCTCGCTTCGCTGCGCGGCTGGCAGATCCCCTTCTCACCGATGATCAATGTGACACAGTGATGTATGAGCTACTGACTCGTCGGGGCTCTCCTCTTCCCATGGGCTCCATTTGGCTCCGGATGATCCTCCTGTCTGTGCTTGCCGATATACCCCCTCATCCGGCGGAGATGACTTCGGCGATCCTTGACGCGGCGGAGGACAAGCTTGAGTGCTTTCATGAGGCTTGTCTGATCACTCAAGCTCTGAAGGATCACTCAGTTCATTTACTGAGTCAGATAAGAGCTCGTCGGGCCGTCATGTCTGCTTTCACTGATGAGCACGGCTCCAACCGGTGGGAAGCGACTTCTCGCGAAAACCGTCGTTTTGACGTGCTGGAGAAAGCAGAGAGGGAGCTGGAGAATTTTGTGTTTTGCTTTGTTAACCCTTGCATTTCTGATCCCTTGTTTGGAGATCTTTTCCCAGCAGTGTAGTATGTTTGAATCAATGTACTCCTTTTATCATTGGCGGTTTGCATGCTTTCTGTTGAATTTCCATGTTTGTCAGATAGTCGTACCGTATGTCTTGCTTGCGTAAACGAGCTGCATGTTTTTCTCATGGGAAATTTTTTTTTTTATTGCGAGCACTATCGTTACGTTGCATGCGCGTCAGTGTCTCGGGTAACATTTCCTTTTAAACATTCACACAGCTGCAAATGCGCGCTTGGTGGGGTACAGATCAAAAACTTTCCTTGTTATCTCCCGTATCAGGTGGCTTGCACTGGCCTTAGATTGAGTATTGTTGTCGAAGGGAGGTTTATAAATGAAGATATATTTTTCTCTTTAATGGTGTGTCCCCTTTCTATTGAATGTGTTCTGCGGACAATTTTACCTTGATCTCCTTGCAGGACAGCAATGGCTCAGGATTCAGGGTTAAGATCTGCTCCTTAAGACTTTTGCATTTTATGAGCCACGAGGGTTTCGTAAAGAGTTTTTCTCCCTACAGGTCGAGAGGATCCCATAGGTGTAAGTTCTTCTTAAAAATCGTGAGGATTCTTAAGCGGGTTTTCCCTTGAGAGTTGTAGGGATCTCACAAGAGAGTTTTTTCTTCCTTACAGGTCGTGAGGACCTGCAAGTGCTGAATGTGGTCGCCCTTATCCGTGTTTCACGGGGTCAGAGGCTGCTCCGGGTATTGTAGTTTAAAGACGTCGCGGTCAAGGTTAAGGACCTCATAGTCCGTGGATTTAGGGACTCCACAGTCCGATGTTAGTTTTAAGACATCACGGTCAAGGTTAAGGACCTCATAGTCCGTGGATTTAGGGACTCCACAGTCCGATGTTAGTTTTAAGACATCGCGGTCAAGGTTAAGGACCTCATAGTCCGTGGATTTAGGGACTCCACAGTCTGATGTTAGTTTTAAGACATCACGGTCAAGGTTAAGGACCTCATAGTCCGTGGATTTAGGGACTCCACAGTACGATGTTTGGTTGCAGGGACCCGTCACCTCTTTGAAAACGTTGAGGAATTACAACGCCAGGCATCAAAGGAGTGAAGAGATGTACCCTTAAACCGAGGCAAAAATCTGTAAGGAATAGGGGTGGTTGATCGTTAGTTTTAAGACATCGCGGTCGAGGTTAAGGACGTCATAGTCCGTGGATTTTAAGGACTCCACAGTCCGGTATTTGCTCTGGATGCTTCACACGGGTTCACTGCCGTGCTTGGCGAGGACCAGGCTCCGCTCTGGGCGTTTTCCGCGGGGTCAAAGAGTGACGTTATCCACGTTCCACGTAACCAGGAATTTTGCACTAGATGCTTCACACGGGTTCACTGCCGTGTTCGGCGAGGACTAGGCTCCGCTCTGGATGCTTCACACGGGTTCACTGCCGTGCTCTGCGAGGACCAGGATCCGCTCTGGACGTTTTCCACGGGGTCAAAGAGTGACGTTATCCGCGTTCCACGTAACCAGGAAGTTTGCACTAGATGTTTCACACGGGTTCACTGCCGTGCTCAGCGAGGACTAGGCTCCGCTCTGGATGCTTCACACGGGTTCACTGCCGTGGTCTGCGAGGACCAGGATCCGCTCTGGACGTTTTCCACGGGGTCAAGGAGTGACGTTATCCGCGTTCCACATAACCAGGAAGTTTGCACTAGATGCTTCACACGGGTTCACTGCCGTGCTCGGCGAGGACTAGGCTCCGCTCTGGATGCTTTCCACGGGGTCAGAGAGTGACATTATCCGCGTTCCACGTAACCAGGAATTTTGCACTAGATGCTTCACACGGGTTCACTGCCGCGTTAGGCGAGGACTAGGCTCCGCTCTGGATGCTTCACATGGGTTCACTGCCATGCTCTGCGAGGACCAGGATCCGCTCTGGATGCTTTCCACGGGGTCAAAGAGTGACATTATCCGTGTTCCACGTAACCAGGAATTTTGCGCTAGATGCTTCACACGGGTTCACTGCCGCGTTAGGCGAGGACTAGGCTCCGCTCTGGATGCTTTCCACAGGGTCAGAGAGTGACATTATCCGCGTTCCACGTAACCAGGAAGTTTGCACTAGATGCTTCACACGGGTTCACTGCCGCGTTAAGCGAGGACTAGGCTCCGCTCTGGATGCTTTCCACGGGGTCAGAGAGTGACATTATCCGCGTTCCACGTAACCAGGAAGTTTGCACTAGATGCTTCACACGGGTTCACTGCCGCGTTAGGCGAGGACTAGGCTCCGCTCTGGATGCTTCACATGGGTTCACTGCCATGCTCTGCGAGGACCAGGATCCGCTCTGGACGTTTTCCACGGGGTCAGAGAGTGACATTATCCGCGTTCCACGTAACCAGGAAGTTTGCTGATTGTATCCGTATTTCACGGGATGGAGGTTTGACTGTTGGCGATATGTATACCACCGAGCCATGGAACTGGGAGTTGCCGCTGTTCCGCTTAGCTTGAAGTTGTGTCCGTCGTTACGAGACGAATGTTGGGATGATCTCTAGGCTATCTGTGAACTGTCGAGATTTGGCTTCTCCTTATGATGAAACTCGGGGGAGGAGTATGATCCTTTCTTTGATTGCGCCCCTGGATTGTATACAGGGGTAGATGTAACATCACCTGTAGGGCGAGGATTTCACTTTTATTTTATTTCTTTTTTTTTTCGCGATGCTCTATCATTTCAGCTTTTATATCGCGAAGGTCGCGATTGCCCCATCATTTCGGCTATTTTTCGCGGTGCCCAATCATTTCGGCTATTTATTTATTTTCTGCTCGCTGCTTTTTATTGCGAGTTGCCCCATCATTTCGGCTATTTTTCATGCCTTCATTTTTACTTGCTGCTTTTTATTGCAAGTTGCCCCATCATTTCGGCTATTTTGTAGGCATGTGTGGCTTGCTAGCTTTTTCATTGCAAGCCTGGATTTTAGGCACCGATTTCGGCATCAGCACCGCTACAACTGGAATGTTGCCAGGAGCGAATCATCATTTGCCTTTGTCGATGATGAACAAAGGTGGCTCAGCAAACAGGGTTAAGGGTCCTGTCAACCAAGGCTTTTGACTTCATGAGCCGTAAGGGTCTCACAAAGGTATTTCTCCCTACAAGTCGTGAGGATCTTGCAGGTGTATTTTCTCCTTAGGGATCATGAGGATTCCTAAGTGCGTGTTCCTCTGTAAGTCGCAAGGATCCTACAAGAGGGCTTTTTCCTTATGGGTCGAGAGGACCTACAAGGGTTGGACTTTGCTGGGGAAATGTTTATTCGTGCCCGTGGATTGTATACAAGGGTCAGTATTGAACCTCTTGTAGGGCAATATCGAAGGTTGTGGGGGATTTGCTTAAGAACAGGTTTAGGTTTCTGTAACTTAAGACTTTCAAGTCTTATGAGCCGTGAGGGTCTCATAAGAGGATTCTCCTTACGAGTCGTGAGGATCTCGTAAGTGTATTTTCTCCTTAGGAATCGTGAGGATCCCTAAGTGTGTTGCTCCTTTGTGAGTCGTAAGGATCTCACGCAGGTGATTTCTCCTTACAAGGTCGAGAGGACCCTATAAGTGCCTTTTAACGAGGTTGCGCCCTTTCGGGTTTTCACAAACACTCGCCGGTAGTCCCGCTGTTTTTACTCACGGAGCCCTTTCGGGTTTTCATCCGTGCCCATTTTGCTTTATGGACATACCGTTTTTTTTTCTCTTTTTCTTTTATCATTTCATTTTTTTTATTCTTCTTCTTCCTTTTTTCCCTTTTTTTTTGTTAGCCTAAGGATGCTGCGGTAGTAGTTTTAGGGACGTTTCGGTCCGTCGCTAAATTAAGGACGTTTCGGTCCGTTGTTAGTTTAAGGACATTTCGGTCCATTGTTAGTTTAAAGACGTTTCGGTCTGTCGTTAGTTTAAAGACGTTTCGGTCTGTCGTTAGTTTAAAGACGTTTCAGTCTGTTGATATGGGAAGGCCAGCTACTGCTGAGTCTGAGCCTAGGAAGGTAGCGAGCGGACATAGTCGTCGTCATCTACCGTTGACCCAGGCTGTGGCTCACTAAGCATAGTATTTCTTCAGGAAGCGGCCGTTTATTGGCCTGAAAGGCCTTTCACCGTGCATGTCCACGAGTAGATAGGCTCCATCTTGGTAGACCTGGTCTATGATGTACGGGCCTTCATAGTTTGGCTCGAATTTCCCCCGCTTGGCACGATTGGGGATCATAGGTCTTTTGACCACTAATACGAGTTCGCCTTGGTGGAATGTCCTCGGCCTGGTCAATTTTTCGTACGAGCGCGTCATCTTTGCTTTGTAGGCTTCTAGATGTTGTTGCGCTATGAGTCGGGTTTCGTCAAGGGCATCAAGCTCCTCAAGCCGGAGATGAGCATTTTCTTCGTCCGTTAGTTCGTGGTGGACTGCCACTCGTAGAGAGGGTAACTCTATCTCGAGGGGGAGTACTGCTTCCGTCCCAAATACCAATGCGTACGGCGTTGTGTTCGTGGCCGTCTTGAATGTAGTTCGATAAGCCCAAAGGGCTTCTTGCAGCCTTTCGTGCCAATCTCTCTTATTCCGGGAAACGGTCTTTTTTATGATCTTCGTCAAGGTCTTATTGAAGGCCTCGGCCAGGCCGTTGGCTCGTGGGTTGTAAACTGAAGAATATCTCCAGTCTATATTGTGCTGCTGCGCGAAGCGGCTAATCTTATGGCTTCTGTAGGCTGGCCCGTTATCGGAGATAATCCGCCGTGGGGTTCCAAACCGATAGATAACGTGCGTCTTGAAGAAATGGAGGATATTCTCCGTCTTCACTTCCCTCAATGGTATTGCTTCTTCCCATTTGGAGAAGTAATCAGTAGTTGCCAGGATAAAACGATGTCCCCGAGATGATGCCGGCTCAATGGGGCCGACTATGTCAGTTCCCCACATTTCGAATGGCCAGCTGGCCACCGTTGGGTGTAGCGGATTCGGATGTTGATGGATGAAGTCTCCATGAATCTGGCATGAGTGGCATTGCTTCGCATACTCGAGGCAGTCCTGGATCATCGTGGGCCAGTAGTAGCCCATTCGTTTAATCTTTAACTTCATCTTCGGGCCTGCTTGGTGAGAACCGCAAAGTCCGTCATGAACCTCTTGGACGACCCTTCTCGCTTCGTCAGGTCCTAGGCACCTCAGCCACAGAGAATCGAATGACCTCTTGTATAGAGCATCGTTGACGAAGGCAAAAGATAGAGCTCGTTTCATGAGTTGATGCCTCGAGGATGTATCTTTGGGCATTAGGTGGGACTTAAAGTAGTCTATGGGGACTTCCCTCCAGTCCTCGGCCTTCTCTTGGTCTTTTATTTGTAGGGTTGTCTGCTCAGTTGCTTCCTCTTTATATAATTCCAGAGGTATTCCTGCCGGGGTGAGCACTCGGCGGCTTTGTACCACGATTCTGACGTCATCGAGGTTCTCGTCAGCCAGTTCTTTAACAAGCTTAGCCAATGCGTCTGCTTTGCTGTTTTCCGCGCGCGGTATATTTTCCAAAGTATAAGAGGGAATCTGGGTCAACAGTTGTCGCACCTTTTCGCCGTACTTCACCAGCTCCGGTTTGCACGTTTGGTAGTCACCATTTACTTGACTAACGACCAGCTGAGAATCCCCGTATATGAGGAGGTCTTCAATTCCCATGTCAATGGGAAGCTCAAGGCCTGCTATCAGGGCTTTGTATTCAGCCTCATTGTTTGTCCTCGGCTCTGTTAAGGAGAAGGCGAAGCGCATTATCCCTCTTTGTGGAGTTGCAAAGATGAGGCCAATCCCTGATTTGATCATTGGGATACCTTGTTTCTGTTTCTTTACGGAGGACGCTCCATCGAAATAGAGTTCCCATCGGGTGCTTCCGCCGCTAATCGCATCAAATGCATGCTCGTCTGGCAAATCACAATTCAGAGGAGAATCGGCCGGTATCGGGTGCTCAGCGAGGAAGTCAGCAATGGCCTGGCCTTTCACTGCCTTGAGAGGTTGATAGATTATCGAGAACTTCATCAAGAGCAGGGCCCATTTAGCGAGTCGTCCCGTCAATATGGCTTTTGACATCAAGTATTTAAGAGGGTCCACCTTCGAGATGAGGCAGACTTCGTGTGCCAACGCATAGTGCCTGAGCTTTGTTATCGCGAAGATCAACGCCAAGCAATGTTTTTCAATGGGAGAGTAATTGCTTTCTGCCCCCAGTAGAACTCGACTTAAGTAGTAGAGTGCTCTCTCTTTCCCCTGATCATTCTCTTGCGCCCATAGTGCGCCCAAGGAACCTTCGAGGGCGGTTGTATAAAGAATGAGGGGTTTTCCCTTGACCGGCGCAGCCAATACCGGCGGGTTCTGCAGGTACTGCTTGATCTCGTCTAGTGCACCTTGGCATTTTTGATCCCAGATGAATGGGGTTCCCTTCTTCATCAGGTGACTGTAGGGGCGGCATTTGCCTGAAAGATTTGCGATAAATCGCCGGATGTATGCGAGCTTCCCTTGGAGAGACCGCAACTGTTTGAGGGTTCTTGGCGGAGGCATTTCCATGATCGCTTTAATCTTTGACGGATCTATTTCAGTACCTCGGTGTCGAACGATGAATCCCAGGAATTTGCCCGAGGAGACTCCGAACGCGCATTTGAGGGGATTCATTTTCAAATTATATTGCCGGAGGCGTTGAAACACAGTCTCCAGATGCTTTAAATGCTCTTCGTATGACATGCTCTTTACTACGAGGTCATCGATATAGCACTCAACGATGTCATGTATGAGGTCATCGAAGATCTTTGTCATGGCCCTTTGGTAGGTAGCGCCAGCGTTCTTTAGACCAAAGGGCATAACCTTGTAGCAGAATATACCCAAAGGGGTTCGGAAGGCGGTGTGCTTCTGGTCTTCGGTATGCATCTTGATCTGATTGTATCCTGACGAACCGTCCATGAAGAAGAAAACCTCATGAGTGGACGTGTTATCTATCATTAGCTCGGTTACCGGTACCGGGAAATCATCCTTTGGACAGGCTTTATTGAGATCCCTAAAATCCACGCATATGCGTACCGTCCCATTCTTCTTCATTACCGGGACGATATTGGCAATCCAGTCGGGATATTGGACTTCCTGGATAAATCCGGAATCGATCAACTTCTTGACTTCGGCGTTGATGCTCATCTCCAACTCGAGTCGCATCCTCCTTGGTGCCTGCTTGACTGGCTTAATATCTGGGGATATTGCTAATCTATGCACAGCGACCTCCGGATCTAATCCTGGCATCTCGGAGTAGTTCCATGCGAAGCAGTCTTTATGCCGTAGTAGCACGTTTTTTAACGCGGCCACCTTTTCTTCAGAGAGTAGCTCGCTGACGAATGTCGGTCGCGGGTCATCTGCCGATCCCAACTCAATCTTCCTGAGGTTATCTGCCGTAGTATGTATACCATCTTCCAGTTCTTTCGGAGCGGGCGGAAATTCTGAGATCACCTCATCATCGCCGTTCTCAAAGCATTGGGGAAGGTCATCCATGTTCTCGGGCTCTTCTTTTAATATCATAATTGTATAACAGGCGTGAATCCGCTTCCGGGACTGAGGCGGATACGGTTCTGCTCTTGCGGCCTTGGGCTCGTGCTTTCGTGGCGGCGTTACCCTCCAGCTGTTGGATAAAGCGAATCTGCCCCGTCGGTACTGGTCTTCGACCCAGTTCTTGAAGGTGAAGCAGTCTTCGGTAGGATGTCCTATGGCTTGGTGATAAGAGCAATAGCTCGAACGAGAAGCCTTGTTGGTTTGCTCAGGGTGTTTAGATTCTGGAAGCGTGATCATCTGATGTTTTAGGGCGAGCTTGAGTAACCTTTCCGTCTTATCTCGGGGGAAGGAGTACGCTCGACCCCTCTTTCCGCTTCTCGACTTATTCCCGTCTCCGCATCGGGCCTTTTGCATGACGGGTCGATAAGGATGAGCATTCTTGCCTTTCGCAGCCTGTTGAAATAGACGTTGCGTCCTGGCCTTCTCGTAGATGGCCATTTCGTGGTTGGGGTCTTCCCGACCTTTCTGACCCACTTTCCCGATAGGCTTGCCCGTTTGTTGTTCAAACGACGGACTTGGTGCTTCAATCGCAGGGTCTGGTTTTGATAAGGGATCGGCATCTTCTGACAGGGCGTCCTCTTCTTCATCAAAGGTATATATAGCGTGGCTGCTGTGGGCCCGCTCTCGTTTTCCGGTTCTCGCGTATCCAAGCCCGAGTGTTTCCATTTTTCCATTAGGCAATTTGCGTTGAGTCCCAGGGACATCCCAAATCTTGTTATAGAACCGAGCCTGCCGAACAGTTTGTTTTAAGGGTACTCCTTGGCGCTTCAACAGCTTCTTTAACCCGTCTGTATAGTATCTAGGCAGACGGATGGGTTGGATCCTGTCAAGTGTAGCATCCACGCCGTGCCAGATCTCTTTCTCTACTTTCGACTCTGAGGCTCGATAGAATAGGATCATCTTCTCACCCCTTCGCCTGGGAGGGACGCAAAACGTTTGCAGCTCTTGCACACTGTGAGCTTGAAGCGTGTCGAGGTCCTTGTAGTGTTCTCGCGGTACCATGGTGATTTGCAAGTTATGGTCATCGCCAGGAGGTGCTTGCATTGAAAGCCGATTGGAGAATACGGCATTGACCTCATCTTCTGAATCACTTCCGAAGACCAGTATGGGGGTGGGCGTCCTCCGGTTGTTGCGTTGAGATGTCCCCGTATAAACTATCTCTTCCTCTTCTTCGGTATCGCTTCCGAAAACAGGGATGGTGGCGGCGGCCTTGTTCTCCGAGTCGCGACACCTTTCTGTATCTTCGAAGTCTGGCAAAAAGTATTTCGCGTCTTCGTATTTGCGGACTTCGTTCACGGAAAATGGGTTCAGCTCACCCGTTACAGTATACTCGAAACCATCTTTAAAGTACTTCATACACTGATGTTGTGTAGAAGGGACGATGTTGTACTCGTGTAACCAAGGACGGCCGAGCAAGGCATTGTAACAGGTCTTGGCGTCAATGACATGGAATTTGATGTCTGTGACGAGAAGCCCGAAGCGTAACGTTAGTATCACAGATCCGAAAGTCCGTGACGATTGTGAATCGAAACCGGAGATAGTAATTTTGTCACGGGTGAGATGTTGCACACTCATGCAGATCTCCTTCAACACCCGAACATTAAGGAGATTGACGGAGGATCCATTATCCATCAGGATCTTGCCTATCTTGATGTCATGGCAGTATCCGGAGACATATAGGGGACGGTTATGGTCGCACGTCCCAAGAAGGAGGTCTTCATCACCGAAAGTGACGTCGGCCGTATGCACTTCCTCCAGTTCGTCTTTCATCTTTTCAGTGGCGAGAAAGGCTTGGAATTGCTCAGGTTCTTGTAATGCCTTAATTAGTGAGTCCCGTGCTTCTTTTGATAATAGGAGGGCGTCGAGAATGCTAAGCTGAGAAGGTAGCTTCCTTAGATGCGCGAGGATGTTATAGTCCACTTTACTCCTCCTAGGAGGGTCTTTGGCCGCCAGTTCTTTCGCGACTTGGTCATCCAAAGTGATATCTTCAGTGACCTTTTCCTTTCCCTTATCTTTTCTGTTCGTAGGCCCGAGATTCTTTTCTGGGAGTGTGCGATTGCGCAGTTGAGTGTTTCCGCAGGCTTCTGATTCCTCATCTTTCCCTAACGCGGATTCTTCAAAGAGAGGGCCCAGAGTCACTTCTTCATCAGAATCGCTCCCGAAGGTGAGAACTTGTGACCCCTCGGCATGAGCCATATAACAGTTGCCAGTAATTCTGTTGAGCCTGTCGACAGTGCTTCTTTGCTCCCGACGGATCTTGCGTTTCATGCGCTTACAATGTTGCCGACGAGCAACATATCCTTGCCACCATGTCTTAAAGGCGTCGCACTCCTCTATGGGGTGTGAGATTTTCCGATGATATGCGCAGTAGTCCGGGTGCCTTTCCGCCCCATCGTGCCTATTTCCTTCTGAAGGTGGTAGCTTCATTCCTATTGACATGGCTTTGGCGAACCTTTTCCTTGTCTTGAATATCTTTCTGTCCATTTCGGACGCCTTTCGTTCTGGCAGGGGTAGCTCAACTCTTTCGTTCAGTTGCCCGCATTTGGTTCCTTCTGATGCTGCCATCTCACACTCCTGATCCGCTTTACTTTTTAGACGAATCTCGTCTAGGAAGGCATTGATCATATCAGTCGTCAGCCTCGCACGCTCTGGTTCGGGCTCCATCTCCAGCTTCTTAGCGTCAGGAGTTTTCTCGTCGTCGGTAAACGAGTGGGAGATTACGTTACATCTTGCCACATACTCTTCGGATTCATCCGATGAGCTCTCTCCATCATCTCCCTCTTGAAAGGTGTGGTCGAGGAATTCTCGCAGTGTGACAGGAGTTCGCGTCTTCTGATTATATTCTTCCAGCGCGTCGATTTGCTTCTGCAATTTCGTGCGCTCGTCTCCAAGCCTCGCGGGCTTCTTGGATTTCTTCTTCTTTTTCTTCGATTCTTTTGACGGCTGAGCGTGAGTATTTGGATCTTTATCATGAGTCTTCGTAGTTGGGCGGGGCCTCAGCATCCCTTCGATAACTTGAGGTTCAAGAGGGTCCTTCCATTCGATTGCAGGGCACGCATGAAGGTCTTTCAGCATCCTTTTGGTTTTAGTTGATAGTACGACTTCCCATGGAGCTTCTTCAATAAAGGAGCAGGTTGCCCCCGGTGTATCTGCTTTCTTAGGAATATGCGGTTGTGGTGGGTTTACCTTCCACTTTTCGGACAGTACAAACTTCCCCTGGAGGTATTGATCTTCAATCCATCCTTTGAAGAGGAAGCAATTTTCAATCGGATGACTTACCGTTTGATGGTAAGGGCAGTAGTTAGGGTTATTCACCTCGGTGGGTTGTGGCGGTCGCCTTGGATTTGGTAGGTTTATAAGTCTGTTGCGTATTGCCAGCTCAAATAACCGTTTCGTCTTGTCTCGTAGGAACGAGTAGGGGCGCTTCATCTTTTCGTTATAATATCGGCGTCTTTCTTCCAATTGATCTGCCGATTTCGGGGCGTCGGGTTGCTGTTGGGCATTCGCGACAAAAGTTGCCCTTCCTTTACCCTTGTCATTCCGAGGTTCTAGCTTCGGGGCAGGTGGTCTATGACCCATCTGGTCCATCTGAGCCAACTTGTCGATTAAAGCCTGGAATGTGGTTGTCTTAAAGAACATCATAAACTGCGAGATGGTCGCGTGGGGGTCTAGGGTACCCACGAACATGCCCACTGCGGGTGCTTCCTCAATGCGTTGCTCGCATCTTGACCATAAATTCCGCCAGCGTATAGCATACAGGACCCAGGTTTCGCCTGGTTTTACCCTGGCGTTAATCAAAGCAGTTATTGGAGTGCGTTCGCTGGCACTTGCGAATCGCTGAGTGAATAACAAATCCATTTCAGCGAACGTTTTGATAGAATCGTTCGGAAGTTCCGAATACCATTCGAACGCTGTTTCTGATAAGCTGCCCACGAACTGGCGGAGCAACAGTTTATCGTCACCGCCGGTGTTACTGCAGAGGGCCCGGAACTGGGCGACGTGTTGATGAGGATTGCCGGTCCCCTTATACACATGGAATTTCGGTATCGTATAGCCTTGCGGGTATTTAATTTGATCATACCAGCTTGGATATGGCCGCCCCGTTTTCACGACTTGACCAGCTGCCTCAGTCGCATGATGGACCCGAATTTGCTGGGCTATGTAGTCGGCCAAGTCAGCTTTAGAGATCGTCTCCTCCTTGGCCGTAGAGAGGGCTGGTGGTGGATCTGACGTTTCTCCTCGGTCATCTTCCAGAACGATTGGGGGATCTTCAGCGGGTAGGTCCTGTTGGATCATCATTCCTATCATATCTTGGAAGAGAAGGCCCATGCGCTGTATATTAGCCGCTTGTTCAGCAGCCTCTTTGTCCTTTTTCTCCAATGTCCGGCGAAGGAACTCGGTGTCGGTTTCCACTTCCCGGCGGGCGTCTGAGGACGTTTCTGGGCTTTCTTTTGGCCCGGTAAGTGCAGCCATAGCACTCATCATTTCCTGCAGTTTTTGTTGTTGTTCCTGGGCTCTCGTCACGGATCTGGTCAGCGGTCGGTGGCCCGTAGAAGTGCGGCTTTCCTCTTTTCCAGAGACCATGTAAACAGTGTGCACCACCGTGCCCCCAGACTTAGGGTGTCTGGGCTCATTGTCTTTAGCCGTCATTACATGTTGAGGGATCTTCTCTGGCCTCCTCCTTTTATGAGTCAGTTGATCAACAGCCTTTTGGGGTTTAGCCCGGTGACCAGCTTCCGGTTGGATTTTCGGCTTTTTGTGCTGGCGGGAGAAGTTTGGATCGATGATCGAATCTCGGGCCTGCCGCCAAACCTTATAGATTTTGGAAGACAGCCGTTGAGGAGATCGGGGTTGGTCTGATTTTATTTCCGCAACCTTTCCTGACGGGGGAGGAGACCTGTTTAGCATTGCAGTAGGGGAATTCCTTCACACCTTATTTAGCATCTCGAAGCTGTTCCCAGTTGGAACAGCAGCATTAACTTCTACTACCGGGGCTGGTGGAGTCAATCCAGAGGGGGAGTTGCCCCCAGCCTTCCTTATTCGGCGCCAATGACGACGTCGAGCGCGTCGAGCAGATGGCGTAGAGTCAGCTATAAGAATGGTTTCGTCTTGCCCTCTGTGTGGGCGGGGGGTCGTTGTTGGTGTTAGCCTGTCAAAGACCGATGTCTTTTGTGCAGCGGGAGCGGGAGTCGGAGCTGTTAATCTTGTGCAGATCGATTTCTTGACCGGGGAAACCCCCTTGGCGATTTCGGAGGCAGGAGCGGCCGCTTTCTTAGAAGCAGCCTTCTCTGAGATTGTAGGCCCCATGATGAGTTCGCAAGATTTCTGGCCCAATCTAGAGAAGACCGAGGCGTTGACGTTGGGCGACTCGGTGAGAGGAGCCGCGGCGGGGGTAAGACGATCAAAGACCGACTTCCTGAGAGTTTCCTTTGTCAGCACCGGCGCCACGAAGCTTGATGAGGGGAGCATAGTCCCAAAGAACAATCCGGTAGTGGCCTGAGTCACTTGGTCTACCGGCATTGTGAACAACGAAGCAGCTTGGGGTCCATAGGCTATACCTCCTGGCGAGGTAGAGCGTTGGTCGCAATTGCAGTTTGAGCAGTTGAAGGACCTCACGGAAGTAGCAGCCATCGATTCTTTGTTTTCTGCAATAGGCAAGACGCCAATTCTTAGTATCTTGAAACCCAAGGGCAATCATTGGCGAACCGCGATTGGTTCACGAATCACGACACACGAAGTGTGGAGTGGAAAGAGGAAAAGTCCCACCGGGCGTGCCAGAATCTGTTCCCCTCCGAATGGACACGCGGGACGTCGGGACGTCTCGCCTGAGGTTCGGGGCAGATGCCAATAGGTGCTATCCGTCCACCTCTCCGAGGATGCCAAGTCGATCCATGGCGCCATGTATCGGAGGTTTATACGGATGCGTCCGATGTAGCAGACTTCGTCAGATTCCCCCTCGTTTGAGGGGTTTTTGATTGTGGGGACACTCTTCCCTGCAGGCGCAAGCCCCTGCAGTTAATTACGCTACCGCGTCGCGGTAACAACTTTCTCCTTCTCCAGATGGTCACTTCGTGTCGTGTGTTTTTGTTTTATGTTTTCCTGCCAGTGGATCGTTTACGGAGACCGAGTTATGTCGTCGCCCGTAGGGCGCGGACTAGTCCAAATCCGTGTTGTCTTAGATTTGGGTTTTGGGGGGGGTTTGGTTTGAGGACACGTTAGCCATACTTGAGGCTAAGATCAACTCGAACATTCGTTAAGGATACATTAGTCTAATTTGAGACCAGGATCAACTTAACGGGATCGTTTAGATCCGACGAAAGAGCGTTTGGACTCCGTTGTTCCAGTTTTAGGGACATGGTGGTCCATCGTACGTGTGGCCGTCGGGACTCGTCACCTCTCTGACGACGTTGAAGGATTACAACGACGGATGTCAGAGGAGTTCAGAGATGTACCCTCGAGCCAGAGTTAATTAGGGGATTTGTAGTCCAGTCTGCTTGAAGGTTTAAGGACGCGTTAGCCATCTTTGAGGCTATGATCAACTTAAACAGGACCGTTTAGATCCAACAAAAGAGCATACGGGGCTCTATTGTTCTAGTTTAAGGACATTTGCGGTCTATGGGTAGTTTAGGGACATTACGGTCCGTGGGTAGTTTAAGGACATTGCGGTCCGTGGTTAGTTTAAGGACATTGCGGTCCATGGTTAGTTTAAGGACATTGCGGTCCATTGGTAGTTTTAAGACATCTCGGTCAATTGGTAGTTTTAAGACATCTCGGTCAAGGTTAAGGACGTCATAGTCCATGGGTTTAAGGACTCCACAGTCCGGTATGTGCTCTGGATGCTTCACACGGGTTCGTTGCCGTGCTAGGCTAGGACCAGGCTCCGCTCTGGATGCTTCACACGGGTTCACTGCCGTGCTCTGCGAGGACCAGGATCCGCTCTGGACGTTTTCCACGTGGTCAAAGAGTGACGTTATCCGCGTTCCACGTAACCAGGAATTTTGCATTATGTATGGGTTTAAGGACCCCACAGTCCATATCATGAGTGGTTATCGGGACCCGTCACCTCTTTGAAGACATTGAGGGATTACAATGCCAGGTATCAAATGAGTGAAGAGATGTACCCTAGAACCGGGGTGGATTAAATAGTCCCTGGCCCAATTTGAGTCAAGACTGATCAATTATGTTATGAGCCCATTGACCCAGTTAATCACAAATTGAGGACTTATGGCCAGCTTGGGCTAAGTCCAGTCGGGTCTGGAATGTTGACTTTCTGTTGGTCCATTGAGGGAGAGGCTTTGCCTCTATCCCTTTAGCCAATTGGGCCGAAGCCTAGTGTTAAACACTTCAGAGCAATCAGTGTTGAACACTGGGAACGAGGTTGATAAGTTAGTGTTCAACACTAAGAGATAATCGGTGTTAAACACCAGCAATAAGGCATTAGTGTTAAACACTAAAACAGATCAGTGCTGAACACTGCAAATAAAGCTTTTTAATCAGCGTTGAATGTTAAGGCCCAACAGTGTTTTAACACTGGGTTTGAGAGTTTTAATTTAGTGTTAAACACTAAGGCAAGAGGGGTCACGTGGCAGCACGTGAGAGCTCCCTCCCTTCGTTTGTTCTGCTGAAGTTATTGCGTCTTTCAGAGCATCACGTGCCATCACGTGATGGGCATTCAAATGCCTATGTATTAGAGCTTCTGCCAAGGGTCACGTGAGTCACGTGGGGTGCTGCCTCGAGGGGGCTTTCTGTGGACCTCTTGGGGGGGTCACGTGGTGGCACGTGACCCTGCCTCTATGTTGTTTAGAGGATCTGTTACTAAATTCCTCGAGCTTTAAATTTCAGGGGAATTAAATTCCTATTTTCTTTTGAAGACTTGTATTCTGGAACAGAGTTGAACTCTGAATTTTCTGTAGGAATTAAATTCCTCATATATGTGAAGGGCTGAATAGGGTTAAACCCTAACAAAAGCTTTTTAAGGAATTAAACTTCCGGTCCCTGTTAAATTATGATTAAAGGAATTGAATTCCTGTTGTTTCAACAGAACTAAGTTCTTAATTAGGGTTAAACCCTGTTTCTTTTTAGTTCTGAAGGAATTAAATTCCCATTATATAGGGTCGAGCCCTAATTTTATCTTAAAGGAATTAAATTCCTATAGTTCGGTGAGAATTAAATTCTCAAGCTTGCACTCCTCCTCTATGTTTTGGATCTGCATGGCAGGATCTCAACCCATTGAGAATTAAATTCTCAATCTTAAGGGGAGATGTGCACTTTGCAGATCCTCCGTCAAAGAGAGAAGAAATATGTTCTTCTGTTTTTACATATCAGAGTTAAACTCTGTTGAGAATTAAATTCTCTTTCTTTCAAACGTCTTTCCCCTTCTTACCTAGGGTTTTTCGCAGAAGATCTGAGTCTTTTCAAAGTATCAAGCTTTCCTCCTTTTTTCTTTCTCTGCGCCTGTATGTATCTTTGTATATCTTTTTTGTGTCTCTTGGCTCCTATTTATAGGAGAAGCAGCCGAATGAATTAGTTTTTGATGAATCTTCACTGAGAGATTTGATTTGCATCCATCATTCGTTTTGGACCTTTGGATTATTGGGTGAATTTTATTCACCATTGGATTTTAAATCCAGAGATTCTCCTTTGTTATTTTGGTTAGATTTAAGGGGGAAATCTTTCCAAACCCGAGATTTTCCATAGATAGATGATATTTAATCATCTCTGAATCTTTAATTTGATTGGTCCCAGATACTCACTTTCCTTTGGAAGGATTCAAATTTCCTTCAGAATTTAATTCTGCCGTCAACATGGGCTTTGAAAGCCGGTCACGTGTGACCACGTGACCCATGGTCATGTGCGGACACGTGACCCCCTTTTGGAATGAGCCTTCCTCTTTCTCTTGCGTCTGTCTTCTGATTGCTGCTTGAACGTCACGTGCTACCACGTGACCCCTGGTCACGTGTGAGCACGTGACCCCTGTCTGGCGCCTCTTTCTGGAGAACGAGTCTGCTGCCTTGAACGTTACGTGCCAACACGTGACTCTGGTCACGTGGGAGCACGTGACTTCTTCTGAAGCCTTTTCCTTGACTTGATCAGTTAACCGGTGTGCCTTTGACGCTTGCATTTAAATATCACGTGTCGCCACGTGACCCTGGTCACGTGGGAGCGCGTGACTCTTCCTGAAGCCCCTTTTCTTCCACGTAGTCAGGAAACTGAACCTGCCTTGATGATACGTTTGGGTGTCACGTGCCAACACGTGACTGCTGGTCACGTGTAAGCACGTGACCCTCTTCTAAAGCTTTTCCCAGAAGTTTTCCTGATTTTAAATCAGGAAACAACCACCAGAGCCGACCACCCTTTCCTCCCGCTCGCCGCAGCACCCTCTCCCGCACACCCGAGGCCTTCAGCCCTTGCAGCCGCCGCCGCCGTTGCCTCGCCGGCGTCCCATCGCCGTCGAGCCCGTCGTGACTGTCCCTGGTATCTCTCGGTGAGCATCCCTATCTCTCCCTTGTGCAAAGTCTTCACCCCCGCTGATCGCATTGAGTCTATTGTCTGTTGCTAACTTGTTGTCGCGTTTTGCCGGAATCCGACGTGCCGTCTTGGCGAACCCGACGCTCCAGCGAAGCCCCCTGGTCCGTGTGATCCCGTTGTTCTCTGTTGGGACTCGATCCGTGGCCCGTGCTATCATATCGTGCTTTCTGCCGACATCGCATCCGTGTTCCAGTTTGCAGAACGTCGAGGCAAGTATCTAAATACTTGCTCTAACATGCTAGCGTGCGAGATCTAGTCTCGCCACGCAATTGAATTCATACCATTTAATACCACAACCTCATGATGGCATTTGATATCATATTATTGCAGTTATCTTTATAATGGAATCGTTACAACAGTTCCTCGTAATTAATTAACCCACATCAATCCATATTTCAACTAAACAAAACGACTGAATCATATCTGCTTAAACTGTTAAATTATTCACGAAACAATTATTATACTTAATGTAAATTCCTGTAGCTTCATTACTTCAGAATTGTGGATATTGATTTACCTTGTAGCTATTGCACCCTAAAGATGATTGAACCTGTTAATAAGAGAATGAAAACATCACTGTGGTTATATGGAATATTGTGGTTAATTACTGTTTCCTGCTGCTGTTCATTATTGATTGTATACCTGTTGTGAGCACTTACCCGATTGCACAACATATTGGCCTGACCCTGCTACACCTGACATATACATACATACCGACTCATCCTGTTGTACCATGACATTACTTGTTTCATGATTTCATGCCTAATGCCGACAAACCTGACCATTCCTGCTGTCGATCCAGACAGACCTACTTTTACTTGACTTTTTGTTGGCATTAGTCCTTGACTACTGAATACCTGACCTGACATACATAGTTTGGGGGTATGGGGAAATCAAAGGTGAAACCGACTTGTAACTCAACAGTTCGATACATTGTTCTGATCAGTCTTACGGGCTTGGCCAGCTCCGGAGTGTTGATGCTGACATCACTCGTCCATCCTACTACCTTTTACTTCTTAGCGGCACGTCTCGGATTCAGCCCCGAGGGTTATGACCGTGGTCCCGGGCACGCACGGGATACTATTGAGTTACATCGACGATTCATCAATTGGTTTCAAAGACTATAGAGTAGAAAACCTGATAGGACAGTTTAGTCACCATTGCACATTACCCTGCTTGTTATTACTGCTTTATTCATGTTCATACTTGCATTGCTTATTACCATGTTTATGCTATATATTTGATGTCATGACGCGCTGACGTCTGGGTTTTGCATGGCCCAGATTCCGTACCACTGTCGACGACCGAGCAGGAGTACTTCAGCCAGCAGGCTGAACAGTGAGTCCTTAGGGTTTAGTTTATTTATTTCATTTCATTTCCAGATGTGAGCCCGCATTATGGGACGTACTGTTTATTCATTGTATTGGATCATTAGCTTCCGCACTTATTGTTTATTGATTCTTGTTATTATGGATTTGGACATGTATTAGTTTAGCTTATTATCTTGTTCTTGATATCCGTACAACCGTAATGTGACTGTGGATGGATACTTCCTACCCACAGGTAGCATGGTTGGCTATGTCACGTGCCCAATCTTGCGCACTCTGGGAAGCGGGGTGTGACATGGTTCTTTTGGTATCAGAGCCATAGGTTAATTGGGTTGATTCTTTGTAGTTGGGTATTACACCCGATACACGAATCATAATACCGTAATTAGGAAACATGTCCTACCACTTTGACCGTGTTACCATCCTTGAATCATTCTTCCGGATCATGTCGACATGCAGACTTACTTTGCATTGTTAACTCGAAAACCTAACTTCTTGATATCTCTAGGACTTAGGCGACTTGGGTGGAGTTAAGTAATTGCGGCTATGATATCGCGGCATAGCTACAATGCAGCACTCTATTTAAGTATCTTGGAGTTCTAGCTTTGATTATATATTGAATCTATCATCATGCTAATGTTGTTTGTTTTGATTTCAGGACCATGGCAGATAAGAATTTCAAGACGTATCAGAGGCGTGTGGATGAAGCCGCCATGTTAGGAGTGATACGCGGGATGTTGGAAAATCAGAAGAGGCAAACTGAGCTGATCCAGTAGCAAGCAGATTCATTTCAGGAGGGTTTGCAGGCTATGCAGCAGTCTGTAAACACCGCTGTAGCGAAGCCAGTCGACCGAGTAGGGACCGTGGCAGATTTCAAACGGTTGGGTCCTACTACTTTCAATGGCTTGGAGGAGCCGCTGCCAGCCGAGCAGTGGCTCGTGGACACGGAGAATTTACTGATTGCGGCACAGATCCCAGAAGACAAGAGAGTTGATGTGGTGCGCATTCAGCTGGTGGATTACGCCCGAGAGTGGTGGCTTGTGGAGGAGACCCGCTTGTCCAAGCCAATCAGTTGGGCGGATTTCTCCAAAAGTTTCTCGGAAAAGTTCTTCCCGCGGACTGCACGGGAGGAAATGGAGGAGAGATTTATTGGGCTGAAACAAAATGGAGCAGCTGTGGATATACATGCAGCGGAATGGACGAGACTCAGCCGTTTCGCTGGACCCTTAGTCGCCAAGGAGGCAGACAGGGCGCGAAGGTTCTTGCGCAGTTTGGATGTGGACATCCAGAGGCAGATTGTCTCCCTGGGTTTGACCACTTTCTCGCAGGTTCTTACGGCAGCCAGAGAGCAACAGAGTTTATCAGGATCGAAAGGGAACCTTCACCAGACAGCAGTTGCGGCTAGGAAGCCTGCATTCGTACCTAACCGAGATCATGGGCGCAGAGGTATTCCAGTGGACCGTCGAGGTGTAGCGCCAATGAAGAAGCCTGTGATCGTTGATCGAAGGAAGAACGTGACTTGTGATTACTGCCGATTACCTGGGCACGTGCAGAAGGAGTGTCGAAGGAGACTGGGACTTTGTCTGGTTTGTGGAGCAGCCGATCACGCAGTCGGTGCTTGTCCGTCGAAGCTTCGCACGAGAGATGAGATACAGAAGCCTCCGCAGAGACCGTTCCAAGGGCAGAAGCAGCTGACACAAGGACCCAACCAGGGTCGAGCTTTCACGTTGACAGCTGAGGAAGCCAAGGCATCAGGAGAAGTGGTTTCAGGTACTATACTCGTTCGTGGTTTTCCCGCATTGGCATTATTTGATTCCGGAGCATCCCACTGTTTTATGTCATCCAAATTTATAACTACACACTCGATCACCTGCACGACCCTGTCTAGTTTCTGGGACATACACACTGGGAATGGGAAAATCATAGCTAGTAAGGAATGTAGAGATTGTACAGTTGTTGTTTGTGGACGGGAGCTTTTTGCAGATTTCTTGGTGATTGATACGGGCAGTTATGAAGTAGTCTTGGGAATGGATTTTCTTGGCACTTTCCACGCACACATTGATTGTAGGGCAAGGAAGGTAATTTTCCAGATTCCCAGACACCCTGAGTTTACTTTCGTTAGAGGAAGCAGTTCTGTCGGGCCAGTCGAGTTTAGGGCTAGGCCGACGAACAATATTCTTGCGGCTATGGTAGTGGATAGTAATGAAGAGCCGGCAGTTGTTCGCGACTTTATGGATGTGTTTGAAGACATTTCGGGCTTACCACCGAAGCGAGATGTGGAGTTTGCGATTGACCTCATTCCTGGTGCAGCGCCAGTATCAAAATCTTATTATCCGATGGCACCGGTGGAATTGGAAGAAGTTAAGAAACAAATGGGTGAATTACTCGAGAAGGGATGGATTCGAAGCAGCAACTCACCTTGGGGAGCTCCAGTTCTCTTAGTAAAGAAGAAGGATGGCACAAGAAGGATGTGCATTGATTATCGAGAATTGAACCGGGTGACTATTAAGAACAAGTACCCGATCCCTCGCATTGGAGAACTTTTTGAGCAGCTTAGTGGCGCGAGGGTATTCTCGAAAATAGACTTGCGATCAGGATATCATCAGGTTCGAGTGAAGGCAGAAGACATTTGCAAGACGGCGTTTCGAACTCGGTATGGACATTTCGAGTATCTAGTGATGCCCTTCGGAGTGACGAATGCGCCAGCAATATTTATGGATTTGATGAACAGGATCTTTTCACCGTTCTTGGACCAGTTTATTGTTGTATTCATTGACGATATTCTGGTGTACTCGAAGAGTCTGGAGGAGCATGCTGAGCACTTAAGGATCGCACTGCAAACGCTAAGACAAGAGAAATTATTCGCGAAGATGAGTAAGTGCGAATTCTGGCTGGAAGAAGTGAAGTTTCTGGGGCATGTCGTGTCGGGCGATGGAATCGCCGTTGATCCCGAGAAGATTACAGCAGTTCGAGATTGGCCTGTTCCAAAGAATGTTGCGGAGATAAGAAGTTTTCTTGGGCTCGCCGGTTACTACAGAAGATTTGTGGAGAACTTCGCTCATTTAGCTGAGCCGTTAACCAAGCTTACGCGTAAGGAGGTACCGTTTGTTTGGACGGATGGATGTGCATTGGCCTTCGAGACGTTGAAGCAGAAGTTGATAACCGCCCCGATCCTGACCGTACCGGATAATTCAGGAGGACTGGTGATTCACAGCGACGCATCTGGAAAGGGATTGGGATGTGTTTTAATGCAGAACGGGAAAGTCGTCGCTTACGCATCGAGACAACTGAAGACTCATGAGAAGAACTATCTGACTCATGACTTAGAGCTTGCAGCCGTGATCTTCGCCCTGAAGATTTGGAGACACTACCTTTTGGGCGAGAGAGTTGAAGTCTTTACAGATCACAAGAGTTTGAAATATGTGTTCACTCAGAAGGAGTTGAACATGAGGCAACGCAGATGGTTGGAGCTGATGGCCGACTATGACCTCGATCTTAAGTACCATCCGGGAAAGGTCAACGTCGTGCCGGATGCGCTGAGCCGGTTACCAGCAATTCAGTTATTGACTGCACAGAGAGAGATCATTGCGGATTTTCAGAGATTTGACTTGGAGGTTGTACTACCACATGCTACAGGACAGTTGATGCAGTTGCAAGTACAGTCGTCCTTAGTTGAGAATATTAAAGCGGCACAATCGCAGGATCCTAGACTGCAAAAGTTTCGAGAGCAGGTTGGAGCCGGACTACGGACCGATTTACTGATCCACGAAGACGGTTCGTTGAGATATGGTAGCCGTGTGTGTGTGCCAAAAGGAGATGTGCGTGAAGAGCTTATGAAGGAGGCATACAGTTCAGCTTACTCTGTACATCCAGGAGGGACAAAGATATACCGTGATATTCGACAGCATTTCTGGTGGGAAGGTATGAAACGGGAAATTGCTCGCTTCGTGGATAAGTGCTTGGTGTGTCAGCAAGTCAAGGCTGAACACCAAAGGGTTGCTGGTTTGTTGCAACCACTTCCGATTCCTCAATGGAAGTGGGAACATATAGCCATGGATTTCGTGACGGCTTTACCGCGGAGTCCAAAGGGCAACAATGCTGTATGGGTGATTGTCGATCGGTTGACCAAGGCAGCTCACTTTATTCCTTTTCGGGTTGGTCAATCGACGGAGACTTTGGCAGAGCGGTACATGCAGGAGATTGTCAGATTGCATGGAGTACCGGTAAGCATCGTGTCCGATCGGGACACTCGGTTCTTGTCGCACTTTTGGAGGAGCTTACAAGAAAGTTTGGGGACTCGATTGAAGTTTAGCACAGCTTATCATCCTCAGACTGATGGACAATCAGAGAGAACGATCCAGACCCTTGAAGATATGTTGAGGGCTTGCATGTTGGACTTCAAAGGTTCTTGGGAAGATCATCTACACCTGGTGGAGTTTTCGTACAACAACAGCTTCCAAGCAACTATTCAGATGGCCCCGTTTGAAGCACTGTATGGTCGTAAGTGCCGTTCACCTGTTTGTTGGGATGATGTTGGTGAACGAAGGTTACTAGGACCAGATTTGGTGGTACAGACAGTCGAGAAGGTGAATACAATCAGGAAGCATATGAAGGCAGCTCAAGACAGACAGAAGAGTTGGGCCGACACGTCAAGAAGACCTCTAGAGTTCGCCGTGGGTGATTTGGTATTCCTGAAGATATCACCGACTAGAGGGGTGATTCGCTTTGGAAGTCGGGGAAAGCTTAGTCCTCGTTTCGTTGGATCCTTCGAGATATTGGAGCGTGTTGGAGAAGTATCATACCGGTTGGCGTTACCACAGTCTTTAGCAGGAGTTCACGATGTGTTTCATGTGTCTCAACTACAGAAGTATGTTCGTGATGAGACTCATGTCTTGGATCATTCGGAGTTGACTGTTCGGGAGGACCTGACTTTTAAGGAGCGACCAGTTGAAATCAAGGATCGAAGAGAAAAGGTTCTTAAGAACAAGGTTATCCCTCTGGTGCTAGTTTCTTGGGGTAATCGATCGCATGGAGAATCCACTTGGGAGCGAGAAGACGAGATCCGACAGAAATTCCCTCACCTTTTCCAGTAGTTAGCTATCTGGTATTCTTGGAATTTCGAGGACGAAATTCTTTTGTAGTTGGGTATGATGTAACACCCGAACCCAATAATACTATTTATATTACTAGTTGAGGGTTATATATTGCTCCTTTTCCAATTATTCTGTTTTCTGGGGTTTATTGCTAAATTTTAACCGGTTAAGTCATTTTGGCACATAACAAATTTTAACTCCTAAAATGAAATTTAAGATGTCCATCTTGGCCTACTCGTCGCCACTAGTCGCGTGGTAGCGTCCGCGTGTCGAGATTCCGTCCCGTTCAGCTAAACGGGCAAGTTCGGACGACTACGTGCGCGTGCAAGTGTCCGACTTGGGGGCATGCATTTTAATCGTTAAACACCTCTTTTCAAAATTTGGAACCCGCTTAAAATCCTAAAATTTGAATTTGGAACTTTTGGGCGCAACCCGGGCTCGATTTGGAAATGTTTCATTTCGCGCCAAAATGGCCCATTTAAATTTAAAATCTAAAATTATTTATACGAATCCTTAACAACAAATCCTTCACAAATCCTACGTAATTCCTTCTCAAATCTTTCTCGTGGCCAATCACAGCGCAGGATTTAAACCGCGTGGGCCCCTCCTTTCCCTATCTCTCTCTGTCTCTCTCCTCATTCTTCCTCTCTCTCTATCTCATCAAATCTCTCCCTCTCTCTCTCCAATCTCTCTCTCTCTCTCTCTCTCTTCCTCTATTTAAATTTCATGCATGCAGCCGCCCCTCACCATCTTCTCGTCACGAGAACCCAACGAACCCTAACCCTAGCTTCCCGCAGCCTCACCGCCGGTTCCCCCGCGACCTCGCCGTCGCCGCCCTCGCCACCACGAGACTCACCGCACCTTCCTCCCCACGTTCTCCCGCCGATCACCGCACCTGCACCCAACCCGACGACGCCTCCACCCTCGCAGACCTCGCCGTCGACGCCACCTCTCATCGTCGACGACTCCCGCGACTCCCTCTCACCCTCCTCGTCCCGACCTCGTCGTCGCTGCCCTCCTCCCCTCGCCGGAACACCAACCCGAGCCCTAACCCATCGCCTACCCTCCACTGTTCGCCGGAGAACGCGCCGGCGACCTCGCCGTCGTCACCAGGGCCACCTCCTTCTCCCCCTCGACCACCAGAGCCGACCACCTTTTCCTCCCTCTCGCCGCAGCACCCTCTCCCGCACACCCGAGGCCTTCAGCCCTTGCAGCCGCCGCCGCCGTTGCCTCGCCGGCGTCCCATCGCCGTCGAGCCCGTCGTGACTGTCCCTGGTATCTCTCGGTGAGCATCCCTATCTCTCCCTTGTGCAAAGTCTTCACCCCCGCTGATCGCATTGAGTCAATTGTCTGTTGCTAACTTGTTGTCGCGTTTTGCCGGAATCCGACGTGCCGTCTTGGCGAACCCGACGCTCCAACGAAGCCCCCTGGTCCGTGTGATCCCGTTGTTCTCTATTGGGACTCGATCCGTGGCCCGTGCTATCATATCGTGCTTTCTGCCGACATCGCATCCGTATTCCAGTTTGCAGACCGTCGAGGCAAGTATCTAAATACTTGCTCTAACATGCTAGCATGCGAGATCTAGTCTCGCCACGCAATTGAATTCATACCATTTAATACCACAACCTCATGATGGCATTTGATATCATATTATTGCAGTTATCTTTATAATGGAATCGTTACAACAGTTCCTCGTAATTAATTAACCCACATCAATCCATATTTCAACTAAACAAAACGACTGAATCATATCTGCTTAAACTGTTAAATCATTCACGAAACAATTATTATACTTAATGTAAATTCCTGTAGCTTCATTACTTCAGAATTGTGGATATTGATTTACCTTGTAGCTATTGCACCCTAAAGATGATTGAACCTGTTAATAAGAGAATGCAAACATCACTGTGGTTATATGGAATATTGTGGTTAATTACTGTTTCCTGCTGCTGTTCATTATTGATTGTATACCTGTTGTGAGCACTTACCCGATTGCACGACATATTGGCCTGACCCTGCTACACCTGACATATACATACATACCGACTCATCCTGTTGTACCATGACATTACTTGTTTCATGATTTCATGCCTAATGCCGACAAACCTGACCATTCCTGCTGTCGATCCAGACATACCTACTTTTACTTGACTTTGTGTTGGCATTAGTCCTTGACTACTGAATACCTGACCTGACATACATAGTTTAGGGGTATGGGGAAATCAAAGGTGAAACCGACTTGTAACTCAACAGTTCGATACATTGTTCTGATCAGTCTTACGGGCTTGGCCAACTCCGGAGTGTTGATGCTGACATCACTCGTCCATCCTACTACCTTTTACTGCTTAGCGGCACGTCTCGGATTCAGCCCCGAGGGTTATGACCGTGGTCCCGGGCACGCACGGGATACTATTGAGTTACATCGACGATTCATCAATTGGTTTCAAAGACTATAGAGTAGAAAACCTGATAGGACAGTTTAGTCACCATTGCACATTACCCTGCTTGTTATTACTGCTTTATTCATGTTCATACTTGCATTGCTTATTACCATGTTTATGCTATATATTTGATGTCATGACGCACTGACATCTGGGTTTTGCATGGCCCAGATTCCGTACCACTGTCGACGACCGAGCAGGAGTACTTCAGCCAGCAGGCTGAACAGTGAGTCCTTAGGGTTTAGTTTATTTATTTCATTTCATTTCCAGATGTAAGCCCGCATTATGGGACGTACTGTTTATTCATTGTATTGGATCATTAGCTTCCGCACTTATTGTTTATTGATTCTTGTTATTATGGATTTGGACATGTATTAGTTTAGCTTATTATCTTGTTCTTGATATCCGTACAACCGTAATGTGACTGTGGATGGATACTTCCTACCCACAGGTAGCATGGTTGGCTATGTCACGTGCCCAATCTTGCGCACTCTGGGAAGCGGGGCGTGACACGTAGTTTTATATTCCAAACTCGTTGGTCGTGGCTTTTGATGTGATCGCAGCCCCTGGCATGGACGAAGAAACTTTCTTTGTCGGCTTTATCATCCTATGGCTCAGCTGGTTTGCCATGCCGACGCATCGACGTTTCATGAAGGCCTCCGTTTTCTAACTTGCTCACCGCATAGCAGAAGGGGGCGCGATTAGCTGTTGGTGTTGCGGGCTTATCGCATCTATATCACAGGTTAAGCATTGCCGCTAATACTTCAAACCCGGGTGTGGATACCGTGAATTTCTCTCTCAACTACTTCACGTCGTGGATTGAAATGCACATGTTAGGAGCTTTTGATGTGCACCGGCGGCCAGATTTTTATGATTCATATACCTTCCCGCGGATCATGAGGTTGGTTGATGCTTCTGTTCCCGATCCGACCCAGTTAGGGGCTCTTCGCGTGCTGCTCAATCCGTACTCAAATGAGGGCGGAATGGTTTTTAGCGATCGAGTCCTTTCTGCTCCAGCGGGGCCCGTTTAGCAATTGTTTGATTTGTCAAAGGGTGGAGCATCATCTCTAAAGCATAAAGAGATTATGCACCTATACTCAATTAGGCCGGGTTATTTGGTGTTCCTTCAGAACGACACTACTCTCTTCATGCGCTATAATCTGCACCGCTTTGCCCAGCAGTTGGGCTACAACCAGGATGTCCCTCTCGAGGTATTTCTAGTTGAACCCACTCTGTCTCTGAAGGTTACCCGCGATATCATCCACTATTTCATGAGGTTGAACACTGGCTCCCTCTTCATGATCCTAGAGCCTGACTATCTTTCGAGGCCTGTAGGTTCCTTCAAGAGCTGGTATCACCATCGGGTCGGTCCCATGATTAAAGAGGAGAGATGGGTGCTTTTAGAGCGTAAAGCTCTCCTCAGGTCACTAGCGCCACATTGCAGCCGCGTCGGTGGTTCGCCCTTCTCGGAAGGATAGTGGTTCGGTACTTATCCCTAAAGCCGCATAAATAAAATCATCCCCTCGCACTGCTGGTATGCCGGTGCATACTAGAGCCGAGGCGGAAGTTCTTGATAAGGCACTAGAAGTAGAGCCACCAAAGGATGATACTAAAGGCGAGGTTAGGCAGCGCTGTGCCAAAGCACCGAAAGGGAGAAAGTGCTCTTCCGCCAATGTTAGCTTCGGCTCAAAAGAAGAAAGAAATCAGTTATCGGCCTACTTGACGTCTTACTTGAATCTGAGCCCCTTATCCACGACGAGCCGATATCCATGAAGGAGCAGGACGACGGTCTTCTTTTCCCGGGTTCCTCTGCCAAGGAAGCTACTTAATTGGCCGAGGCTTTAAGGCACTCATGAGATGAAACTGAAAATGTGCGCTCCAAGAAGAAAGCCTTTCCCCCTATCATATTCTATGACGTCGATCCATTATTACCTAAGGTACCTATGGGTCCTCTGACGATGGAAGAAGAACGGTCTCTCAAACATCCCATCTCGGCCATTTCTGAAGATGATATTGCACTGAAGACGGGTAGGTATTTGCTTGCGATCGAAACCCGGCGGGCGCACTTGATCAGAAAAGAACAGCGACTCAAATAGTCCATACTTCAGTCTCCTTAGCATATTGGTATGCATCTTTTCTTGTTTTTCCTTTTGACGAATAATTTTTGTTACATTCATATCACCTTATCTTTGCAAAAACTTTGTAAGGACTTCTGCAGTGGGAGTAGGTTCGAACCCAGCTCGCGCCATAGACGTGGATTCTGCAAATATTTCCCATGACGCACCAGAGGGTGTAGAGGAGATTACTGAAACTGTTACCCCCATTGTGAAGCTTCCGGTGACGGCTTTTATTCTTTCGGCATCTGTTCTTCCAGCTGAGGTGGCCTCACCGGCTATAGATCCCATGGATATCTCTCATGACGCACCAGAGGGTGTAGAAGAGATTGCCGAAACCGTTATCCCTGCCTTGGAGCCTTTAACGGTGGCTTTTTTCCCTCTATTGGGGACTGCCACACCGGCTATAGATTTTACAAATATCTCCAGTGATGCACCTGAGGGTGTGGAGGAGACCGCTGAAGCTGTCATTCCTTCAGCTCAGGGCGGGTGAGGCATCGAAGGCAATCTTGTATACATACACCTTTTGTTAATGATCGCTCTATTATCTGAACCCTTCTTTCCTTCAGAATTGCGGGAGTTAGCGGCTTCCATCGTGGATCTTTCTCCAAGAAAAACCTTCCAGTGTTTGCTTGACATGGCGGCCCCGCAAGCGATACCTCCTCAAAGCATAGTCCTTTCTTCTAGCCAGGGTCGGTATTCTTTTGCCCTTTTTGTTTTATATTTTTATAATGATGCCGATTTGCCCTTCATTTTTAAACCACAGTTTTGGAAGCCGACGAAGAAGTAGAGATTCTTGATGGACTTGGGGATCTCTCAAACCCGCCTTGCATGACTGTGGGTAAGTGACGCTTTATCCTTGGCATCGTTTTGTTTACTCTATATTTAGAAAGGCAATTAACCGCACATATATTTTTACAGCTTTTCCAGCTTTGACCCCATTACAGTCTCGGATTCCCATGCCACCAGGCCCTTATGCCCGACGCATATCTGAGAGGATGGAAAAACAGAGCATTTATTCCTTGGCGGCTATCATCGAAGATCTTCGCGCTGGTACTTCTGTCGCAGCCGAAGAATTTGCTGCTGAAGCCAACGCTTCCTTATCTGTTCTTTCCACTTATCATGACGAGGAATTGGTGTGTTCCTGGGTTGAGTATTGCCGCAGAGTGGAGGCCTGCCTGCATGGGATTGAATGCATACGCCTTCCCTCCGACATCTTGTCCGTAAAAGTGAGCCTGTGTGGGTGGATTGAACGATGTGCAGCCAATCTCCAATTATACGAGAAAAGGCTCAACCGGAAGTTTTTGGTGAGGGAGTTGGCTTTAAAAGGTTTAAGGGAACTTCAAGCTCATCTCACTGCCAAGACTATACGTGCGTACGAAATTTGGCGGGTGTTTCAAGAGGCCATTACAGAAGTGGTGGTTCTCGCTAAAGCCTTTATTTTTACACGTGAGATGGTTGAAGCCTACAAGGTCACCGAGAAAGAGCTTGAGATTCGGTTTGCTTCATACCAGAATCAACAGACGGAGGCAAGGACTCGTCTTGCGGCCCTGATAGAGCTTGAAGTAGAAGTCCAGCGGAAGAATGACGAACTTGCTGGCTTATTGAACCGTCCGCCGACTTAAAAAAAAAATTTTGCTGTATATTCTCTTCTTTTTTATCCATTTTGATCTCTGAATAAAATGTATTCATTTTGATCCCTGAATAAAAGTATCTTGTATTCATTTAAATTCATGAGTAGAAGACATATTTCATTTCATACTAGCACTTCTCTTTCCTTTGATGTTTTGACTTGGCGCAAAGTAGTTTATGTACTCATTGCGGAGTTTGTAGTTTATTCACTCATTTCGGAGTCTCTATTTATGAACTCACATCGGAGCTTATAGTTTATTCACTCATTTCGGATTCTCTAGTTTATGTACTCATTTCGGAGCTTGTAGTTTATTCGCTCATTTCAGAGTCTGGTTCATGGACTCATTTTGGAGTTTGTTTAGTTTACCTCTCTTGGGTTTATAGCCAAACGTGTCCTAACGTTATAGATAACCCCTGCTCTTTGCGACAGAGGTCCGTTAGGTTTTATGGTATTAGGATTTTAGTCCGTGGTACCATCGCGTTAGCTGATGCATTCCCCGATACATAGTCTTTACGCTGCTGTTCGAGTAGCCCCACGACTGTCGTGCCTCTGATCTCTTTGGGGGCTGGACAAGACGTCTTCAAGTAATCTTCTCAGACAGTTTGACCGTCGGAAGAGCAAGTGTTAGGAATTTTGCCATGTCGCTTTTTACTTGAGTTTAGGCTCAGTTAGGGAGCCCCGATGATTCATAACCACTCCGCACTGGTGTGGGATGATCTCCAATAGTCTTTCGGGTTTTATTTGAGTTGTCGTCAAGACCCTGAAGCTAGAAATTTAGCATTCGCTTCCTTTCTTTGATGTGACTGTTTTGGAGCCTTTATTGACATTGCGTCTGCTGTAACGAGAAGAATGTCGGAATAGTTTTTAGGTTGTTTTATGAACCGTCAAGACTTGGAGCTAGGAATTTTTCCATGGCTCCGCTTTGTTTCGACCCTGAGGTGTTTTGTTGACGTTGCGTCTGCATCCTGTTGGACTGAGAAGGAACGCCGTTGTTGACATTGTGTCTGCTATAACGAGAAGTATGTTATGGTAGCCTTTAGGTTGTTTTGTGAACCATCAAGACTTGGAGCTAGGAATTTTTCCATGGCTCCATTTTGTTTTGACCCAGGGGTCTTTTGTTGATGTCGCGTCTACATCCTGCTAGACTGAAAAGAAAAGCTGTTGTTGACATTGTGTCTGCTGTAACGAGACGAATGTCGAGGTTGTCTCTAGGTTGTATATGAACCGTCGAGGCTCGGCTCTCCCTTTGACGGAGCCTGATGGGAAAATATGGTTCCCTTTTTAATCGTGCCCATGGATTGTATACAGGGGTCGGTGTGGACTCCCCTGCAGGGCAAAAGTTTCATTTTCATTCATTTTTCATTTTTTTTATTTCGTTCCGCGATACTCTATCATTTCAGCTTTTTATATCGCGAAATTCACGATTACCCAATCATTTCAGCTTTTTATCACGGTGCCCAATCATTTCGGCTATGTATATTTTTTATTTTTACTCATTGTTTTTTATTGCAAGTTGCCCAATCATTTCGGCTATTTCGTATGCATATAATTTTTGCTCGCTAATTTTTTTATTGCAAGTTCCCCATCATTTCGACTATTTCATATGCATGTATTTTTTTGTGAGTCGGGAACTTGGATCCTAACACCAATTCCGGCATCAGCATCGCTACGATTGGGATATTTCCAGGAGCGAATCATCATTTTCCTTGAGAGGACTTGAAATTTGATACCAATTTAGGTATCAGTATCGCTACAACTGGGATATTGTCAGGAGAGAATCATCATTTGCCTTGAAAGGACTTAGTGTTTGACATCGATTTAGGCATCGACATCGCTACAACTGGAGTATTGCCAGGAGTGAATCATCATTTACCTTGAAAAGACTTGGTGTTTGACACCGATTTAGGCATCAGCATCGCTACAACTGGAATATTACCAGGAGCGGATCATCATTTGCCTTGAAAGGACTTGGGGTTTGACGCCGATTTAGGCATCAGTATCGCTACAACTGGAGTATTACTAGGAGCGAATCATCATATGCCTTTGCTGATTTGAACAAAGGTGGCTTAGTAGACAGGGTTAGGATCATGTCGACCAAGGTTTTTGACTTTATGAGCCGTAGGGGTCTTATAAAGGGTTTTCTCCCTACGAGTCGTGAGGATCTCGTAAGTGCGTTTTCACCCTAGGAATCGTGAGGATTCCTAAGTGATATTTTCTCTTATAAGTCATAAGGATCTTACAAGAGTGTTTTCTCCTTGCATGTCGAGAGGACCTATAAGTGTTGTCCACCATATAGGTAAATTTCTTACCAGCGGTAGAACTTGGTGAGGGGATATTTATTTGTGCCCATGGATTATATACAAGGGTCAATATGGACAGCTTGTAGGTCCAATCAAGAAATATGATGGCTTAAAACCAGGTTTGGATCCCTGTAGCTTAAGGATTTTGAATCCTATGAGCCGTAAGGGTCTCATAGGGGGAAATTTTTCTGGCGAGTCGTGGGGATCTCGCAAGTGTAATTTCTCCTTAGGAATCGTGTGGATTCCTAAGCGTGTTGCTCCCTTGTGAGTCGTAAGGACCTCACAAGTGTAATTTCTCCTCACAAGGTCGAGAGGAGCTTGCAAGTCTTCATGAGTTTTTTTCTTATTTTACGAGTTTGCGCCCTTTTCGGGTTATCACAAATCCGCCGGCAGTCCTGCTGTTGTTACTCACAGTGACCTTCCGGATTTTCATTCGTGCCCTTTTTTCTTGTGGACGCACATTTTTTATGGTAGGACTCTTGAGAGTAGTTTCACTGCATGTGACCTATCTGTTTGCTGATGGGGTTTAGGGTGGTTTTGTCGCTGAAGTAGTTGCACAGCCAGTGGAACTTGAGTTGTGATCTTTGCTATCAAGACTCTAATTGCAATATGGATCTCAAGAGACTGTATCGCTATATCTAAGGCGATGCACTTGTTTAGGGACGTTCCGATCCATTGTTTCCACTTTGGAGGAAACATGCTGGTTTAGGGACATCTCGGTCCATTGTTAGTTTAGGGACATCTCGATCCATTGTCACCATTTTTTTGAGGTGAATTTTTTTCCAAATACCACTTAGAATTTTGACTCAGGAAGTTCGCGAGCAGACAAGAGCATCATCATCTATCATTGACCTAAGTCATGACTCGTCAAGCGTAGTATTTCTTAAGGAATCGGCCATTTATTGGCCGGAAGGATTTTTCGCCATGCATATCCATGAGCAAGTAGGACCCACCTTGGTAGACTTTGTCTATGATATACGGGCCCTCGTAGTTTGGCTCGAATTCCCCCCGTTTTGCACAGTTGGAGATCATAGGTCTTTTGACAACTAGCACGAGTTCGCCTTGGCGGAATGTTCTCGGCCTGGTTAGTCTTTCGTATGAGCATGTCATCCTTACTTTGTAAGCTTCCAGGTTTTGCTGTGTCATGAGACGAGTTTCATCAAGGGCATCAAGCTCCTCAAGCCGAAGATGGGCATTTTCTACATCCGTCAACTCGTATCGAACCGCCACTCGTAGAGAGGGTAGCTCTATTTCCAAGGGAAGTACCACTTCCGTGCCGAATACCAACGTGTATTGTGTTGTATTCGTGGACGTTTTGAACGTGGTTCAATACACCCAGAAAGCTTCATGCAGTCTCTAGTGACAGTCATTTTTTTTCTGGACACCGTTTTCTTTATGATCTTCGTCAGGGTCTTGTTGAAAGCTTCAGTTAGACCGTTGGCTCGGGGATTATAGACTGAAGAGTATCTCCAGTCTATTTTATGCTGCTCTACGAAGCGGCTGATCTTATGACTTCTGTAGGCCGGCCTATAATCCGAGATAATCTGTCGCTGAGTGCCGAATCGGTAGATGACATGTGTCCTGAAGAAATGGAAGATGTTCTCCGTCTTCACTTCCCTTAGCGGTACTGTCTCTGCCCACTTAGAGAAGTAATCGGTTGTTGCCAATATGAACCGATGTCCTTCGGATGACGCTGCTTTGATGGGGCCAATTATATCGGTTCCCCACATTTCGAACGGCCAGCTAGCCACTGTTGGGTATAGCGGATTTAGATGCTAGTGGATGAAGTCCCTGTGAATTTGGCATGAGTGACACTGCTTCGCATATTTGAGGAAGTTCTGAATCATTGTGGGCCAATAGTAACTCATTCTCTTTATCTTCAGCTTCATCTTTGGCCCGTCTTGATGAGAACCGCAGAGTCTGTCGTGGGTTTCTTGGACGACTCTCCATGCTTTTTCTGGCCCCAGGCATCTCAGCCACAGACAGTCGAATGATCTCTTATATTGAGTATCATTAACGAAGGCAAAAGACAGAGCTCGTTTCATGAGCTGATGTCTTGAAGATGCGTTTTCGGGTGTTCGATAGGATTTGAAGTAGTCTATGAAGACTTCTCTCCAATCTTTAGCCTTTTATTCGTCCTCTATTTGGAAGGCTGCTTATTTGGTCGCTTCCTTTCCTTCAGAGGACTCCGGATATATTTCTGCTAGCGCGAGAATCTGGCGGCTTTGCACAATGATCCTTAAGTCATCGAGATTTTCGTCGGCCAGTTCTTTAGTGAGCTTGGCTAATGCATCCACCTAACTATTTTCCGCAAGCGGTATGCTTTCCAGGATGTATGAGGGAATTTGAGTCAGCAGTTGCTACACTCTTTCGTCATATTTTATCAACTCCGGTTTGCATATCTGATAGTTGCTATTTACTTGGCTAACGACCAGCTGGGAGTCTCCATTTATGAGGAGGTTTTCGATTCCCATGTCGATGGTGATCTTGAGACCTGCTATCAAGGCTTCATATTCAGCCTCGTTGTTTGTTCTCGGCTCTGTTATGAAAAGAGAGAAACGCATTATCCCCCCTTGTGGAGTTACGAAGATAAAGCCCACTCCGGCTTTGATTATGGGGGTGTTTTGCTTTCGCCTCTTTCAGGAAGATGCTCCGTCGAAGTAGAGTTCCCATTGGGAATTATGTTCTCCTTTCGATTGTGTCAAACGCGTGTTCATCCGGAAACTCGCAATTTAATGGAGAGTCGGTTGGTATCGGATGCTCGGCGAGAAAGTCGGCGATGGCCTGGCCTTTCACTGCCTTGAGGGGGCGATATGTTATCAAGAATTCCATCAAGAGGAGGGCCCATTTGGCAAGCCTTCCTGTTAGTATGGCTCTTGACATCAAGTATTTGAGAGGTTCAACCTTTGATATGAGATGGACCTCATGTGCCAAGGCGTAGTGCCTGAGCTTCGTTATCGCGAAGATCAGTGCCAGGCAGTACTTTTCGATAGGGGGTAGTTATTTTCTGCCCCAAGGAGAACTCGACTCAAATAGTAGAGAGCTCTCTCCTTCCCCTGGTCATTCTCATGTGCCTATAGCACGCCTAAAGAACCTTCAAGGGCTGTTATGTACCGGATGAGGGGCTTTCCCTTGACCGGAGCGGTCAGTACCGGCGGGTTCTACAGGTATTGATTGATTTCGTCTAGTGCACTTTGGCATTTATGATCCCAAACGAACGGGGTCCACTTCTTCATTAGATGACTGTAGGGACGGCATTTTCTGTAGAGGTTGGCAATAAACCGCCGGATGTATGAAAGCTTTCCTTGGAGAGACCGCAGTTGTTTGAGAGTTTTTGGCATGGCCATTTCCATAATCGCCTTGATCTTTGATGGGACTATTTCGATACCTCGGTGTCGTATGATAAACCCTAGGAATTTACCCGAAGAGACTCCAAACGCACATTTCAGAGGATCCATCTTCATATTGTATTTCCGAAGACGCTGGAACACTATGTTCAAATTTTCCCAGTGTTCCCCGTACGATTTTCTTTTCACTACAAGGTCGCCAATATAGTATTCGACAATCTCATGTATGAGGTCATCGAAAATTTTTGTCATGGACCTCTGGTAGGTAGCACCTGCGTTCTTCAGACCGAAGGGTATCACCTTATAGCAGAATATGCCCAGCGGAATCCGGAAGGCGGTATGCTTTTGGTCTTCATGATGCATTTTTATTTGATTGTATCCTTAAGATCCATCCATGAAGAAGAAGAACTCATGAATGGACGTGTTTTCTATCATCAGCTCGGTAACCGGTACGGGAAAGTTATCCTTCGGGCAAGTTTTGTTGAGGCCCCGAAAGTCCATGCAGATGCACACCGTCCCATTTTTCTTCATCGCCGGAACAATGTTAGTGATCCAGTCGGGATATTGAACTTCTTGGATGAAGCCGGAGTCAATTAGTTTCTTGACTTCGGCATTGATACTCATCTCGAGTTCGATCCGCATTCTTCTTGGTGCCTGTTTAACTGGCTTGACGTCCGGTGATATAGCCAGTTTATGTACTGCTATTTTTGGATCTAGTCCCGGCATTTCGGAATAGTTCCATGCGAAAAAGTCTTTAAATTGCATGAGTACGTCTTTTAAAGTCGCCACCTTCTTTTAGACAGCAACTCACTGACGAACATTGGTATCGGATCGTCTTCCGTCCCCATGTCAATTTTCCTCAGGTTGTCCGTCGTAGTATGTATCCCATCTTCCAGCTCTGTTAGAGCTGGTGGAAACTCTGAGATCACCTCGTTCTCCTCCTCATTTAGGAAGCGCCTAAGGAGTTCATCCATATTCTCGTGCTTCCCGTCATTCGAGAATGTTATCACGTGTCAGGTACGAGTTCGTTTCCAAGCTCGATGTTGATATGGACTTACCCTCGCAATATAGATTGCTTTTGGCTCATGCTTTCATGATGGGGTTACCCTCTAGTTGTCGGATAGAGCGAACCTGCCTTTTTGATACTGTTCTTCGACCCAGTCTTTGAAGGTGAAGCAGTCTTCAAGAGAATGTCCTATTGCTCGGTGGTAGGAGCAATAATCCGGGTGATGGACCTTATTTATCATTTCGGGGTACCGAGGCTCCGGGAGCTTCATCATTTGATGCTTGATGACAAGGTCGAATATTTTCCTTGTCTTGTCTTGGGGGAAAGAGTATTCCCGACCTATCTTCTTCAAAAAAAAAAAGGATTCTAGCTGACTTCTTCTAGATCGCGTGGCTTCATGGATCCACTTCACTATTTTCGAACGTCATTCCTATTCTTCATCATGTTTTTCCCTCTGTGTCGGACTTTCTCCTTATCGCCAGAATGTACAGTGGGCTGAGGGTGAAGGGCATCGTAGTCTTCTCTTTCCACAGATTGCTGAGATCGACGCTGCATCCTGGCCTTTTCGTAAATGGCCATTTCTCGGCTATGGTCATCCCGAACCTTTTGACCGGACTCTCTTATTAGCTTGTCAACTTGTTCCTCGAATGATGGAATTGGCATTCTTACGGCGGGATCTCGCTCTGGTTCAATGTTATGACCATTTAGAAAAACGTTCCCTTCTTTACCGAAGCCATTTATGACGCAGAAATTGTGGAATTACTCCCGTTTATTTGACCGAACGTATCTGAGCCTAATCGTCTTCATTCTCCCATTGGGCATCTTTAGCTGAGTCCCAGGGACGTCCCAAATCTTTGTTGTAAAATTGGGCTTGTCGAGCGGTTTGTTTGAAGGGTACGCATTGGCTTCTTAATAGCCTTTTCAATCCCGCTATATAATATCGGGGCAGATGGATTAGTTGAAGCTTGTCGAACGCAGAATCAGCACCATGCCAGACTTCTTTTTCCACTTTAGACTGTGTAGATTGGTAGAAGAGGATCGCCTCTTCATCTCTTCGCCTAGGAGGGACGTAGAAAACCTGCAGCTCTTGCACGCCATATGTATCGAGCGCATCAAGTCCCCTGTAATGCCGCTGCGGAACCATGGTAATTTGTAAATTCTGATCAACTCCAGTAATGGTTTATGCTGACGGGCGAACGGAGAACACGGCATTGGCCTCGTCCTCAGAGTTACTGCTGAAGAACAAAATAAGGATAGATGGTTCGGGCTTGTTGCCTTGGGTTGTCCCGAGTAGACTATTTCTTCATCTTCTTCGGCATCACTCCCAAAGATCGGGATAGCGACGACGGCTTTTTGTCTATTCTCCGGCTTATGACATCTTTCCGTGTCCTTGAAGTCTGGTTGGAAGTACCTGGCGTCTTCATACTTTCGGATTTCTTTTATGGAGAATGGTTTAGCTCCCTTATAACGGTGTACTCAAGTCCGTCTTTGAAATACTTCATACACTGATGTTGTGTAGAAGGAATGACGTTGTACTCGTATAATCAAAGCCTTCCGAGCAGAGCGTTGTAGTAAGTCTTGGCGTCGATGACATGAAATTTGATGTCAGTGACGAGCAACTCAAAGCATAATGTCAATATTACAGACCTAAGCATCCGTGATGACTGGGAGTCGAACCCGGAGATAGTAATTTTATCCCGAGCCAGGTGCTGAACGTTCATGCAAATATCCTTCAGCATCTTCACGTTTAGAAGGTTGACGGAGGACCCGTTGTCAACCAGGATCTTCCCTATCTTGATGTCGTGGCATTACCCAGTGACATATAGAGGACGGTTGTGCTCGCATGTTCCGAAGAGGAGATCTTCATCGCCGAATGTAATGTCAGCTGTGTGAAACTCTGCCAGTTCGTCCTTCATCTTTTCTTCTGCAAGGAAAGCTTGGAACTGACCGGGCTCTTGTAATGCCTTGATCAGAGAATCTCTTGCTTCTTCGGACAGGAGGAGAGCATCTAGTATGCTCAGTTATGAGGGTATCTTTCTCAGATATGCCAGGACGTTGTAATCAACCTTGTTTTTCTTAAGCGAGTCCTTGGCTGCAAGCTCTTTGATGGCTCCATCATCGAGGGCAATTTCCTCAGGGACTTTTTCCTTCCCCTTGTCTCTTTTGCTCGAACCATTGTTTATGGGCCCGAGGCTCTTTTCATGAAACATGCGGTTACGCAGCTGAATGTTCTCGCAGTTTTTCTCCTCCTCTTCTTTTCCGGAGGTGGATTCTTTGAAGAATGGGCCGAGGGTTATTTCTTCCTTAGAATCGCTCCCGAATGTAAGAACTTAGGATTTTCCTTTTTCAAAATTAGTATCAACCATATAACAGTTGCCGGTCATTTTCTCACGCGCACGAGCCTCGCGCTTCAACCTTTTGAAGTGTTGTAGATAGGCAACGTATTCTTACCACCACTTCTTGAAGGCACTGTACTCTTCGGTGGGGTGGGTGACCCACCGTTGATATAAACAGTAATTTGTATGTAAATCTTCCCCGTCAAGGCATATGACCCCGGGAGTGCTTTCCTTAAGAGGTGGAAGCTTCATTCCCATTGACTGGGCTTTGGTAAACTGCTTCTCCGTCTTGATCATGTTTTTGTTTTCCACAAGCGTGCTTCGATCTAGTTAGAGTACTTTACGACTCCTCTTTTCCACAGCTTCTTTTTTCTGATGTTGACGCTTATCCTTTTCGTATATGGCTATTTCGCGTTCTCGGACAGCTTTACTTTTCCAGAAGGCTTCGTTTAAAAGCCTATCGATTAGGTCATCCGACGGCTCCAGAGATTCTGGCGCCAGTCCTGCCCCTAGCTTCTCTGCGTTGTTTTTTGACGCCGAGGGAGGTTCTTCGTCATTTAACGACGAATGAGAGACCATTTGGCAACTTGCTACATAGCCCTCATCTTCATCACTATCTCCGTTCTCAATGATATAGTTAAGAAACTCTTCGAAGGTGACGGGTTGGCGCCTTTTGGTTGTACTCCTCCAGCGCATCGATGTACCTTTGCAGATCCGTGCGCTTGTCGTCATACTCGGCAGGCTACACGGGCTTCTTAATCTTTTTCATTTTCTTTGAAGACTTTGAAGGCTTGACCAGGGGGTTTGTCCCACGTCAACCATTTTCGGTGCGGGACGTGGTTTCATCATCCCTTCAATGACCTCGGGCTCCAGCATGCTTTTCCACCTGATCGACTGACATACTTGAAGATCCTTCAGCATCCTTTTAGTTTTAGCTGAAAGGACAACTTCCTAAGGAGCTTCTTCCACAAACGAGCATGATGCCCCCAGCGTATCCACCTTTTTTAGGAGCGTGCCTCTGTGGTGGGTTCACCCTCTAGTTCTCAGATAGTTTGAATTTTCCTTGGCGGTACTGGTCCTCGACCCAGTTCTTGAAGATGTAGCAATCCTCAATGGGGTGGCTCACCATTCGATGATAGGAGCAGTAGTTGGGATTGTTGACGTCACTAGGCTGCGGTGGACGTTTTGGGTCCGGTAGAGTGATGAGTTTGTTGTGCACTGCTAGTTCGAACAGTCTCCTATTTTTATCACGGGGAAACGAGTAAGCACGTCCTAGTTTCTCTTCGAGGGATTGGCGCGAGCGCGCGTTGTTTTGGCGAGCAACCGGTTTCGGGTCACTCGGTTGTTGTTGAGCGTTGGCAACGAAGGTCGCTTTCCCTTTACCCTTTGCATTCCGAGGGTCCATCTTTGAAGAAGGAGGCCCATGGCCCATCTAGTCCATTTGGGCCAACTTATCGATCAAAGCCTGGAAGGTGGTCGGCTTGAAGAACGTCATGAACTGGGACACGGTCGCTTGAGGATCGAGAGTCCCTATGAACATGCCCACGGCAGGAGCTTCTTCGATACGTTGTTCGCATTTTGACCATAGGTTCTGCCACTGGATCGCGTATTGAACCTAGGTCTCTCCTGGGTTCACCCTGGCATTGATTAATGTCGTTATTGGGGTGCACTCGCTTGCGCTGGCGAACCACTGTGTTAATAGCAATTCCATCTCCATGAATGGTCTGACAGAGTCATTTGGGAGCTCCGAGTACCATTCAAATGCCATCTCCGATAGGCTGCCAACGAACTGGCGAAGCAGCAGTTTGTCGTCGCCTCCAGTATTACCACACAAAGCTCTAAATTGAGCGACGTGCTGGTGTGGATTGCTCGTCCCCTTTTACATGTAGAACTTGGGTATTGTATATCCCGGCGGGTACTTGATTTGATCGTACCAGCCTGGATAGGGTCACTCAGTTCTGACGACTTGGCCAACCGCTTCACTCGCTTAATGAGCTCGTATTTGTTGAGCTATGTAATCATCAAGGGCAGCCTTGGAGATCGTTTCCTCGTTGGCTGTTGATAAAGCTGGAAGGTGGTTTGATGTTTCCCCTCTGTCGTCCTCAATGATTATCGACAGGTCTTCAGCTGGAGGTTCTGTTTGGATCATCATTCCAACCATGTCTTGGAACAGGAGTGCCATCTGCTTTATATTAGAAGCCTGTTCCGCAGCCTCCTTATCCTTTCTTTCCAGCACCCTTCGCAGAAACTCTGTATCAGTATCCTACTCCTAGCGTTGTTCATACGTCAATTCCGGGCATTCTTTCTGCCCGGTGAGTGCTGACATTTTGATCAGCATCTCCTGAAGCTTTTGTTATTGCTCCTAAGCTTTTTTCAACGACCGAGTGAGTGTTCAATGACCTATGGAAGCATGGATTTCCTCTTTTCCAGAAGCCATGTAGACCGTGTGCACGATCATGCCCCCAAACTTGGAGCGTTTGAGTCCAGTACCTTTGGAATTTGCCGCAGGCATCAGGACTTTCTCTGGCCTTCTCCTTTTGTAGGAGGTCGAAGTTGAAGGGGTTGTTGTAACAGGCGCCCATGTGGACGATGTAAGTCCATGCTACCTCTCCCGGTACTTTCGGGAATGCGGAATTTGGTAAAAAACGATTTTTACGGAGGTGGTAACATGGACCTATAACCCGGATCTTGGTTAAACATCTATCTAACATCCTAACTATGAGTTTCTAGCTACTCGGTTAGGGGGTTATACCTTGCTTGTCTTGAACTCCTTCGTCTTCAAGCTCCGATGGTGGTCCGGATTGGCTTCTTCTCGTCGTCTCCGTACGCCGAAGATAGATCCACCTGAAAGCTCCAACCTTTAGCTCCTTCTTCGTTCTTTGAAGAAACTAGTTCACTTGGTTTGCTAAACCTAGTGAACTAGAATGAGTAGAGAATAGTTTGTGTGGGATTTTATCTATGGTTCTTGATTCTCAACTCATGAGACAAGAGAACCATAGATTAAAGAGAGGGAGCAAGAGCAAGAGGGTGAGAGCAAAAATGGAGAGCTCAAGAACAAGAGAGAGAATGAGCAAGAAAGAATGAGCAACTCTTTTGTCTTTCACCCTCTCATAATCCAAAGTAATCATAACTCATCATATCAACAAAAGTCTTATGTGATGGTTGAAGCAACCATAACCATATCATATCATGCACTCATTTTACACAAATGAAAAAGCAAGTAAAAGTCTTTGCCATGAAATAATGGCTATGGTTATCATGATGGTCAACTAGTCAAGCCTAGTCAACCGGTCAACAAAGTCAACAAGTCAACAAAAGTCAACAAGTCAACAACCATGTCACCATAATACTTAATTAATATAATAGTTAATCACATATCATATTCTCATTAGGATTGATCAAAAGGTCAAATAGTCAACGGTCAACTGTCAACAACCCTAATGAGAATCCGCTGCCTCTGCCTCCCTGTCAACTGTGCATACACACCCGCATCCGCGTTCCGAGGAACACGAATGCAAACTGGATAAATCCAATCCCATAAAGTACACTAGGATCTGGCTTAAACCAAAGCCCGCTAGTGTAAACTGTCCGGACACTGTACGTGCACAAGTGCACGGATGTGACCGAACCCTGTCGCAAAACCATGCGACCTGTCGCAATACCATGCGACCTCTACTCTTTTGCCTAAAGGCGAAAAGCTTTCTTTGTGGGACTCTAAAGACTCGACACTACGCTGGTAGTGGGTTTAACCACAGACCGCAAGCGGCACTAGCTGTGCGTAACGGTCCCCAGGTAATGCCGATAAGAAGACCGACGAGGCGAAACCCATCTGAACTCCTACTGAGCCTGAGTGTGACATTCTCCGTACAGTCCGGTCTGTTCTTCTGATACATCGCATGGCGGGCCTAGGGGACGGTAAACGTCAGTCCCCCAATAGCGGTACAAGTCGTGCCGGAGTGAAGCCCAAAACACCCTGAGATAACACTGGAAGCCTACCAGTATATCTCGTTTGCCCTGGCCAGGGACTACTCGTGTAATGGCTCTCCTAGACACAGCGCGATGTCAACCCCCAATACCGGGAGAGACGAATCCTGTCTAACCGTCACTGCCTCCAAGTGCTTCGGGACTGCACCCAACCACCACCTGTTTGCACGACTCCTTTGAGCCGTGGTAGGGTAGTGATCAAAGTACAGTGGGAACACACTTGAGGCGAAGTGACAGTGTCAAGTCAGCGGACTAAGCTGTACTCATGTCACCTAGGAACTGATAACTGACGATAGGCATAATACCAACTAGTCAGTTCCCGACGAGTCCTGTCCAGTGTACCCGTAACCTAACGAGCACCCGCATACTATCTCAAGTACGACGTACTGACGGCTGTGGGACAGACCGTCTCCCACACTGGGATGAGAAGCGCATGCGCTGGTCTACTCCGGAGTATCGATGCCCTATCTCGATAGTCCTGCGACCAAGGACCTGCATAAGGATGTGCTTATAGATTACCCAGCCCCACTAGTGTGACGGCCATCACATCGCTGGTAATCAAGCAAAGATCCTAAGGGCTCCACTAATGTGTATAGGCGATATACAAAATATAAACACATGTACACATTGAAGTAGAAACAAACCAAGTAGCATACTACTATTTTGAGCAAGATTGTATATACAAGGTGAATATCCCAAGCATCCATTAAGTAATATACAAACTAGTATGATACAGTAATGGCCTCTAGGGCATATACACTAACAATCTCCCACTTGCACTAAGGCCATGTACTGGCGTATCGAAGACCTATCATCTCGATCAGCCGCTCGAACTGAGTCTGGGGCAGGGCCTTGGTGAATGGATCTGCAGTGTTATCTTCTGAAGCGACTCTCCGAACCTCGATCTCCTGGCGATCTACGATCTCCCTGATCAGGTGATACCGCCTCAAGATGTGCCTGGATCTCTGATGGGACCTGGGTTCCTTCGCTAAAGCTATAGCCCCGTTGTTGTCGCAATACAGAGGTATTGGATCAACAATGGACGGAACCACCTGAAGTTCTTTCAAGAACTTCCTCATCCAGACAGCTTCTTTTGCGGCATCAGATGCAGCGATGTATTCCGCTTCCATCGTCGAGTCTGCAACGGTTTCCTGTTTGGAACTCTTCCAACACACCGCCCCTCCATTGAGGGTAAAGACAAAGCCCGACATGGACTTGGAATCATCCTTGTCACTCTGGAAGCTGGAGTCAGCAAAGGCCTCGATCTGGAGGTCCTTTCCGCCATACACCAAGAACATCTCCTTAGTCCTTCTCAGGTACTTGAGAATGTTCTTTACCGCTATCCAGTGTTTCTCCCCAGGGTTTGACTGATACCGGCTTACCACACTCAGTGCATAAGCTACATCCGGTCTGGTACACAACATCGCATACATTATAGAGCCTACCGCAGAAGCGTAGGGTATAATAGACATGCGATCCCTCTCCAAATCAGTCTTGGGAGACATCTCTTTAGAGAGGGTGATCCCGTGACAAGCCGGTAGGTTACCGCGCTTGGAATCTTCCATACTGAATCTTTTCAGTATGGTGTCGATGTACCTGGGCTGAGAAAGTCCTAATATCCTCTTGGATCTGTCACGGTAGATCCGGATACCCAGAATGTACGAGGCATCACCCAGGTCTTTCATGGAGAACCTGTGTGACAAGAACCCCTTGACAGATTGTAGCATAGGAATGTCATTTCCTATTAAGAGAATGTCATCCACGTATAAAACGAGGAATACTACAGTTCTCGCTACAAATCTACTATAGATGCATGGTTCATTTGGATTTTTGATAAAGCCAAATTCTTTGACCATCTCATCAAAGCAGATGTTCCAACTCCGCGATGCCTGCTTTAGTCCATAGATGGACTTAAGCAACTTGCACACTTTTCCGCTGCTCACACTCTGAATGAAACCCTCTGGCTGGTCCATATAGACACACTCCTCTAAATTTCCATTTAGAAAAGCTGTCTTTACGTCCATCTGCCAAATCTCATAATCGTGGAAGGCAGCAATGGCAAGAAGGATCCGAATGGATTTCAGCATGGCTACTGGAGAAAAGGTTTCGTCATAGTCCAAGCCAGGTCTTTGACGGAAACCCTTTGCTACCAGCCTAGCTTTATAGGTCTCAACCTGCCCATCTACACCAATCTTCCTTTTGAAGATCCACTTGCATCCTACGGGTTTTACCCCGTCTGGAGCAACGTCCATACCTTGTTGGTGTACATGGACTCCATTTCGGTCCGCATTGCATCCAGCCATTTCACTGAGTCAACGCTCTGAACGGCCTGCTGGAAGCTAGTAGGCTCATCATAATCTATGATGCAATCCTCTCTATCCCCGTCTATGAGAAAACCGTAGTATCTCTCGGGCGGATGAGTCTGCCTACTACTCCTGCGGAGCGGCGTAGGAATGTCCTGTTCTGTTGAACCCTTTGGTTCCACTAAGCTTTCAGTAACAGTCTGTGGTTCTGGAACTTCTTCCAGTTCTATTGTGCTCCCACTTATCTGGGTTTCTAAAAACTCAGTTTCCAAGAAGCGGGCATGCTGAGAAACAAAAACCTTTTGTTCCTCAGCGGAATAGAAAAGATACCCCCTGGAGTTCCTTGGGTATCCCACAAACTTACACTGTACTGAACGTGCCTCAAGCTTGTCCGCATGCTGCTTTTTTACAAAAGCTGGACATCCCCATACCTTGAGATACTTAAGACAGGGTTTCTTCCCAGTCCACATCTCATATGGGGTGGTAGGCACAGTCTTGGTGGGAGCCTTGTTCAAGAGATACGCAGTTGCTTCTAGCGCATATCCCCAGAATGATCGCGGTAACTCAGCGTTACTCATCATGGACCGCACCATATCCAATAGGGTGCGGTTCCGTCTCTCCGATACACCGTTATGTTGCGGGGTGTATGGAGGAGTAAGCTGAGAGAGAATTCCGTTCTCTTTTAAGTAATTCAGGAATTCGGCACTTAAGTATTCTCCACCTCGATCCGATCTTAGAATCTTAATACTTTTGCCGGTCTGTTTCTCTACTTCATTCTTATACTCCTGGAATTTTCCAAAGGCTTCGGACTTATGTTTCATTAAGAAGACATAACCGTACCTTGAGAAGTCATCCGTAAAAGTAATGAAGTAAGAATGTCCGCTTCGGGCATGTGTAGACATTGGACCGCACACGTCACTGTGTACGAGTCCCAAGAGCTCGCTCGCTCTTACTCCATGTCCAGTAAACGGAGTCTTTGTCATCTTTCCTTTGAGACAGGATTGACAAGTGGCATACGACTGATATTCGAACGCATTCAAATACCCTTCTGTATGTAACTTCGTCAACCTTCTCTCATTGATGTGACCCAGTCTACAATGCCACAAGAAAGTCTGATTTATTTCTGGAGACTTTCTTTTGTGTGTATTCTGGATATTGAAAATCTGTGGTTGGTTCAATACGTATATACCATTACTCAATGTACCTGACCCAATCAGAACTTGATTAAGGTGAATGTTTACAACATTACTTACAAACGCAAATTCATAACCTTCTTTAGAAACTAAAGATACAGAAATGATATTACAAGTTGCGTTGGGTACAAAAAAGCAATTACGCAAAACCAAAATATGTCCATCTGACATTCCCAGGTGATAGTCCCCCACGGCTTTAGCATCCATGCTAGCTCCGTTCGCAACTCTGAGGGTCATGTCACCTGCCTTCAAAACACTACGGTTTCTCAACGCCTGCAAAGAATTACAGATATGAGATCCTGATCCGGTATCCAATACCCAGGAAGTAGAGTTTATTGAAAGACAGTTTTCAATAACATACACACCTGAAGCTGAAGCTGCAACCTGCTTCAATTCCTGTGTTCTGGCCTTCCAGGCCCTGCAATCATTCTTCCAGTGTCCTTTCTTATGACAATAGAAGCATTCTTCCTTATCCACAAGCTTCCCCGCTATCTTTGTTGCTTTACCTTTTCCCTTCGTATCCACCTTACTAACACCGCCCCTTGGTTTGGCGGGGGCCTTCTTCTTCATTCCCTTGGCTTTCGCCTAGGACCTAGAAGAAGATGATCCTCCTACAAACAAAGTGGATGTATCCCTACCTTTCTGTAGGGTGCCCTCTGCGCTCCTCAGCATGTTGAGGAGCTCTGAAAGTTCAACCTCCTTTTCTTGTAAGTTGAAGTTCAGTATGAACTGGGCGTAAGTGGAAGGAAGGGACTGGAGAACTATATCCGTATAGAGTTCAGCCTCCAATGTGGTCCCTAGGTCCGTGAGCTCCTAAATGTAGCCGATCATCTTTAGCACGTGCTCGGCTACCGATGATCCGACGACCATCTTTGCCGAAAACAACTTTTTCGACGCTTCGTATCTTGCGATACGTGATTGCTCTCCATACAGTTCTTTTGTATGGAGAAATATGGATTCAAGGTCCATATTCTCGTGCCTCCTCTGATGTTCGTTGTCCATCGAGGCAAGTACGAGGCACTTGGCTTTCACGCTATCAATCTCCCAAGTCTTGCGGATTTCCTTATCCGCGAAGCTGGAAGTGGGACCAGGGACAGGGGGATCTTTGGTGGTAAGAAGATACCCCAGCTTGTCATAAGTGATTGCTATCTTGACATTCCTGAGCCAATCTTTGTAGTTTGGCCCTGTCAGTTTGTTTTTATCTATGAGTAACTTAAGTCCAGTCATGTTGATTGGTCGCTGCAATTAGGAGAGAGAAGAAGAAACACTCAGCATGATGCTCTTGCAAGTTTAGAGTGGTTTTTAGCTTATCTAAATAGGATGGCTACCACTGTTTCTCGAATCCCTCCTCAAACCATAAAGGAAGAATTAGTCGGGATCAATCCCACCGCACAATACTTGCTTAACCGTTCAGCCAGGCCGGTGTCGGTACTTCGAGGGAGGTTTTCCAACGCTTTCGCGAAGTTCCTTAATTAAAGAACCTCTTTTCCCTGGGGGCGTAGCCCCGCTAACACCTTTCTAGGCACCTACTAGGTTTATAGCATTGATCGATTAGTGAGAAATTTCCCGAGGAGTAGCATATACTCACAGTAGGATCGGGATCCAAATATCATCGCGTGACGAAACTGAAGGAATCCTACCAGAATCATCACACTCCAAATGGTATGCAAATCTAGCAAGTTTCAGTACTTATGAAACTCCCGATGTGGATTTTTGCCCCATGCTCTTATGACCTTGACGAAAGTCAACAAATCATAAGTCACATGTCAAGTTCTGCCCGTCATTATCCAGGTTAATTTGAATCCACCAGTATATACCCTTGACGAAGGTCAACAAGGTAATGCGAATGTCCTAAACCAACGCATCTATCTATGCTACATATGAATACCCAACAGCTACCAATCACTATGCCTTGACGAAGGTCAACAAACACAGCTTGAATACTATTGAATATTCATACGAAACGACGGAGGGCTACAAATGGTTTTGGCAAAACCGTGAACGTAGTGAACTTGATTTGGTCGATGGAACGAGATAGCTTTTAAAAAGAGTGGCTCAAGCTCCGTATTTAAAAGTTGGTTTTGAAAAGAACCGAGTGGTTTTTCGAAAGTGTTCCAACGACTTTAACTTGGTTTATTATCTTGCATTAGTTCTTTTAATGCGTGATATTCTGGCATTAGTTCTTTTAATGCGTCCCATCATTTAATCCTATCATTGCAGAAAACAACCAAAATATGACGTACGCTTATGCCATTCGCATTCGCCACTGGGCCCCGTCATTACCCGTTAGGTTACTTAACTAACGACAGAGCGGGGGCTGGGCTAGCGCGTCTGTAAAACATAAGCAACGCCTAAATAATATCATATATAGATATACTGCAATGATAAACATTTCAGATCACAGATGAATACATTGGATATACTAGGAATCCGTAATTCGTACGAGCCTGTAACGAAAACAGATTACACGGTCGCGGTGAATAGCCAATACCCCACCCAAGACCCCTACGGGTGCGGCAAACTACCCGCCAAGTACCCAAAGCGTAGCAACCTCCCTCATCTCCATGAGTAGGCCACTCGACACTTCGGCATACCCGGTAGTTCGTGCACCCCCTCCATGGGTCTATCCTAGGAGAAAAAACAGTAAAAAGAAATTATACAATGACGGCTACAACCCCGACCCGGTTGTGCGGCCATACAAATAATTATTACATCAATTTACAAATTTACATGAATTGAAAGAAAAGAAAACTCTCGTCTCACAACCCCCGGCTATTCACCCGCGACAATCCAACATATTCATATACACATTCCAGCACATTACAGACCACAGATTTGTATAACCCCCACTAATCGATATATAGCGATTAGTAGACGTTCAATACAAATATCACATTACAGAAAACCCGTTAGCTTAAGTCTTTTAGAAGTTCGATCAAAAATACGGATTTTCGGGACCCCAAAATAAAATTTTCGTTCTGGAAAATCTGGGCAGAAAATATATATATCAAAAATCCCAAAATACCCCAATGAGCAATCTGCAAAAAATAAAACCCATGACCGAGTCAACTCGGCCGCGTTTCCGCGGCGGGAGCATGCTCCCGCCGCGGAACCGCGGCGCTTTGATCGAGTCAGGGGCCCAAATTTTTGCAGTTTCTTTAAAAAAGCCTGAGTCGATTTGTGGTGTATTTCAAAAAAGTTTTCCAGCACTTTTAAAATCGACAGAAAGTTTAAAATTCCGGGGTTCGTTTCGGGACTTTTTCGTTGATCGATCTTCTAGTTACTTGCTAACATGTTAGATAGAGTTTAACTAGGCTCTGATACCACTGTAAGTCCATGCTACCTCTCCCGGTACTTTCGGGAATGCGGAATTTGGTAAAAAACGATTTTTACGGAGGTGGTAACATGGACCTATAACCCGGATCTTGGTTAAACATCTATCTAACATCCTAACTATGAGTTTCTAGCTACTCGGTTAGGGGGTTATACCTTGCTTGTCTTGAACTCCTTCGTCTTCAAGCTCCGATGGTGGTCCAGATTGGCTTCTTCTCGTCGTCTCCGTACGCCGAAGATAGATCCACCTGAAAGCTCCAACCTTTAGCTCCTTCTTCGTTCTTTGAAGAAACTAGTTCACTTGGTTTGCTAAACCTAGTGAACAAGAATGAGTAGAGAATAGTTTGTGTGGGATTTTATTTATGGTTCTAGATTCTCAACTCATGAGACAAGAGAACCATAGATTAAAGAGAGGGAGCAAGAGCAAGAGGGTGAGAGCAAAAATGGAGAGCTCAAGAACAAGAGAGAGAATGAGCAAGAAAGAATGAGCAACTCTTTTGTCTTTCACCCTCTCATAATCCAAAGTAATCATAACTCATCATATCAACAAAAGTCTTATGTGATGGTTGAAGCAACCACAACCATATCATATCATGCACTCATTTTACACAAATGAGAAAGCAAGTAAATGTCTTTGCCATGAAATGATGGCTATGGTTATCATGATGGTCAACTAGTCAAGCCTAGTCAACCGGTCCACAAAGTCAACAAGTCAACAAAAGTCAACAAGTCAACAAAGTCAACAAAAGTCAACAACCATGTCACCATAATACTTAATTAATATAATAGTTAATCACATATCATATTCTCATTAGGGTTGATCAAAAGGTCAAATAGTCAACGGTCAACTGTCAACAACCCTAATTAGAATCCGCTGCCTCTGCCTCCCTGTCAACTGTGCATACACACCCGCATCCGCGTTCCGAGGAACACGAATGCAAACTGGATAAATCCAATCCCATAAAGTACACTAGGATCTGGCTTAAACCAAAGCCCGCTAGTGTAAACTGTCCGGACACTGTACGTGCACAAGTGCACGGATGTGACCGAACCCTGTCGCAAAACCATGCGACCTGTCGCAATACCATGCGACCTCTACTCTTTTGCCTAAAGGCGAAAAGCTTTCTGTGTGGGACTCTAAAGACTCGACACTACGCTGGCAGTGGGTTTAACCACAGACCGCAAGCGGCACTAGCTGTGCGTAACGGTCCCCAGGTAATGCCGATAAGAAGACCGACGAGGCGAAACCCATCTGAACTCCTACTGAGCCTGAGTGTGACATTCTCCGTACAGTCCGGTCTGTTCGTCTGATACATCGCATGGCGGGCCTAGGGGGCGGTAAACGTCAGTCCCCCAATAGCGGTACAAGTCGTGCCGGAGTGAAGCCCAAAACACCCTGAGATAACACTGGAAGCCTACCAGTATATCTCGTTTGCCCTGGCCAGGGACTACTCGTGTAATGGCTCTCCTAGACACAGCGCGATGTCAACCCCCAATACCGGGAGAGACGAATCATGTCTAACCGTCACTGCCTCCAAGTGCTTCGGGACTGCACCCAACCACCACCTGTTTGCACGACTCCTTTGAGCCGTGGTAGGGTAGTGATCAAAGTACAGTGGGAACACACTCGAGGCGAAGTGACAGTGTCAAGTCAGCGGACTAAGCTGTACTCATGTCACCTGGGAACTGATAACTGACGATAGGCATAATACCAACTAGTCAGTTCCCGACGAGTCCTGTCCAGTGTACCCGTAACCTAACGAGCACCCGCATACAATCTCAAGTACGACGTACTGACGGCTGTGGGACAGACCGTCTCCCACACTGGGATGAGAAGCGCATGCGCTGGTCTACTCCGGAGTATCGATGCCCTATCTCGATAGTCCTGCGACCAAGGACCTGCATAAGGATGTGCTTATAGATTACCCAGCCCCACTAGTGTGACGGCCATCACATCGCTGGTAATCAAGCAAAGATCCTAAGGGCTCCACTAATGTGTATAGGCGATATACAAAATATAAACACATGTACACATTGAAGTAGAAACAAACCAAGTAGCATACTACTATTTTGAGCAAGATTGTATATACAAGGTGAATATCCCAAGCATCCATTAAGTAATATACAAACTAGTATGATACAGTAATGGCCTCTAGGGCATATACACTAACAATCTCCCACTTGCACTAAGGCCATGTACTGGCGTATCGAAGACCTATCATCTCGATCAGCCGCTCGAACTGAGTCTGGGGCAGGCCCTTGGTGAATGGATCTGCAGTGTTATCTTCTGAAGCGACTCTCCGAACCTCGATCTCCTGGCGATCTACGATCTCCCTGATCAGGTGATACCGCCTCAAGATGTGCCTGGATCTCTGATTGGACCTGGGTTCCTTCGCTAAAGCTATAGCCCCGTTGTTGTCGCAATACAGAGGTATTGGATCAACAATGGACGGAACCACCTGAAGTTCTTTCAAGAACTTCCTCATCCAGACAGCTTCTTTTGCGGCATCAGATGCAGCGATGTATTCCGCTTCCATCGTCGAGTCTGCAACGGTTTCCTGTTTGGAACTCTTCCAACACACCGCCCCTCCATTGAGGGTAAAGACAAAGCCCGACATGGACTTGGAATCATCCTTGTCACTCTGGAAGCTGGAGTCAGCAAAGGCCTCGATCTGGAGGTCCTTTCCGCCATACACCAAGAACATCTCCTTAGTCCTTCTCAGGTACTTGAGAATGTTCTTTACCGCTATCCAGTGTTTCTCCCCAGGGTTTGACTGATACCGGCTTACCACACTCAGTGCATAAGCTACATCCGGTCTGGTACACAACATCGCATACATTATAGAGCCTACCGCAGAAACGTAGGGTATAATAGACATGCGATCCCTCTCCAAATCAGTCTTGGGAGACATCTCTTTAGAGAGGGTGATCCCGTGACAAGCCGGTAGGTTACCGCGCTTGGAATCTTCCATACTGAATCTTTTCAGTATGGTGTCGATGTACCTGGGCTGAGAAAGTCCTAATATCCTCTTGGATCTGTCACGGTAGATCCGGATACCCAGAATGTACGAGGCATCACCCAGGTCTTTCATGGAGAACCTGTGTGACAAGAACCCTTTGACAGATTGTAGCATAGGAATGTCATTTCCTATTAAGAGAATGTCATCCACGTATAAAACGAGGAATACTACAGTTCTCGCTACAAATCTACTATAGATGCATGGTTCATTTGGATTTTTGATAAAGCCAAATTCTTTGACCATCTCATCAAAGCAGATGTTCCAACTCCGCGATGCCTGCTTTAGTCCATAGATGGACTTAAGCAACTTGCACACTTTTCCGCTGCTCCCACTCTGAATGAAACCCTCTGGCTGGTCCATATAGACACACTCCTCTAAATTTCCATTTAGAAAAGCTGTCTTTACGTCCATCTGCCAAATCTCATAATCGTGGAAGGCAGCAATGGCAAGAAGGATCCGAATGGATTTCAGCATGGCTACTGGAGAAAAGGTTTCGTCATAGTCCAAGCCAGGTCTTTGACGGAAACCCTTTGCTACCAGCCTAGCTTTATAGGTCTCAACCTGCCCATCTACACCAATCTTCCTTTTGAAGATCCACTTGCATCCTACGGGTTTTACCCCGTCTGGAGCAACGTCCATACCTTGTTGGTGTACATGGACTCCATTTTGGTCCGCATTGCATCCAGCCATTTCACTGAGTCAACGCTCTGAACGGCCTGCTGGAAGCTAGTAGGCTCATCATAATCTATGATGCAATCCTCTCTATCCCCGTCTATGAGAAAACCGTAGTATCTCTCGGGCGGATGAGTCTGCCTACTACTCCTGCGGAGCGGCGTAGGAATGTCCTGTTTTGTTGAACCCTCTGGTTCCACTAAGCTTTCAGTAACAGTCTATGGTTCTGGAACTTCTTCCAGTTCTATTGTGCTCCCACTTATCTGGGTTTCTAAAAACTCAGTTTCCAAGAAGCGGGCATGCTGAGAAACAAAAACCTTTTGTTCCTCAGCGGAATAGAAAAGATACCCCCTGGAGTTCCTTGGGTATCCCACAAACTTACACTGTACTGAACGTGCCTCAAGCTTGTCCGCATGCTGCTTTTTTACAAAAGCTGGACATCCCCATACCTTGAGATACTTAAGACAGGGTTTCTTCCCAGTCCACATCTCATATGGGGTGGTAGGCACAGTCTTGGTGGGAGCCTTGTTCAAGAGATACGCAGTTGCTTCTAGCGCATATCCCCAGAATGATCGCGGTAACTCAGCGTTACTCATCATGGACCGCACCATATCCAATAGGGTGCGGTTCCGTCTCTCCGATACACCGTTATGTTGCGGGGTGTATGGAGGAGTAAGCTGAGAGAGAATTCCGTTCTCTTTTAAGTAATTCAGGAATTCGGCACTTAAGTATTCTCCACCTCGATCCGATCTTAGAATCTTAATACTTTTGCCGGTCTGTTTCTCTACTTCATTCTTATACTCCTGGAATTTTCCAAAGGCTTCGGACTTATGTTTCATTAAGAAGACATAACCGTACCTTGAGAAGTCATCCGTAAAAGTAATGAAGTAAGAATGTCCGCTTCGGGCATGTGTAGACATTGGACCGCACACGTCACTGTGTACGAGTCCCAAGAGCTCGCTCGCTCTTACTCCATGTCCAGTAAACGGAGTCTTTGTCATCTTTCCTTTGAGACAGGATTGACAAGTGGCATACGACTGATATTCGAACGCATTCAAATACCCTTCTGTATGTAACTTCATCAACCTTCTCTCATTGATGTGACCCAGTCTACAATGCCACAAGAAAGTCTGATTTATTTCTGGAGACTTTCTTTTGTGTGTATTCTGGACATTGAAAATCTGTGGTTGGTTCAATACGTATATACCATTACTCAATGTACCTGACCCAATCAGAACTTGATTAAGGTGAATGTTTACAACATTACTTACAAACGCAAATTCATAACCTTCTTTAGAAACTAAAGATACAGAAATGATATTACAAGTTGCGTTGGGTACAAAAAAGCAATTACGCAAAACCAAAACATGTCCATCTGACATTCCCAGGTGATAGTCCCCCACGGCTTTAGCATCCATGCTAGCTCCGTTCGCAACTCTGAGGGTCATGTCACCTGCCTTCAAAACACTACGGTTTCTCAACGCCTGCAAAGAATTACAGATATGAGATCCTGATCCGGTATCCAATACCTAGGAAGTAGAGTTTATTGAAAGACAGTTTTCAATAACATACACACCTGAAGCTGAAGCTGCAACCTGTTTCAATTCCTGTGTTCTGGCCTTCCAGGCCCTGCAATCATTCTTCCAGTGTCCTTTCTTATGACAATAGAAGCATTCTTCCTTATCCACAAGCTTCCCCGCTATCTTTGTTGCTTTACCTTTTCCCTTCATATCCACCTTACTAACACCGCCCCTTGGTTTGGCGGGGGCCTTCTTCTTCTTTCCCTTGGCTTTCGCCTTGGACCTAGAAGAAGATGATCCTCCTACAAACAAAGTGGATGTATCCCTACCTTTCTGTAGGGTGCCCTCTGCGCTCCTCAGCATGTTGAGGAGCTCTGAAAGTTCAACCTCCTTTTCTTGTAAGTTGAAGTTCAGTATGAACTGGACGTAAGTGGAAGGAAGGGACTGGAGAACTATATCCGTATAGAGTTCAGCCTCCAATGTGGTCCCTAGGTCCGCGAGCTCCTCAATGTAGCCGATCATCTTTAGCACGTGCTCGGCTACCGATGATCCGACGGCCATCTTTGCCGAAAACAACTTTTTCGACGCTTCGTATCTTGCGATACGTGATTGCTCTCCATACAGTTCTTTTGTATGGAGAAATATGGATTCAAGGTCCATATTCTCGTGCCTCCTCTGATGTTCGTTGTCCATCGAGGCAAGTACGAGGCACTTGGCCTTCGCGCTATCAATCTCCCAAGTCTTGCGGATTTCCTTATCCGCGACGCTGGAAGTGGGACCAGGGACAAGGGGAGCTTTGGTGGTAAGAAGATAGCCCAGCTTGTCATAAGTGATTGCTATCTTGACATTCCTGAGCCAATCTTTGTAGTTTGGCCCTGTCAGTTTGTTTTTATCTAGGAGTAACTTAAGTCCAGTCATGTTGATTGGTCGCTGCAATTAGGAGAGAGAAGAAGAAACACTCAGCATGATGCTCTTGCAAGTTTAGAGTGGTTTTTAGTTTGTCTAAACAGGATGGCTCCCACTGTTTCTCGAATCCCTCCTCAAACCATAAAGGAAGAATTAGTCGGGATCAATCCCACCGCACAATACTTGCTTAACCGTTCAGCCAGGCCGGTGTCGGTACTTCGAGGGAGGTTTTCCAACGCTTTCGCGAAGTTCCTTAATTAAAGAACCTCTTTTCCCTGGGGGCGTAGCCCCGCTAACACCTTTCTAGGCACCTACTAGGTTTATAGCATTGATCGATTAGTGAGAAATTTCCCGAGGAGTAGCATATACTCACAGTAGGATCGGGATCCAAATATCATCGCGTGACGAAACTGAAGGAATCCTACCAGAATCATCACACTCCAAATGGTATGCAAATCTAGCAAGTTTCAGTACTTATGAAACTCCCGATGTGGATTTTTGCCCCATGCTCTTATGACCTTGACGAAGGTCAACAAATCATAAGTCACATGTCAAGTTCTGCCCGTCATTATCCAGGTTAATTTGAATCCACCCGTATATACCCTTGACGAAGGTCAACAAGGTAATGCGAATGTCCCAAACCAACGCATCTATCTATGCTACATATGAATACCCAACAGCTACCAATCACTATGCCTTGACGAAGGTCAACAAACACAGCTTGAATACTATTGTATATTCAAACGAAACGACGGAGGGCTACGAATGGTTTTGGCAAAACCGTGAACGTAGTGAACTTGATTTGGTCGATGGAACGAGATAGCTTTTAAAAGGAGTGGCTCAAGCTCCGTATTTAAAAGTTGGTTTTGAAAAGAACCGAGTGGTTTTTCGAAAGTGTTCCAACGACTTTAACTTGGTTTATTATCTTGCATTAGTTCTTTTAATGCGTGATATTCTTGCATTAGTTCTTTTAATGCGTCCCATCATTTAATCATATCATTGCAGAAAACAACCAAAATATGACGTACGCTTATGCCATTCGCATTCGCCACTGGGCCCCGTCATTACCCGTTAGGTTACTTAACTAACGACAGAGCGGGGGCTGGGCTAGCGCGTCTGTAAAACATAAGCAACGCCTAAATAATATCATATATAGATATACTGCAATGATAAACATTTCAGATCACAGATGAATACATTGGATATACTGGGAATCCGTAATTCGTACGAGCCTGTAACGAAAACAGATTACACGGTCGCGGTGAATAGCCAATACCCCACCCAAGACCCCTACGGGTGCGGCAAACTACCCGCCAAGTACCCGAAGCGTAGCAACCTCCCTCATCTCCATGAGTAGGCCACTCGACACTTCGGCATACCCGGTAGTTCGTGCACCCCCTCCATGGGTCTATCCTAGGAGCAAAAACAGTAAAAAGAAATTATACAATGACGGCTACAACCCCGACCCGGTTGTGCGGCCATACAAATAATTATTACATCAATTTACAAATTTACATGAATTGAAAGAAAAGAAAACTCTCGTCTCACAACCCCCGGCTATTCACCCGCGACAATCCAACATATTCATATACACATTCCAGCACATTACAGATCACAGATTTGTATAACCCCCACTAATCGACATATAGCGATTAGTAGACGTTCAATACAAATATCACATTACAGAAAACCCGTTAGCTTAAGCCTTTTAGAAGTTCGATCAAAAATACGGATTTTCGGGACCCCAAAATAAAATTTTCATTCTGGAAAATCTGGGCAGAAAATATATATATCAAAAATCCCAAAATACCCCAATGAGCAATCTGCAAAAAATAAAACCCATGACCGAGTCAACTCGGCCGCGGAACCGCGGCGCTTTGATCGAGTCAGGGGCCCAAATTTTTGCAGTTTCTTTAAAAAAGCCTGAGTCGATTTGTGGTGTATTTCAAAAAAGTTTTCCAGCACTTTTAAAATCGACAGAAAGTTTAAAATTCCGGGGTTCGTTTCGGGACTTTTTCGTTGATCGATCTTCTAGTTACTTGCTAACATGTTAGATAGAGTTTAACTAGGCTCTGATACCACTGTAAGTCCATGCTACCTCTCCCGGTACTTTCGGGAATGCGGAATTTGGTAAAAAACGATTTTTACGGAGGTGGTAACATGGACCTATAACCCGGATCTTGGTTAAACATCTATCTAACATCCTAACTATGAGTTTCTAGCTACTCGGTTAGGGGGTTATACCTTGCTTGTCTTGAACTCCTTCATCTTCAAGCTCCGATGGTGGTCTGGATTGGCTTCTTCTCGTCGTCTCCGTACGCCGAAGATAGATCCACCAGAAAGCTCCAACCTTTAGCTCCTTCTTCGTTCTTTGAAGAAACTAGTTCACTTGGTTTGCTAAACCTAGTGAACTAGAATGAGTAGAGAATAGTTTGTGTGGGATTTTATCTGTGGTTCTTGATTCTCAACTCATGAGACAAGAGAACCATAGATTAAAGAGAGGGAGCAAGAGCAAGAGGGTGAGAGCAAAAATGGAGAGCTCAAGAACAAGAGAGAGAATGAGCAAGAAAGAATGAGCAACTCTTTTGTCTTTCACCCTCTCATAATCCAAAGTAATCATAACTCATCATATCAACAAAAGTCTTATGTGATGGTTGAAGCAACCATAACCATATCATATCATGCACTCATTTTACACAAATGAGCAAGCAAGTAAAAGTCTTTGCCATGAAATGATGGCTATGGTTATCATGATGGTCAACTAGTCAAGCCTAGTCAACCGGTCAACAAAGTCAACAAGTCAACAAAAGTCAACAACCATGTCACCATAATACTTAATTAATATAATAGTTAATCACATATCATATTCTCATTAGGATTGATCAAAAGGTCAAATAGTCAACGGTCAACTGTCAACAACCCTAATGAGAATCCACTGCCTCTGCCTCCCTGTCAACTGTGCATACACACCCGCATCCGCGTTCCGAGGAACACGAATGCAAACTGGATAAATCCAATCCCATAAAGTTCACTAGGATCTGGTTTAAACCAAAGCCCGCTAGTGTAAACTGTCCGGACACTGTACGTGCACAAGTGCACGGATGTGACCGAACCCTGTCGCAAAACCATGCGACCTGTCGCAATACCATGCGACCTCTACTCTTTTGCCTAAAGGAGAAAAGCTTTCTATGTGGGACTCTAAAGACTCGACACTACGCTGGCAGTGGGTTTAACCACAGACCGCAAGCGGCACTAGCTGTGCGTAACGGTCCCCAGGTAATGCCGATAAGAAGACCGACGAGGCGAAACCCATCTGAACTCCTACTGAGCCTGAGTGTGACATTCTCCGTACAGTCCGGTCTGTTCGTCTGATACATCGCATGGCGGGCCTAGAGGGCGGTTAACGTCAGTCCCCCAATAGCGGTACAAGTCATGCCGGAGTGAAGCCCAAAACACCCTGAGATAACACTGGAAGCCTACCAGTATATCTCGTTTGCCCTGGCCAGGGACTACTCGTGTAATGGCTCTCCTAGACACAGCGCGATGTCAACCCCCAATACCGGGAGAGACGAATCCTGTCTAACCGTCACTGCCTCCAAGTGCTTCGGGACTGCACCCAACCACCACCTGTTTGCACGACTCCTTTGAGCCGTGGTAGGGTAGTGATCAAAGTACAGTGGGAACACACTCGAGGCGAAGTGACAGTGTCAAGTCAGCGGACTAAGCTGTACTCATGTCACCTGGGAACTGATAACTGACGATAGGCATAATACCAACTAGTCAGTTCCCGACGAGTCCTGTCCAGTGTACCCGTAACCTAACGAGCACCCGCATACTATCTCAAGTACGACGTACTGACGGCTGTGGGACAGACCGTCTCCCACACTGGGATGAGAAGCGCATGCGCTGGTCTACTCCGGAGTATCGATGCCCTGTCTCGATATTCCTGCGACCAGGGACCTGCATAAGGATGTGCTTATAGATTACCCAGCCCCACTAGTGTGACGGCCATCACATCGCTGGTAATCAAGCAAAGATCCTAAGGGCTCCACTAATGTGTATAGGCGATATACAAAATATAAACACATGTACACATTGAAGTAGAAACAAACCAAGTAGCATACTACTATTTTGAGCAAGATTGTATATACAAGGTGAATATCCCAAGCATCCATTAAGTAATATACAAACTAGTATGATACAGTAATGGCCTCTAGGGCATATACACTAACAGACGAGGCCTTCTGTGGTATGGCGGAGGGATGGTCCTCCTCTTACCAAGCCTTCTTTTTCTCTTGTCGGCAAGAGTAGTCTTTGTTGATCACAGAATCTTGGATTTTCCGCCAGACTGTGTGGATTTTAGAGGACAGCCACTGAAGGGGCTTCTCCGGCTTTGCTCACATCATATTTTCAGCAGGCGGGGGAGATTTCTTCAGTACCGCAGTTGGAGAGTTCTTTCGCACCCTCCTAAGCAGGTCAAAACTGTTCCCGGTTGGAACAGCAGCGTCAACTTCCACCATTAGAGCTGGTGGAGTATGTCCAGAGGGGGAGTTGGCCCCAGGTTTCCTCACTCGGCGCCAGTGTGGACGTCGAGCATGTCTTGCAGACGAGACCACCTCAGTTGTGAGAGCGGCTCCGTCATGCCCCCGGCTTTGATGGGGGCTGTTGTTAGTGCCAGCCTGTCGAAGACTGCCGTCTGTTGAGAGGGAACGACCAATCTGTCATAGATCGACTTTCTGGTAGGGGAAGCACTTTTGACGACTTCACCCGTAGCAGGAGTTAGGAAGACTATCCGTTTTGGAATAGCCTTTACATGTATCGCGAGCCTTTTTGCGGGCCCACTTTAGTTCTTACCAAGCAAGTCGAAGACTGAGGTGGCAGACTTGGATGACCCGTTGAAAGAGGCCGTAGTGGTTGCAAGTCGATCGAAGACCGACTTCTACGGAGCTTCTTGTGGTGGAACTGGGGCACTGAAGCTTGCTGGCGGGAGCATGGTCCCGAAGAACAATCCAGTGGTAGCCTGAGTCACCTGTTCTACTGGGATTGAAAAGATGCAGGCCGCATTTGGCCCGTATGTCATTCCTCCAGTGGGGGCGGAGCGGGAGTTGCTGTTGCAGGAAGCCATTGATTTCCTGCACAGGAGCAAGACACCAAATCTTAGTAACTTGAATCCAAGGGCAACCATAGAAAACTGTGATTTTGTTCGCGAACACGACACATGAAGTGTGGAGTGGAAAGATGAAAAGGTCCCACCGGACGTACCGGAATCTGTTCATCGCCGAAAACAGAGACGAAACTGGGATGGATCGCCTTGCCTGAGTTTAGGGGAAGATGCTATTTGGTTTTTTCCGTCCACCTCTCCGAAGATTCTAAGTTGATTTATGGCATCGTATATCATAGGTTTGGATGGATGCTGCTGATGTAGCAAACTTCATCAGATTCCCCCTCATTTTAATAAGGTTTTTTTTGTGGGGACGTTTTTCCCTACAGGCGCAAGTCACTACAGTTAATTACGTTACCGCAACGCGATAACCACTTTCTCCTGCTCCGGAAGTTCGCTTCGTGTCGTGTATGTTTGTTTTATTTTTGATTTCCCATGAATTGTATACGGAGACTAATTTATGTTGTCGCCCGTAGGGCGTGGATTAATCCAAATCCGTATATCTTAGATTTGGGTTTGTTTTTAAAGATCGTTAATCTGGTTTGAGATTAAGATCAACTTAAATGTATGTATGTGGTTGGGGCTCGGTTGGTTTTTTGTTAAGGATACGTTAGTCCAATTTGAGACTAGGATCTACTTAACAAGGTCTTAGGACCTTTTTTGTTTAAGATCCAATAAGAGAGCGTTTGGGCTCTGTTGTCTTAGTTTTAGGACATTTCGGTCCGTTGTCGCCATTTTGGAGGCGGAGTTTAGTTTAAGGGCATTTCGGTCTGTTGTTAGTTGAAGAACGTTTCGGTCCATTATTGCCATTTTGGAGGCGTGGTTTAGTTTGAGGATATCTCGGCCTGATGTTAGTTTAAGGACATTTCGGTCCGTTGTCGCCATTTTGGAGGCGAGATTTAGTTTGAGGACGTCTCGGTCTGTTGTTAGTTTGAGGACGCCTCGGTCCGTTGTCGCCATTTTGGAGGCGGAGTTTAGTTTAAGGACATTTCGGTCTATTGTCCATCTTGCGTGCACGTGTATTTGCTACGTGACGGGATGAACAGCGATGATAGAGAATGTACCCAGTTTGGGGTACGATCTGATTTGAGGTGTGCACGTCAGTTTGGAAGTGCACCAAAAAGTCGTTAGTAGCCGGGGCACGCCACCTCTATGAAGACGTTGAGAAATTACAACGACATGTATCAGAGGAATAGAGAGATGGACCCTTGAACCAATTCCCATATTAGGAAAAAGGGGAGATATAGTGAACCTAGGAATCGTTAGTCATATTTTGAGACTAAGATTACCTTACGAGATGTAGGATGAATATAGTTTTGGATATCATCAATGAGAGATCATCAGTAATGTTAGAGACTAAGGTCAGTTTGGAAAACATGAGCATAGAGGCTCGATCGGTTGAGGATCAACGAGGCTTTGACCTCGGGAAAATTTAGCCAATTTGGAGCTAGGTCTGGGTCTCCATAGTTACCCAACAGTGCTAAGCACTGGTATATACAGCACTCACGTGTACCCATATGAGGTGTTGAATCAGTGTTAAACATTGAACTTCGGAGGCGCTAACGTGTGAACACGTGAGTCGTCCCAAAGATGGGTATTTCTCTTTGGGTTTTATTCCCTATTTTTATTTATAAGTGCTAATCACTTGGCTCTTGTGGCGCTCACGTGTGAACACGTGAGGCGTCCCAAAAATGGGCACTGCCCTTTGGGTTTTATTCCCTCTTCCTTCTTTTTTTATAAGTGCTAAGCACTTGGTTCTTGTGGCGCTCACGTGTGAACACGTGAGGCGCCCCAAAAATGGGCACTACCCTTTGGGTTTTATTCCCACTTTCTTCTTCTATTTTTTATAAGTGTTAAACACTTGGTTCTTGTGGCGCTCACGTGTGAACACGTGAAGCACCCCAAAAATGGGCACTGCCCTTTGGGTTTTATTCCCTCTTTCTTCTTTTTTTTTATAAGTGCTAAGCACTTAGTTCTTATGGAAACACATGACTGTCGTAGAAACACGTGAGGCATTCTGGGCCGCTCTGTTGTTTAGAGATTTTGATCTCTCATTAATGACATTTCTAGTCATTAGGATTCAGGTTTGGAAGGACTCAGATCATTATCATCGTTTGGGCTGAGGGATCAAGTTCGCCTCTTATTTTTCCAAGAATCAAATTCTTAATATAGGGTTAAACCATAGTTTTCAGAGGAATTAAATTCCCATTTGTTTTTTTGTAAGAGTTAAACTCTTTGAACTCAATTCTTTCCCCTAAATTTTAAATCTATATGACAAAATCTTCCCGATGAGAATTAAATTCTCAACTTGTGGAGAGATCTGCTTCTACAGATCTCAACCAGAGAAAGCACTAAGTTTTTATATGAAGAGTTAAACCCTTAAAAGTCCAAAAAGAGATAGAACAATATCTGTATTTTTTTCTTCTCTTTACCTAGAATGTTTTGACGAAACGAGTCTTTACTGAGAATTAAATTCTCTTTTCTTTTATTCTCTTTTTGTTTTTCGTAAAAACTATCCTCTCCTACTTTTTTTCTTCTCGTTCTTCTCATTTTTTTAACTCTCTCATTTTCTTCTTTTCACTCTCTGCCCCTCTATCTAATCTCCATGCATCTATTTATAGGAGAAAGAAAGAGATCAATTTGTTGAGGAAGTCTCTCATTGAGAGATCATAATTGATTTTATAATCAATCATGATGATCTTTTAGATCAATCGGTGAATTTTATTCACGTTGGATTTTTAATCCAAAGACTCTCTGTTTAACAGAGAAGATTTCTTCTTTATTTTACAAGATTAGGAAATATTTTCCTAAGATAGAATTTTATTCTATCAGATGGTCGGTTGGTGGTTTTATAATCATCGTTGAATCCTTGATCCAAGAGTCTTCTGTTTAACAGAGAAGATCTTTCTAATTTTAAGAATGATCAAGGAAATATTTCCACATAGAATTTAATTCTATCGGATGGTTCATCCAAGATTATCTGTTAGAGAAGGATCTTTCCATATTAGAAAGATTCAAGGAAATATTTCCCAAAAAGAATTTAATTCTATTGCATAGAATTTAATTCTATCAGCTGCGAGGGTTTTAAACCCGCTCACGTGTAGCACGTGATTCCCAATAGAGCTGAGCTTGTTCGCTTATATACAAAAGCATATGAGCGCATCACGTGTTAACACGTGTGCCTGTTTAGCTTGTCATTTGTTTTAGTGTAGCGTCTATATGCTTTACATATAGGTGCTGACGTGTTTACACGTGAGATTTGCACAGTGGGGATTCCCCCCATTCTCTTTCTATATGTTTATTATTATTATTATTTATTATGAGGGAAAATACGTCCAAATAGTCTCTAGGCTGTAGATGTGTCATCAAGACTTAGTTATTCTTTTGACGAAGTGTGGTGGGAAAATATGGTTCCCTTTCTTTCATTTGTGCTCATGGATTATATACAAGAGTCAATATGGACCTCCTTTCACAGTAGAAAATTTTTATTTTATTATTTATTTTTTATTTATTTCCGCGATCCTCTATTTTTTCTGCTATTATATCGCAAAAGTCGCGATTGCCTATTCACGGTGCCCAATCATTTCAGCTATACCAATTTTATTTTTGCTTGCTATTTTTATTGCAAGTTTGGAATCTGATACCAATCTTAGCATCAGCATCGCTTCAACTGGAATATTTCCAGGAACGAATCACCATTTACCTTTGTTGATTTGAACAAAGGAGGCTTAGTAAGTAAGGTTGGGATCCTATTGACTAAGACTTTTTGAATTTATGAACCATAAAGGTCTCATAAAGATATTTCTCCCTATGAGACGTGAGGATCTAGCAGATGTATTTTCTCCTTAGGAGTCGTGGGAATCCCTAAGTGTGTTTTCTCTTATAAGTCGTAAGAATTTTACAAGGATGTTTTCTCCTTGTAAGTCGAGAGGGCTTACAAGCGTCGTTTACAATATGGGGATATTTCTCGCCATTGGTGAAACTTTGTGGAGAAGATATTTATTTATACCTATGAATTGTATACAAGAGTCGATATTGGACCACTTGTAGGGAAGAAAAGTTTTGTGGGGTTTTGGTGGCTTAAGAACAGGTTCAAATCCCCGTATCTTAAGGTTTTTGAATTTTATAAGCCGTGAGAGTCTTATAGAGGGTATATTCTCCTTACAAGTCGTGAGGATCTCGTAAGTGCATTTTCTTCTTAGGAATCGTGTGGATTTCTAAGTGTGTTGCTCCTTTGTAAGTTGTAAGGATCTCATGCAGGTGTTTTCTCCTTCCAAAGTCGTGAGGACTTTGTTAGTGCATTTTTTTAACGAGTTTGCACCCTTTCGGGTTTTCACTAGCTCGCCGGCAGTCCTACTGTTTTTACTCATGACACCCTTTCGGGTTTTCAGCCATGCCCATTTCGCTTGTGGACATACTTTTTTTTAGAGTCCCGTAAGGTAACACATCATTAGTTGTAGGCCCCGAACTTTTTCGAAGGACTAGATCATGTGGTATCTAAGAGAGTTATGAACCGTTTATACCCGTGGATTGTATACGGTAATCAATATGGGGATCCATCGTAGGGTTAAACGTATTAGTTTAAGGACATGTCGGTCCATTATCGTCGTATTTTGGGGTGAGTTTTTAGTTTAAGGACTTTTCAGTCCAATATCGCAGTGTTTTAGGGCGAAATGCTAGTTTAGGGACGTTCTGGTCCATTGTCGCCGTTTTTAAGGAGACGGGGATTTTTTGATACTACTCTCAGAGTTCTGACTTAGGAAGATAGTGAACGGATACAAGCGTCGTCATCTATCATTGACTTAAGTCATGACCCGTTAAGCGTGGTACTTTTTGAGGAATCGATCGTTTATTGGCTAGAAGGGTCTTTTTCCATGCATATCCATGAGCAGGTAAGCTCAATCTTGGTAAACATTGTCTATAATGTACGGGTCTTCATAGTTCGGCTCGAACTTTTCCCGTTTTGCACGATTGGGGATCATTAGTCTTTTGACGACTAGCACGAGTTCGCCTTGGCAGAATGTTCTCGGTTCGGTCAATCTTTCATATGATCATGTCATCCTTGCCTTAAAAACCTCCAGATTTTGCTGTGCTATAAGGCGGGTTTCATCGAGGGTGTTGAGCTTCTCGAGCCTAAGATGAGTATTTTCTTCATCTGTCAGCTCGTATTGAACTGGCATTCGTAAAGAGGGTAGTTCTATCTCCAGTGGGAGCACTACTTCCGCGCCAAACAACAACACGTATGGTGTTGTATTTGTGGCCATCTTGAACGTTGTTCGGTTCGCCCACAGTGCTTCATGCATCCTTTTGTGCCAGTCTTTTTTGTTTCTGGACACTGTCATTTTTATAATCTTGGTCAAAGTCTTGTTGAAGGTTTCAGCTAGACCGTTCACCCGAGGATTATAGACTAAATAGTATCTCCAATCTATTTTATGTTGCTATGCGAAGAGGCTGATTTTATGGTTTCTGTAAGCTAGTCCATTATCCGAGATAATGCATCGCAGAGTGCCGAACCGATAGATGGCATGTGTTTTGAAGAAGTGGAGGATATTCTCCGTCTTCACCTCCCTTAGTGGTACTGCCTCAACCCAGTAAGAGAAGTAATCGGTCGTTGCCAATATAAACCGATGTCCTTTGGATGATGCCGGTTCGATGGGGCCAATTATATCGGTTCCCACATTTCGAACGGCCAACTGGCCATTTTCGGGTGCAGCGGATTTTGGTGCTGATGCATGAAGTCCCCGTGAATTTGGCATGAGTGACACTGCTTCGCTTATTCAAGCAGTCCAGAATCATCGTGAGCCAGTAATAAACCATTCTTTTTATTTTCAGCTTCATCTTTGACCCGGCTTGATGAGAACCGTAGAGTCCGTTATGTATTTCTTGGATGACTATTTTTGCTTCTTCCAGCCCCAGGCATCTTAGCCATAGGCGGTCGAATGATCTCCTATATAGAGTATCATTGATGAATGCGATGACAAAGCTCGTTTCACAAGCTGATGTCTCGAAGACGCATTTCCGGGTGTTCGTTTGGACTTGAAGTAGTCTATGAAGACTTCCCTCCAGTTCTTGACCTTTTCTTCGTCCTCTATTTGAAGGGCTACTTGTTCGGTCGTTTATTTTCTTTCGGATGGCTCTATCAGGTCTTCCAAAGATATATTTATCGGCGCGAGGACCCTGCATTTTTGTACAATGATTCTTAAGTCATCGAGGTCATCATCGGCTAATTCCGTAGCCAATTTGGCCAACGCATCCGCTTTGCTGTTTTCCGCTCGCGGTATACTTTTCAGGGTATAGGAAGAGATCTGTGTCAACAGTTGCCGCACATTTTCATCATACCTTATCATTTTTGGCTTACATATCTGATAGTCACCATTTACTTGGCTAACGATTAGCTGGAAGTCTCCATATATGAGAAGGTCTTTGATTCCCATATCGATAGCGATCTCAAGACCGGCTATCAAATTTTCATATTCAGCTTAGTTGTTAGTCCTTGGCTCCGTTAAAGAGAGAGAGAAACGCAATATCCCTCTTTGCGGGGTCATGAAGATGAGGCCCACCCCAGTTTTGATTAAGGGAGTATTTTGCTTTTGCAGCTCTGGTTGTCCCGGCCCGCTTGAAAAGCTTCTTTTATTAGCTTGTCAATTTATTCTTCAAGCGACGGACTTAACATTTTCAAAGCGGGATCTCACTCCGATTTGACATCACGACTATCAGGAAGAGCATTTTCTTCTTCACTTAAGCTGTTTATGAAATGGCAACTATAGATTTGCTCCTATTTCTTGGAACGAACATATCTCAGCCCAGTTTTCTCTATCTTCTCGTTGGGCTTCTTTCGCTTAGTCCCGGGAATATCCCAAATCTTTTTGTAGAATTGGCTTGTCGAACAATTTGTTCGAGAGGTACATCTTAGCGTCTTAACAGCTCTTTCAACCCCACCGCGTAATATCTTGGCAGACGGATAAATTGAATCCTGTCGAGTGCCAAATTGGCCCCATGCCAAACTTTTTTTCTACTTTGTTCTCCATAGATTTGTAGAAAAGGATTGCCTTTTCACCTCTTTGTCTAGGAGGCACGTAGAAAGTTTGCAGCTCTTGTACGCTGTATATATCGAGCATATCAAGTTCCTTGTAGTGTCGAGACGGAGCCATCATGATTTGTATACTCTGATCTGCTTCGGAAAGAGTCTGCATCGACAGGGGTACAGAGAACACTGCATTGGTCTCGTCCTCGGAGTCGCTGCCAAAGACCAGGATCGAGGTAGATGGTCCAGGCTTATTGTTTTCTTTTTGGGGTTGCCCCGAGTAGACTATTTATTTGTCTTCCTCGGCATTACTCCCAAAGATTGGGATAGTGGTCGCAGATTTCTGTTTACTCTCTGGCCTGTGGCACCTTTCAGTATCCTCGAAATCTGGAAGAAAGTACTTTGCGTCTTCGTATTTCCGGACTTCGTTTACGGAGAACGGATTTAGCTCTCCCGTGACGGTGTACTCCGAACCATCCTTAAAATACTTCATACACTAATGTTATGTACAAGGGACGATGTTGTACTTATTTAACCAAAGCCTGCTGAGCAAAGCGTTATAGCAAGTCTTGGCATCAATACCATGAAATTTGATGTCAGTGACGAGCAGCCCGAAACGTAGCATCGGTATTACGAACCCAGGCATCCATGACGACTGAGTCGAACCCGGAGATGGTAATTTTATCTCGGGCAAGGTGCTGAACATTCATGCAAATTTCTTTCAGCACTCTTACGTTAAGAAATTTGACGGAGGATCCGTTGTCGACAAGACTTTTCCCTATCTTAATGTCGTGGCAGTACCCGGTGACGTATAATGGGCGATTATGTCCGCACGTACCGAAGAGTAGATCTTCATCACTGAATGTAATATCAGCTGTGTGGAGCTGTGCCAGTTTATTTTTCATCTTCTCTTCCGCGAGGAAGTCTTGGAACTGATCGGACTCTTGTAATACTTTGATCAGGGAATCTCATGCCTCTTTGAATAAGAGAAGAGCATCCAATATGCTTAGCGGCGAGGGTATTTTCCTCAGATGCGTTGTTTATCTTAGGAGGGTCCTTTGCAGCGGTTTATTTTACCACTTCTTCATCGAGGACAATTTCTTCGGGAATTTTCCATTTCCCTTTGTCTTTCTTGTTCGAACATTTGTTTGCAGGCCTGAGATTCTTTTCAAGTAGGGTACGATTACGCAACTGAATATTCTCGCAGTTCTTCTCCTCCTCTTCTTTTTCGGAGGTGGAGTCTTCGAAGAGAGGTTTGAGGGGTGTTTTATCCTCAGAATCGCTCTCAAAGGTGAGAACTTGAAGCTTTTCCTCTTCCGAACTTGTACCAACCATATGACAGTTGCTAATTGTTTCTTAATGCGATTTCGTCTCGCCAGTTTGTTGTTGACGAGCGCGAGCTTTGTGTTTCCCCTTCTTAAAGTGTTTTTGATGGGCAACATATCCTTACCGCCATTTCTTGAAGGCGTCGCATTCCTCGATAAGGTGGGCGACCCTTCAATGATATAAACAGTATTTTGGATGCGAGTCTCCTCCGTCAAAGTATAGGACTCCAGGAGTGTGCTTCATAAGAGGCGGCGGCTTCATCTCCATTGACAAGGCTTTGGCGAACTGCTTATCAGTTTTGATCTTGCTCTTATTTGTTGCAGGTGTGCTTTGGTTTGGTCGGAGCACTTTACAACTCGTCCTCACCGCAGATTCTTTATTCAGATGCTGACACTTAGCCTTTTCATATATGGTTGTCTCACGTTCTTGGTCGTCTTTTCTTTTTGGAAAGTCTTCGTTTAAAAGTCTCTCAATCGGGTCATCTTCTGGCAGTTTCGAGAAATTTAGTGCCGATTCTGCCCCAAATTCCTCCACGTCGTTTTCTGACGCTAAGGGAGCATCTTTTCCATATAACGACGAATAGGAGACCATATGACAACTTACTACATAGTCTTCCACTTCTTCTGATGAGTCATTTCCTTCATCATTGTCACTTTCTCCGTTCTCATGAATATTGCCACGCCCCGCTTCCCAGAGTGCACTAACTATGGCACATGACAGAGCCAACCATATTACCTATGACTAGGAATTATCCATCCACAGTCACATTACGGCTGTCTATAGGATATCAAGAATGATAAAATATAAAATTTATTTAATACATGTCCATTTGCCACAGTAAATAAAAGAGTCAAGGAATATATAAAAGGAAACGAATTAATATCAATAACAATATCTGGAAATACGTCCCAATACGGGCTAACATCAAGAAATAAAAGTAGCGGAAGAAAACTAAACTACACATAACTAAACTCAATCCCTCAATACTCGGCTTGACGGCTAAAATACTCCTGTTCAGCTTGCGATAGAGATAAAGGAACTGGACTATGAAAAACCCAAACATCAGTGCGTCATAACATCGAAACAACAATAATAACCAGGATGTAACTATACAGGTAAACATGAATATAAAGAATAACACGAATATGAACAACGAGGTAAATATGTGTATATGAAGTGCGATGAGTAATCTAAACTGTGCCAATAGGTTGTCTACTCTCAAGTCTTTGAAATCAATTTAATAGAATCATCGATATAACTCAGTAGTATCCTGGGAATGTCCGGGACTACGGTCCAGATTCTCGGGCTGAATCCAAGACATGCTGCTAGGCAGTAAACAGGTAATAGGTACAGATGAATGATGTCAGCAGCAGTATCCTGGGGTTGGCCTAGCCCGTAAAGACTGATCGGTATAAGTATCGAACTGTCGAGTTACAAATTAGGTTTCACCATTGATTTCCACTTACCCCCAGGGTTATGTGTTTAAGTCAGGTATTGATAATATGGAGCTAATGCCAACACAGGATCAAGAAGGTACAGATTTGTCCATATAGAAAACAGGTTACGTCCGTCAAGACAACAAGTCAGGATTGTCGGCATTGGTAGCAAGATCAAGTATCAGGTCAAGTAGTGTATCATGGCAAGTCATATGGTGCATATGTATCAAGTGGATACCAAAAGTAAAACTGTAAACGATATCGGGATCATGGTAAATAGTGTTGATGTCAGGATATATATGTGTCTATCTGTAATAACCTATATATCCATGACTACTTATGATGCAAGCTAGATAATATGGCATGATAATATAATAGTGAAATGATATCGGGGTATGCCGGCATGCAACTAGATATGCCAAAGTCAGTACGAATATGTACGGGTATCGTAAAACGGTAAAACTGTAATATCGGATGCATAGTTAAACTACATGTAATATTTTTATTCACAAGGATATAAATGTAGTAGCATAGCATGTAGCAAGATAAACTTGCCTGATCGGATCCTACGACGGGCTACGTACGCCACGTTCGACGTTGGGTTAATGTCGCGATGTACACACGCGCGTATGGGACTGAACTTGGCTACTTACAAACGTGACCACACTGGATGAGGACGACGACTGGGTCGCCCGGATCGTCGGCGACGTGCGTGACTCCAGCGATCACCGGAAAAACCGAGAAAGCAAGAGAAGCAAAGAGAAGAAGAAGAAGAAGAAGAAGAAGAGAAAATAAGTGGTCTGGGGTTGCTCTAGCTTTCTAGGATAGAGGAGAAGGAGAGGTGATGACGAGTCGTGGGTCTCCGGCGATAGGATAGGGTCGGATCGAGGTCAGGTTGTAGGGTTGCGGTTCTCGGGCGATAGGTTATCGAGGCTGTCTGGTGTATATGAAGGTGGTGTCGAGAGTCGGAGGTGGTGATGAGGGCGGTGGCGAGGAGTGCGGGCGAAGAGGTCGACAGTGAGGGTGCTGGTGGTTCGAGGTCATAGGTTGCAGGGATTTGCAGGGGGTTTGCTTGGGTCAGGGTTGTGGGCTTAGGAAAGGAGGGTGTTGGTGAGGAGAAGGAGAGGAGAAGGGGTGGTGACGATGAGAGGTCACCAGCGTGAGGGTGCTGGCGATGGGTCGCAGTGGGTTGTGAGCTCGGGAATGGATTCTCAGGTTTTGTAAGGGTCTCGAGGGTTTGGGTCGTCGGGGTTAGAGAGGAAGTGGAGGTGGTGGTTGTGAGGACGATGTGATGGTGGCGACGACGGCGAGGGCAGACGTTGGCGATGGGGTCGGGTTGTGCAGGGTTTTCTCGGGTATGGGTGAAGGTGACGGTGGTGGTGGTTGTGGTGTCGGGAGGAGAGAAGGAGGTGTGGAGATGGTGAGGGATGGTAGGCGGTGAGGTAGCGACAACGGCGAGGCTCGGGCATAGATTAGGGTTCTCGTGAGGCGGGGACAAGAAAGAAATATATGGGGAGAGAGAGATTTGTATGGTTCTTTATTAGGTTTAATAAAATATATAGGGGAGGAGATAGAGGGAGAGATCTGAGGATTTATGAGGATATTAGAAAAAATATTTTAGTTATATATATAAAAGTTTAGTTTTAGGTTTTAAAATATATTATAATATATAAACTAGGATTTTAAGGCTAATACAAAAATAATCCGAAAAATATTCGGATTGTATCTAAAAATCTAGTTTTAAAATACAAATAATATACGTATCAACCAAAACTATAATACAATGTCCGGTTAAAGAAAATGCATACCCCCTAGAACAGATGCACGTAAATACACGTAGCGATCCAAACGAGTCTGTTACAACAAATAAGAAGTGAACACGATGTACGGATACAACCATAGGGTATGGGGTATGATGCAGGTCATGCTAGGTATTTAAAATATTAAATTTGGTTATATTTGTATTATTTAAAATATATGCAGATACCAAATATATGATACAGGTATGTAGAGCATATATGGGTGCACGGATCCTCTATATTAGCAAGGATATATCGTAATCAAGAATCAAGATGGGTTTCAAGTATACGGGTCGGGTCGGATACCAACCACAGATATCGAAACACTATCCGCACCCAAAAAATAATAAATCAAGAAATAACCACAAGATAAAGAAAATACCCAAATATAAATGGTATAAATGAACTAAGGTGTTACAAATATACTTGAGGAATTCTTCGAGCGTGTCCGCGCCTTCTGGTTATACTCCTCCAGCGCGTCTATGTACTTTTGTAGATCTGTGCGCTTGTCGTCATACTCGGAAGGCTTCATAAGTTTCTTGGTCTTCTTCTTTTTCCTAGAAGACTTTGAAGGATTGAATTGGGGGCTTTTCTCTTTGTCAACAACTTTCAGTGTGGGATGTAGTTCAACATCCCTTCGATTATTTTAGGTTCAAGTGGGCTTTTCCACCTGACTGTCGGGCATGCCTGAAGATACTTTAGCATTCTTTTATTTTTTCTGACAGGACTACTTCCCATAGAGCTTCTTCCACGAGTGAGCATGATACCCCCTGCGCGTCCACCTTTTTAGGAGCATGCTTTTGGGGCGGGTTTACCCTCCAGTTATCAGACAGCGCAAACATACCCTGCCGGTATTGGTCTTCAACCTAATTTTTGAAGATGTAGCAATTTTTTATTGGATGGCTCACTATTCTGTGATAGGAGTAGCAATTGGGGTTATTAAAGTCGCCGGGTTGCGCTGGACGCCGTGGGTGTGGCAATGTGATGAGGTTAATACGCATTGCCAATTCAAATAGTCTCCTCGTCTTGGCGCTAAAAAACGAGTAAGCACATCCTAGCTTTTCTTCCAAGGACGGGCACGGACACGCGTTGTTTTGGCGAGCAGATTTGGGCAACTTGGTTGTTGTTGCGTATTGGCAACGAAGGCCGCTTTCCCTTTACCCTTATTATTTCGAGGGTCCTTATTAGAGGAGGAAGGCCCATGGCCCTTCTGATTCATTTGGGCCAACTTGTCTATCAATGCCTGGAAGGTGGTAGGTTTGAAAAATGTCATAAATTAGGACACAGTCGATTGAGGATCGAGGGGCTTGATGAACATGCCCACAGCCTGAGACTCTTTAAAGCTCTGTTCGCACTTAGACCACAGGTTCCACCACCGGATCTCTTATTGGACCCAAGTTTCTTTCGTCTTTATCCTGGCATTGATTAACACCGTGATCGGAGAGCATTCACTAGCGCTGGCGAACCGTTGCGTGAACAGTAGTTCCATTTCTGTGAAAGTTTTCACGGAGTCATTTTGGAGCTCTGAATACCATTCAAAGGATGTCTCTGACAAGCTTCCGACAAATTAGGGAAGCAACAATTTGTCGTCATCTCCAGTATTGCCGCATAGTGCTCTGAATTGTGCCACATGCTGGGGAGGATTGATGTTCCTTTGTAGACATGGAACTTGGGGATTGTATAACCTGGAAGGTACTTGATTTGGTCATACCAGGCCAGATATGGTCGCCCGATTCTGACGAGTTGATTGGCAGCATCACTGGCCTGGTGAGCTCTTATTTATTAAGCGATATAATCATCCAAGGTTGCCTTAGAGATGGTTTCTTCATTGGCCGCTGATAAGGCCAGAAGAGGGTTTGATGTTTCCCCTCTGTCATCCTCAAAAACTATTGATGGATTTTCGATTAGGGGTTCCGGTTGTATCATCATTCCCACCATTTCTTGGAATAGAAAAGTCATATGCTTGATGTTAGCAGTTTTCTCCACAGCTTCGTTATCTTTTCTTTCCAGCACTCGTCGCAAGAACTTTGTATCGGTCTCTTGCTCTTAGCGTTGTTCAGCTTTTTTTTCCATACTTTCTTTTGGTCCGGTGAGTGCCATCATTTTATGTAGCATTTTTTGGAGCTTTTGTTGTTGCTCCTGAGCCTTTTGTCAGCAACCGAGTTTGCGGACGGTGACTTACCGAAGCACAGCTCTCTTCTTTCCCGTTGGTCATATAGACCATATGTACGGTAATGCCCTCAGACTTGAGGCATTTAGATCCATCGCCTTTGGAATTTTCCGCGGGCAGTGGAGTTTTCTCTGGCCTCATTCTTTTATGGGAGGTCGGAATTGAAGGAGCCATTGTGACAGACGCCTGTTTAGGAAGGGTATCCCATTGTATGGGGGAGGAGCGGTCTTTTTCTTGTCGGTCTTTAGATTTCTTGGGTCGACGAGAGTAATTGTCATCAAGCACAGAGTCTTGGACCTTTTGCTGGACTCTATGGATCTATAAGGAAAGACGTTGGCGAGGCTGCTCTGGTAGTCACTGCACAGGGGTCTCTACCGGCGGAGGTGATTTCTTCAGTACCTCCATCAGGAAGTTCTTGCGTACCCTCCTAAGCAGGTCAAAGTTCTTCCTGGTTGGAACAATAATGTTGATATCCACCACAAGGGCTGGTGGGGTGAGCCCAAAGGGAGAGTTGCCCCCAGCTTCTCTCACTCGGCGTCAGTGGCGATGTCGAGCATGCCTTGGAGTATGAATTGCCTCAATTTTGGAAGCGTCTTCATCATGCCCCCTGCGTTGCTGAGGGACTTCAGTTGGTGTCAGCCTGTTGAAGACCGATGTCCTAGTTGGAGTTGGAGAGGGGTTGGCCAATCCTACGAATACCGACCGTCTTGGAGGGGAAGCACTTTATCGGCTTCACCCATAGAAGAAGTAGGGAGAGCTAGACATTTTGGGGTAGCTCCCTCTAGTATCATGGGCTTCTTTACGGGCACACTTGAGCTCTTGCTCGTCCTGTTAAAGACTGAGACTTTAGGGTTTGACGGTTTGCTCATAGGAGCCGTCGTGATTGCCAGCCGATAGAAGAACGATTTTCTAGGAGTTTCTCTTTATGGCGTTGAGGCGCCAAAGTACACAGGTGTTAGTTATATGTATGCCCTATAGGCCATTACTGTACATACGATGTATATTGTAGTGGATTCTTGGACATATATAGGGAGGACTTTCTTGCTCGACATGATAGTATGCTATCCGGTTACTCTTTACCTTAACGTGTACACTGATTGTCTCTCTGTTACATGTTGGTAAAGCCCTTAGGATATGTACTCGACTACTGGGACTATGATGAGATCATACTAGTGGGACCACGGTAGTCTACGAGTACATCCTATAACTGTTCCTAGCCGAGGGTGTATCGAGACAGGGCATCGATACACCAGAGTAGACTAGCGTATATGCATCTTGACCTATATGATGGGCGATGGATGATCTCATATCCATCGGTGTTTGACATCAAGGATGGTGTTCGGGTGCTCAGAAGAGACTGGGTATACTGGACGGACTCGCCGAGAACTCCCAGATGGTATTATACCTCACATCAGATGGCAGTTCTCCGGTGACACTAGTACAGAGTAGTCTGTTGACCCAAGATCGTCATAGAGTCTTGTGTGATTCCCACTGTGCTTTGATTTCCACCTTACCATGTCCAAGAGGGCGTGCAAAACGGTGGCTTTTGGGTACAGTCCCGAATCACATGGAGGCAATGAGCGATAGGAGGGGATTCGTCTCTCCCGGTATAGGGAGTTGATGTTGTGCTGTGTTCGATTGGCGATAACAGGAAATCCCTGGCCAGGGTTGCTGAGATTTACTGGTAAGTGTTACCAGTAGTTTCTCGAACTGTTATAGACCTCATATCGACACGACTTGTCAAGCTATTGGGGTCTGACGTTTACCACCCCTAGGCGAGATATGCGACATATCAGACGACGAGACCGGACTGTACGGGAGTGTTACTGATTGGATTCACAGGAGAACTAGTGGGCTTTCTTGTTGATCTTCTGATCGCTCAATACCCGGGTGGCCGTTACGTTTAGCACACCGCTTGCGGCTTGTGGGTGTTTGATATGATCATCACCTACTGCCGGCGTATTGACGAGTCTTTAGAGTCCTACACAGGGGTTTCCTGGCTCAAGCGAAACGGAGTAGGAGCACATATGTGATATGTGGGGGACCGAGATTAATACGATATGAGATACCGTATTCTATTCTCGCGATTTGTGACATTGATCGGTTGTATGCGATATAGCCGGGTTATCAGATCAAGTGTTGATTCGATAAGTTGTTACTTCTGATATTAGTCGGTTATAGCCGGATTATTAAATCAAGAGTTGATTTAATAATTTAATGCATAATTATATATTTGATATATTACATTGCATTAACTAGTATTAGCTCACTTATGATTTATTCTCTCACTAGTTTGTGCACATTGTTTATATGTGATATATGCAAGTGTACATGTATGTATCATGCTTGATGATACACACAAGATGGATGAATGAGACTGATACCTAGATTAGGGTAAAGATTAGGGTTAATGTTTTATCTTAAGATTTAACAAAAGGGTTTAACTTAGTCAAAGTAATCAAGCTTGAAGAAGCTTAAAGAAGCTTTGACAAAGTCCACTCTTTTGTCATTTCTTTTGATATTCTTTAACCTAACCTTTAACCTAAGACCTTGGTTAATTCTCTACATGAGTTAAGCATGAGGGCTTAACTCAACCATGGTGCCATTATTCATTTGGATAAGTTTTCATTTTGATGGATAATTCTTTCTTTTTCTTCTTCATCATCTAGCTCCATCCAAAAGCTTACTAGCTCCAATGGTGCCATGAGAAAAAGAGTGAGAAAATCAATTCTAAAGTGAGCCCACTTCTTATTTCTTCAGCCTCTACCACTTGCCATGTAGTAGAGTGTGTTCTCTTCACAAAGTTATGACCTAGTGAAGGAATAGCTTGAGTTTGTGTCTCCCCGACGTAGATCATCTTCGGCCTCGAAGTCAACGTAGCAAGCACGTTCGTTCTTCTCGTGGAGCTTCTATAGAGTCCGGAGTTCACGATCGCAGCGATGGGGACATCTACACGGAGCTAATGCAGTGGAGGACCGGATCTACAAAGGTTGTAATCCCTTTCACTTGTAGTTAAAGTTGTTAACTTACATGTTTTCGCCTAAACCCTAGTTTAAAGATCCGTATTAAAGTTGTTCGGCACGGCTAAAATTTTAATCGGGCATGGTTGATGCCTCGTAGACCCTTGTGCGCGTGCCTAGAAACCCTACATTGGTATCAGAGCCTAGCAAGAGCTTTAGGCGAAGTGTAAGCGAAATTTAAAGTCCGATCGAAACACGAAACCCTAATCTGAACCCTTCTCTGGACATTTTCTGAAAATGTGATTTTTTCCAAATTAAAAATCCTTAAAAAAATTAGCAGGGAATTCTATGGACACGTGTGCAAAACGACACTCTTAATCGCTCAAAGCGCCGCGGAACCGTGGCCAAACAAGGGTATTGACGGCGGTTCCGCGGCCGTACCTGGGGATTAATTGTTAGTTTTTGCACAGTAATAACTGTTGGTACTTGCTGATTCTTCTGGGAATTTTTATTTTTCACTCAATTGTTGAGTTTTCTGGGTTGTATTGGGGATTTAATGATTCGATCGGATATTTAAACTTTGTTTTGTTTTTTCGGATAATTTTAGAAAGTGTTAAAAAGTTCGACCGGATATCAATAACTCACTTTTTCCCGACCCGGAAAATTTCGAAGTGTTGGATTTTTCCGTTGTTTAAGAACGTTCTAAGTCGTGCAAGTAACACGATGGACCCTCTAGAAGACAACAAACCTTAACTCGATTATGTGACCGTCTTGAACTGCCCAATGAACCTTAGGGTTTGGGGCAGTACGGCGTGCCACTTGTGAGGCGTTGGCTTGACCCTTCTACGGCTGGACCATTGGTACTGTGGCATGTGATGGATGTTTTTAAACCCCCCTCAAGTGTTGAGAACCATTATGGAAAACTTGGGTGTTTGATTATTCGATCGGAAAGTTTAACATTGTCTATTTATCTGGAATGTGATGCAATATTTGGAATCCACAAATAGTTCTGAGATAACTGATTTGAATATTATAAACATAGCACTTTAGTCTCAATTGATCGGTTGCCACGGGATTTTGATGTGATCAAAAGTCCGTCGCAATCACATAGCGTACGCGGATACTCGCCGGGTAAACTTAATAGATAGCCACGTCCCATAGCCCCGACCAAGTGACTTTAGGAGAACCCCGTAGCCAAAAGCATCTGTTCCGGTGCTCGCGGCAGCGGTGTTCCGCCTTAGTGCACTTCGTCGACGGCATCCGGGGGTGCGGCCGTCTACTAAAGTTTGCGACGAGCATTCGATCAGGTTGTCGGGAATCCTGTTGAATTACCGACTTGATATTGAAAAGAGTTTTCGATAATGAGATTAAAATGCGGGGTTTATAATTGTTAGGCATGTGATGTCTAAGGAATTCATTTGGTTAAGCATGCGATATCTAAAGGGGTTGCGGATTCCAACTGTTGTAGTTTTACACTTTCTTTTCTGCGACCGTAAGTGTAATGTGTGATATCGCCGGTTTCGTTGCTATATGTTAACGACAATTGGAATACGCATGTTTACTTACGTTGATGACATGTGATATTATGTGTTGCTGGATATGTTATATTGGATCGTCGCGTTTGAATAGCCGGAGCTTTTATGTAAGGTGAGAGTTTTTCATTTTCATTCATGTAAAATTAAATGTATGCAATATTCTTTTATTGGTGCACTTCCGGGATGAGGTTGATGGCACCACTTGTATATTATTTACTTTTCCGCATTAGGTAGACCCAAGGCGGGGAGCACAAGTAACCGGGTTCTAGGGTCCAGTGGAAGACCATCTCGAGGAGTCGAGACCGGGTCTCCTAACCCTAGAATTGGCAGTGTTTCTTGCCGCTCTCGTAGGGGTCTAGGGATATGGGTTTGGCTATTCATCGCGACCGTGGAATCTGTGTTTTATACAGTCTCGTATTGAAAACACGGACGTCCTAGTAATATCCAATATTTTATATATGTTTCTTCTGCTGCGATATCTGTGATGTGATCATTTGATATGTTGTGATAGATACTGTATATAGTATATACAATATATTATATAGACGTTACTTATGTTTTACACCCGCGCTAGCCCTTCCCCGCTCTGCCGTTAGTTACCTAACCTAACGGTGCACGAGGGGACATCGAGGCGAATGCGGATGGCATAAGTGTACGTCGTATTTATCTGTGATGTTTAGGTGACTTAAATGATGGGACTTCATTAATGAGATTAATGAAATAAAAAAATCCTAAAAGATGTTGTGGAATCGAATTTTCAAAAATAGGTAGCTACAGTTCTTGCTTTGCATCGCGGTGTTCCTTGTAGAACATCCTGCACCTTATTCGATAAGGAAAGGGCCGAGATCGCTTCACCGGGAGTGACCCCTTTAGAAATGACTGGCAGATGCTACAACCCTCGGTTTGTCTTTTGATTGCTTCTATAGTTTTTGCTTTGCACAGTGATATATATGATATATCCTGCACCTTATTCGATGAGGAAAGGGCCGACGATCCCTTCACCGGGAGTGACCCCTTTAACAAAACTAGAAAAGCCTCAAAAACACTCCATTTAAAATCATTTGATTCTACAACGATATCAAGTTCATTACGCAATAGGTTTTCTTAAAAACCTGTCGTAGCCCTCCGTCATTTCAGATAAGTACTAGTTAGTATTCGTGCTGCGGTAGTTTGGCCTCCGTCAAGGCGTAATGTACGGTAGCTAACTAATGCTTATCTGCTAGCATGTGATGCGATTGGATTAGGGTATTCGTATTTGACCTCAGTCAAGGGTCGTGCGGGTGGGTTTAATTCAATCAGGAATGGGTAGTTTGGCCTCCGTCAAGTTCATAGGACGCTAGGGGTAAAATATTATCGGGAATTTCAAGTGTTGAAATTTGCAATGAGATTGCATACCTTCTATGAGATAGTTAGATCCCGACACCCGCTGCGAGTAAGAGTTACTCCTGGGAGAGTTTTACACATTACAATTAGTCGATCAAGTAGGTGTCTAGAAAGGTGTCAACGAGGTTACGCCTCTGGGAAAACGAGGTTTACTTTAATTAGGTCCGTGCGAAAGCACGGGGAACCTCCCTCAAAGTACCGACACTGACCTGGCTGAAAGATTGGCGAACTTGTAGCGTGAATTAATCCCGGCTAGTCTTTCCTTTTAGGGTTTGAAGGAAGATTTGATTAAAACAGTAGGAGACATCCTGATTAGATATATTAGATAACCAATCTAATCTTGCAAGAGCATACGCTGAGTGTTTTCTTCTCTCTCTCTCCAGGTAGCGAACATATCACGCCTTAATCAAGATAATAAAACGGATATATTGACCGAACCCGCTTGTTATACTGAGATGGGGAACGTTGGTCCCGCTCCAACTTATAATTGTTATAAGACAGAACAGGAAATTGGGGAATACCAGATTTCCCGTGCCGCCCAAACGAAGAAAGTGCATGCTGATGCATCTTCTTCGGATGTGTTCATTACATAGAACTGTTTCTCAGTATCCTTTACGTCCTGGGTATGAGATACCGGATCAGGATCCCGCATATGTAATCTGTTACATGGGCTACAGAAAGGTAGAGAACTGAGAACGGGTGATAAGTTTCATGAGACAGAAAACGGTGCAAGTGTTGCAGCCAAGTCTGTTGGTCACTGTCACCCTGTATTACCAGAATACATTGATTCTGAACGAATGTTATTAGATACCGAACCTGATATACAACATCATATCAGTCTCTTTATTGGTAAAGAAAGGATATAATTTTGTATTGATGGATAATGTTTTGAACATTTCCTATATCAAGAGTTGATCGGTTCAGGCACGTTATCTAAAAGTATTGACATTCTAAATCAAACTACAGTTCTTAGTATACAGAACACACACAAGAGGAAGAGTTCAGAAATGAACGAATCCTTCTTGAGGCATTGTAGACTAGGTCATATCAATGCGACCCGACTAGCTGAAGTTATATATAGATGCATATTTAAATTAGTTTGAATTTACATCTTATGAAACTTGCCGGTCATGTCACAAAGATAAGATGACCATAGCTCTGTTTATTGGAAACAGAGAAAGAGTTAGTGAACTCTTGGGATTGATACATGCTGATGTATGAAAGTCTCTTGTCTACACATGCCAAGACCGGTTCTTTGTACTCCATTACATTCTCTGATGATCTCTCAAGATTCAGACATATGTTCCTGTTGAAACACAAGTCCGAACCTTTTGAGATATTCACAGAATATAAGTTAGAAGTAGAGAACCAAAATACGGGTATAAGTATTATGTCCTTTAATGAGATCAAGGAGGAGAATACTTGAGCAAGGAAATCTTGGACTATTCTAAAGGAGAATGAGATTCTCTCTCAGCATTACTCCTCCGTATACACCACAGCACGTCGTTGTATCGGGGTGGAGCAATAGCACCCTATGTGATATGGTGTGCTCTATGATGAGTACTACTGCGTTTCCTATTTTCTTTTGGGTGTTATGCGCTTGAGAAGCTGCATACCTATTGAATAGGGTTCAAATTAAATCAATAGTCTACCACTTCATATGTGATATGGAATGGGAAGAGCCCATATCTTAAGTATGTTAAGATTTGGGGTTGTCCGGCCTATGTCTTAAAGCAAAATCCGGACAAGCTCGAGGCAAGGTCTGTTATGTAGAACTGAAAAGTTCCAGCTATACAAACTGCAGCTGATGATTTGGTAGAACCAAAGGATTCAATAGTTTCCAACGATCCTCGGCCTCTCCGCCGATCTAGTAGGGTTCCTCACCCACCTGAGAGATACTTCGGTTTCTCTATGATAGTGGAAGCAAGGATTACATCATGAGATGATGACCCAACTAGTTTTGAGCTGGCCATCAGGAGTAGGACTCTGTAAGAATGGCTGGATGCTTAGTGATCTGAGATGGAATCCTTATACACCAACAAAGTATGGACTTTGGTTGCTTTATCTGAAGGGTTAAATCCCCATCAGGAGCAAGTATATCTTGAGAAGATTACTTGGTGTACATGGAAAAGTTGAGACTTTCAAAGCTATGCTTAAGTCCATCCAGATCCTACTTGCCACGGCTACATACCATGACTACGATATCTGGTGGTTGGGTGTCATGACTGCTTTTCTAAATGATGTTTTAGAAGAGAGCATCTATAAATACACAACTAGAGGGCTTCGTAGACAGTGGGAGCAGCGGAAACGTGAGCAAGATGTTTTATGTGATAAAGCAGGCATCGCGGAGTTGGAACATCTGTTTTGATGTGGTAGTCAAAGAGTTTGACTTCATCAAAATGGTAGATGAACCTTGTATATACAAAAAAAGGTAGTAGGGAGTATGGTGGTGATCCTTGTAGAGTACGTGGATGACATACTCTTGATAGGGAAGGAGTTTCCTATGCTACACTCGGTCAATCTCCACTTATCATAAGGATTCTCCATATAGGATCAAGTGATACCTTCTAAATCCTACGTTTTATATCTATGAGATAGATCTAAATGGATGATAGGATACTCACTAGGTGTAGTGAGATGGTATCAATCGATCCTGGGGAGAAACACTCGAAAGGTTCCAGGGTGATAAGGACGACTGAATGTCAGTCGCAGGCATTGTCTTTACCCTCATTGGAGGGACGGTATGTTGGAAGAGTTCCAAGCTAGATACAGTGACATACTAGACGATTAAAGGCAAGATATATCATTCCCAAGGATGCTACCAAAGAGGCAGTCTGGATATATATAAGTTCATGAGATGAACTTCGTTCCTACCATTGTGTGACATTGGAGTTGTGGCTTTTGCCAAGGAACTACCGTCCCATCAGAAATCCAGACATAATTCTTAGGAAGTATCACCTGATCATGGAGATGGTTGATCTCCAGGGAGATCGAGGTTAGGAGAGTAGACACAGAGGACGACAGCGCGGATCCACTCACAAAGGCCTTTTTCCCAGTAGAGACTTTTATGGGATGGTTGAGTATGAGATACTTCAACCATAGCTAATTGTTGGGTATGTGATACCACAACAGATGGCCCTAGTGCAAGTGGGAGATTGTTAGTTATATGTATGCCCTAGAGGCCATTACTGTACATACGATGTATATTGTAGTGGATGCTTAGACATATATAGGGAGGACTTTCTTGCTCGACATGATAGTATGCTATCTGGTTACTCTTTACCTTAACGTGTACACTGATTGTCTCTCTGTTACATGTTGGTAAAGCCCTTAGGATATGTACTCGACTACTGGGACTATGATGAGATCATACTAGTGGAGCCACGGTAGTCTACGAGTACATCCTATAACTGTTCCTAGTCGAGGGTGTATCAAGACAGGGCATCGATACACCAGAGTAGACTAGCATATACGCATCTTGACCCATATGATGGGCGATGGATGATCCCATATCTATCGGTGTTTGACATCAAGGATGGTGTATGGGTGCTCAGTAGAGACTGGGTACACTGGACGGACTCGCCGAGAACTTCCAAATGGTATTATACCTCACGTCAGATGGCAGTTCTCCGGTGACACTGGTAAAGAGTAGTCTGTTGACCCGAGATCGTCATAGAGTCTTGTGTGATTCCCACTGTGCTTTGATTTCCACCTTACCACGTCCAAGAGGGTGTGCAAAACGGTGGCTTTTGGGTACAGTCCCGAATCACATGGAGGCAATGACCGATAGGAGGGGATTCGTCTTTCCCGGTATAGGGAGTTGATGTTGTGCTGTGTTCGATTGGCTATAACCGGAAATCCCTGGCCAGGGTTGCTGAGATTTACTGGTAAGTGTTACCAGTAGTTTCTCAAACTGTTATAGACCTCATATCGACACGACTTATCAAGCTATTGGGGTCTGACGTTTACCACCCCTAGGCGAGATATGCGACATATCAGAAGACGAGACCGGACTGTACGGGAGTGTTACTGATTGGATTCACAGGAGAACTAGCGGGCTTGCTTGTTGATCTTCTGATCGCTCAATACCCGGGTGGCCGTTACGTTTAGCACACCGCTTGCGGCTTGTGGGTGTTTGATATGATCATCACCTACTGCCGGCGTATTGACGAGTCTTTAGAGTCCTACACAGGGGTTTCCTGGCTCAAGAGAAACGGAGTAGGAGAGCATATGTGATATGTGCGGGACCGAGATTAATACGATATGAGATACCGTATTCTATTCTCGCGATTTGTGACATTGACCGGTTGTATGCGATATAGCCGGGTTATCGGATCAAGTGTTGATTCGATAAGTTGTTGCTTTTGATATTAGTCGGTTATAGCCAGATTATTAAATCAAGAGTTGATTTAATAATTTAATGCATAATTATATATTTGATATATTACATTGCATTAACTAGTATTAGCTCACTTATGATTTATTTTCTCACTAGTTTGTGCACATTGTTTATATGTGATATATGCAAGTGTACATGTATGTATCATGCTTGATGATACACACAAGATGGATGTATGAGACTCATACCAAGATTAGGGTAAAGATTAGGGTTATTGTTTTATCTTAAGATTTAACAAAAGGGTTTAACTTAGTCAAAGTAATCAAGCTTGAAGAAGCTTGGAGAAGCTTTGACAAAGTCCACTCTTTTGTCATTTCTTTTGATATTCTTTAACCTAACCTTTAACCTAAGACCTTAGTTAATTCTCTACATGAGTTAAGCATGAGGGCTTAACTCAACCATGGTGCCATTATTCATTTGGATAAGTTTTTATTTGGATGGATAATTCTTTCTTCTTCTTTATCATCAAGCTCCATTCAAAAGCTTACTAGCTCCAATGGTGCCATGAGAAAAAGAGTGAGAAAATAAATTCTAAAGTGAGCCCACTTCCTACTTCTTCATCCTCTACCACTTGCCATGTAGTAGAGTGTGTTCTCTTCCTAAAGTTTATGACCTAGTGAAGGAATAGCTTGAGTTTGTGTCTCCACGACGTAGATCATCTTCGGCCTCGAAGTCAACGTAGCAAGCACGTTCGTTCTTCTCGTGGAGCTTCTATAGAGTCCGGAGTTCACAATCGCAGTGATGGGGACGTTTACACGGAGCTAATGAAGTGGAGGACCGGATCTACAAAGGTTGTAATCCCTTTCACTTGTAGTTAAAGTTGTTAACTTACATGTTTTCGCCTAAACCCTAGTTTAAAAATTCGTATTAGAGTTGTTCGGCACGGCTAAAATTTTAATCGGGCATGGTTGATGCCTCATAGACCCTTGTGCGCGTGCCTAGCAACCCTACAACAGGTGGGAGTACGGTACCGAAAAACAGTCTGGTAGTGGCTTGTGCGACCTTCCTTACCGGAATTGAGAAAATGGAGGCCATGTTAGGCCCATTTATCACTCCTCCAGTTGGGGTGGAGTGGGAGTTGCTATTGTATGAGGTACAGTTGGAAGCCATTGATTTCTGCACAGGAGCAAGACACCAAGTTTTAGTACCTCGAATTCAAGGGCAACAATAGCAAACCGTGATTTTGTTCCCGAAACATGACACACGAAACATAGAGTGGAAAGAGGAAAAGATCTCACCGGACATGCCAGAATCTGTTTACCGTCGAAAACAGAAATGAACTGGAATTGAATGTATTGCCTGAATTTGGGGGCAGATACTATTTGGACATATCCACCCACCTCTCCGAAAATACCAAGTTGATTTATGTAACAACCCTAAATTTTCTATACAAGTTTTTACAAAAAAAAATTCAAAAATCCATAAAGGGTTATTTATTGCCTGAGCACAAGACTTAAGTAATTAATTAGCAATTTAATTACAAGAAGGAGCTTGTGACTCATTGGTAATACCTTGCACTGCTAAACCAAGCCACCAGAGTTCAAATCCCATGCCCCGCATTATTTTAAATATTATTTTGTTTTGAATTTTTTAGAATACCAACAGTCAACACGTGTTAACTTCCAAAAACCCCACTACCCACGAAAAGTTAAATGTACCAGTGAGAAAGTGGAACGACGACACACACCCCGGCGGCCTGACTCGGCCGGCGGACCGGCTGACTCGGGCCGGCGCCGCCGGCCGGATTCGGCCGGACCGCCGAGTCCCCAACAGCAAAGTGCTGCCTCTTGGTCTCCCCTACCCCTCTATATACTTTAAATTGTTAGACCAGTAACAGAGCACCCTTTAAACACCATTTACTCCATTTTATTACAATTTATCACATTATTTTTACATTTTTCCAATTTAACTCTTCATCTATCCTAACCCTAGCCTAACCCTATAAATATCATCCCTACCCCCTACCCTCTCATTCCAAAATTCTGAGCCCACTCTCTCAAAATTCTAAGAAAACTTGTGTACTTTGAAAACAAGCTCGAGGCAAAGCTCCGGCGAAATCTACGGCAAACATCCAGCGATCATTTTAGGAACTACCGGGGACGACGCAACACATCGGCGATTCCTCTACTTCTCTCTCACTCTCTTGTGTGATCTAAAACCCGTAAGTCCTATTTTCTATCTATCTCTTTTATCTAAAAATACGGATTTACAAAACCCGACGGAATCGGAACAAATCCGATTTCCGATTCGGTTTCTTATAAAACTTCACTTCTCGTTAATAAAATTATGCTTAAACTCTCTCATGTTGACTATTAAACACTAATCAACCAAATTGATCAAGTTTCATTACATGAAATGATGGCTATTTCAATTTATCGCATTTTTCCCCTTAAATCCCACATTGTTTCGATTCTACATTTAACCCCATTAAACTTGCTATACCTTAAAAGTAGATCACGAGGTAACGACCTACCTCCTCACACACTCATATGCAACATAACACGATACCACTGAAAACTTAGAATACGGGAAAACAAACATTTTCATTTAAATACCCTTTACTTAATAAAACCATTTCTAAAAGATTTAGTATTGATACACTTTTTAAATAAATACCACTTATTATGAAAATAGGATAGGATTGTGGGCATCAGTCGTTTATCTAAACCTGACTTTGTGGTGTCTAGGCTAGGCAAGTGAGAAAGGTAACTTTAAAAGGCCCGTCTCACGGTGATTCGTGAGCGGATCCCTCCTTTCTTCACTTGTACTTATCTGGCCACAATTGGCGGTGAAGAGGCGATTTGAAGTATCTCACAACTTGTCGCTTTGGACCAGTTAGGAGTAGTCTAGTAGACCTAGAACATAGAATACGGGAAAACGATACTTTTTCATTTAAATACCATAATTAATAAAAACGTTTTCCTTAATGATTAGAATTTATACAAATCTTTGCAAAGTGCCGCTACAACCCATTTGGGGAACCCATTCGGGATGGTGCGGATTATCGCACATCCTCGGGCTTAGTAGTGCGAGATTCAGACCTCCGCAAGGTGCATTCGGTCTCGAAAGATTTAAAATACGACATCTTAAGAAAACGAGATTTCTAGAATATTATAGATATATACAAAACTTATTTTCATATAAATATATGCAATATAAACATATCTATTTTTGAAGGATTATAAACATTCCACCTTTTCTACAATATCACAAGAATCAATTTACACTAAAATACCATGAATTCCATATAATCAATATTACAAATAAATACCATTTATTATGGAATTAGGATATTTTCACTAGAAATATCACAATATAAAATCTACATTCATTACAACTCTAAAGACGATTAATAAATACTTGGGGTGTATTTTGAAAAGTATACAAAAGTATTTTTACATAAAAACCCCTCAAGTTCTATAAATTACCCTAAGGACCCTAGTAAACATAGATTTAAGCGGGACCAATCTCTTGAGCCTCAGGGAGCCGGAGAAGTGGGTGCTTGCCTATCTAAGGTAGAAAAATTAATAAAAACAATCAGGACTTCAATTTACTTTGAGTCTCATCATAATCTGACTTAAATATAATTCAAGTACAATCTACAATCTACAATCTTCAATCTACAAGATTACAATTTAACAAGAATCCATGAACCCAATTATCAACCTATACAACTTGACTGAACCGAACAATGGATATACATTCCATTTATATGGTTCTCCAGTTATTTCATTTACATGATTCTACGGTTACATCCGTTTACTGATATCATGGTTTCGGTCAGTCATCCAATTATACAATCTATACACTTTACAATACAAGACAATACAATACAACAATACAATCAAGATAACACTACGGGTTTAAGGGGTAGACAGGTACGGAATATGTTAAAGGTGTCACAAGGTGGTCACTTAAGACGTAATTACATCTATGCCATTGTTCCATGGTATTATCGACGGAGCCTTGTACTACAGGTTACCAAAGTCCCCGGTGTAAGTGGGACTCCTCCCGTATACACTTGCATCTTCTGTACCAAGCTACAAACAATAGCGTTAACACTAAATACAACAATATAAACATAATACAACTGTAAAAGCTACTCTCTCTCTCTCTCTCTCTTACTCTACGTCTATTCTATTTCTCCTCTTATCTTTGGGACTTACCGAGCGATCTGTTCGCTGACGACATTCTCTTTCTTTCTTCTTTGAATGTCGTCAGGTGATCTAGACACGTTAGAGATCGAGCCCACTGCTGAAGACTTGGACTAATTCAGTGAAGACCCCGAGCTATAGTTCATTGTACACTTGCCATTCAGTACTTTTCATTTCTGTTATGCCATTGTTTAGGCATTGTTTTTTTATCAGTTGTATTTAATTTTCATGCATTGTACAAAAGAATGTTAATAAATAAAGTTGTTGTTCAGTTTATATATCTTGTCCCTTGTGTATTTACTTTTATATTGTTTAGATACGCTTAGCGTATTTACTTCACAGTAAATACGTAGCGGCCTCGTCGCGTTCTCTTCGCCGTATACCGGGAAGCGGGGCGTAACAATTTATGGCACTATATATTAGAGGTTTGGATAGATGCGACCGATATAGCAGACTTTATTTGATTCCCCCTCATTTGTGAGGGGCTTTGATTGTAGGGACGCTCTTCCCTGCAGGCGCAAGCCTCTGAAGTTAATTACATTATCGCATTGCGATAATCACTTTCTCCTTCTCCAGTAGTTCGCTTCGTATCGTGTGTTCTTTTATTTGTTAAGATTGCTCGTAGATTGTATACGGAGACTAGTTTATGTTGTCGCCCGTAGGACGCGGATTATTCCAAATCCGTATATTTTAAATTTGGTTTTTGAACTTAGGTTGTATGTATTCCATCAGTTCAAAGAATATTTCGTTGTATTTAAGGACCGTTAATCTAGTTTGAGATTAAGATCAACTTAAATATATGAGCATTTGGACTCGATTTATTTTAACTAAGGCTGCGTTAGTCTTATTTGAGAATAAGATCAACTTAGCGATATTTTAAGGATCAATAAATTTTAGTTGAGATCCAACAACAGAGCATTTGAGCTCAGCTGCATGTAACTTCAAAGCTTTAGCCAATTTGGGCTCAGTACTGGGCTTTTTCCGTTTATTCAAAAGTGCTAAGCACTTATTTGTGGCTCTGGCGCTCACGTGGGAAACACTTTGTATGGTTCTCACGTGGGGAGCACATGAGGCGCTGAGCATTTATTTTGGGCGCTCACGTTGGGAGCAGACGCTGCCCAATCAGAACTAAGCACTTAGACATTTTGACTAACTTTATAGTGCTCTGCACTTTTATACAGCGCTCACATGGGACACACGTAAGGCGTCGAGCATTCTGTTTTATTGGGCACTCACGTGTGTTTCATATGAGTCGCTGAGCGTTCTGCTTTGTTGGACGCTCAAGTGGGAAGCACGTGAAGCGCCGAGTCTTTTGTTTTTCGCGCTCATGAGGGAAGCACATGAGGCGCCAAGTTCCATTTAATGGAATCTTTTGGGTGCTCACGTGTGCTTCACGTGAGGCGTTAGGTCCTTTTTCCTTTTTTAGAGATCGAATCTCTATTAATGACATTTTGGCCATTATTGATCACCAAGATCTATATTTTGAAGATCTGGGATCGTTTCTTATTGGAAAACTAAGTTCTATTTCTTTTATAAAAATTAAGTTCTTTCATGTAGAGTTGAACCCTGTTTGCAAAGGAATTAAATTCCTAGAATATACGTTCTCTTCTCTCTTTCTCTTTTAATCTAGTTATTTTCCCAAGATTTTGCGTTTGAAGAACAAAATCTTCCCGATGAGAATTAAATTCTCAACTTGTAGGGAGATTTGCTTTGCATATCTCAAATCAGAAAGAAAAAAAACTATGTTCTTTTTATGAAGAGTTAAATCCTTGTTTTCTTTATGCAAGGAAAATGAGATACATTTTATCTCTACTTTTTCCTTACCTAGGGTTTGGAATGAGCGGGGATCTTTTTGTTTGAGAGGAGAATTGAATTCTCAATTTTGTGGCTTCTGTCTTTTTCTATTTTTTTGCAAAAGCATGGGAATTGATCTTCTATATGAAACTTAAAGTTTCGGATCCTTTATATAGAAGAGGCAAATTGTTAATTAGTTTGAGAAAATTTCTCATTTGAGAGATACCAATTAATTTAATTGGCCTCAAAGATTATTTGGGGGATTTTATCCACTGTTGGATCTTTAATCTAGTAATTTTTGTTTCACAGAATATATATATTCTTGTTTTTAAAAAGATTAGGAAAATATTTTCTCATAGATAGTATTTAATTTTATCAAACGGTGATTTTTAATCACCTTTGGATTTTTTAATCCAAGAATTCAGAATATATCTTTCTCATTTGGAAAGATTGGGGAAATATTTTCCCATTGGATTTTTGATTCAACAACTCTCTGTTTAGTAGAGAATATCATTCTCTTTTAAAAAGATAAAGGGAAATATTTTCCCAAAAATAGAATTTAATTTTATCATTGGATGATTTTTTTTAATCTCCATTGGATCTTTGATCCAACAGCTCTGTTTAATAGAGAATATCCCCTGTTCTTAAGAAAATATTCTCTATGTAGAGTTTAATTCTACTCTCTTTAATTTGGACGCTGACGCTCACGTGCTATGCACGTGGTCGCCGCCTACGAGTTTAATTCTTACGGAATCAGGTACCACGTGCTTTGCACGTCGGCACTCATGTGAGCTTCACGTGAGGCGCCGCCGTAGGATTCAATTCTTTAAGAGGCCAGCGTTGGCGCTCACATGGGGAGCACATGAAGCGCTGCCTTATTGTGTTTAATTAATAAGGGAACAGTCCATTGCTAACAAAATTGAACAATCTTATAATCGATCTTTCACTCCTTTCACCACTCTAAATTCCTTAGGACAACAATTCCAATCACCTTCTTATCATAATGTTGATCCTAATTCTGTCCATTTTTCACATCCATTCGATTCTTATCAATCCTACCCAACTTTTGCACCTTCCTAAGATATTGCTTCTGAACATCAGAATAGGAGTTTAACGTATCCAAACGAATTAGAATCTTTCATCGAAACCCCTTCACAACCATGTCTGGTCTTAAACGAACTTTGGAAGAATTTCGGGTAGTTTTGTGCCCCCGGATAGAGGAATTGAATGTATCCATGGCCGTACTCATACAGCCTAACGAACCAGCTGCTAGTTTTCACCTAACTCAAAATTTTCCAATGTATGATGTGGCGTTAGGACAAATTGAGGATTTGAGTAGTGAAAGTGAGCAGTTCACCCTTCCAAATCAGACATGCCCGTTCCTAATTGAATTCTATAGCTCTAGTTTCATCTATCTATCGAGTACACCAAATGATTCACCAATTGAACATAGAATGTTTGATGAGTTGTACGAATATGTAGTGTTTGATTTACCCGATTTTGAAAGGTCCATTTCAAGTGAAACCAATGCCAATCCCTTTGATCTCAACACCTCCACTCTAGAACCACAACTGATTGAAAACCATACTTTTGATAAGGTGTCTTAGAAATTTAACTTTCACTTGATTTAGAATATCGATATTGGGGATAACTTCGATGATGAACCCACAATTTTAGATGAGTTTTTCTCCCCAATTCATTATGTCCTTTCATATCCATGTGGGCATTGTTAGGACTTTACCCGTGCTCTCTTTTGTGGTTTTGAAAGAAATATTTTTTAGAAATAGTGTGCACGCGAGCTCGGTCTCGTTTTAAAATTTATAAACCGCAAGTGCACAGCGCATTGTAGCAAGCTGGTAAGTACGGGTCGACCCACAGGGAATTGGTGATTAGAGATTGCTGTCACGCCCCGCTTCCCAAAGTACGCAGGATTGGGCACGTGACATAGCCAACCATGCTACCTGTGGGTAGGAAGTATCCATCCACAGTCACATTACGGTTGTAAGGATATCAAGAACAAGATAAAAACTAATCTAATACATGTCCAAATCCATAATAACAAGAATCAATAAACAATAAGTGCGGAAGCTAATGATCCAATACAATGAATAAACAGTACGTCCCATAATGCGGGCTCACATCTGGAAATGAAATGAAATGAATAAATTAAACCCTAAGGAACTCACAGTTCAGCCTGCTGGCTGAAGTACTCCTGCTCAGTCGTCGACAGTGGTACGGAATCTGGGCCATGCAAAACCCAGACGTCAGCGCGTCATGACATCAAGTATATAGTATAAACATGGTAATAAGCAATGCAAGTATGAACATGAATAAAGCAGTAATAAGAAATAACAAAGCAGGGTAATGTGCAATGGTGACTGAACTGTCCTATCAGGTTTCTACCCTATAGTCTTTGAAACCAATTGATGAATCGTCGATGTAACCCAATAGTATCCCGTACATACCCGGGACCACGGCCACAATATTCTCGGCTGCAGCCGAGACATGCCGTTAGGCACAGAATAGGAAAGTGTACACTCGGTATTACCCCGTACATACCCGGGATCACGGCCACAATATTCTCGGCCGAAACCGAGACATGCCGCTGGGCACAGAATAGGAATGTGTACACTCGAACGGTAGTGAACTGTCGAGTTACAAGTCAGGTTCATCTTTGATTTCCCCATACCCCCAAGTTATGTATGTCAGGTCAGGTATTCAGTAGTCAAGGATCAATGCCAACATATGATCAATAAAAGTAGGTCTGTCTGGATAGACAAGCAGGGATGGTCATGTTTGTCGGCATTAGGCATGAGATCATGAAACAAGTCATGTCATGGTACAACAGGATGAGTTGGTATGTATGTATATGTCATGTGTAGCAGGGTCAGGCCAATATGTAGTGCAATCGGGTGTGTGCTCACAACAGGTATACAATCAAATAATGAACAGCAGCAGGAAACAGTAAATAACCATAATATTCCATGTAACCACAGTGATGTTTTGTATTCTCTTATTAACAGGTTCACGCACCTTTGGGGTGCAATAGCCACAAGGTGAAGCAATATCCACAATCATAAAGTAATGAAGCTACATGAATTTACACTAAGTATAAAAATTGTCTCGTGAATGATTTAACAATTAAAGCAGATATGACCCAATTGTTTTATTTAGTTGAAATATGGATTGGTAGTGGGTTGATTAATTACGAGAAACTATTATAACGATTCCATGTTAAAGATAACTGCAACTATCAATTCTAACTTATAATATAATATCAATTACCATCATTAAGTTGTTGTATTATATAGTATGAATTCAACTGCGTGGCAAGACTAGATCTCGCACGCTAGCATGTTAAAGCAAGTATTCAGATACTTGCCTCGACGGTTTTGCAAACCGGAACACGGATGCGATGTCGGCAGAAAACACGATATGGTAGCACGGGCCACGGATCGAGCCCCAACAGAGAACAACAGGATCGCACGGACCAGGGTACTTCAAGGGAAGAAACAGGGTGCAACCACGATGGCTCGACGGCGATGGGGCACCGGCGGCGATGAACAGTGCGCGGCGAGGGTTCGAGGTGGCTGGACTTCGCTGAAATCGATGGTGCTGGGAGTAAAGGAGATGCTGGCCTGCTCTGGTGGTCGAGGGGAGAAGGAGGTGGTCGGAGGTGGCGCGGGTGACGTCGACGAGGGTCGACGGCGCGTTCTCCGGCGACCCGGGGATGGTGCAGGGTCGGGCTGCGTGACTGAAGGTGTTCCGGCGAGGGGAGGAGGAAGGTGATGACGAGGTAGTGACGAGGAGGAGGAGAGGGAGTCGTGGGAGTCGTCGGCGACGGGAGGCGGCGTCGACGGCGGGAGTTGCGGCCGAACGGAGGCGTTGGGGGTTTGGGTGCAGGCGCGGAAGATGGACGGAGGGAGGAGGAAGCGGGTGCGGTGAGGTCGACGAGGTGGTGACGGCGACGGCGAGGTCGTGAGGAGGTCGGCGGTGAGGTCGCGAGGAGCTAGGGTTAGGGTTTCGTGGGTTCTCGTGATGGGAGAAGGGAATGAACAGGCGGCTGCATGGGGGGGTTTAAAAATATAGGAAGAGAGAGAGAGAGAGAGATTGGAGAGAGAGGGAGAGAGAGATTTTGGATGAGAGAGAGAGAGATAGGGAAAGGATTTAGAGGCGGGGCCCACGAAAATCAGCCTCGTGATTGGCTGATCACGAGATAAAGGAAAATATAAAAGATTTGAAGGGATTTGAAACTGTTAAGGATTTATATAATCGTTTATAAATAGTTTAGTGATATTAAATTAAATGGGCTTTTTTGGCGCGAAATGAAACATTTCCAAATCGCGTCCGGGTTGCGCCCAAATGTTCCAAATTCAAATTATAGGATTTTAAGCGGGTTCCAAATTTTGAAAAGAGGTGTTTAATGATTAAAATGCATGCCCCCAAGTCGGACACTTGCACGCGCACGTAGTCGTCCAAACTTGCCCGTTTAGCCGAACGGGACGGAATCTCGACACGCGGACGCTACCACGCGACTAGTGGCGACGAGTAGGCCAACATGGATATTTTAAATTTCATTTTAGGAGTTAAAATTTGTTATGTGCCAAATGACTTAACCGGTTAAAATTTAGCAATAAACACCAGAAGATCAGGAAAATTGGAATGAGCAATATAAAACCCTCAACTTGTAATATAAATAGTATTATTGGGCTCGGGTGTTACATCATACCCAACTACAAAAAGAATTTCGTCCTCGAAATTCCAAGAGTACAGGATAGCTAACTACTGGAAAAGGTGAGGGAATTTCTGCCGAATCTCGTCTTCTCGCTCCCAAGTGGATTCTCCATGCGATCGATTACCCCAAGAAACTAGCACAAGAGGGATAACCTTATTCTTAAGAACCTTTTCTCTTCGATCCTTGATTTCAACTGGTCGCTCCTCAAAAGTTAAGTCATCTCGCACAGTCAACTCCGAATGATCCAAGACATGAGTCTCATCACGAACATACCTCCGTAGTTGAGACACATGAAACACGTCGTGAACTCCTGCTAATGACGGTGGTAACGCCAACCGGTACGATACTTCTCCAACACGCTCCAAAATCTCGAAGGGTCCAACGAATCGAGGACTAAGCTTTCCCCGACTTCCAAAGCGAATCACCCCTCTAGTCGGTGATATCTTCAGGAATACCAAATCACCCCCGGCGAACTCTAGAGGTCTTCTTGACGTGTCGGCCCAACTTTTCTGTCTGTCTTGAGCTGCCTTCATATGCTTCCTGATTGTATTCACCTTCTCGACTGTCTGCACCACCAAATCTGGTCCTAGTAACCTTCGTTCACCAACATCATCCCAACAAACAGGTGAACGGCACTTACGACCATACAACGCTTCAAACGGAGCCATTTGAATAGTTGCTTGGAAGCTATTGTTGTACGAAAACTCCACCAGGTGTAGATGATCCTCCCAAGAACCTTTGAAGTCCAACATGCACGCCCTCAACATATCTTCAAGGGTCTGGATCGTTCTCTCCGATTGTCCATCAGTCTGAGGATGATAAGCTGTGCTAAACTTCAATCGAGTCCCCAAACTTTCTTGTAAACTCCTCCAGAAGTGCGACAAGAACCGAGTGTCCCCATCGGACACGATGCTTACCGGTACTCCATGCAATCTGACAATCTCCTGCATGTACCGCTCTGCCAAAGTCTCCGTCGATTGACCAACCCGAAAAGGAATAAAGTGAGCTGCCTTGGTCAACCGATCGACAATCACCCATACTGCATTGTTGCCCTTTGGGCTCCGCGGTAAAGCCGTCACGAAATCCATGGTTATATGTTCCCACTTCCACTGAGGAATCGGAAGTAGTTGCAACAAACCAGCAACCCTTTGGTGTTCAGCCTTGACTTGCTGACATACCAAGCACTTAGCCACGAAGCGAGCAATTTCCCGTTTCATACCTTCCCACCAGAAGTGCTGTCGAATATCTCGGTACATCTTTATCCCTCCTGGATGTACAGAGTAAGCTGAACTGTGTGCCTCCTTCATAAGCTCTTCACGCACATCTCCTTTTGGCACACACACACGGCTACCATATCTCAACGAACCATCTTCATAGATCAGTAAATCGGTTCGTAGTCCGGCTCCAACCTGTTCTCGAAACTTTTGCAGTCTAGGATCCTGCGATTGTGTCGCTTTAATCTTCTCAACTAAGGACGACTGTACTTGCAACTGCATCAACTGTCCTGTAGCATGGGGTAGCACAACCTCCAAGTCGAATCTCCGAAAATCCGCAATGATCTCTCTCTGTGCAGTCAATATCTGAATTGCTGGTAACCGACTCAGCGCATCCGGCACGACGTTGACCTTTCCCGGGTGGTACTTAAGATCGAGGTCATAGTCGGCCATCAGCTCCAACCATCTGCGTTGCCTCATGTTCAACTCCTTCTGAGTGAACACATATTTCAAACTCTTGTGATCCGTAAAGACTTCGACTCTCTCGCCCAATAGGTAGTGTCTCCAAATCTTCAGGGCGAAGATCACGGCTACAAGCTCTAAGTCATGAGTCGGATAGTTCTTCTCATGAGTCTTCAGCTGTCTCGATACGTAAGCGACGACTTTCCCATTCTGCATCAAAACGCATCCCAATCCCTTTCCGGATGCGTCGCTATGAATCACCAGTCCTCCTGAATCATCCGGTACGGTCAGGATAGGGGCGGTTATCAATTTCTGCTTCAACGTCTCGAAGGCCAATGCACATCCATCCGTCCAAAAAAACGGTACCTCCTTACGCGTGAGCTTGGTTAACGGCTCAGCTAAACGAGCGAAGTTCTCCACAAATCTCCTGTAGTATCCGGCGAGTCCAAGGAAACTTCTTATCTCCGCAACATTCTTTGGAATAGGCCAATCTCGAACTGCTGCAATCTTTTCGGGATCGACGGCGATTCCATCGCCCGACACGACATGCCCCAGAAACTTCACTTCTTCCAGCCAGAATTCGCACTTACTCATCTTCGCGAATAATTTCTCTTGTCTCAGCGTCTGCAGTGCGATCCTTAAGTGCTCAGCATGCTCCTCCGGACTCTTCGAGTATACCAGAATATCGTCAATGAATACCACAATAAATTGGTCCAAGAAAGGTGAAAAGATCCTGTTCATCAAATCCATGAATACTGCTGGCGCATTAGTCACTCCGAAGGGCATCACTAGATACTCGAAATGTCCATATCGAGTTCGAAACGCCGTCTTGCAAATGTCTTCTGCTTTCACTCGGACTTGATGATATCCTGATCGCAAGTCCAGTTTCGAGAATACCCTCGCGCCACTAAGCTGCTCAAAAAGTTCTCCAATGCGAGGGATCGGGTACTTGTTCTTAATAGTCACCCGGTTCAATTCTCGATAATCAATGCACATCCTTCTCGTGCCATCCTTCTTCTTTACTAAAAGAACTGGAGCTCCCCACGGCGAGTTGCTGCTTCGAATCCATCCCTTCTCGAGTAATTCACCAACTTGTTTCTTAACTTCTTCCAATTCCACCGGTGCCATCGGATAATAAGATTTTGATACTGGCGCTGCACCAGGAATAAGGTCAATCGCAAACTCCACATCTCGCTTCGGCGGTAAGCGCGAAATATCTTCAAACACATCCATAAAGTCGCGGACAACTGCCGGCTCTTCATTACTATCCACTACCATAGCCGCAAGAGCATTGTTCGTTGGCCTAGCCCTAAACTCGACTGGCCCGACAGAACTGCTTCCTCCAAAGAAAGTAAACTCAGGGTGTCCGGGAATCTGGAAAATTACTTTCCTTGCCCTACAATCAATGTGTGCGTGGAAAGTGCCAAGAAAATCCATTCCCAAGACTACTTCATAACTGCCCGTATCAATCACCAAGAAATTTGCAAAATGCTCCCGTCCGCAAACAACAACCGTACAATCTTTACATTCCTTACTAGCTATGATTTTCCCATTCCCAGTGTGTATGTCCCAGAAACTAGACAGGGTCGTGCAGGTGATCGAGTGTGTAGTTATAAATTTGGATGACATAAAACAGTGGGATGCTCCGGAATCAAATAATGCCAATGCGGGAAAACCACGAACGAGTACAGTACCTGAAACTACTTCTTCTGATGCCTTGGCTTCCTCAGCTGTCAATGTGAAAGCTCGACCCTGGTTGGGTCCTTGTGTCAGCTGCTTCTGCCCTTGGAACGGTCTCTGCGGAGGCTTCCGTATATCATCTCTCGTGCGAAGCTTCGACGGACAAGCACCAACTGCGTGATCGGCTGCTCCACAAACCAGACAAAGTCCCAGTCTCCTTCGACAATCCTTTTGCATGTGGCCCGGTAAATTGCAGTAGTTACAACTTATGCTCTTTCTTCGATCGACGATCACAGGCTTCTTCATTGGCGCTACACCTCGACGGTCCACTGGAATACCTCTGCGCCCATGATCTCGGTTAGGTACAAATGCAGGCTTCCTGGCCGCAACCGCTGTCTGGTGAAAGTTCCCTTTCGATCCTGATAAACTCTGTTGCTCTCTGGCTGCCGTAAGAACCTGTGAGAAAGTGGTCAAACCCAGGGAGACAATCTGCCTCTGGATTTCCACATCCAAACTGCGCAAGAATCTTCGCGCCCTGTCTGCCTCCTTGGCGACTAAGGGTCCAGCGAAACGGCTGAGTCTCGTCCATTCCGCTGCATGTACATCCACAGCTGCTCCATTTTGTCTCAGCCCAATAAATTTCTCCTCCATTTCCTCCCGTGCAGTCCGCGGGAAGAACTTTTCCAAGAAACTTTTAGAGAAATCCGCCCAACTGATTGGCTTGGACAAGCGGGTCTCCTCCACAAGCCACCACTCTCGGGCGTAATCCACCAGCTGAATGCGCACCACATCAACTCTCTTGTCGTCTGGGATCTGTGCCGCAATCAATACATTCTCCGTGTCCACTAGCCACTGCTCGGCTGGTAACGGCTCCTCCAGACCAGTGAAAGTAGTAGGACCCAATCGTCTGAAATCTGCCACGGTTCCTACTCGGTCGACTGGCTTCGCTACTGCGGTGTTTACAGACTGCTGAATAGCCTGCAAACCCTCCTGAAATGAATCTTCTTGCTGCTGGATCAGCTCAGTTTGCCTCTTCTGATTTTCCAACATCCCACGTATCACTCCTAACATGGCGGCTTCATCCACACGCCTCTGATACGTCTTGAAATTCTTATCTGCCATGGTCCTGAAATCAAAACAAGCAGCATTAGCATGATGATAGATTCAATATATATAAATCAAAGCTAGAACTCCAAGATACTTAAATAGAGTGCTGCATTGTAGCTATGCCGCGGTATCATAGCCGCAATTACTTAACTCCACCCAAGTCACCTAAGTCCTAGAGATAACAAGAAGTTAGGTTTTCGAGTTAACAATGCAAAGTAAGTTTGCATGTCGACATGATCCGGAAGAATGATTCAAGGATGGTAAAACGGTCAAAGTGGCAGGACATGTTTCCTAATCACGGGTATTATGATTCGTGTATCGGGTGCAATACCCAACTACAAAGAATCAACCCAATTAACCTATGGCTCTGATACCAAAAGAACCATGTCACGCCCCGCTTCCCAAAGTACGCAGGATTGGGCACGTGACATAGCCAACCATGCTACCTGTGGGTAGGAAGTATCCATCCACAGTCACATTACGGTTGTAAGGATATCAAGAATAAGATAAAAACTAATCTAATACATGTCCAAATCCATAATAACAAGAATCAATAAACAATAAGTGCGGAAGCTAATGATCCAATACAATGAATAAACAGTACGTCCCATAATGCGGGCTCACATCTGGAAATGAAATGAAATGAATAAATTAAACCCTAAGGAACTCACAGTTCAGCCTGCTGGCTGAAGTACTCCTGCTCGGTCGTCGACAGTGGTACAGAATCTAGGCCATGCAAAACCCAGACGTCAGCGCGTCATGACATCAAGTATATAGTATAAACATGGTAATAAGCAATGCAAGTATGAACATGAATAAAGCAGTAATAAGAAATAACAAAGCAGGGTAATGTGCAATGGTGACTGAACTGTCCTATCAGGTTTCTACTCTATAGTCTTTGAAACCAATTGATGAATCGTCGATGTAACCCAATAGTATCCCGTACATACCCGGGACCACGGCCACAATATTCTCGGCTGCAGCCGAGACATGCCGTTAGGCACAGAATAGGAAAGTGTACACTCGGTATTACCCCGTACATACCCGGGATCACGGCCACAATATTCTCGGCCGAAACCGAGACATGCAGCTGGGCACAGAATAGGAATGTGTACACTCGAATGGTAGTGAACTGTCGAGTTACAAGTCAGGTTCATCTTTGATTTCCCCATACCCCCAAGTTATGTATGTCAGGTCAGGTATTCAGTAGTCAAGGATCAATGCCAACATATGATCAATAAAAGTAGGTCTGTCTGGATAGACAGCAGGGATGGTCATGTTTGTCGGCATTAGGCATGAGATCATGAAACAAGTCATGTCATGGTACAACAGGATGAGTTGGTATGTATGTATATGTCATGTGTAGCAGGGTCAGGCCAATATGTAGTGCAATCGGGTGTGTGCTCACAACAGGTATACAATCAAATAATGAACAGCAGCAGGAAACAGTAAATAACCATAATATTCCATGTAACCACAGTGATGTTTTGTATTCTCTTATTAACAGGTTCACGCACCTTTGGGGTGCAATAGCCACAAGGTGAAGCAATATCCACAATCATAAAGTAATGAAGCTACATGAATTTACACTAAGTATAAAAATTGTCTCGTGAATGATTTAACAATTAAAGCAGATATGACCCAATTGTTTTATTTAGTTGAAATGTGGATTGGTAGTGGGTTGATTAATTACGAGAAACTATTATAACGATTCCATGTTAAATATAACTGCAACTATCAATTCTAACTTATAATATAATATCAATTACCATCATTAAGTTGTTGTATTATATAGTATGAATTCAACTGTGTGGCAAGACTAGATCTCGCACGCTAGCATGTTAAAGCAAGTATTCAGATACTTGCCTCGACGGTTTTGCAAACCGGAACACGGATGCGATGTCGGCAGAAAACACGATATGGTAGCACGAGCCACGGATCGAGCCCCAACAGAGAACAACAGGATCACACGGACCAGGGTACTTCGAGGGAAGAAACAGGGTGCAACCACGATGGCTCGACGGCGATGGGGCGCCGGCGGCGATGAACAGTGCGCGGCGAGGGTTCGAGCTGGCTGGACTTCGCTGAAATCGATGGTGCTGGGAGTAAAGGAGATGCTGGCCTGCTCTGGTGGTCGAGGGGAGAAGGAGGTGGTCGGAGGTGGCGCGGGTGACGTCGACGAGGGTCGACGGCGCGTTCTCCGGCGACCCGGGGATGGTGCAGGGTCGGGCTGCGTGACTGAAGGTGTTCCGGCGAGGGGAGGAGGAAGGTGATGACGAGGTAGTGACGAGGAGGAGGAGAGGGAGTCGTGGGAGTCGTCGGCGACGGGAGGCGGCGTCGACGGCGGGAGTTGCGGCCGAACGGAGGCGTCGGGGGTTTGGGTGCAGGCGCGGAAGATGGACGGAGGGAGGAGGAAGCGGGTGCGGTGAGGTCGACGAGGTGGTGACGGTGACGGCGAGGTCGTGAGGAGGTCGGCAGTGAGGTCGCGAGGAGCTAGGGTTAGGGTTTCGTGGGTTCTCGTGATGGGAGAAGGGAATGAACAGGCGGCTGCATGGGGGGTTTAAAAATATAGGAAGAGAGAGAGAGAGAGAGATTGGAGAGAGAGGGAGAGAGAGATTTTGGATGAGAGAGAGAGAGATAGGGAAAGGATTTAGAGGCGGGGCCCACGAAAATCAGCCTCGTGATTGGCTGATCACGAGATAAAGGAAAATATAAAAGATTTGAAGGGATTTGAAACTGTTAAGGATTTATATAATCGTTTATAAATAGTTTAGTGATATTAAATTAAATGGGCTTTTTTGGCGCGAAATGAAACATTTCCAAATCGCGCCCGGGTTGCGCCCAAATGTTCCAAATTCAAATTATAGGATTTTAAGCGGGTTCCAAATTTTGAAAAGAGGTGTTTAATGATTAAAATGCATGCCCCCAAGTCGGACACTTGCACGCGCACGTAGTCGTCCAAACTTGCCCGTTTAGCCGAACGGGACGGAATCTCGACACGCGGACGCTACCACGCGACTAGTGGCGACGAGTAGGCCAACATGGATATTTTAAATTTCATTTTAGGAGTTAAAATTTGTTATGTGCCAAATGACTTAACCGGTTAAAATTTAGCAATAAACACCAGAAGATCAGGAAAATTGGAATGAGCAATATAAAACCCTCAACTTGTAATATAAATAGTATTATTGGGCTCGGGTGTTACAATTGCTGTTAAAGGTTCAAGGAGAAAGAATTTGGTTTGTCACGAAAATTAAGAAAATACGAATTTATAAATAAGTTAAGAAAACGTGGACGTGGCTCCGGATCGGATGGTTGAATCGCAGCGATTTCTTCGTCGCTCCGTTGATCATGAGTTGTTCCGTCCTTGTGTTGATTCCGACATAGAGCATGGCTTGTCAAGGTATTTGCGAAGCACAAGTCATCAAGATATTGAAGTTCAACGTTAGAAATGAAACGAATCCGTATTGTTCGCACTTACCGTTTGTATGCAAAAAACTTGAAGTATCAACACTGAGCACAAGGGTTAGCAAGCATACATCAACAATAAATGGCAAATAAGAAGTAAAGTGTTTAGTTTTAAATTTTCTAAGTGTTTTGGGTGATAGTATAGAATATTTACTTAATGAAGTGTGTCAAACAACAATAAGCAACATACCCTATTGATTCGTCTCAAAAACTATTTCTAAACCGCAATCAAGAACGGCGTCGCATGTAGCTAGCCGGTGAATACGGGTCGGTCCACAGGGATTTTGTGAATCTCCTAGTCGCGCTTACGAGTTAATTCCGAAGGGTGTTCGGATTAATTATTAAATCTAAAAACCTAATTAACCTAGGGCAATTATCTAGATCTACTCTTGCTAGGGCTAGGTTTAGGGATGGTTTGGAAATGTAATTAAATCGCACCGCTTTCAATACCCGAATGAAGATCTGTGAGGAGTTATGGTAATTATCAATAAAGGGGATTAGATCCGTTCGGAAAGATGTTCCTTCCTCTAGGTTCTTGTCCTTCCTTTAGAGATCCTTACCCTAACCTCCATGGAAAACATCACACCCAGGCCTTTATACTACGGTATCACTGCTGCCTCAAGGGATAGAGTGCCGGAGGGAGCGGTATGTGCATGTATGCATGGAGTCCTATTGTAAATATTTGGTGGGTAAGAAAGGGATGAGAGATCCCATCTCTCAAAATCCTTCCCCAAAGCTAAACCCTAAACAAGTTCCTAGGGCATGAAATTAAATCTATCTAGGGCAAGGAATTTAAATCTACACTAAGGCAAGAAATTAAATTACTTACAGATGCATCCCTCCAATCATCCATGCAGGGTTGTCAGATCTGAATTTCTGAATGGAGAAGAAACACCGATGCTCTCCAAAAGATTTCTAAATTTTATTCATTAAAGGGAGGCATAGGGAGGCATAAGAAATTACAATGAGTAGAGTTCCTATTTATAGAGAATAGGAAACCCTAGGTTACAATTGATTTGCATGTCTACATTTACCAAAATATCCTTAGGAAGACCTAGTCAAAGTAGACTTCAAGTTTTGGTAAAATTTTATGTCTCTGTCTCTTTAAAGAAAGTATTGGGCCTTGGATCTTTGGGCTTCCTTATTATTTGGTTCTTTATTAAAATAGCTTCTATGTTTCTTCCAGATCTCCAGTGAATAATTGCGGTGGACTTTTAACCGTTCGCTTTGTAATCTTGGACCTTGCATTGCCTTGTACTTTGTGAATTTTATCTTTGATGTAGGCTTGATGAAGAGTCTTCTATTTGTTGGTCAAAGTCCACTTTTTCATCGTCTTTACATCGTTTTCACTGTTTTCTGTCTAAGAACCGGTAACCTGTAACATGTAGCAGACATGCGTCAAAAGCACCTGTTTATTGATAAAAAGAATAAGAATGAGGAATATAATAATGCAATATTATGGTGTGAACAAATACCCCCAAACTTATCTTTTGCTCGTTCTCGAGCAAACTTATTTTTATTCACTAAAATCCTAATCGCACTTTCGCAGGGAAACACGATTGCACTGAGCACGTGCAACAAGCCGTTAAACCTCTAGGTGTCCCTAGTAGGAGGAGTGTTGTCTCCTGAGGGTTTTCAGCGGATTACACCCACAAAATCCTATCAACTCGGCCCATTGATTTTTGTTCTCCAATTAGGTTTTCTAAAAAGGAATTCTATTATCTTTTGACTCGCAAATTATCCACCCATATTCTTCACACTTCCTCATTATTTAACTTAAGATTATATATGTTATGTAGACCTACTTAGCTTTCAGCATCTCTTAAGTTTTCCTTCTAGGGTTTCCATCTCCACTTAGGAATTTTTATCAACTCTATTAAAGATACAAGTTCTATTCTTCACTCCTTTCTCTCATCTAAACTCCAATCACATATCCCCTACGTGTGTGTATAGATCACCCCTACACTTGGAAATTCAAATCAAGCAATCGTACTCTCGTCCGTTGTCCAAAGTACTAATTAGTTGGTGAATTTAATTGAATTTTGCTCACACATCCTTCATGCGACTGTTAATACTTCTTGAGGTACCAACAACCGATTACAAGATGCGTTTGCACTTTAAAGCGTACTTCCTAGTCTTGCAACACCCAAGGCTTTAGCAGTGACTCCCAAACCAGTTGGTCTAAGGCACTAGGTGATAAGGCACCCTTGCTAAATATTTTTCTATTTTTTTACAGCCTTAAGTAATCACAAAAACCAGTGTCCATTTTTTTCTTTATTCACTTTTTTTCTTTTGTTTTCATTGTACTAAGGACTTTAGACAAGAGCATTTCAAGGTCTCTTCTACTATTCCAAGTTTCAAGGTGCATGATTGTGCAAATTGTAGGGTATACATTTTCAGAATCTAGACTTAAGCTAGGAACTATTTTTCAAACTTATACTCTAATAAGAACATCAATACTCTTCCCTTGTTTCGAATTAGCCTAAGAAGTGAACCCAAAATTTGCCTATTTCTAAATAAACTACAAAGGCATATACTTTCTACCGTTAAACTTTAAGGACGGTTATCTTTAGGGTTTTTAATTCACTAAGTCTAAGATCTAGTTGTTCCTAGCTAGTTAACTTATTTGTCAAACTCAAGTCAATTAGCCAAAATTGAATACATTAATTTTTATAATTTTTGAAATTTTTCAAATTTTTATGGGTTTTCAAATAAGTATGCAAATGCAAAAAAAATATGTACAAATGAATGCGAAGGAAGAAGACGTACCGAGCATACCCCCAAACTTGAACTTGACAGTGTCCTCACTGTCATCACTGTCATGCTAAACCAAGAGGGTCAAAATATCGGCACTCCCCTGTTTATTTATTTATAAAAAAATTTTGTTTTTTTTATTTTTATTTTTTATTTTTTTATAGAAAACAAAAATAAAAATATATACATATATACAAAGGTTCCCTCCAAACTTAAGCTTGGCCTTACACAAGTCAGAGGTTAGCACCAACCATTCAAAAATCTTATCGTGGTAATAGTCGAGTTAGTGAAAGAATGGAGTGGAAAGAAAAGAGATGAGAAGAACACGAGACCGTGTGGAGGTAGAAACAGGATACGGTCTCGGTGGGGGAGAAGAATGGCAGAAGGGAGAAAGAAGGGTAGCACGATCTTGAGGGTGTAAATCGAGTAAATAAATTAGCGCAATTTGGGATGACCGAAGTGTGAAAACTGATTGTGCTAATCTATCAACTCGTCGTGCAATGGGGTCAAATCCCTCAAGATTCGCAAGAAAACATGGGTACGCCGAACATGGTATAGGAGATGAAAGCGTAACGGTCACTTGCACGGTCGGAACAATAGGAAGGACGGAAGGAAGTGAGTGAGGAAGGGTATCAGTTAAGGATTTAGGAGGGTGTATTGGAAAATTCGACACATCAAACGAAAATGGTTCAACCTCAATATTATCCTCAGTACCATCCTCATAATTCTCCTCAATATTTTCCTTAAAAATTTGCTTATCCATGCCAATATCATCAAAATCAAGACGCATATGAAGTTCGGGAGAAACATTTAATGACTCGGGATGATGAATTGGACATAAAATTTCAATTAAATCGACGGGTTCATCATCCGAAATATTCCCGGCGTCTATATCCTCAATCAAGTGAAAATCAATTTTTTCTGACACCTCATCAAAAGCATGGATATTTATCGATTTAGGTTCTAGAGTAGAGGTGTAAAGATCGAAAGGATTAAGTGTGGTTTCACTCGAAAGGGGTTCTTCACAATTTGGCAAATCAAACACTACAAAGTCGCACAACTCGTTTTTATTTTGAACTTGTGAATCATCTAGGACATTCGATGGAAAACTGGAGTTGTGGGCTTCAATTAGGTAAGGGTAGGTTTGATTTGGAAATCCTCTCACATTCTCATTCTATCCAACCGCCTCCTCATACATTGAAAAATTTGGGGCTAGCGGGAAACTAGCTACCGGTTCAGTAGGTTGTATAAGGGCGGCCACGGACGCTTCCACATTCCTAACCATTTTGTTTGTTGCTGCGATATACGCCTCCAACGCCTCTTCCAAGCTAGACTTGGATGGTAAGGGGGTTTCGGTAAAAGATTCGAAATCGTGTGGATATGCAAAACTCCCAACAGGCTGTGTAGAAACATTGTCTAGTGACGGTGGAAAAGTCGGGTAGGACTGGTAGGAAGTGGGTGATTGGACAGGGGTAGGGTCAACATATGGATAAAAAGGTGAATAGTCGTGCGGATCCCTAGAACAAGATGAGTGGAGAGGGGTGAAAGATCGGCTGCGAGATTGAGCAATATGCTCAGCAATGGACATCGGCTTAGGAGTGACAGAAGGACTTGAAAAAGTGGTATCAACATATGGAGGTGGTAAAGATTGACTTGGTTGAAACAAAGTGGGTTGAAAAGTCGAATTGTTTCTCCTAAACGCCTCTATTTGATCTTTCAAAGATATTTTAGGCATGGAAGGATCGTCCTTAAATTGATCGAACAAATTACCGAACGATGCAAAATTAGGTTCGGGATACCAAAGTTCGGCAAGTGATTTATTATGTGGGGTACCCATGTTAGAAGAAAGGGTGAAAGAAAGAAATTTGGTTGGTGCAAGGATTTATTTGCGGCAAAAGATTGCAAGTTTTCTATAAAAGATTTGTCCCTTTTCTTTTTTTCTTTATTTGGAAATTGTTGCAAAAAAAAGATTTTTGATAAAAGATATGCAACAGAAAAATATTACTTGCAATCGGTTATAATCTTAAGCATATCACAAAGAATCTTTATTTGGAAAAAATTGTTGCAAAAAGATATTCGAGAAAAGATATGCAACAAAAAGATTACTTGCAATCAATTTCTATTTTAAATGAGACGCACAAATCCTGCACAAGATTGTTATTTGGAAGGGGAAATATTTTTATAGCGCACAAAATCTTGCAGGAATTTTTCAGAAAGTATATGGAAATTTTTGCAGAGGAGGAACAGAGAAGCTTACAGAGCTTTTTTCACGATCTGAAGACACAAGATAGCCGTGTTTCCGCGGTATAATGTGGGGTTACACCGCGGTTTCGCGGTCAGGTAGTCGGCGCGAGATCCTAGAATTTTTCTAACGCTTTGATCTTACTAGAAGGCCGCGTTTCCGCGGTCTAAGATGGGTATGCACGGCGGAATCGCGGTGTGGTGGAGGCTTCAGGGTGCGGGAAAAATTCCACTGTTCTGTTTTGAAAATCGTTCTCTGTTCTGATCTCCTGATTTCTGTTTCGCTTTCTGGAAATTTCCAGAACCGATTTTATATATCCTGCAAAATTCAAACAACAAAGTATCCCTTCCAAAAATAACAGAAGAAATATTTTTATATTTTTTTTGGATTTTTTAGATTTTTATGATTTTTTAATTTAAGATTAACCCGAAATTGCAAAAAGGAAAGTTCTACGCCATCCCCGGCAACGGCCCCATTTGATTCGTCTCAAAAACTATTTCTAAACCGCAATCAAGAACGGCGTCGCATGTAGCTAGCCGGTGAATACGGGTCGGTCCACAGGGATTTTGTGAATCTCCTAGTCGCGCTTACGAGTTAATTCCGAAGGGTGTTCGGATTAATTATTAAATCTAAAAACCTAATTAATCTAGGGCAATTATCTAGATCTACTCTTGCTAGGGCTAGGTTTAGGGATGGTTTGGAAATGTAATTAAATCGCACCACTTTCAATACCCGAATGAAGATCTGTGAGGAGTTATGGTAATTATCAATAAAGGGGATTAGATCCGTTCGGGAAGGTGTTCCTTCCTCTAGGTTCTTGTCCTTCCTTTAGAGATCCTTACCCTAACCTCCATGGAAAACATCACACCCGGGCCTTTATACTACGGTATCACCGCTACCTCGAGGGATAGTGTGCCGTAAGGAGCGGTATGTGCATGTATGCATGGAGTCCTATTGTAAATATTTGGTGGGTAAGAAAGGGATGAGAGATCTCATCTCTCAAAATCCTTCCCCAAAGCTAAACCCTAAACAAGTTCCTAGGGCATGAAATTAAATCTACCTAGGGCAAGGAATTTAAATCTACACTAAGGCAAGAAATTAAATTACTTACAGATGCATCCCTCCAATCATCCATGCAGGGTTGTCAGATCTGAATTTCTGAATGGAGAAGAAACACCGATGCTCTCCAAAAGATTTCTAAATTTTATTCATTAAAGGGAGGCATAGGCAGGCATAAGAAATTACAATAAGTAGAGTTCCTATTTATAGAGAATAGGAAACCCTAGGTTACAATTGATTTGCATGTCTACATTTACCAAAATATCCTTAGGAAGACCTAGTCAAAGTAGACTTCAAGTTTTGGTAAAATTTTATGTCTCTGTCTCTTTAAAGAAAGTATTGGGCCTTTGATCTTTGGGCTTCCTTATTATTTGGTTCTTTATTAAAATAGCTTCTATGTTTCTTCCAGATCTCCAGTGAATAATTGCGGTGGACTTTTAACCGTTCGCTTTGTAATCTTGGACCTTGCATTGCCTTGTACTTTATGAATTTTATCTTTGATGTAGGCTTGATGAAGAGTCTTCTATTTGTTGGTCAAAGTCCACTTTTTCATCATCTTTACATCGTTTTCACTATTTTCTGTCTAAGAACCGGTAACCTGTAACATGTAGCAGACATGCGTCAAAAGCACCTGTTTATTGATAAAAAGAATAAGAATGAGGAATATAATAATGCAATATTATGGTGTGAACACCTATCTAAATTGCTTAGCAAACCTAATACTAAAACTTAATTCTAATTTTAATATTGCAAAATGAAAAGTGTTGAGAGAATAGGTTATATGCTAGAGGTTACTTGTAACCATTGAAAGCAATATAACTTATCTAACAACAATCAAATTGCAAACTTAAAATTACAATGAAACATTAAGCACAAGAACAATTATAAGAGAATGGGGGAAGGCCTTACCTTTCATCACCATCCTAACCATCACCACAACCAAATATATTACTCAAGCATCATCATAGTAAGAATGAAAAAACAGAAATAAGGTTAAGAACAAGAAGAAATTAAAAGCAAAGAAAAAAAACAAGTCTTTATTAACAATTGGAGAAGTTGAGATACAACCGAATCGTTACGTTCTCACTTACCATTTGTATGTCCAAGAATGTCGTATCGAAACACATCGTTAAGGATCACAAGGCATACCACATCAATAACAACATATGGCAAATAATAAGTAAAGTGTTTAGCTTTAAATTTGCTAAGTGTTTTGGGTGATAGTATAGAATATTTACTTAATGAAGTGTGTCAAACAACAATAAGCAACATATCCTATCTAAATTGCTTAGCAAACCTAACACTAAAGCTTAATTCTAATTTTAATATTGCAAAATGAAAAGTGTTGAGAGAATAGGTTATATGCTAGAGATTACTTATAACCATTGAAAGCAAAATAACTTATCAACCAACAATCAAATTGCAAACTTAAAATTACAATGAAACATTAAGCACAAGAATAATTACAAGAGAATAGGGGAAGGCCTTGCCTTTCATCACCATCCTAACTATCACCACAACCAAATGTATTACTCAAGCATCATCATAGTAAGAATGAAAAAACAAAAATAAGGTTAAGAACAAGAAGAAATTAAAAGTAAAGAAAAAAACAAGTCTTTATTAACAATTGGAGAAGTTGAGATACATTGTTAGGTTACTTGTTCAACCTACTTAATGGAGCTCTTAAATGAGAGCTCCAAGAGGGAAGAAGAAGAAGAAGAAAACCATGGCTTGAGCTCCACACAACTCTCCTCTCAAACTAAACTAAAACTTGTGAATAATCTTGAACAAAAGAATGGCATGGTTTCTGTTCTGAACTGCTCTATTTATAGGCTTTGAAATGAAATTCTAGGGGTGTTTTCTAAAGTAATATGAAGTTACAAGAATACCCCTGAAACACGGAAATGTTTGGCGCCAACATGGCCACACTTCCGCCGCCATTCTACACATAAAACCGCGGTTCCGCGGTCGTAATTTAGAGTTAGGGTACCAAATTTCTTGGGTGTTCTTCTGACATGAAATGATGATTTTTGGATATCATTATATTCTGTAATTCATACTGGACTGCTTATACGAATTTGAAGACAGAAGTGCAAAAAATTTTCCAATACTTCACGTCACAACTTTCTCATATGATCCAATGGTGCAACTTGCACAAGTCATGATTCACAAGAATCATGGTTATCCTAATTGTGTGCCCACTTACATATCACATCCAAATATTTCCAAATCATGAATCATGCCCACTTGCATATCACATCGAAACTTGTTCAAATCAAGAATCATGCCTGCTTGTGTATCATGTGTGCTCATTTATGTGCCAACTTGCAATGCTATGTGTTCACACATGTACCATGTTAGAATAAAAAGAATAAATTATTTGTACACTTTATTTGATGCCAACTCATTTGACTTGATCTGTATTCTATTCCGTTTGCAGTTCCGGCTAAAAACCGTCGTTTCCGTTCATGTTGTATACCGTCTCCAGTGTTTTTGCCTATGTACCTGTATTCTGTATTAATGAACAGACACATATTAGATACCTTAGTTTATTGATAAAATGATAGGAAATGAGCTGTATTAAAATGAATAAATCGTGCCGAATAGGCATCGTCCTGAACCGTTAACTATTTTACCCGAACCCCATGTGCGCCTGGATGTTTTTGATGATGATGAATGCATGGATGAGCTGAATTTTGAGAAGAATTTTGGGGATATCATTGAGAATGAACCAGTTTTATTAGATGGGGCAGATTTTCCAATTCATCTTATCATTTCCATCAACTGTGCACACCCTCCTGAACGTTTAACCGATACCATTCTTTGATCACTTCCCACTTTCCTTTCCATCATTTCCGCTTCACAAGACGCTGTATCAACTTCCTCTCCTACATCTGGTTCATCAAGTTTGGTCGGCCTATGTTGTCTTGTGAATCTTGAGAGGTTTGACCCCATTTCTCAACGTGTAGATAGATTAGTACAATCCATTTTATACTTCGATCATTACCGACTGTACTAATTTATTCAATCCATTTTCAACCTCAAGTTCATATTCCATTTCTTTCTCCCATTCATTCGTCTTCTCATTTACCGAAACCGTATACCGCTTCCATCTACATACAGTCTCGCATATTTTTCATTTCTTTTCTCTACATGTTCTTTCTCCAACCATTGCATCATCATGATAAATTTTTTGAATAGTTGGTATTAACTTTTGGCCTATGTAAGTCCTTGTATAGATTGAAACTGTTCTCTTCCCCCTAACTTTGAACTTCACTGCTTAAACAGTGGAAACACTGTTTCACTTAAGTTTGGGGGAGGGGGGCTCTGTGTGTATATATTTTTTGTTTGCTTTTTCTTTTATAAAATCAACAAAAAAAAAACATGAGGCACCAATAAATTTTGACCCCTCCACAATTTTAACCCTCTTGGTGTCGTATAACAGGGAGGACACTGTAAGTTTAAGTTTGGGGGTGTGCTCGGTAAGCTTTCTATCTTTGCATTCATATGTATATTTTGCATTTTCATACTTATTTAAAAACCCATAAAAACTAAAAAAATTCCAAAAACATAAAAACTTTGTCGTTAAGTTAGTTAGTAGGGTAACTTAGATTTTATTCCGAAAATTCAGCTTGATAGGTTAGAAATAACTAAATTCTAGGCTTAGAAATTGAAAACCCTAAAAATAACCCTCCTTGAGTTTAACCCTAGCTAATATACATCCTTGCAGTTTTTTTAGAAGTAAGTAATCTTGAGTTCAGTTCTTAAGTTAAGTTGAGATGAAGGGAAAGTATTGAAAGTTTTATTGAAGAATAAGTCTGAAAAAATAGTTCATATTCTTGAGTCCAAATTCAGAAATTATATACCCTACAAACTGTACTTACACGCACCTTGAAACTTGGAATAGCAAAGGATACCTAAAAATACTCCTGCCTAAAAGCTGGTATGAAAGAAAAAATGGTATTTAAAATTAACAACCCAAAGAGCATCATTGAAAAGTATATTCAGTCTTGAAAAGAAAAAAAGAAAAAAATAAATTACAAGACCTGGAAATTGCTATTTACGCTTTAATAAGCTCACGTATTCAGTAATCGGCTGATTAGTGTCTCAGGAAGCAGTAATAGTCGCATGAAATGTGTGTGAGCAAATTCGTCCATCATTAATGAAAAGAAGTAGTATTAGGTATTACGGCAATGGTACTATAGGTTGAATTGAATTCTTGAGTGTAGGGGTTAAATTTACACACGTAGGAGTATACGATCGATATTTAAAGGAAAGATATGGATAAAGAATAACTCTTATGTTTTCCATAAAAATGATAAAAATTCTGGTTTGGAGACTGCGCTTTAGAAGGAAAACTCAAAAGAAACTGATATCTTTCTAACCTGTCAAAACGTATAGGATTTTAGATTGAATGAATAGAAGGTGTGAAACATAAGTGGTGGATATATCTAATTTAAGATAATAAAATTTCTAACTTAGATACTAAACCGTAGGATTAGAATCAAGATTAACTTATGAAACTAGCTCGACGAGATTTTGTGGGTAGTATCCGCTGAATACCCTCAAGAGACAACACTCCTCCTACTAGGGACAGTAGACATTTAACGGTTTGTTGCACACGCTAAGTGCAACCATGATGTCTATGAAAGTGAACTTAGGACTTTTTGAAAATAAATGGTTTTGCTCGGGATGAGCAAAAGATAAGTTTGGGAATATTTGTTCACACCAGAATATTACATTTAATACCGCTCATTCTTATGCTCATTTATGTATATGTAGGTATTTTTAATCCATGTTTGCTGCATGATTATAGGTTACAGGTTCCCAGTCCACAATAATGCAAATCACGCACAATCTTCATAGTTATGACAAAGTTCAGAACAACTTCCAAACACAGATAAAATCCGGGTTCTGGTCATCTACACCCGTCAAGTGCTGTCTACCAGTTCAAGATACAAGATGAATACAGCGGTCATTCGTGTCTCGGACAAGCACAGAGCATGAGGGAGGCAGCACAAGAAATAAGGTGCGCGGAGCTCGAGAGAGATCAAGGCCAAAAGTCAAAAAGAGTTGCCATTTTGGACCATTAAAAATCTGACAATATTTTGGAATCATTTTGCAATTTTGAATCTGTCAAACAGAAGAACAAAGCAACATGAGGAAGCACAGAAAAAACGAGACGCCAATTCTTCCAAATGACTGCGGATCCGCGGCTAAACATGGGTTTGGGCGGTGGATCCGCGGCCATTACGTGGCGTCTTGCGACCATTTTTTGGGGGTGTTTTTGTAATTATATATGGGCTCAGAATATGACCCTAGGGTTTCACTCCTTTACCTATATATACTCCAGATTTGAGCTCAAACAAGGATGCTTTTTCTTTTCCTTAGATTAGTGTAGTTTAGTGTATTGTTCTTCTTCTTCATCATCTATTCTCCATTAAAATTGTAGTGAGAGATTTTTGAGTGGAAAATTAATGAAGATGAGGGTTTTTGTTATATCTTGCATATTTAATTTGTATTATAATTTTAATTTCTAGTATAATTTTATTACTTGTTTGTTAAAGTAGTTGTTGGTTTTCTTTTATTGTTTCTCTTTTCTTCTCTTCTAATCCGTATTTTCAAGCCATGAAGGCCCAAGTAGTTAACTTGTTATCTTTTTAAAACCGTATTTTTTCCATTTTTTCTACTTCTTTTCTTGTTTTATTTTCTTTACCATGTGTGAATAATTTACTCACTTGTTAGGGCTAAGGAAGGTTAGTTTGAGGGATGGAAAATCCCTTATGCTTCTCTTCGCCAAACAACTTGAAGTAAATCTAGACCAAACAAATACAGCTCCATCCCTTAGACGCGCTATAAATGACATATAGCCACGACCTAAGTCGAGAATTCCTTTAGACGCACTAAAACGTGACAAGTAGTTGTGACCTAATTGGAGACTTGGTTGTGTATGTTTGGCCTAGGGTTGGAAATAAGAGCATGTGAAGGACGGACAAGGGGCACTAAGAATGGATCTAGCATTAGAAAACTTGCTTAAACTCGCAAATATCATTCCAATATCCTCATAATCCCTGCTACTTCCGATTATTCCAACATTTTTTCAAGAATGGGAAAAGAAAAGTACAAGAATAATCCTAACTCTACTAACCAACCCTAACCCTAACAATTCCTTTTGAACATAAAATACAAACACTTAGGATATAATTGAACATACTTATACATTTTCACTTAACTGGTCTAAAACAATAACGAAAAACATATCATCTCCTAGTGGACGACTCGTACTCAACCGGCTAGCTACCAAGCGACACCGACTTAATTACGGTAAGTAGAACAAGAGGAACGCATAACATAATCGCTACGCTTTCCGCTTAACAATCAAATGGGGACGTTGCCGGGGATCGAACCCGAGTCACCCGCGTGACAGGCGGGAATACTCACCACTATACTACAACGATACCGACTTGATTGTGGTAAGTAGAACAAGCGAAACGCATAACATAATCGCTACGCTTTCCGCTTAACAATCAGTCACCATCTCGTGTGTCGAGGCAACCCTGAATTCTTATCGCTTCTATTTCAGCGATGTAAGGCAAGCTAGACTTGCTATTCATACTATAAATTAGGATTTATATTATTAGTATCGATATTTTTCATGAAATACAGTAAATATATGCAGTTTCCAAGTGACATTGCATGTGTTTGCTTTGTTTTAGATTTAAAACCTAGTGCCGTGGACTAAAGTAATCGTGGATCAAATCCCTTTGGATCGTGCAACAAAACATAAGACAATATGCTAGCTTCGGTCACGCACGATAAGTGCTCGATCGATTTTTCACGAACTAATACATCGATCTAAAACCTTCATTTTTTTATCAGTAATTTCATTTACTATTAAGAAGTATCATGAAGAAAATAAAGATGGAAATATTGTAGTTTTAAACATAAAATGACGTCCCCAAGAACATACGGTAGATCTAAATTTTTCTGCGTTTACGGCCTTTTAAAAATTGTTATAAATAGTAGAAAAATCGTTTGGTAGTGTTCATGGATTTGTTTTGAATCTAACTTAAAGTACTCAATATCTTTAAGAAAATTTCCTAAAAAATATATTGTTTAATTGTTGTAAATCATTGAGGAACGCATCTCTATTCTACAATCCTGAGACGTGCCCTTTGCTGTCTTTCAACTTTAATTGGCTGTAACTTCCTGTAGGAATGACTTGATACAGTGAGACATATTTCATAGTGCAGAAAATTAGTTATCTTTTCATTTGCGTTAATTTCATTAGATTTCATAATCATTTGCTATTTCTAAAGTATTTTATACTGCTGAAAGCTACTTAAGTTTTCCAGAACCGTTAATTTTGTCAATCGACCTTGTAATAGACATAACTCCCTCTAAGTTCGTGATATTAATGCTCTATTTGGTTCGTTAGATAGCTGGCTGTAAAACCCAGATTTCATCAAACTACGATGATTTCAAACTCAGAATATAACATGAAGAAAACTGCACTTAAGTTGATTTTCTTGTTCTGAAGCTGGAAATTCCAACACCGTTCACCTGACTTAAAACGAGAATATCTCCCAATTCAGAATAGGTAATGAGTCCAATTTTGTTAGATAGATGAATGAGTCTATTTTCTATGCTTTTTATAACATTATGCCTGATTCAGATCATAAATATTTTTAACAATTTTCGTAAATAGGATGGTACCTGCTGTCCAGTAGTAGTTAAAGTTTAAGTTAATGGATTTCTTTATGCTATATGATTGTTTTTACCCTCATGCTTAGTATTTCATGCTATATGACATGGTTAACTGAATATAATTGCATGGTAATGGCTTGACTCACGTTTGGAACTCACATGTATTGATGTCTCATTATTTACATTACATTGTCGATTTGGAATGCATTGATGAATTAGGTTGTGGTAAGTACGTGAGTGCCCGAGTGAATGTAATGTACATGAAAGTATGAATGAATGAATGAAATGACACGTACTTGTACACAATCGATATAGTTCATGAATGTACTCTTCAAACCGAGGGGAAATGGTGATTGAGGGTGGAATCGAACTCATACTTAGCAAGGTTTAGTGTTTTAGAGAATGATCATTCGATATTAATGATAGTGATATATTGATTAAGTCGTTGGACTAACAGTACAGTCGACAGAGTTATGTCCCGGGCACAGCGGACCGTAGTCTTAGGCATGCACTAGACCCTTGTTAAACACGAGAAATCTTTTCCACCGTTTGATTTCAAATGACATAAACTTTAATAGGTTTAGCGACATGATTAGTATGTTCACTTTTTCCCTGACTCACATGCTATACTGCTCATATGTTCACATTGTTTTATGTTCTTTTATTGCTGCCTTATTGATCATTGTAGAGAGTTTTTCGTTACTCTATTGAGATAGGAATGCGCGCACTTGTCAGACATGTACAGATTCCTCTTGTCTGGTGTAGGCTGGGGTTTAATGATTTTGGGGATCTAAATTTCCGGTAGCCGCGGACTAAGCTGTCGTAATTACCTCTCACTTTTGGAGCGATGAAACCTCCGATTGACAGGTCAAAAACATCATGCGAACTCAATGTGCGGTATGTGATATGTGTTTATTTTTGAAAAAAAACAATGCAAAAAGGCATGCTCATTTCATTTTTTATTTATGAATATTTACAAAAAAAACTTTAAAATAAAATTTCCATAAACATATTTTTTTTATATTTTTTATAAAAAAAGTGTGGAGGCGAAGCGTAAGCGCATACGTGGACGGACACGAGTGTGGGCTTAGGTTGCGCGGACCGAGAAGGCTAAACCCTCGGATTTGGAGTTGAGCTTCTTTGATTTTTAATGGAGTTAAACTTCCAAAAGAATTTTTATTATAGGGTTAAACTCTAAAAAAAATTAATTGGAGTTAAACACTCAAAAGAATTTTATTATGGAGTTAAATTCCGAAAGATTTTAAGATGTGGAGTTGAACTCCCAAAGATTTTTAATGAAGTTAAACTCCGAAATATTTTAAAATTTAGAGTTGAACTCTCAAAGATTTTTAATGGAATTAAACTCCCAAAAGAGTTCTTATTATGGAGTTAAACTCCAAAAGATTTCCTCCTTTCTCTTTTGAGAAGAAACCCAAATGGGTTCTCTTGAAACTCTATGATTTGGATCTTGGATGATAAAAAGAGATCTCTTTTCTTTTCTTGATGGAGTCTTGGGAGGTTGATTTTCCTTCTTCTCTCTTTTTCAAATTGGATCTTGAAGAGGAGGGAGAAAATAGCAAAAATCTTTCCTATTTAGATTTGATGTGAAAGTTAAACTCTTCTTTAATGGGTTTATAGTGAAACTTTATTTAGTTCTGAGAAAAAGAGAGCTAAGCTTATGATTTAATTAGAAATGAAGAGGAAGAGGAAAAACACAAGAGAGAGAAGATGGAGACACAAACTCTAATATTTTTTTGAGGGTAATGAATATGTTTCATTTTTTCATAATATTGTCTTATATAGGCTTACAAATTTACACATAGCCCCTTGAGCTTTACAAAATATCATTTAGCTCATCCTATGCCCATATGAATATTTCTTTTTGCATATGAGCCATGGGCTATACAAAATTTGGCTTTTTACCCATTTATTTCACATTTTGCACATTTATTTAAATATTACATTTATTTGTTGTACTTTTTTGGCATGGGGTCGGTCTGGGATTAGGCCCACCTGCTTGGACTTGGGTTCGGACATGGGCCCGGCTAAGGTTCGGGTATAGGCCTAGCTTGGATTCGACAGTAAGGATTCGTTTGCTTTGGTTTGGGCCTACTTATCTGCGGTTTGACTTTAACTTTGACATTTGGTCAATAGGGTGTAAATTTTAACCCCAACAATCATAGTTCATGCTTTTATCCCTGCAATCATGTTATATATTGTTTATATCATTATTATGTATCACTCTGACGACCTGAGTATGCATGCTCAGAAGATGAAGGGGACCAGCCCTGAAACAAGACCAAACTTACTTCAAGGAGCTCGTGGAGATTTAGATCGGCGCCATCTGCCTCATTTTATTGTTTAGCTTTTAATTTTAGTGTTAAAACTCTGTGTTGTCCTTTCGTTAGTTTATTTTTCTTTTGGCTATTGAAAACTTTGTATCCGTTGTGAACTTTGGTTTTGTTAATATAATAATTAGTGACTGTTATTTCTCAGCATCTGTGCTCGATATACTGGTTGCCATGTACCGCTAGAAGCCAAAGTATGACTACGGTAGGATTTTTCCTTGACCGTAAGAGTATGGCTGACCTAGTCACTCTCCGTATTTCTGTAATTTGAGAAGCGGAGCATGACAGATTTGGTTTCATTTGGTTGGTCAGCTGGTGGTATAGAAAGTGATGATGGTAGTGGGACGTGAGAAGGACTTTTTACTGGGGGTAAAAGGGCTGATCTCAAGAAAAGTGATATCACGAAAGACTACGATAGTGGAGGTAGAAGGAAGCAGACAAACATAACATTTTTGAGTTCTAAAATAACCAACAAATATATGTTTGACAGTCCTAGAATCCAATTTATCGTGAGTTAATCAGTTATTATGAACGTAGCAAACACACCCAACTATTTTAGGAAGAAAAGGAAACGAGTCTTGGTTGGAAAATAAAATAGAGAACGGTGTTTGGTTTTGAAGAATCGTGAAAGGCATGCGATTAATTAAAAAACATACAGTAAATAAGGCAAAATTCCAAAGGCGTTTTGGGACATACATGTTAAGCATAATGGACCAAGCAATGTCAAGTACGTGGCGGTTTTTTCTTTCAGCAATACCACTTGGACGGGTTTTTGATATAAGTGGGCTTCATTAACAAGCCTCAAGCCTAGTTGAGGTTTGTCCCATCTTATATCTTATACTCATATATATCTCATAGTTTTTCCAATATGAGACAATTTTAGTTTCTCATATCTCAACACTCCCTCTTACAATCACTTCTCTTCCTCATTCGATGGATACTACTAAGAAGAGAGTTTGAAGTGGCCGGTGATAGGGGTACTCACTGAACCTGCTCCATCCATTATGAATTGCTTCAGAATATTCTCGATGTAATTCTCGGTGGTAGGGGTACTCACCTGTAGGGTGTTTTTCGTCACCCTATTGAGATGGGAAATACGTGTCACTTGTCAGACGTACTATAGATTCCCCCTTCCTAGGGTAGGCCGGAGGTTTATTAATTGTGGGGATCCGTATCTCCAGCAGCCACGGACTAAACTGTCGTTAATTACCCGTCGCCTTTGAAGCGAGAGAACCTCCGATTGACGGGTAAAACTGCTCATGCGAACTCAATGTGCGGTGTGTGTGTTTTGTTTTGGAGAGGACTTGGATATATTGGGGGTCACGCAGAGTTTATGGGGGTCCCGCTACCCGGATAGCGGGCTAGAGGTCAAGGGGGCTAGCAACCCCCTTGCAGGGTGCGGGGCAGCGCCTTATTAGAAATGTTTTTCTAACAGTGGACATGTTTTGAGTGTGGAGCATGAGGGAAAAAGAGGGGTGAGGAGCGTCCTAAGGATGCATAAGTAGCGTGTGGGCACTGAGCGCCAGCGGGCCACATGCGTGACGCGTGGACGCTGGGCACCAGAGGGTCACGCACCTTGTACGCGGTCGCTAGGCGCCAGCGGTTCGCGTGCCTGGTATATGGACGCTGGGGGCCAGCGGGTCACGCGTCCCACACGCGGGCGCTGGGTGCCAGCGGGTAAATGCATGGTCCATGGACGCTGGGCGCCAGCTGATCACGTGCCCTATATGTGGGCACTGGGCGTCCGCGGAAAAAGGGGCTTAGCCCCTGTACAGGGAGTTGTACTCCCGAATGACTTTTGGTGTTAAACTCCTAAAAAAAGAGAAGAGGGGCTTAGCCTTTGCACAGGGAGTTGTACTTCCTGATTGACTTTTGGAGTTAAACTCTTAAAAAAAGGGATTTATTATTATTATTTTGTGTGGAGTTAAACTCTTAAGAGATTTTCGGAGATGATGAAAAGGGACCCCTTTCTTCTCCCTTGAGTCCTGAATTTTCTCTTGAGCCTTGGATCTTCCTAAATGGGATTTTTGGAGATGGGTCTCTTTCTTCCTACTCTCTGTTAGCTGGATCTTGGAGAAAAATGGGGCGAGACTTAAAAATCTCTCTTTTTAGAGATCTGATGGGAGATCTGAGTTCCCCTTTATGGGTTTTATGGTGAAAAACTATTCCATTTTGGGAAAAAAGAGTGAAACTCTTAATTTAATTCAAGAGAAAAGAAGAAGATTTAGAACCTTGAGGAAGGAGAAAGAGGCACAGAACCCTAGACTTTTTTGGAGAATGAAAAAGTCCTTCTTTATTTTTCATCATATTTGCCTCTATAGGCTATACACTTTACATATAACCCCTTGAACTTTTCCAAATGGCACTTGTGCCACCCCATGCCTTATTTGCTTATCTTTTTTTGTATATAAGCCATAGGGTTTTCAAAATTTTGGCTTTTTGCCCATTTTAAATACATTTATTCCTAAAAAAAGAATTACATTAAACTAATTTATAGCTTCATTAATTTTGTCATGGGGCCAGTCCCTTCCATGCTCAGTCTTGACCGGGACTTAGGCCCACTTAGCTTGGGGTTGAATTTGATTTTGACTTGGTCAACCGAGATGTAATTTTTGACCCCAACATCACCGAACCTGCTCTATGAGATAACCATAAAGTACCTACTGTCATGTCTCATTCTATCTTTATCCCGAAGATCTTCTTTGCTAGACCGAGATCCTTCATGTCGAATTTCTACCTGGGTTGAGCTTTCAACTCTCTAATCTAATGCATGCTTCTTGTTGCTATCAACGTATCATCGACTTATAACAAAAAGTTAATTTACAATTCATTATAGTGCTTGAAGTATACACATGGACCAACTTCACGTCTGCGGTAATCGGTACCAATCATGACTGTGTCAAACCTTTTGTATCACTACCTTGGAAACTGCTTCAACCCGTATACTGACTTTCTGAGCTCGCATACCCGTGACTCCCTTCCCGGCTCAACAAACACTTCTGGTTGTTGCATGTATAAGGTTTCCTCTCGCTTTCTATGCAAAAACACTGGCTTCACATCCATCTGCTCCAACTCAAGATTGTGCTCCGCTACCGTCACTGGTAACATTCTAATAGAAGTATGACTGACTATAAGAGAAAATATCTTATTATAGTCAACCCCCTCCTTTTAGGCATATCCTTTAGCCATTAATCTGGCCTTATACTGTCCACCTTCTTTCTTTCGAAATACCCACCTACAGCATATAATTTTCTTTGTGATGGCTCTACCAATTTTTAGGTTTGATTCTTTTTTAGATATTCCATTTCCTCTATCATAGCCACTAGCCAACTATTGGCCGTCCCGATGCATGGTTTCTTTGTAATCATCTGGAAAACCACTTTCTATTACTAATATGAAAGAAACTTCATCCTCATCTCATACGTACCTAAGTGGTTCATGACGTGCCTCTGTGTTCTTCGAAGTACTATAGTTCATGTTCTTAGGTCTATGGGTTTAGTGATGAAAAAGACTGCCAACTACAAATACCAATCACACATAAAAGTACACCAACAAGAGACACAAGATTTACCCAGGTTCGGCGTAACTTTGCATCTACTCATGCACCTACAACAAGAACTTCCACTATGAGAAAGAATTACATGAAATTACACCGAACTCCTTACGACCCTTTTACAAAGAAATTCCCATCTCACATCTATCTCTCCTTGGTCGCACTTGGCCTCAAACCCTAACCTTATAATTTTCATTTGGTGGCTTAATTAAACCCTAAGAATAGGAGAAAATATATAGGGGAGGACTTAGAAAGTCTAGAGAGACTTGGATTTAATTCCTGCATCCAATTGGACTTGAAACAAGTCTGGAAACCATGCATGCATCCGTAATCCGCACCCGCATCCTCGCTTGCGTGCGATCATATACCGGGCACACGCCAGGCTCCATGCGTGCCTCCTGCGCCTACGCATCGGCCCGCGGGTGCCTGGGCCTGGGCCCGCTCTCGCCCACCTATGCTCTGGGCACTGGGCTTGTTCCCATGTGGGCCTCGCACACATATATATGCCTATGGGGGCTCACGTCTATGTGCTTGAAAATTTGATAAATAAATCTCTAGTCGCCACATCAAGCACACAAGATAACATATTACTATGAAGATGAAAGAACACTCAATTTATGGGGTTTAACAAAACTCGAGCTGCATCCGCTAAGCAATCATCCCAAATTGAATTTCACTATAACAAAATAACATATAAGAAACTTCATGCTTTTGTAACTTACATATCCCACTATTTTATCCAAAAAAAACTCGCATGTCTCTTTCATGACTCATCTCTCATCTCCCTCCTTGGTTCTCTCCACACAAGAGAAGAAAGCCACACAACACAAACACAAACCCAAAACATGAGATTGCATCTTTTGGCCTTAAAGCCCTACTCATCACAAAAGAGTATATATATAGATATTAAAAACCTAACGTTATTCATCATTTATTGATGGCTTAGATCAATAGATGGCATGACCAAAAAGACCCAAGTCTAATTCTAACTCCTTACGATCCAACCAATCGCTCCAGGTGCGCATATAGATACGGGATAAAACCTTAAACAATTACAATTACTATTATTTTTTTATTTAAATACCGATTTGATTCTTTTGGTTCCACTTCTTCGATTTTTAAAGAAAAGATGTAGTAGTAAAGAAGTGATGAAATGTTTTGTAATTTAATAACCGCAATCAATAACAGTGTCGCATGTAGCGAGCGTTAGTGAGTACGGGCCGTCCACTAGGATTCGTGGAACTCGTCAATTCTTATTTTAGTTGAGTCGAAAGAAATAGTAAAGAAAATTCAAGAAGTAGTTCAAGATTGAGTTGAATTCATATTTTCAAAAATTTTCAAGAAAGAGAATTCAAGATAATATTCAAGATTTAGTTATCAAGAAAATTGTAGAAAGCTTGTAGGATTCGAACGGAATTAGTAGCCAATGATGATTATTCAGGATGATTCATCTTATCAATTGGTAGAATTAAAACTAGATCGATGGCTAATAATGAGAATTAGGGATCCTTTGAAGAAACTAGGGTTTCTCCTTCATTGCCTCTTGTCCTTTCATTGATTGTTATTCTTATCTAGACTTTAACAAGAAGGATCATCAATCTAATCCCCAAATTGTGACAAAATTCGTAATAAATGTATCTCGCTCACGATTTGGACATCGATGATTCTTTTTTGCTAAAGTTTATAATCTCCATAAGACTTAAGATGAATATAGAATTCTCTCACCATATGATCTACCAAATTCCTTCGAATCCTTAGCAAGCGGAGATTTACTCACACATTAGGAAAATAGAAGAATCAACAAATAGAGATTTCATAATGCAAAAATTTAAAAAAAACGAGACTAAGAGTAATGATCACCTTTATTATTCAACTTCAAATTACAACTTCTCCAATCTGAGATTATAAGAAGAATAGCTCTCGATCACTCCCTTGAAGAGGTAATTTCTCCATCGATCTTCGCTTTTCTCGATCACCGTGAGTCTTGGATCTATCAAGGATCACGTGCTCGTTGATGACGATCGGCTTCACATAAAGGAATCTTGAATGATCTCGCTCGATGAATTTCTCAATGATTCTTGATCTTGGATCTTGATTTGGAATTGGATCTTTTTAGCTCTTTCCTTGATTTGGTTTTTGAATCAAAAGTGTCGAACCCCTAGCCTCAAGGTTTAGGTCCTTTTTATAGCCCCTAATCAAGCTTCCATCATAAGCTAAGTTGTTATAAAGATGCTTCTAGAATAAGCTAGGTAGTTATTAATCTTCCTTAACAAGGTAGGCTATTATAGAGAAGTTTTCAGAACAAGGTTGTTACAACGAAGCGTCCTCAGCAAGCTAAGAAGTTGCAACGAAGCTTCTGGAGAATTATCGTCACCGAAGCCCCCAACTCGGCCGCGGATCCACGGCGACTCGGCCTGACTCGGTCGCGGTTCCGCGGCCGATTTGTGAGATTGTTGCTTCAAAATTCTTAAGTCTTCTAATGTTGGTCTCTGGGTTTATATTTGATATCTGGAATCTTTTTCTATCTTCTGAATTTCTGCCAGATTTTAACTCTTTGATTTCCTGTATTTTATCGGTGAATTTCCGATCCCGATATCTGACCTGAGCTAATTTCTGCACAAGATCTCAATGAAGGATGTTAGAGATATACAATATTATGCGTGAAATAATAAATATACAATTTTCTTCAAAAGTGTTGATTATAATGTATAACACAGGGTAATTGATATTTTTCAGACGAACTTGTAATATATGTTATATTTATATCAAATATCCTTAGATGCTTAGAAAAGTGAGGAAATTGTTATGTTGAAAATTGCAATAATTTCGACTGAACAAATACCCTCAACTGCATTCCCTCCACCAAATTATTTTTTTTGGTGACGTGAATTAAGGACGGAAAATACCGCAATTCTCTCTTCATGCATGCCGAAAATACCAAAAATAACGCAATTCTGTCTTCGTTCATATGTCCTCCAATCTATGGTATCCACAGCCTCCGTCCCTTTCCTCCTCCATCCTTCCAAACACCTTCATTGCTTCCCTCTCTTCTCCACCGCCTCCTATCCTCCACCTGATTCATCTCTCCTCAAAAGACACTGAGTTCTCCTCCTCTTCTACATCCACTACCTCAGCATTTCCCTCCAAACTGGTTGAAACCCCTCTATTTTCGCTAAAGTCTTACCACCATTCCGACTCTTCTTTTAGTTCTTCTACTTCACGGAAAGTATATTTGACTTGGTAAGAAACAAAAGGGTACCAACCAAAACTTGTCAACACGTCAGAGTATTTTAGTGTAGCACAATTAGTTTAAGGTAAAATAGTGTAATTAAAATTGTTTAAGATTTTTAATGAAAAACAATGAGGTTGCGCTTGGTACATGGAATGGAAGATTACTAGGTATCATCATATTCTCGAGAATGTGATGACCAGGCATCTAATTTCAAGAAATCTTGCATTAACGTGCTTGGTATGTTTTAAATCCCTGATAATATATGTATGTGTAACCATCGATTAGCGGTGGACGACCAGCCTCGAGCGACAGCCGACGAGCGGCGAGACCAGCGACGAACGGACAACCGGCAACGGGTGGCCGATAGGCAGCGAACGGCCGGTCGGCGGGCTAAAGGCGACGGGTGGGGAAACCAGTCAGCGGAAAACGGCCGGCAGACCATTGGCGATGGGGCCGGGCGACGGCTAATGGCCAGCGACGACGGGCGATGGGGTCGGCCGACGGGAGGCAAGGGAGTCAGGTGGTGGGTGGAGGACGGTAATAACACATCTTCTATTAGGTAGGAATATTTGGTGGTAATTTAGAACAGACACATATTTTGGGGGAAATAGGATACCCATGAAAGGGGTCATATAATTACCATGATAATCCTATATTTCCGGAAATATTTTTTACACCTAAACAAGTGTGGTAATATTTCATAGGAATCTAAGATTATCACCTAGATTACTTCGTACCAAGCACACCCTGATAGTTAAGGGTATTTTGGTCTAATTTACCTACAAAAAATTCTTGATATAAATAAATACGCCCTCCGTTTTTTTTTTACTATTTCTTTTGGGCATCTTTATTGCCACAGCCTACTATTTCTCCTGTGCTCCTTTATTGCCACAGCCAAAACGGCTGTGACTACAAACTCATAAATGTGGCCACTCTTTTATTTCCTTATTTACCCTTCTTCTTCTTTTTTAATCTTAGCATAGCGTGCACATTTCTCTCTCTCTTTATTAATCTAAAAGAGATATTCAACTCAAGCATATTCTCTCTCCTTACTTATAAAAACTGTAAGCATACTTGGATTTTGCATCGTTATGTTGAAGAACTTTTTTTTTACTTTGCTAATTTTGATGGAGTTTGTATGTACTTGATATGTTTTTCATGTTCCATGGCTCTCTTTTGACAATTTTATTGGTTATTTTGTTAAAAACCTGTGGTGAATGGTATATCTTTGTGTTTGTTATATTTATTATTAAAAAAACCTAGTTTTAAAGTGCTTGAGACTTGAATAATATACCGTGGAATGAAATTGCATATTTTAGTTGTTGAATGGGCATATTTCTTATGTCGATACAAAAGCATGTATTATTATTTTATTGATTTGATTTATTGAATAAAGTGAAGTCGACGGGTAAAAAGATTAATTGGTGACTGACGAGTAAAAAATGTTAATTAAGCATGATCGGAGATCTCCATCTGCTTTTCATCAAGATTAACTGCAGCGGCAATAACATAATATACAACACAAAAGAGTTCATGAATGAAATAGAGAATGTTTGGAATAAATTAATTTACGGACCAATGCTCGCGACAAACCAATCACGCAATAATCAGCAACCACGCAATTAAAAAAAGACAAATTAATAAGTGCGAGAATAAATAAGAAATCAAAACGCAAACAAGAAAGGATTTGTTAACGATGTTCACCCACCGTATGGCTAGTCCCTGGCAAAGCGAAATCTGCAAACGTTTACTAGAATTCTTGAATCAATTACAGGTACGGGAAACACTTGGAGATTTCTCTCAAATCTCTCTGGATCTCACAAAGCCTAACCGTCACCCTCTCAATACAATGATCTCTCTCTACTAATTAATTTTGGCAGCATAGAATACATATGGGAGGTCCCCTTTTATAGACAAGCCCTAATCTTATAAAAAAAAGAAATAAATCTAAATTTACTAAAACAGATCGTTGTAGATATGTCGTCGATAGACGTCTGACCCACACTTGGGCAAACGTCTGTCTCCAATCTGTATCCCTTCATTTTCCCTATTCAGACGTTTGTCGTCCCCAGACGTTTGTTCTAAAGTGTCGGGTTGGGCTTCATTTGTTTCACCAGATGTCTTAACCACACTTGGTCAGACGTCTAGCCTTCAGTCTCGGGTTGGGGCTTGATCTTTTGTAAACGTATGACGTTCTGGCCTTCAGACGTCTGTCGTTGCTCTATATTTCTGACATGCTATGTCCAGACGTCTGCCCTTGTCTTTGGCAGACGTCTGACCTAATGCATTCTTCACAATTTCTAACAATCTCCCACTTAAAGATACTTCAGCCTTGATTCTCAACACTAGTAGACTTTACACAATTCCTCTCTACTCTCTCCTCATCAGATTTTTATGGAGAGATTCACCAAATCGCAACAGAGTTCTAACTTGTCTCTGACTACGACTTTGGTGAACATATCTGCCGGATTCTTTTCCCCCGCGATCTTTTGCAATATCAACTCGATTTCTTCCACCGCATTGCAAATGAAATGATAACGCACCTTGATGTGCTTCGTCTAAGAGTGATATGCCGCATTCTTCACCAAATGTATAGCACTTTGGCTATCGCTCCATAAAGTATTGAAGTCTTACTTCTTGCCCAATTCTCCAAGTAACCCTTGCAACCATATCTTCTCCTTGCTGGATTCCGTGATCCCCACGTATTCAGCCTCTGTAGTCGACAATACCACCACTTTTTGCAGTTGAAAGACCGAACTCACCATTGTTCCCCCAACAGTAAACACGTACCCCATTGTGCTCTCCCCGCTATCTCGATCACCCGAGTAGTCCGCATCAATGTAACCTTGCACCTTTAGAAACTCACCTCCGAAACATAAGCAGTGATTTAATGTACCCCTTAGATACCTCAACATCCACTTCACCGCATTCCAATACTCCTTACCCGAGTTTGCATATACCTGCTAACAACTCCCACTACATGTGGAATATCAGGTCTCGTACTCATCATCACATACAACAAATTCCCTACCGCAGATGTATAAGGTACGCTCACCATCTCATCTTTCTGCTCTTAAGTTGTCGGGCATAACTCCTTACTGAGTTTGAAATTCTTCGCTAAGGGCGTACTCACCGGTTCTGACTTGTCCATATTAAACCGCTTAAAAACGTTATCAATGTAGTCCCTTTGCAATAACCACAGCTTCCGCTGCTTCCTATCTTTTATGATCATGCCCAAGATTTTCTTTGCTGCTCCCAAATCCTTCATGAAGAATTTTTCCCATCATCTTCTTAAAACTTTAAATCTTCTCAAAATTCGGACCTGCCACTATCATATCATCAACGTACAGTGATAGAATAATAAATTCGTTATCCTTAAAAGTTTGAAAAAAAAAACACAATGATCTGATTCACAGCGCCTAAATCCTGTTGTTTCCCCCAATCAGAGCAAAACTCTGTTCAAATTTTGAAATTTGAAATGAAGCAGCGCTTCATAATAGCGCCAGCGCTGAGAGTCAAAGACTCTGTTGCAGTGCTCACGTGAAAAGCACGAGAGCGCTCGCGCTAGCAGCGCCAGCGCTAAGAGTCAAAGACTCTGTTGCAGCGCTCATGTGCAAAGTGTTGGATATGTATGCCCTAGATGCCATTATTGTATAGTTCTAGTTTGTATAATACATTTTGGAGGTTTGGGATATATATATATATACGGGTTTACGACAGTCTTGCTCAATATAGTAGTATGCTACTTGGTTTGTTTCTATCTTAATATGTGTATATATTTCTTTTAACATATCGCTAATACATATTGATGGAGCCCTTAGGATCTTTGCTTGACTACCGGCGTTGTGATGGCGATCACACTAGTGGGGGCATCTTTATACAGGTCCCTAGTCGTAGGATTATCGAGACAAGGAATCGATACTCCAGAGTAGACTGGTGCATACGCTTCTCGTCCCAGCAGGAGAGATGGTCTGTCCCACAGCCATCAGTACGCCGTACTGGAGATAGTATACAGGTGCTCGTTAGGTTACGAGTACAGTGGACATAACTCGTCGGGAACTAATGGTTGGTATTATACCTATCGTCAGTTAACAGTTCCCAGGTGACATGAGTACGGCTTAGTCCGCTGACTTGACACTGTCACTTTGCCTCAAGTGTGTTCCCACTGTTCTTAGATTACTACCCTACCACGGCTCTATTGAGTCGTGCAAATGGGTAGTAGTTGGGTGCAGTCCCGAAGAACTTAGAGGCAGTGACGGTTAGACAGGATTCGTCTCTCCCGGTATTGGGAGTTGATATCGCGCTGTGTCTAGTACGGCCATTACACATAGTCGTCCCTGGCCAGGGCAAGCGAGAATTACTGGTAGTGTTTCCAGTAGTTTCTCAGGGTGTTCTGGGCTACACTCCGACACGACTTGTACCGCTATTAGGGGACTGACGTTTGCCGCCCCCTAGGCCCGCCATGCGATACTCTCAGACGAACATACCGGACTGTACGGAGATTGTCACATTCAGGCTCAGTAGGAGTTCGGATGGGCTCACCTCGTCGGTCTTCTTATCGGCATGTACCTGGGGACCGTTACGTACAGCTAGTACCGCTTGCGGCCTGTGGTTAAACCCACTGCCAGCGTAGTGTCGAGCCTTTAGAGTCCTACACAGAGGGTTATTCTCCTTTGGGCAAAACAGAGTAGAAGTCGCATGGTTTTGCGACGGGGTTCGTTCACATCCGCGCACTTGTGCACGTTTGGTGTCCTGACAGTTATTACTAGAGGTCTTTGGTTTAAGCCAGATCCTAGTATTTGTTTTTGGATTGGTTTTGTCTTATTGTATTCGTGTTCCTCGGAACACGGATGCGGGTCTGTATGCACAGTTGACAGAGGCAGAGGAATCTCATTAGGGTTTTTGACAGTTGACTTTTTCTAAACCCTAATGAGAATGAGAAATATGATTAATAATATTAATTAAGGATAATTGTACCATGGTTAGGTTGACCATTTGACTTTTGTTGACCTTTTGACTTTGGTTGACCGGTTGACTTTTGTTGACCTTTTGACCATCATCATTCCACTTGCAAGATGCTTCTTGTTTCTTGCAAAATGCATTAATATTGAAATGATAATGGTCATTCAAAACTAACCATCACATTTTCCTTAATTATTGTTATTATTATTATTATTATTATTCTCATTTTTGAGAGCATGGTTGTAGTTTTTTTTCTAGCTCATTCTCTCATGCTCTTTCTCTCTCTTGAAAATGCTCTCCTCTTCCTCTCTCAAAACTTTAATCTTTCATGTGTTGAAAATCAAAAGCTCTTGAGATAAAACCATCAAGACTTCTCTCTACTCATTCTAGGGTTCTAGGGTTCTAGGTTTAGCAAGCCAAGCACTCTAGTTACCTCTTGGTTGAGGTAGGAGCTCAAGGTAGAGGCCTTCGGGTGGATCTTTCTTTGGCAAAGAGAAGACGACAAGGAGGAGCCGTCTACACCACTCCAAGGAGCACGAAAGAAGGAGGACCACAATAAGAAGAGAAGGAGTTCAAGACCTAGGTATAACCTTCTAACCGAGTAGCTAAAACTTGTTGTTAGTTTGTTAGTTTTTGTTTAGCAAAGATCCTTCATGGTTGGTCCATGTTACGTTCTGAGAAAATTTTGACTTTTACCTATTCCGCCTCCCTGAAAGAACCGGGGTGCGTAACGTGGACCTAACAGTGGTATCAGAGCCTAGCTAAACAACAACTAACTGTTAGCAAAGTGTTTAGAACTTCGATCCGGAAAAAATCCCGAAAACACACCAAAATATTGTATTTTCTGTCGAATTTCAAAACTGGCCAAAAAACATCTCCACAGACATGAAAAATACAAGCAGTCTTTTTTGAGAAATCTGTAGAATTTTGGGCGCCTGAATCGCTCATAGGACCGCGGATCCACGGCTGATCCAAGCGATCCGCGGCGGTTCCGCGGCCGAGTCAACTCGGCGGCGCACTCAAAATTCTTTTGGAGTTCTCTGTGTTGGTTTTGTGCATTCTGGGAATTTTTGTTTCTGCCCAGATTTGTCTGAGTACTAGATTTTACTTGGGGTAGATTCAAATACAGTTATTGATCGAAATTCTATAAACTTTAGCTAAATGGTTATATCTGTAATGTGATATATGTACTGAACGTCGACTAATCGCTATACGTCGATTAGTGGGAGTTGTACATATCTGTCTGTGATGTTGGATTGCGTATATGAGCTTGTTGGATTGTCGCAAATGAATAGCCTGGGAATGTGAGATGAGAGTTATTTATCTTTCATTTGATGTAAATTGTAAATTGATGTAATATTATTTTTATGGCCGCACATCCGGGATGAGGTTGTAGCCGCCATTGTATATTATTTCTTTTACTGTTTTTGCTCCTAGGATAAACCCAACGTGGGGTGCACAAACTACTGGGTACTTTGAAGTGCTGAGTGGCCTACCCACATTGTTGAGGGAGGCTGCTTCACTTCGGGTATTTGGGGGTAGTTTGCCGCACCCGTAGGGGTCTAGGATGGGGTTTTGGCTATTCATCGCGACCGTGTAATCCGTCTTTCGTTGCAGGCTCGAACGAAACGCAGATTCCTAGCATATCCAATGTGTTCATCTGTGATCTGGAATGGCTATCATTGCATCTGACGAATGTGTATATATCTATATAAGATATCTAGTAGGAGTTGCTATGTTTTGCATCCGCGCTAGTCCAGCCCACGCTCTGTCGTTAGTTAAGTAACCTAACGGGTGATGACGGGGCCTCGTGGCGAATGCGGATGGCATAAGCGTACGTCATATTTTTGTTGTTTTCTGCAATGGTAGGATTAATTGATGGGACGCATTATATTAATGCAAAGAAAAACAAACCTAAAAGATGTTGTTGGAACAATTTTCAATAAGCTGTTATTGCAAGGACGTTCTCTTTTTTTTTGCACAGAGGTATTTGGTTATGAATACCCAGCACCTCATTCGACGAGGCAAGGGCCGAGATCCCTTCATCGGGAGTGACCCCTTGGACAGAAGTTTGCGTCAGGGTAATAACTTCACTATAGTCGATTATTCTTTCTTTTCATCGAGGTATTCAGTTTGGAATATCCTGCACCTCATTCGACGAGAAAAGAGCCGAGATCCTTTCACAGGGAGTGACCTCTTTAGCAAAAGTTTTCGCCATTGTATATTTTAAAAGGCTATCAGGTTCCTTCAGCGAAATCAAGTTCATTACGTTAACGGGTTTTTCGCCAAAAAACCCAGCCATAGCACTCCGTCGTTTCAGATAATTAATACTTAGTATTTGTGCTGCGTTTGTTGATTATTCGTCAAGGCACGGTGAACGGTAGTTAAGTAATAATTCTCTGTTGCACTGATAGATGCGATTGGTTAGGACGGTCGCATGATTTTGTTGATTATTCATCAAGGATCATGCGGGCTGGTCTAATGCATCCTGGATAACGATGGGTTGAACTTGACTAGGACCTTTTGATTTGTTGATTATTCGTCAAGGTCACTTGGGTCCTAGGGGCAAAAACCACATCGGGAGTTTCAAACATACAGGAAACTTGCAGATTCAGCATACCTTCTGGAGTGTGGTGACTAGAGTGGATTCCATCTAGGTCATCACACAATGATAGTTGGATCCCGATCCCACTGATGAGTTGGATTACTCTCGAAAGATTATTTCACTTAACAATCAATGCTATAAACCAAGTAGGTGTCTAGAAAGGTGTTAGCGGGGCTACGTCTCCAGGGAAAAGAGGTTATATAATTAAGGAACTTCCCGAAAGCGTTGGAAAACCTCCCTCGAAGTACCAACACTAGCCTGGCTGAAAGGTTAAGCAAAATATTGTGACGTGCAATTAATCCTGACTAGTTCTTCTTTTAAAGGTTTGAAGAAAAATTTGAGGAAATAGTGGGAGCAATCCTGATTAGATAAATTAATAAACCAATCTAATCTTGTAAGAGCGCACGCTGAGTGTTTCTTTTCTCTCTTTCTAGGTAGCAACCATTTCACGCCCTAATCAAGATAATAAAATGTATCGCTTGACCGATCTGAATTCTTATTCGGGGTTGGGTAACGTCGGTTCGGCTCTAACTTATGACATCAGTCATAAGTATGAGCAAGGGAAAGAGGATTGAATGGATTCCAAGGATACCCAGTTGAAGAAGAAGCATAGTTTTGCATCTACTTCAGGTGTTCTTGTAATTGAAAACTGCTTTACAGTCAGCCCTACCTCCTGGGTACTTAATACCGGATCAGGATCTCATAGCTATAATTTATTGCAGGGACTAAGAAAAAGTAGGAAAGTTGCACCTGGTGATATGTCGCTCAGGGTAGCAAACGGAGCACAAGTTAATGTTGCAGCCGTCGGTGAATATCACCTAGTGTTGCCAAATGGCAATACTATGATTTTGAACAATTTCTACTATGTACCTTCCATGGTTTGCAACATCATATCTATTTCTTTACTCGATAAAGATGGATATAACTTTGTTCTTTATAGAAATATAATGAACATTTACCTTGATAAGGTACTGGTTGCAGAAGGTACACTGTGTAATGGTATCTATGTTCTAAATCAGAATACAGTTCTCAATATACAAAACACACGCAAGAGGAAGAGTTCAGATACGAACGAATCCTACTTATGGTATTGTAGACTTGGTCATATCGGAGAGAAAAGACTACTTAAGTTGCATAAAGATGGACTCTTGGATACGTTCGAGTTTTCATCTTATGAAACTTTTCGGTCTTGTCTCAAAGGAAAGATGACCAAATCTCCGTTCACCGGACATCGAAAGAGAACAACAGAGCTCTTGGGACTCATACACAGTGATGTATGTGGTCCAATGTCTGTTCATGCAAGGGGTGGGTTCTCATACTTCATCACATTCGCTAACGATCTCTCTAGGTTCGTATACGTGTATCTGATGAAACACAAATCTGAAGCTTTTGAGAAATTCAGAGAATTCAGAAACGAAGTAGAGAACCAGATAGGCAAAAGTATCAAGATCCTCCGGTCTGATAGAGGAGGGGAGTACTTAAGCACGAAATTCCTAGATTACTTTAAAGAGAATGGTATTCTCTCTCAGCTTACTCCTCCTTATACACCACAGCACAACGGTGTATCGGAGCGGAGGAATCGTACCCTATTGGATATGGTTCGCTCCATGATGAGTAGTGCTGAGTTGCCTCTTTCATTCTAGGGACATGCACTTCAGACAGCGGCATACCTTTTGAATCAAGTTCCGTCCAAATCTGTGCCTAAAACTCCGTATGAAATATAGAGCAGTAAGAAACCATGTCTTAAATTTATTAAGATATGGGGTTGTCCAGCCTATGTGAAAACACAGAAACTGGAAAAGCTTCAGGCACGTTCAGTTCTATGTAAATTTGTGGGATATCCTAAAGATTCACGAGGATATCTGTTCTACCACACTGAGGAACAGAAGGTGTTTGTATCTCGTCATGCTAACTTTTTAGAAAGGAAGTTTCTTGCAAAAGAAACTAGTGGGAGTTCGGTAGAACTGGAAGAAATCCATGAACCACAAAATGTAACTAAAGATTTGGAGGAACCACTAGATTCAATAACCCCATACGAACCTCAGCCACTCCACAGATCTGGTAGGATTTCTCATCCGCCCGAGAGATACTACGGTTTTCTCATAGACGGGGATTGAGAGGATTGTATCTTGGAAGAAGATGACCCTACCAGTTTCAGGTAGGCCATTATCAGTAGGGACTCTGATAAGTGGCTAGATGTTATGCGATCCGAAATAGAGTCCATGTAAACCAATAAAGTGTGGACCTTGGATATTGCTCCACCTGGGGTAAAACTCGTTGGATGCAAATGGATCAACAAAAGGAAACTTGGTGTAGATGGGCAGGTGGAAACCTATAAGGCTAGACTAGTTGCAAAAGGTTTTCGTCAAACACCTGGTGTGGACTATGACGAAACTTTTTCTCTAGTGGCTATGCTCAAATCCATTCGGATCCTACTTGCCATTGCTGCCTTCCATGACTATGAAATCTGGCAGATGGACGTAAAAACGGCTTTTCTAAACGGCTGTTTAGAAGAGTGCGTTTACATGGATCAGCCAGAGGGTTTTGTAGACAGTGGGAGCAGCGGGAAGGTGTGCAAGTTTCTTAAATCCATTTATGGATTAAAGCGGACATCGCGGAGATGGAACATCTGTTTTGATGAGGCAATCAAGGAATTTGATTTCATCAAGAACGAAGATGAACCTTGTATCTATAAGAAGATTGTAGGACGAACTGTCGTGTTCCTAGTCTTGTACGTGGACGACATTATTTTGATAGGAAATGACATTCCTATGCTACAATCGGTCAAGCTATTTTTATCACAAAGGTTCTCCATGAATGACCTGGGTGATGCCTCATACATTCTGGGGATCAAGATCTACAGAGATAGATCTAAGAGATTACTGGGACTTTCGCAGTCCGGGTACATAGAGACCGTACTAAAGAGATTTAGTATGGAAGTTTCCAAGCACGGTAATATACCCGCATTGCACGGAATCACCCTCTCCAAGAAGATGTCCCCTAAGACTGACGAGGAGAGGGTTCGCATGAGCACTACACCATACGCTTCGGCGGTAGGATCTATAATGTATGCGATGCTATGTACAAGACCAGATGTAGCTTACGCGCTGAGCGTGGTGAGCCGGTATTAGTCAGACCCAGGTGAGAACCACTGGACGGCAGTGAAGAACATTCTCAAGTACCTAAGAAGGACTAAGGAGATGTTCCTGGTCTACGGTAATAGAGACCTCAGGGTCGAGTACTTTACCGATTCAAGCTTCCAAAGTGACAAGGATGACAGTAAGTATGTCTTGGGTTTTGTGTTTACCCTCAACGGAGGGGCGGTGTGTTGGAGGAGTTCCAAACAGGATACTGTCGTAGACTCGACGATTAAGGCTGAATACATTGCTGCATGCGATGCCGCAAAAGAGGCGGTCTGGATAAAGAAGTTCATTAGTGAACTTCAGGTGGTTCCGTCCATTGTTGACCCAATACCTTTGTATTGCGATAACAGTGGGGCTATAGCTTTAGCGAAAGAACCAAGGTCCCATCAGAAGTCCAGACACATCTTAAGGCGGTATCACCTGATCAGGGAGATTATTGATCGCCAGGAGATCGAGGTACGGAGAGTGGACACAAAAGACAACACGGCGGATCCATTCACAAAGGCCCTCCCTCAAACACAGTTTGAGCGACTTTTTGAGCTATTGGGTATGTGGTACGCCAGTAGCTGGCCATAGAGAAGACGTTGGGTATGCGGTATACCAATTACTGGCCTTTAGTGCAAGTGGGAGATTGTTGGATATGTATGCCCTAGAGGCCATTATTGTATAGTACTAGTTTGTATAATACATTTTGGAGGCTTGGGATATATATATATATACGGATTTACGACAGTCTTTCTCAATATAGTAGTATGCTACTTGGTTTGTTTCTATCTTAATATGCGTATATGTTTCTTTTATCATATCGCTAATACATATTGATGGAGCCCTTAGGATCTTTGCTTGACTATCGGCGTTATGATGGTGATCACACTAGTGGGGGCTGGGTAGTCTATAAGCACATCCTTATACAGGTCCCTAGTCGTAGGATTATCGAGACAGGGCATCGATACTCCAGAGTAGACTGGTGCATACGCTTCTCGTCCCAGCAGGGGAGATAGTCTGTCCCACAGCCATCAGTACGTTGTACTGGAGTTAGTATACAGGTGCTCGTTAGGTTACGAGTACACTGGACAGGACTCGTCGGGAACTATTGGTTGGTATTATACCTATCGTCAGTTAACAGTTCCCAGGTGACATGAGTACAGCTTAGTCCGCTGACTTGACACTGTCACTTCGCCTCGAGTGTGTTCCCACTGTTCTTAGATTACTACCCTACCACGGCTCTATTGAGCCGTGCAAACAGGTAGTAGATGGGTGCAGTCCCGAAGCACTTGGAGACAGTGACGGTTAGACAGGATTCGTCTCTCCCGGTATTGAGAGTTGATATCGCACTGTGTCTAGGAGAGCCATTACACATAGTCGTCCCTGGCCAGGGCAAGCGAGAATTACTGGTAGTGTTTCCAGTAGTTTATCAGGGTGTTCTGGGCTACACTTCGACACGACTTGTACCGCTATTAAGGGAATGACGTTTGCCGCCCCCCTAGGCCCTCCATGCGATACTCTCAAACGAACAGAATGGACTATACGGAGATTGTCACATTCAGGCTCAGTAGGAGTTCGGATGGGTTCACCTCGTCCGTTGTTCATATCAGATTTTTGCATTTTTATACCGCCCATTTTTTATCACATTGCTTATCGGTAGGTACTCTTGAGCCGTGTTTGCTAGTTAATTGCAGGATATAGGTTCTCGGCTCTAAACAGTGAAATTTATGGAAAAGCGTGACAAATTCTGGATTACTGCCAACCACAGATAAAATACGGGTCTCCGCTCTCTATCCGTATGTTGCCGCACACCAGTTTAAGGGACAAAATGGCAAATCATTGGTCATTTTCATACACAAAGCACAATGGCAACACAAAATCCAAGATATCTACGCGGAGCTCAAGGAAATCATGGCAAAAGATCCACATCACATCACCTTTTGATCTAATGAAATTCTGGAAGAAATTTGAAGAGATTCTGAAAAACCACACATACCACACTTAAGGAAACATCAAAACAAGGAAAACCACAAAAGTTGATGGGCCAACTCCTCTTTATGGCCGCGGATCCGCAGCATAAGCGCTCTTAGGCCGCGGATCCGCGGCCTAATGAACTCGACAGATGGAAATTTTCTGGGGGTAATTTGGTAATTGCATATGGGTCCTGAAAGTTGCCCTAGGTTCTCTGTTTCCTGCCTATAAATAGCCCAGAACATGCCAAGCCAAAGGGTGCTTATTCTTGTGTAAAATTTTAGATATACTTTGTTGTTCTTCTTCCTCTTATCATCTTTTCTCCATTAAAATCTTGTAGTGAGCTTTTATGAGTGAAGTGATAAATAAAAGAGTTCTTTTTGTTATCATGCTTGTCTTGTTATGTTGTTAATTATAATTGCTTGTATTTTTCATTTGCTAATCTAGTTGTTGTTATTTGTTGTTTGTTTCTTTCTTCTTCCATTTTACTTTATCCTTAACAACAATGATGCTTAAGCTTGATCCTTGCCAAGGTGAGGTCTCAAATAGCTAGTTGTAATCTTCTAATCTCTTTCTTTCTATCTTCCTCCTTTTGTTTTATTTTCCTTTTTCTTGTAATGGGTGAGTAGTTTTCTTACTTGTTAGGATAGGATAAGAAAAGTTTGAGAGAAGAAAATCTCTCTCACTCTTTCCTTGCCCAACATCTTAATTCGGACTCCCGTTAATTGAACCACAATCCGCTCCCTACGGCACCCTATCCTACATGATAGCAGTGATTCCTTGGTGAGACCGGTTGTGGTTGAATTAACCGGAGGTTAAGGCTAAGAGCCAAGAACGAACGGACAAGCACCAAAAGGAATAACTTAAGCATTGGAAAGCCTAGCTTATACTCGCAAGTTCTTTCCTAGTCGTGCTAATCCCCGTTGTTGCCGATTACCGTAACACCGATATTAAGAGTGGCAAAGAAGTGAGCGGCTCCTAACTCAAACTAACCTAATCCTAACCCTAACAAGCTCTCTTTATATAACATTTTAGCACATAGTTAATCTCAAACAAATCTGGACATTTGGACTTAACTCGTTAAAGCACATAGAAAAAGATTCACATCTCCCTGCGGACGACCCGTACTCAACTGGCTAGCTACAAGCGAAACCGTCTTGATTGCGGTAATTAACTAAGAACGCAAAAACTCTATCAATCAAATGGCGCCGTTTCCGGGGAGACGGTAGTCTATTTCTTTGTGTAATTTCGGGTTAATTTGTGAATATAAACATAACCGAAAAACAAACAAAAAAATATACATTGTAAAAAACTATCTTGTTATTTTTGATTAGTTTTTATGCAAGTGTGCAGGATAAAAAGAAGGTTGAGTTCAGTGCCAAAGACGTGGGAAATTAGACTCATATCTCGCGGCTACACCGCGACGGATCAAGACGGAGCCAACGGTCTACTGTAAAATTCTGGAGCAGATCCAGTAAGCAAATCAAGATTCAGGACCTCCAGACAAGAAGAGGACAGCCAAGGCAGCACCTACAAGAAAAATGAAGCTCCAAGGCCACCATAAAGCCGCGGAACCGCGGCATAAACGCTCTTAGGCCGCGGAACCGCGGCATAAGCGCGCTTAGGCCGCGGAACCGCGGCGGTTTGCTGGCATCAGCAGCCCAAATTCCCTGTGAGTCTCTCTACTCTCTTCCCCACTCCTCTGAACTCCACTGAACTGTGTTTTCTGCAGCATTCTTTGCGCAAACTCTTTTCCCCCTTCCAATAAATTGTTTTTGTGCAGGATTCTTTGCGCGCGCTAAAAAATAAAAAAATTGACTGCAGTTGATTGTTACCGCTTTGCATATTTTAATCGGACTTTAAGGGGCTTGAAACCAATCCAGATTGGGTGGGGATTTCATCACCCTTCCCAGGACCCCAGAAATCACAAAAAGCATTTGCATTGACCATTGTTTAATTAAAAAATACTAGACTCAGCTCTAAGGACTTCGCGCTCAATAGGACAGAGGACTAGTTACAGGCATCGGCCGTTTATCCTATCCTGACTTTGCGGTGTCTAGGCAAGTGTGTCCAAGGCAAGTGGTTACTTAATTAGGACAACTACTTACGTAGTGGGGAGCCTTCCACTTACCTGGCACTTACCTGGCCGCAATTGGAGGAGAAGAGGCGGTTTGAGGTCCTATTTCTAGCCCTTTGGAACAGTTAGGAGCTGTCTATCTGACCTAGGTGTCCCTAGATCTAGGTGTGATTGCACATATTTTGTCTGTGATTGCTTGAAGCTGTAAGTCCGTACATATTTCTGTAAAGCTCTTTCAAAAAAAAAAAGAAAAAAAAAACACAAAAACCAAAAACTTTTATAAAAACTTGCCCTTTGTCGCCAGAATCCATTTTTTCACCCACCTCATATCGTATTTCTCCATTGATGTTCTCTTACCCTCACCTTCTCCGTTTTGACTACACTAAACTAGTTTAGTGTATGTCTGGTTGGACTCGGGACACTAGCGCTCACCTAGTCCGCGTTACGTTAGTTGCTACCGACTACGCGATCGACTCAGACGTCGAAACTCCGTCCACGCCTCTTTCACCCTTACATTTGCCGGCCAACTCCGACGTTGACCGGAATTCTGTTCATACATCCTCACCTTCACCATCACCAACCTCTTATTCCGCGATGTCAGGATTTAATCAAAACATCCCTTTGACTCCCCCGGGATTGATTCCACCTCCTATGGATGCGAATAACCAACAACCACCGCCTGTTGTAGCGCCACAGCGAATCGCGCTCTAGGATCGTTTCTATCCCACCCGCTCCGCACTTCCCACCTGTCTTTCCCTTCCACCGGCCAATGGGGATAATTTTGAAAGTAAGCCCCACTTCATTAACATGCTTCCGAAATTTCATGGGCTTGAATCTGAAGATGCCTATATCTTCATCAACAAATTTCAGAATGTTTGTACCATGATGAAAACGACCCAGCTGTCGGACAATGCTATACGGCTACGGGTCATTCCATTCACTTTGTGCGATCTTGCTGAAAAATGGCTGTATAGCACCGCTTCCCACTCCATAACCAGTTGGGACGAGTCAACCAATTCTCTCAGCTTCCTACTGAACCCTTTTGGAAGTGCTTTGACCGATATAAAGACCTTCTTGTTCAGTGCCCTCACCACGGTATTCAAAAATGGAAACTTTGCCAAACCTTATACGAGGGCCTGAACCCAGCAACCAAGCAGCTGTTGGAAACCATTTGTCAGGGTCACTTCCTATCGAAATCTGACGAGGAAGCGTGGCAATTATTCGACGACCTTGCGGAACAAACGCTTCAAAGAGAGAGCACCAGACCAACTTCTTCTTCTTCCTCCTCCACTTCTACTGGTCAGTCTAGGGTAGGAATTCACCAACTCGATGTCTCTATTGCAATGAATGATGAAATGGCTGCAATAACGAGAAAACTTGAAGCAATAGAGAGCAAATTTTCATCTCCTGCTCCTGCCCCTGTTCTTCCCCTTCGTACCATTTGTGCTTGTTGTTACGATCCTTCTCACTTAACCGAAGAGTGTCCTTACAATCCACCATCTCAAGGACAGGATCAGGTTAATTCTCCATTTCAGCAAAAACCAAGAAACGATCCATACTCTTCCACTTATAATCCCGGTTGGAGGAACCACCCCAACTTCACCTGGAATCAGAACCAGCATCAATTCCAAGGCAACAATTTCCAAAGGCCCCCTCCCCCCCCCCCCCCCCCGCCGCAACAACAAGCTCAACAACAAACTCAACATCAATTTCAGCAACTCTTCCAACCCCAACCTTTTCAAATTCAGACGAACAACTTTGCACCCAACAATTCTTTTCCTCAAAACAACTTTGTTCCGTCAATCAACGATAAGGTTTCCTCGCTAGAATGAAGTCTGGAGGCGTTCGTTAAACAATCGACACAATCCACCGCAAACATCCAGTCATCAATTCAGTCTTTAGTGTAACACACTGCTGCACACGGGCAAAGCATCAAGACCATCGAGGCCCAGATTGCACAGCTGAATGCGGCGTTGAGCGAGCGAGAAAAGGGGAATCTTCCATCTCAACCACTCATAAATCCTGGTCACCCACATAATATGCATGTTGCTCTTGAACAACAGAACCATAATGTGAGTGCCATGACTACATTAAGATCTGGAAGGATGCTGCACAACAACATCGGCACAACAATTGAGGACGATGACACCCCGGCCGCTTCTTCTTCTTCTTCTTCTTCTTCGTCTTCTGAGCCTATTCTCCATTCTTCAAAAGGCTCTTCCTCTTCTTCTGCTCTGAACGGCCCCATTTCTCACTCCACGAAAACACCAGCTCTAGGATCCGTTCCAACTCCACAATCTCCTCCACAAGCATTGGACTCAACCAATTTTAAAAACGTTCCATTTCCAAACCGGTTGAGGTCCAATAAACAAAATCCACAAATGGAGAAGATTCTGGAGTTGTTTAAGCAGGTTAACATCAACATTCCCCTTTTAGATGCTGTCCAACAAGTCCCGTCCTACGCGAAAATCTTAAAGGACTTGTGCATGAAAAAGAGGAAATCTCAGGTACCCAAGAAAGTTTTCTTGGCTAGTGCTGTGAGTGATGCTCTTACCCAATCATTGCCTCAAAAACGGAAGGACCCTGGCTGTCCTACGATTTCTATTACCATTGGTGATAAGAACATCAACCGTGCACTATTAGATCTTGGTGCCAGTGTTAACCTGCTTCCGTACTCAGTATATGAGCAACTAGGTGTATGAGAGCTGAAACCCACACACTGCACTCTCCAAATGGCCGACCGATCGATCACCCATCCTAGGGGTGAGCTAAAGGATGTGTTAATCAAGGTTGGGGACTTCATATTCCCCGTTGACTTCATTGTTTTAGACACACAGCCTGTAGATAAACCCCGGAATCAAATTCCGGTGATACTCGGTCGCCCATTCCTTGCAACCTCAAATACTGTGATCAATTATCGAAATGGTTCGATGAACCTATCTTTTGGAAACATGACAATTGAACTCAACATTTTTAGGTTGGGGAATCAGCCCTCCGAACCTAATGCTCATATACTAGACGTTTGCTCAATCCAGGAGATCACCCTAGAGGAGTGTGAATTCGAGGAGTTTTTGTTCGATGACGACAACCTTAACGCCACTAGTGCGTTTCTCTTCGAACCTGCTGCTGCTTCTGCGTCCGATAATGACTACGAGTGTTTCACTTTCTTGAACGATCTTCGCCACTCACCACCCGAGTTTGAATCCTTCGAATTTCCGGATGAGTTACCTGAACCATCCAACTCGGTCGCTTACACTCGTTTTGAACCTTTGCTGAAATCCTTTGAGTTCGAGACCTTTTCACCAATCTTGCCTTCAATCGTTTCACCTCCAACGCTTGAACTCAAGCATTTGCCATCTCACCTTAAGTACGCTTACTTGGGTGAGAACGAGACCCTCCCTGTTATCATCTCGGCTTCTCTAGCTCCCGAGCAAGAGAGAGCCCTTCTTGCGGTCTTGCACAGCAATAGGCAAGCTTTTGGCTGGTCAATGGCGAACATCAAGGGGATTAGTCACCTGATCGTTGAACATCACATTCATCTGATGGATGATGCCAAACCAGCCAGGGATCCACAAAGATTTCTCAACCCAGTCATGAAGGAGGCTGAAAAAGGAGATCGTAAAGTGTCTAGATAGTGGCATCATTTACCCTATCTCTGATAGCCAGTGGATTAGCCCCATTCACGTTGTCCCCAAAAAATCAGGCATAACGGTCATAACCAACGAGGCGAACGAGTTAATCCCTACTCGCACCCAGACTGGGAGGCGAGTATGCATCGATTACAGAAAACTCAACGCCGCAACGTGGAAGGACCACTTTCCGCTACCTTTCATTGACCAGATGCTTGAACGATTGGCCGGACACGAGTACTACTGCTTTCTTGATGGCTGCTCCGGCTATAATCATATTCCCATCGCCGAAAAAGACCAGGACAAGACCACATTCACTTGTCCTTTCGGCACGTTTGCATATCGTCGCATGCCCTTTAGGTTATGCAATGCGCCCGCTACCTTCCAGCGGTGTATGATGGGAATCTTCTCAGACATGGTGGAAAAATTCTTGGAGATCTTCATGGACGATTTCTCCATTTTCGGCGATTCCTTTAATGAGTGTTTTCTGCATCTCGACGCTGTCCTTACCCGATGTAAGGACAAGAATCTCACTTTGAATTGGGAGAAGTGCCACTGCATGGAACACGAAGGTATTGTCTTAGGACATATCATTTCGCAAAATGGCATAGAGGTTGACAAAGCGAAGATTGAGGTCATTTCCAATCTCCCTCCTCCCCGATGCGTCAGAGATATCCGAGCCTTCCTTGGCCATGCCGGTTTCTATAGACGGTTCATCAAGGACTTTAGCAAGATTACTAGGCCCTTGACTCTTTTGCTGGCCAAGGAAACGCCATTCGACTTCAACTCGAGCTGTGTGACTGCGTTCGAGTCATTAAAAAGCTCACTCACTTCTTCTCCCGTTCTTTCTTCTCCTGACTGGACGCACCCATTTGAGATTATGTGCGATGCATCCGACTTTGCCATCGGTGCTGTCCTTGGACAACACATCAACAAGATGCCGCACGTAATCTATTATGCTAGCCGAACCCTGAACGACGCCCAACTGAATTATACAACAACTGAGAAGGAATTCTTAGCTGTTGTATTGCTTTAGAAAAGTTCAGGCCCTACCTCATCGACTCTCCAGTCATCGTCTATACGGACCATTCTGCTCTGCGCCATCTTTTTGCGAAGAAAGATGCAAAATCTCGGTTGATACGTTGGATTCTCTTGCTTCAAGAGTTTGACCTTGTCATCAAGGAAAAAAGAGGATGTGAAAATGTAGCTGCCGACCATCTCTCACGACTTCCTTCTTCGCCGTCGCTTCAAATTCCGATCAACGACGTTTTTCCGGATGAACAGCTCTTGACAGTATCTTGCGAACCCTAGTTCGCAGATATTGTGAACTATTTGGCCACAGGATTACTACCGACTGAATGGTCAAGTCAGGACAGACTTCGATTCTTATCCTAAGTAAAACACTTTTACTGGGACGAACCCTATCTGTTCAAGTACTTTCCCGACTAGATTATTCGTCGGTGTGTCCCAGATGATGAATTCAAGAGTGTGCTGTCGTTTAGCCACGATCAAGCATCTGGCGGGCATTTTGGCCCCAGAAAGACAGCTGAGAAGATCTTGCAGTGTGGTTTCTACTGGCCACAACTCTTCAAAGACGCTCATGACTACTGCAAGACTTGCTGCCGGTACCAACACTTGGGCCGGATATCCAGGAGAAACGAGATGCCACTCCAACCAATCTTGGTTGTGGAGATTTTCGATGTTAGGGGGATAGATTTCATGGGGCCGTTTCCCAGCTCTTTTGGGAACTTGTACATCCTTCTCGCTGTTGATTACGTCTCTAAGTGGGTCGAGGTTGTGCCCAGCCGGACTAATGACAACAAGGTTGTCGTTAGATTTCTTAAAGAAAACATTTTCTCCCGGTTTGGGCACCCCCGAGCAATCATTAGCGAAAATGGAACTCATTTCTGCAATAAGACTTTCGAGGACTTGATGCGGAAATATTCCATTAATCATAAGCTATCTACACCCTACCACCCCCAAACCTGTGGGCAAGCCGAAGTTTCAAATCGGCAAATCAAGCAGATACTGGAGAAGACGGTTTCCAAGAACCGTAAAGATTGGTCGTTAAAACTCACTGATGCCCTTTGGGCATTTCGAACTGCTTATAAGACCGATCTTGGCATGTCTCCCTATCGGCTTGTGTACGGAAAGGCTTGCCACCTCCCTATGGAAATAGAGCATCGCGCATTTTGGGCGATAAAGGAGCTGAATCTGTCTCTCGAAGATGCGGGCAGCCATCGGAAGCTGCAGTTGAACGAATTGAGCGAGCTTCGGGATGAGGCTTACGAAAACGCGGTTGTCGTTAAGAACCGAACGAAGGTGTTTCACGATAAACACCTTTTGCGCAAAACATTCACACCTGGTCAACAGGTGCTGCTTTACGACACCCGGCTACATTTCCATCCAGGTAAGCTCAGATCTCGCTGGAAAGGGCCATATTTTGTGCGGAATGTGTATCCGCATGGCGCTGTGGATTTGGAGAATCCAAAGGACGGTTCATTTTTCAAAGTAAACGGACACAGACTAAAACCGTACCTTAGCGCCGAACCAACAGAGGAGCTCCTGGTCTTACAGGAACCGGTTTACCCTGCATAATCTTCCTCTGCCTACCACCAAACTTCGGTTATCCAGCTAAAACAGTGGACACTGTTCTAAATAAGTTTGGGGGTATGTATATACCATTTTGTATATATTTGTGGATATTCTTTTCCATTTTTACTATTTTTCTTTTCTTTAAAAACAAAAACAAAAAAATTGTGTATATCTAACCGACAATTTTGACCCTTCAATGATCTCTTCATGCAATGACAGTGAGAACACTATCCAGTTTAAGTTTGGGGGTACGCTCGGTACGCATTTCTAACCTTCGCATTCATATGTATATTTTGCATTTGCATACTAAAATCCATAAAATCCATAAAAATCAGAAAATTTTCTAAAAACATAAAAACATTTTTGTCAAGTTAGCTAGTGGGAGAACTCAGATTCAACATTTCAACGGTTTTGTTTGAGAAGATAAGAATAACTAAATCTTATTTTTAGATTTTGAAAACCTGAAAGATAACTCTCCTTTGAAGTTAACTATAGCTGATATACGTCTTTACATCACACTACACGTGTCGTAAGTTTTTGAAAATTAGATGACAAGTCTATTGTGTCTAAAAACTTTTAAATGGATAAATTATTTTCTGAGGATCAAATAGGTTTGTTCTGAAATAAGTAATATCAAGAATAGTTTATGAAGTGAAGCGAATATAAAGGAATATCATTGATATCTTAATTGGAACTAATTCTGAAAAATAACACATCTGGAACTTGGTAGGAATGATTACATACCGAACCACTAAACACGTCTTTTATCCAAAAAAATAATTGAACTGCCGGTTATATCTCCGTTCGCATTGAATCATCATGATTTTCACGCTAAATTGTCTTTTGTTTTTGGGCCTAGGTAACTTGAGTAATTAGTCCGCTGGGGTGTCTCTACACCAAATGCCCTAAAGCCAACTGGTTTGGGTGCATTGGCCCAAACCTCGTTAAGAAGCCTAGAAAGTCCAGATTAAAACAAAGTCAAGCAAGTATTCTCTCCGAGTTAAAATTCCTAACGGTTCTTTGTGTGAGAATAATCTTGACAAAAGACAGGTTTTTATAAAAAAGTATTTCTAGTGGAGATATGAAGGTTTTATTCTATGATAAAGACTATTGCACGTTCACAGAGGTGTGTATGAAATGAAAACAAAAAAAAGGTGGAGTGAAAGATAAGACCTAGTTTCCTGTTAAGGAAGATAGAAATTCTAAAATTGAAACCTTACTGGAAAACGAAACTTGAAAAATACTTAACTCTTTATAAAACTTATGTGATCCTTTTAAAAATTTTATCTGAGCTTTATTGTGTGACATGATGACTTAAATCGATCCTTCTGGAACTTAACGACACTATTTTCACTGCATGTAAAGACATATAAAATCTTAAGTTAAATAATAAGCGAGGTGTGAAAAATAAAGGTTCGATAGTCTAGACTTAGGATAATAGAATTGTTATTTTCTGAAACAAAACCCTTGGGTTTGGATCATAGTTATTTTGCAAAACTAAGCTTGACGGGATTTTGTGGGTAGTATCCGCTGAAAACTCTCAGGAGATAACACTCCTCCTTCTAGGGACACCTAGAGGTTTAACGGCTTGTTGCACATACTCAGTGCAATCGCGTTCCTTGCGAAAGTGAGGTTAGGAATTTTTTGTGAATAAATTGGCTTTGCTCGGGATGAGCAAATGATAAGTTTGGTGGTATTTGTTCATATCAGATTTTTGTATTTTTATACCGCCTATTTTTTATCACATTGCTTATCGGTAGGTACTATTGAGCCGTGTTTGCTAGTTAATTGCAGGATACAGGTTCTCGGCTCTAAACAGTGAAATTTATGGAAAAACGTGACAAATTCTGGATTACTGCCAACCACAGATAAAATACGGGTCTCCGCTCTCTATCCGTATGTTGCCGCACACCAGTTTAAGGGACAAAATGGCAAATCATTGGTCATTTTCATGCACAAAGCACAATGGCAACACAAAATCCAAGATATCTATGCGGACCTCAAGGAAATCATGGCAAAAGATCCACATCACATCACCTTTTGATCTACTGAAATTCTGGAAGAAATTTGAAGAGATTCTGAAAAACCACACATACCACACTGAAGGAAACATCAAAACAGGGAAAACCATAAAAGTTGATGGGCCAACTCCTCTTTATGGCCGCGGATCCGCGGCATAAGCTCTCTTAGGCCGCTGATCCGCGGCCTAATGAACTCGACAGATGGAAATTTTCTGGGGGTAATTTGGTAATTGCATATGGGTCGTGAAAGTTGCCCTAGGTTTTCTGTTTCCTGCCTATAAATAGCCCAGAACAAGCCAAGCCAAAGGGTGCTTATTCTTGTGTAAAATTTTAGATATACTTTGTTGTTCTTCTTCCTCTTATCATATTTTCTCCATTAAAATCTTGTAGTGGGCTTTTATGAGTGAAGTGATGAATAAAAGAGTTCTTTTTGTTATCATGCTTATCTTGTTATGTTGTTAATTATAATTGCTTGTATTTTTCATTTGCTAATCTAATTGTTGTTATTTGTTGTTTGTTTCTTTCTTCTTCCATTTTACTTTATCCTTAACAACAATGATGCTTAAGCTTGATCCTTGCCAAAGTGAGGTCTCAAATAGCTAGTTGTAATCTTCTAACCTCTTTCTTTCTATCTTCCTCCTTTTGTTTTATTTTCCTTTTTCTTGTAATGGGTGAGTAGTTTTCTTACTTGTTAGGGTAGGATAAGGAAAGTTTGAGAGAAGGAAATCTCTCTCACTCTTTCCTTGTCCAACATCTTAATTCGGACTCCCGTTAATTGAACCACAAACCGCTCCCTACGGCACCCTATCCTACATGATAGCGGTGATTCCTTAGTGAGACCGGTTGTGGTTGAATTAACCGGAGTTTAAGGCTAAGAGCCAAGAACGGACGGACAAGCACCAAAAGGAAGAACTTAAGCGTTGGAAAGCCTAGCTTATACTCGCAAGTTCCTTCCTAGTCGTGCCAATCCCCGCTGTTGCCGATTACCGTAACACCGATATTAAGAGTGGCAACGAAAGAAGTGAGTGGCTCCTAACTCAAACTAACATAATCCTAACCCTAACAAGCTCTCTTTATATAACATTTCAGCACATAGTTAATCTCAAACAAATCTGGACAATTGGACTTAACTCGTTAAAGCACATAGAAAAAGATTCCCATCTCCCTGCGGACGACCCGTACTCAACCGGCTAGCTACAAGCGAAACCGTCTTGATTGCGGTAATTAACTAAGCACGCAAAAAAATCTATCAATCATCGGTCTTCTTATCGGCATCTACCTGGGGACCGTTACGTACAGCTAGTACCGCTTGCGGCCTGTAGTTAAACCCACTGCCAGCGTAGTGTCGAGCCTTTAGAGTCCCACACAGATGGTTATTCGCCTTTGGGCAAAACAGAGTAGAGGTCGCATGGTTTTGCAACGGGGTTCGTTCACATCCGCGCACTTGTGCACGTTTGGTTTTCGGGTAGTTATTACTAGCGGGCTTTGGTTTAAGCCAGATCCTAGTATTTGTTTTGGGATTAGTTTTGTCTCATTGTATTCGTGTTCCTCGGAACACGGATGCGGGTGTGTATGCACAGTTGACAGAGGCAGAGGAATCTCATTAGGGTTTTTGACAGTTGACTTTTTCTAAACCCTAATGAGAATGAGAAATATGATTAATAATATTAATTAAGGATAATTGTACCATGGTTAGGTTGACCATTTGACTTTTTTTGACCTTTTGACTTTGGTTGACCGGTTGACTTTTGTGGACCTTTTGACTATCATCATTTCACTTGCAAGATGCTTCTTGTTTCTTGCAAAATTCATTTAATGTTGAAATGATAATGGTCATTCAAAACTAACCATCACATTTTCCTTAATTGTTGTTATTATTATTATTATTCTCATTTTTGAGAGCATGGTTGTAGTTTTTTTTCTAGCTCATTCTCTCATGCTCTTTCTCTCTCTTGAAAAAGCTCTCCCTCTCCCTCTCTCAAATCTTTAATCTTTCATGTGTTGAAAATCAAAAGCTCTTGAGATAGAACCATCAAGACTTCTCTTTACTCATTCTAGGGTTCTAGGTTTAGCAAGCCAAGCACTCTAGTTACCTCTTGCTTGAGGTAGGAGCTCAAGGTAGAGGCCTTCGGGTGGATCTTTCTTTGGCAAAGAGAAGAAGACAATGAGGAGCCGTCTACACCACTCCAAGGAGCAAGCAAGAAGGAGGACCACAACAAGAAGAGAAGGAGTTCAAGACCTAGGTATAACCTTCTAACCGAGTAGCTAAAACTTGTTGTTAGTTTGTTAGTTTTTGTTTAGCAAAGATCCTTCGTGGTTGGTCCATGTTACCTTTTGAGAAAAATTTGATTTTTACCTATTCCGCCTCCCCGAAAGAACCAGGGTGGGTAACGTGGACCTAACACAAAGCATGAGAGCGCTAGCGCTAGCAGCGCCAGCACTAAGAGTCAAAGACTCTGTTGCAGCGCTCACGTGCAAAGCACGAGAGCGCTAGCATTGGAACTAAATGTTCCCCACCGTTGGATCAAAGATCCAATGAAGATGATAAATCATCAATTGACCAGAATAAAATTCTGTTAAGGAAACGTTCCTCATAATCTTTCCAAATAGGAAAGATTGTGCTTTGAAAATCAGAGCACCATTGGATCAATGATCCAATAGTGATTAAAAATCACCAAAATACATAATAAATTCTGTATGGGAAAAGATTTCCTAATCTTGTTAAAAAACAAGAAGATTGCCTTCTGTAAAACAGAAGCCCTAAGATCAATGATCCAACGGTGTGGAAATCCCCAAATCAATTAGAGAAAAGATCTTTTCAACTGATTCAACAAAACGGCCTACCCTATATAAAGACCCCAAGACTTCAAGTCTCATATAGAGGAACCCCTCCATAAACTTTGAGAAATTTCAGAGAGAAGAGCAAGCTCTCAGCAGAAGAAGAATTTCTTCAAGGTAAAATAAAGAGATCAAAGCACCTCATCAGAAAAAAGAACTTAGTTCTTTTGCCAGATCATAGATCTTTAAGACAAATTGTCTTTCACAAAAGAGATCATAATATCTCATTATAAAAAGCGGGAGAATAATTCAATTCTCTTATGATCACAGATCCATAAAGGCAAAGCCTTTCACCAAAAACATAAGAGATTGAAATATCTCCTATAAAATAAGAACTTTGTTCTTAGATCCATGAGACAAAGTCTCGTATAAGAGAAAATTTAATTCTCAGAGCGCAAAGATGCCGAAAAGAGCCTTAGCGCTCCAATTAAAAGAAGCGCTTCAGCGCTCCAAAACCTAGCGCACGGCGCTGCAGAGCCCTAGCGCTCCGATTAAAAGAAGCGCTCTGCACTCATTGACTGGCGCTCAGCGCCAAGCGCGCCATATGCTCCTCACGTGTGCGCTACTTCACAAGAAGCGCTCTGCGCTCATTGACTGGCGATCAGTGCCAAGCACGCCACGTGCTCCTCACGTGTGCGCTACTTCACAAGAAGCGCTCTGCACCCATTGACTGGCGCTCAGCGCCAAGCGCGCCACGTGCTCCTCACGTATGCGCTACTTCACAAGAAGCGCTCTGCGCTCATTGACTGGCGCTCTGCGCCAAGCGCGCCACGTGCTCCTCACATGTGCATTGAGAGAACATAAATTGTTCTTTAATAATAAAGCCCAGAGCCATAATGAGTGCTCAGCACTCAATAAAAGACAAAAAGTTGTCAGGACCAATGCTCAGCATTGTTAAATGAAAAAGAACTGGGCCTAATTAAATGTCTAACATTTTAAATGAATAGACCGAGCCCAAGTTGGCCACAGATATCTAATTCAGATTAATTGAGCCCATATGCTCACAAATCTTTGATATTAGTCCCAAATTAGACTACAGATCTCCCAACCAATATTGGTTCAAGGGTATATCTCTTCATTCCTCTGATATTTATCGCTGTAATCTTTCAACGTCTTCAGAAATGTGACGGGTCCCGACAACCAGACATTTAACGGACTGTAGGGTCCTTAAACTCATGGACTATGATGTCCTTAAACTTTGCAGACTATGACGTCTCTAAACTACTACGGACTGTGGGGTCCTTAAACTTATGGACTATGATGTCCTTAAACTTTGCAGACTATGACGTCTCTAAACTACTACGGACTATGGGGTCCTTAAACTTATGGACTATGATGTCCTTAAACTTTACAGAGTACGATGTCTTTAAACTGGACCGCAAAGTCCCTAAACTAAAACAATCGAGCCCAAATACTCTTTTGTTGGATCTAAATGATCCTGTTAAGTAGATCTTAATCTAAAATTAGACTAGCGTATTCTTAACAAATGGTTAAGTTGATCTTAGTCTAAAATTAGACTAGCGTATTCTTAACAAACGTTTAAGTTGATCTTAGTCTCAAATGAGATTAACGATCCTTAAACCCAACCCAAAACCCAAATCTAAGAAAATACGGATTTGGACTAATCCACGCCCTACGGGCGACAACACAAATTAGTCTCCGTATACAATCCACGGGCAACCAAAAAATAAAATAAACACACACGACACGAAGTGACCATCTGGAGAAGGAGAAAGTTGTTACCGCGATGCGGTAGCGTAATTAACTGCAGGGGCTTGCGCCTGCGGGGAAGAGCATCCCCACAATCAAAAACCCCTCAAACAAGGGGGGATCTGATGAAGTCTGCTACAACGGTCGCATCCGTCTAAACCTCCGATACACGGTGCCATAAATCAACTTGGCATCTTCGGAGAGGTGGACGGATAAAACCAAATAGCATCTGCCCCCAAATTCAGGCAAGACGTCAGTCTTCCCGGTCTTTCGGCGGAGAACAGATTCTGGCACGCCCGGTGGGACCTTTTTCTCTTTCCACTCCACACTTCGTGTGTCATGTTTCGCGAACAAGTCACGGTTTGACATGGTTGCCTTTGGATGTGAAGTACTAAGATTTGGTATCTTGCTCCGTGCAGAAAAACAGAAGATCAATGGCTTTCAACTGCACAAACTGCAACAAGTGCAACAACTCCCACTCTGTCCTTACTGGAGGTGTGACTTATGGGCCTCAAGCGGCCTCCGTTTTCAAGATGCCAGTGGAACAGGTGACGCAAGCCACCACTGGGCTATTCTTTGGGACCATGCTCCCACCAATGAGCCTCAACGCCCTATTGCCGTCGCAAGAAGCTCCGAAGAAGTCGGTCTTTGATCGGCTTACAATTACCACGGCCCCTCTCAACAGGTCGCCCAAGTCCAGTGCTTCAGTTTTCAACAGACTGGGCCAAAGCTCAAGTGGGCCCGTGAAAAAGCCCGCGATACCTGAAGCGGCCATCCCAAAGCAGATAAGCATTCCTGTTCCTGAAATCATCAGAGCGACTTCCCCTGCTAAGGAGTCGGTCTTTGCAAGACTAACTGTTCCGTGCTAAAAAGATCTCCCCTACCTATGGAGAACGCTACAAAGGTAAAGCCAGAACAGCCCCCTCAGCGGATGTCCTCTAAAATTCATAAAGTCTGGCAAAGGGTCCAAGACTCGGTGATTAACCAAGACTACTCCTGCCAGCCAAAGAAAATGAAGGTTCGGCAAGAGAAGGACCACCATGTTATACCACAGGAGATGTCATCTATTTAGGTGCCCGCTGCAACGGTTCCCTCAACTTTGACCATTCATAAAAGGGGAAGGCCGGAGAAAATTCCTATGTCTAAAAAAAATCTCAAGGGCACTAAATCTAAACGCCCCAAATCTGGGGGCATGGTGGCACACTGTCTATATAGCATCCGGGAAAGAGGGTAGCCGTATCTCTACGAGTCATCGACCATTCACCAGATCCGTAACAAAGGCCCAGGAGCAACAACAGAAGCTCCAGGAAATGTTAACACGGATGGACACACTCACTGGGCCAAAATAAAGCCCGGAAACGCCGTCAGAGCAGCGTCATGAACAAGAAACCGATGCTGAGTTCCTCCGCAGAATCCTCGAGAAGAAGTACAAAGAGGCAGGGGAACAGGCTGCCAACATAAAACGAATGGCGCTTTTATTCCAAGACATGGTCAGGATGATGATACAGCTGGATCCTCCAGCTAAAGACTCTCCGATTGTCCTTGAAGATGACAGATGGGAGACATCGAACTTTCTTCCGGCTCTATCAACGGCCAAAGAGGAGACGATCTCCAAAGCCGTCCTGGATGACTATATAGCTCAACAGATACGAGCTCATCAGGCGAGCGAAGCGGCTAACCAAATAGTTAAAACTGGACGACCCTATCCGGGTTGGTACGATCAAATAAAGTACCCTCCATGATATACGATCCCTAAATTCCATGTATATAAGGGGACAGAAAATCCACGCCAACACGTGGCTCAATTTAGGGCTTTGTGCGGCAACACCGGAGGTGACGATAAACTGCTGCTTCGCCAGTTTGTTGGCAGCTTGTCGGAGACAGGGTTTGAATGGTACTCCGAGCTCCCGAACGACTCCGTTAAGACATTTGCAGAAATGGAGTTACTGTTCACACAAAGGTTCGCAAGCGCTAGCGAGCGCATCCTGATCACCACATTAATTAACACCAGAGTGAAGCCAGGAGAAACATGGGTGCAGTACGCGATACGGTGGCGGAATCTATGGTCGAAGTGCGAGCAACGCATCGAAGAAGCGCCTGCGGTACGCATGTTCGTGGGCACTCTTGATCCGCATGCGACCATATCCCAGTTCATGATGTTCTTCAAGCCAACTACTTTCCAGGCTTTGATCGACAAACTGGCCCAAATGGACCAGATGGGACATAGACCGTCCTCCTCAAAGACAGATCCTCGGAATGAGAAGGGGAAAGGGAAAGCAACCTTCGTCGCCAATACTCAACAACAACTAAGTGACCCGAGACCGGTTGTTCACCAAAGCAAGTGGCAATCCCTCGATGAGAAGTTGAGACGTTCTTAGTCATTTTCCCGGGATAAAATAAGAAGATTGTTCGAACTAGCAGTGTGCAACGGCTCATCACTCTACCAAAGCCGAGACACCCACTACAACCGAATGATGTCAACGATCCCAATTACTGCACCTACCACCGAGTATTGGGCCATCCAATAGAATACTGCTACGTCTTCAAAAATTAGGTTGAAGAACAGTATCAACAGGGAAAGTTCGCACTGTCCAAAAACTGGAAGGTAAATCCGCCACAGCAGTGTTAGTTATATGTATGACCTAGAGGCTATTACTGTACATACGATGTATATTGTAATGGATGCTTGGACATATATAGGGAGGACTTTCTTGCTCGACATGATAGTATGCTATCTGGTTGTACTTTATCTTAACATGTACTATGATTGTCCCTATGTTACATGTTGATAAAGCCCTTAGGATATGTACTCGAATACTGGGACTATGATGAGATCATACTAGTGGGGCCACGGTAGTCGACAAGTACATCCTATAACTGTTCCTAGTCGAGGGTGTATCGAGACAGGGCATCGATACACCAGAGTAGACTAGCGTATACGCATCTTGACCCATGTGATGGGCGATGGATGATCCCATATCCATCGATGTTTGGCATCAAGGATGGTGTACAGGTGCTCAGTGGAGACTGGGTACACTGGACGGACTCGCCGAGAACTCCCAGATGGTATTATACCTCACGTCAGATGGCGGTTCTCCGGTGACACTGGTACAGAGTAGTCTGTTGACCCGAGATCGTCTGTCACGCCCCGCTTCCCAAAATACGGAATACGAGGGGTAGACAAGGCCAGCCATGCTCCTACGGTCAAGGAAATGTCCTGCCGTAGTCACACTTCGGCTTCTAGTTTTTCATGGTAAACAGTAAAATGATGCGCAGGTAATGAGAAATGCAGTAACTGAATGAAACAACGTAAAGAACTGACCTGAGGGGAAACAAACGAATATAACTCTGGATAGCAAATCAAGATGTCCGTGAAGTGCGTCTAGTCCTGGTCCAGGCTAAATCTTCTCCTCACACTGAGCATGCATACTCAGGTCGTCAGAGCGACACAATAGCAATATAAAATATATAAAATCATGTGACAATTCTAACAGTGATAATAGGTATATATATAACAGTAGGTCAATGGCAGTATGGATATGAACATGCAGTAATCAATGCAGAGGAACAGTAAAAGCAGTAGAATGATATGCCACGTATGTCAACACGGTATGTAAGGTATATCAATGCCAGTATCCCTATCAGTCTCTAAGTCTCACTGTACAGGTCACTAAGCCTATCGTCAGTCCAAGTGTGAGAGTCAACCACTCGCGAGTGTCCTCCACCCAAGGGCAAGGGACCACGGGCCCAACATGTATATCACGGTGATAATCACATACTCTCTGTAAATCTCCATATATAAGCCGGCATGGGACTCCCGAGATTCTGTTGAACTCACACTTAAACTACCCCACACCCCGTGGTCTACATCAAACGCTAACCATAACCCTAAATACTAATCGATCCGTGACAAGTCTGCGCGAGAACTGGAGGCAGGACCTCCATCAAGCACGTCCCGACTAATACCTAAGATAAATGGCAGTGTCTGGTGCCTTATCTGTGACACCAGTGCAAGCGCTTCCATAAGTGTCCCATACCACTTATAGTCACACGTACACGCATCCCACAGACGTCGATAATGCAATAGAATAATAGGGTCACTGATTGTGTACAAGTACGTATCACTTTCACTTATTCACTGATACACGAACACTGACATACTTGCCACAATCATCACTAATACCTAACACTGGGTAATGTACGTTATCACTAGGTTATCAATGCAGTGACATGTGTATGAAATGATGCGTGAACAGTATATAAAGCATGTTTAGGATGTCCTGCATCATTAATCTACCATTTGCATAATTTATCATAAATCATACGGTTACAAATTTAGTGAAACGGTGAACAGGTAATAATTAGTATGTTCAGTTATCTATCCATCGAATTTAGTTTCATGCCAATCGGGTTGCAGGATCACTAATTATAGCCATTTCATTTTTAAGTGTTTACGGCTGGAAATCCGGTTTCAGAATCAGAAATCCGTTTCGCAACGCATTTTAACCCCAGTTGGGATCAGATTTTAGCGACGTTACAGTTGGATGAAATCTAGGGTTTTCAGTAAGGTTTTCAACGTAATAGACGGATCTTCAATCGCGTCTGTACGTCAGGAGATATACACTGTTTAGTACTAGTATGTCAATTCTGATTCTGTTGGGACTGTTATGCGTCCCGATCTTTTAAATTACAGTATAAATAACAAACGATAACAAAACAGAATGAAACTACTTGTGTTGTTTATCTAACAGGTTCACCTACAATAAACAACGGAGTTCCGCAACCTACGAGTTAAGGAAATCCTGTGGTACCCATTACGGAACAGCAAGCAACAATTGGAGTCGCTCTGGACTGCAGTCCAGAGTCGCACTCCGATCCAAATATATTCACGGTTTAAGTACAGGAATATCTGGAAACTAGTATAGGGTTAAATTTCATCGAGTTGGGTTCGATTTGAGCCCTCGAACGCATCATTCCAGCATGTATATAATTCATGGTGATTTTAATAGTTTTCAGGTACAAGAAAATTCCAGTTTTACGGTTAAACTTGGGGGTAGTCGTTTTAGTCGTTAACGGTCATATTTTCCAGCGCAATTTGTACAAGGTATTCATCACAACAAGTGCCAACATAAACAATCCAGTTCCGTCAATTTAGAAAAGTATTATCTTTGAGAACATGCATCGAACAGGTACGTAATATGATTTTATTCAGAAATTAATTATAGAATCTATACGATATTAGTTTGTAACAAGCATAGCTTAGCATGTAGCAAGTAGAAAACTTGCCTGGACACGTGTCGACGAGGGTCCGGCAGCGGCAGCAGCACGATCGCGTCACGGGCGCAGCACCGTTCGGCCTATTGGAATCGGACAATTGTATTCACTCCAGCTACTCTCCGTGCAATCGTTTTCATTACCGCCCGAGTTGTTTCTGGTTTTGATCTGCGAGAGAGAGAGAGAGAGAAATTTTGAGAACAGAGAGAGATTTAGAGAAATGGAGAGAGAGAGTTAGAGAGAGAGAGAGTGTGAGATGTAGAGAAAGAGAGAGAGAAACAGAGATTTGAGAGAGGGACGGGGAGAGAAAGAGAGATTGAGAGAGAGAGAGAGAGAGAGAGAGAGCAGATAGAGAGAGGCAGAGAGGGAGAGAGAAACAGAGAGAGAGAGAGAGGGAGTCTTACGTAGGGTCGACGGAGGGGCTCAGGGCAGTGGGCTTGCCGGCGTCGAGTGCAGGGGAGTGAGTTCGGGGGAGGAGGCGGCTTGGGTGCTCGGCTGTTTCTTAGAGATGGGGAGGAGGAGTAAGATTTAGTGGGAATGGATTTGGGAATCTGTGTTTGAGGTAGAGGGAGGCGACGAAGAGGTCTCGTCGGCGGCTGTAGGTGATAAAGGGGGTTGCCGGCGGCGGGGAAGCTCGGTGGCCGAGCTCGGTGTGCAGTGTGAGGGGGAAAATGGTTGGAGAAGTTGAGGCGAGGGCTCCGTCGATGGAGAGAAGCGAGTGAGGGAGTCGACGATGTGGTTACGGTGGTCGTCCTCGTCGTCGGCAGGGATTCGAGGAGGTGTTGTGGGTTCCTCGAGCGTTTGTGTTTTCTGCAGAGAGAAAAGGAGGAGTTGAGAAGAGGATGTGAGGGGGAGAGAGGATTGAGCCGTTGGGGAGCGGGTCGTGGGGGAAACGCGCGCGTCGTGGGGAGTAATGGCGCGCGAGCGTGGGCATCGGCGGAGGCGAGGAGCGCGGATCACGAGCGGGAATTAGGGAAAAGAGCCGTTGGAGGAAGATGAGAGGGTAGTGGGCCGGGTCGGGTTGGAGGGCGCGGGCCATGGCTTGGAAAAATAAAATGATGGGAAAATAAAGGGTGGGCCGGCTCGGTGGGCTCTGGAGAAATAAGGTAAAGGATTTTAAATATATAAAGAGGGCTGGGCCGAGAATTTAAAAGAGATTGAATGGAAAATTTAAAGGGAGTGGGCGGAGTGAAAATTAATAATAAAATGAAACTAAAGTTCTGGCTCAGGCTGAGATGGCGGGCCCAAAAAATAAAGAATTTTAGTGGGGGAAAAAAGTGGAATAGGCTGGCCAAATAATTAAAGAATTTTAATAGGAAACATTTTTAGGGTTTTGAGTTTAAATAAAAGTATGAAAAGGGATGGGCATATAAAAATTGAGGTTTGTAAAAATAGGACAAGAACACGAGGAATTGGGATTAGGGTCTGAGAAAATAGCGGGTGGAAATGGATTGGGAGTTTAGGGTTTAATGGAAATTCTTTAAAACAATTAAATAGTTAGAAAAATAATAAAATTCTTAGTTTAAAAAGAATTACGGATTTTAGGCGTATATAAAAGAACCGGGTATTACATCATACCACCCTTACAAAAATTTTGTCCTCGAAATTTAAAGGAAACAACAAGCTATAAAATAATAAGCGAAGAGTTATCATATCGAACGCTAATATATAGTGATTTACTTAAAACGGGTAGAAAAAATTTTGAAGGTACATATATATATGTAAGAACCACATACAAAAGATAGGTATAATAGGTATAATGCAGGAACACTATAAGGCAACTACAAGTATACGAGAATATAGGTAATAATAACGAACAATAATAATCAAGGCGTGTTCGATAAAGTCAAAACCCAAATATGTGCACATCTAAGTATATCAAAAATAGCAAGCAGAAATAATAAGTATAAGGCTCAACCATTTATAATAGTAAGCATAGGCATAATACTCGAAATAAGGTAACGATAATAAAGTAGTGAAAGATTTGTCGGTAGGTTAAAACATTTTGGGATAATGCATCGATCAAATAGCTTTAAAATAACTTAGAAAACTCATCGTGAAAATAAGAAACATGGAACAAAAATATGCGCGGTGTAAGGTCGCGCTACTGAAAATGAGAATAATAATAATGTGCTTAAAATACATAAAATGGAGTAATCAATAACACGTACTCTTTGATAGATACAAAATACTGAAAACTAAATTTTCGAATAACAGTGTCCCTAAATATAGTTAGGGTAACCGGAAAAACACAAGGAGGTATAGAGCTAGCTAGGGTGATAATTACAAGGAAGTGTGGATCATTCAAAGGTTGAAGTATGCAGCTTTAGGCTGAAGATCAAGAAGATTGGGATCGGGTCAGCACAGGATGTAAGGGTGAACAACTAATGACTACAAGGGAAGAAGTATGGGGAGGATAACGGTCGGTACATCCTATGAATCAAGAATTTGAAGGGTTAGCGAACTCGGAATTTCATAAGAAAGGTCCTCCTCCCAGAAGAATCTCAAACGGGGCACAGACGAAGGATGAAGGGTGGACCTCTAAAAGATCGGGCGTGGTACTAGTTAATCTTGATGAGGGTCAGAATAATGTAAGGAGTAGGGGTGAACAGATCTCTGTAAGAAAATAATTGTATAGAAGAAATAATCAAGCATCAAGGGAACTAAGAAGTTCGAAGGATTTGCAAACTCAGTAATTTATTCCATTCTAGAAAATCTTAAACAAAGCATCATCGAAAACGAAATGTGGCCCTAAACTATACACAGATTTTATTTGGCCAAGGAAGACAGCATCTAAAAGAAATCCCATCAGTCGCGGTTGTGGAGATTTAGCAGGTTGCGGTAGGCTCGCGCACTCAGGTAGGGGCGTCCATTTCCATAGCGCCTCGCGGGTATCGCCATTGGAAGTTCTTCCACCGCAGGGTCTTGATCTTCTGGTCCTTCTTCCTCGGATGGAGCTTCTTCATCGAGGTCCAATTCCATGTGATTCTCTTCTTCTGGATTCTCTTCCATGGGATTTTCCCCCACTGGATTTTCTTCTATCGGTTCTTCCTCGGGGTCTTCCTCTATCGGGTTCTCTTCAGGGTCTCTTTCCTCTTCGTCGAAATCGCTTATCATGTCAAACTCTGGGGCGGCTACTCCTTCGTCCTCTGAATCATTGTTTCTGAAATTGACCTGGGGATCGTTGATCTCATCATCAGAACTCATCAGCGTGCGGTCTAAGGAAACGCATGACTGTGCATCCTCATCTAGATGCGGCGCTGCTCCAGGATAGGCCATGGCCTGGAAGAAAAAGAGTCATGATTAGACAATGAAATACATCAGGAAAATGGCTAAGTGTACGAAGTATGGAAAGATATGCGGTGGCAGGAATTGAAAAATCAAGATTAAAATGTTATGCTAATGAATAGTATGAACAAGGGAAATGACAAGAGAATGATACATATATTACGATTCAAATTTTATTGCATTTAACTAAGAGTTCAACGGATACAAGATTTCAAACGGAAAGAAATATTCATAAGGGGATGACAACATAATGCTGAAATTAGAAAACAGGAAAATTCTTCTTTGATTGCTAGGCCGCTGCATTCTCGTCACGCGAGTTGAAACCGGTGTTGGGTCCGCCTTATCCTCGAAATTCGAACTACGCAGTAATCCTCACTTGGAAGAAGTAGGGAGTGTGGACGAGTCTCCTCCCTGTAGTTCTTTCCTTTCCGGGCAACCGTTGATGAGATGTTTGTTGGACCCGCATATCAGACATTTCCATTGGACGCGGCGACAATCCCTCTGAAGATGTCCTGGCCTCTTACAGTACCCACAACATGGGGTCTTCTGCTGCTTCTGTCGCGGGGAAACACATTGGCGCTTCAATTTCTTACCTTTTCCTCATCTAACGGGGATCCCTTTATGATTAGAGACTCCCGCTGGTGCCTGATTCACCTTTCTTCTCAGTCCTTCAGCCAACAAGTCGTTTGTTCGCTCCTGGGCTTCCTTTAGTCCTTGCAGTACACTCAGAATCTCAATGGTCTGATTTTGGGGAGCGGATATAGATGAAGAGTCGTTGGAAGACATGATCCTGAAACAACAATTTTGAGGATGATATAAGTCACAAGCTATACGAATCAAAATATAATATGGATTGGATAAAGATTCGAGAGTATCAGATGTGATGAAATTCTTTACAAACGGGAAAGATCAGCTGTATGACCCCAAGTCACTTAAACAGAGTATGGTAGTGTAATCGTGATGTATTTTTCAATTACAACCACGAAACCTTGCCAAGTCACCCGAAACCCTAGCGAATGGATAGCAGAACACTCAATGTGAATATGGATCAAGGATGTCAAGTTTACAATCTAGACTGAGGGATGTCATAGGTTGTCAAGCTCTACACGGAAAACTGCAATCCCAATCGAAGCAAAACCTGGCTTTGATACCAACTAAACCATTGGAATGATACCACTCTTCAATACAGAGGCGCCTTTTAAGTGAACCGGCACTACAGGAGCTTGAGAACTCCGTAGTTAAGCGTGCTCGAGCCAGGGAAGTTCTGGGATGGGTGACCTCCTGGGAAGTGGCCCCTGGTCGGGTCCGGTTCGCCCCGAAGGACAAAACCGTGCGGCTTTGGCTAGAGCGGACAATACACTCTGTATTGGGGGTTGGGCATGACAGAATGGTATCAGAGCTGGTCCCTCAATAGTAGGTTTGTGGTTCGAGGACGAACCATTGTTCAAAGGTGGGGAGAATGTCGGGACCCGGTTCTTGCTCACGGAGCAAAGTGCCACACGGAACAAAGTGCCACGCCAAGTATCGTGTTAAGTGGGAGGGGGCCACCTCTTGAATCCGTGGGGGCCACCTCTTGAGTCCGTGGGACCCAGTGTAGAACAATGGGAACTCTTCGGAATACATTCCGAAAGAGGGCAGATCTGTACTATAAATGGAATGATACCACTCTTCAATACAGAGGCGCCTTTTAAGTGAACCGGCACTACAGGAGCTTGAGAACTCCATAGTTAAGCGTGCTCGAGCAAGGGAAGTTCTGGGATGGGTGACCTCCTGGGAAGTGGCCCCTGGTCGGGTCCGGTTCACCCCGAAGGACAAAACCATGCGGCTTTGGCCAGAGCGGACAATACTCTCTGTATTGGGGGTGGGGCGTGACATCGTCATAGAGTCTTGTGTGATTCCCACTGTGCATTGATTTCCATCATACCACGTCCAAGAGGGCGTGCAAAAAGGTGGCTTTTGGGTACAGTCCCGAATCACATGGAGGCAATGAGTGATAGGAGGGGATTCGTCTCTCCCGGTATAGGGAGTTGATGTTGTGCTGTGTTCGATTGGCTATAACCGGAAATCCCTGGTCAGGGTTGCTGAGATTTACTGGTAAGTGTTATCAGTAGTTTCTCGAACTGTTATAGACCTCATATCGACACGACTTATCAAGCTACTGGGGTCTGACGTTTACCACCCCTAGGCGAGATATGCGACATATCAGACGACGAGACCGGACTGTACGGGAGTGTTACTGATTGGATTCACAGGAGAATGTACAGGCTTGCTTGTTGATCTTCTGAGCGCTCAATACCTGGGTAGCTGTTACGTTTAGCTGACCACTTGCAGCTTGTGGGTGTTTGATATGATCATCACCTACTGCCGGTGTATTGACGATTCTTTAGAGTCCTACACAGAGGTTTCTTGGCTCAGGCAAAACGGAGTAGGGGAACATATGTGATATGTGCGGGACCGAGGATAATGCGATATGAGATACCGTATTATATTCTCGCGATACATGATATCAGCCGGGTCATCGGATCAAGTGTTGATTCGATGAATCGGTACGGATAAATATTAGTCGGTTATATGCGATATAGCCGGATTGTCGGATCAAGTGTTGATTCGATAATTTAATGTATAATAATATATATGATATATTAAATTACATTAACTAATATTTGCTCACTAAAAGATTCTTTTTCTCACTCGGGTAATACATTGATATATATGCGATATATGTCGATTGTATTATTTTATTTAGTTACAATAAATATTATATATATGATATATAATATTGTAACATGATATGATAACTAATGCAACATGTTTATTAGAGATTAAACAAGATTAGGGTTTGATTTGGGTTAATACTTTCTAGGTGATTCTAGAAGGTTTTGTTTTGTTTTGTGAAAGATATTTTGTGGTGACTCATTCTTAACCTAACCCAAACCCTAGCCTTGGTTAATTCTCTACAATGGTTTATTCAACCATGGTTGCATTATTCATCATATTTATCTTTCATTATTCATCACAAAAGGTTTCCAATGATATTATTCATCTTCTTCTTCCTTCTTTGCAAAGCTTTCTTGCTTTTTATTTGTGATGAAAAATGAGTGAGAATAAGAAAACAAATGAGAGAAAAAATCCTACTTCATCATCCTCATTTATCCTTGCCATTTAGATGAGGGTGTTCACTTCATATTATGAGTGTTAGCTTGTGTTAACGAAACTTCAAGGTAGATCATCTTTGTATCAAAGATCCGGCTTCGTGTTGTTCGGCACGGCTAATTTTTAAATCGGGCATGGTTGATGCCTCGTAGAACCTTGTGGCAGTGCCTAGCAATCCTACAGTGGTATCAGAGCCAAGCTAGATCTTTAGGCTAAGTCTAGACGAACTTTAAAGTCCGATCGAACCCGAGAACCCCGATAAAACCCCTTCTCTGGATATTTTTTCAAAATGTTGATTTTTCTGAATTAATAATGCTCAGAAAATAGAGCAGGGAAATATAAGGATTACTGTAGAAAACGACCCCCTGAATCCACTGTAGCGCCGCGGAACCGCGGCCGTACCCTGCTTTTAGCGGCGGTTCCGCGGCCGTATGTAAAGATCGGGGACTCCTTTTTCTACAGTAAGCTCCGTAGGTGATTCCTGATTCTTCTGGGAATTTTTTTTTCCACTAAAGTGTTGAGTTTGCTGGGTTGTATTGGGGACTTAATGATTCGATCGGATAATCTAACTTTGTTTAGTTTTTCCGGATAATTTTAGAAACTGTTAAAAAGTTCGAACGGATATCAATAACTCACTTTTTCCCCAGTCGGAAAATTTTTCAAAAGTTGGATTTTTTTTCTCGAGTTTGAAACTTTCTAAGTCGTGCAAGTAACGCGGTGGACCCTCTAGAAGACAACAAACCTTAACTCGATTATGTGACCGTCTTGAACTGCCTCTGAACCTTAGGGTTTGTGGCAGTACGGCGTGCCACATATGAGGCGTTGGCTTGACCCTTCTACGGCTGGACCATTGGTACTGTGGCATGTGATGGATGTTTTTGAACTCCGCTCAAGTGTTGAGCTATTTGGGAAAACTTGGGTGTTTGATTATTCGATCGGAAAGTTTAACATTGTCTATTTATCTGGAATGTGATACAATATTTGGAATCCACAGGTAGTTATGAGATAACTAATTTGAATGTTGTAAATCTAGCAGTTCAGTCTCAATTGATCGGTTGCCACGGAATTTTGATGTGATCAAAATTCCGTCGCGATCACATAGCGTACGCGGATACTCTCCGGATAAACTTAATAAACAGCCACGCCCCATAGCCCCGACCAAGTGACTGTAGGAGAACCCCGTCGCCAAAAGCATCCGTTCGGGTGCTCGCGGCAGCGGTGTTCCGCCTTAGTGCACTTCGTCGACGGCATCCGGGGGTGCGGCCGTCTACTAAAGTTTGCGACGAGCATTCGATCAGGATGTCGGGAATCTTGTTGAATTGCCCGACTTGATATTGAAAAGAGTTTTCGATAATGAGACTAAAATGCGGGGTTTATAATTGTTAGGCATGCGATGTCTAAGGAATTCATTTGGTTAAGCATGCGTTGTCTAAGGAGGTTGCGGATTCCAACTGTTGTAGTTTTACACTTTGTTTTCTGTGACCGTAAGCGTAGTATGTGGTGTATCGCCGGCTTCGTTGCTATACATCAACGACAATCGGGATACGCATACTTGCTTACGTTGATGATATGAGATATTATGTGTTGCTGTGATATATTATATTGGATCGTCGTGTTCTGAATAGCCGGGGGGTTTATGTGAGATGAGAGTTTTTTTCTTTTTCATTCATGTAAAATTCATTTGTATGTAATATTCTTTTATTGAGGCACTTCCGGGCTGAGGATGATGTCACCGTTGTATATTATTTACTTTTCCTCATTAGGTAGACCCAAGGCGGGGAGCACAAGTAACCGGGTTCTAGGGTCCAGTGGGAGACCATCTCGAGGAGTCGAGACCGGGTCTCCTAACCCTAGAATTGGAAGTGTTGCTTGCCGCTTTCGTAGGGGTCTAGGGATGTGGGTTTGGCTATTCATCGCGACCGTGGAATCCGTGTTTTATACAGGCTCGTATTGAAAACACGGACCTCCTAGTATATCCAATATTTCATATATGTTCTTCTGCTGTAATGTTCTGTGATGAGATCATATTACTGCCTGAGACGAATGTTTATATTATATATATCAGATATATGTTATATTGCAGATTTCGTTTCAAATGAGATGCTTGTGAAGCACAATTAAAATGGGACTTCATTAATGAGATTAATGAAACTAAAAGAAACCTAAAGATGTTGTAGAAACTTGTTTAAAAACTGGTAGCTCTAGTTCTTGCTTTGCATAGCGGTGTTCCTTGTAGAACATCCAGCACCTTATTCGATAAGGAAAGAGCCGAGATCCCTTCACCGGGAGTGACTTCTTTAGTAAAACTAGCAGATGCTACAAACCCGATTTTTCTTTTGATTGCTTCTATAGTTCTTGCTTTGCATAGTGGTATTTGTGAAATATCATGCACCTTATTCGATGAGGAAAGGGCCGACGATCCCTTCACCGGGAGTGACCCCTTTAGCAAAACTAGAAAAGCGTCAAAAACACTCCATTTAAAATCACTCGATTCTACAACGATATCAAGTTCATTACGCAAAGGGTTTTCTTAAAAACCTGTCGTAGCCCTCCGTCATTTCAGATAAGTACTGGTTAGTATTCGTGCTGCGTTTGTTGACCTTAGCCAAGGCGTAGTGTGCGGTAGCTGATTAGTGCTTATCTGTATAAGCATATGATGCGATTGAGTTAGGGTAGTCGTGCGACTTTGTTGACCTTAGCCAAGGGTCGTGCGGGTGGGTTTAATTCAATCGGGAAATGACGGGTTGAACTTGGCTAGCACTTATGATTTATTGACCTTAGCCAAGGTCATAAGACGCTAGGGGTAAAATATTATTAGGAATTTCATGTGTTAAAATTTGCAATGAGATTGCATACCTTTTATGAGATAGTTGGATCCCGATACCCGCTGCGAGTAAGAGTTACTCCTGGGAGAGTTTTACACATTACAATTAGCCGATCAAGCAGGTGTCTAGAAAGGTGTTAACGGGGTTACGCCTCTGGGAAAATGAGGTTTACTTTAATTAGGTCCGTGCGAAAGCACGGGGAACCTCCCTCAAAGTACCGACACTGGCCTGGCTGAAAGATTGGCGAACTTGTAGCGTGTAATTAATCCCGGCTAGTCTTTCCTTTTAGGGTTTGAAGGAAGATTTGACTAAAACAGTGGGAGACATCCTGATTAGATATATTAGATAACCAATCTAATCTTGCAAGAGCATACGCTGAGTGTTTTCTTCTCTCTCTCTCCAGGTAGCGACCATATCACGCCTTAATCAAGATAATAATACGGAAGAATTGACCGAACCCGCTTGTTATACTGAGCTGGTGAACGTTGGTCCCGCTCCAACTTATAATTGTTATAAGACATAGCAGGAAATTGGGGATTACCAGAATTCCCGTGCCGCCCAAACGAAGAAAGTGCATACTGATGCATCATCTTCGGGTATGTTCATTACAGAGAACTGTTTCTCAATGTCCTTTACGTCCTGGGTATGAGATACCGGATCAGGATCCCGCATATGTAATCTGTTACATGGGCTACAGAAAGGTAGAGAACTGAGAACGGGTGATAAGTTTCATGAGACATAAAACGGTGCAAGTGTTGCAGCCAAGTCTGTTGGTCACTGTCACCCTGTATTACCAGAATATATTGATTCTGAACGAATGTTATTAGATACCGAACCTGATATACAACATCATATCGGTCTCTTTATTAGTAAAGAAAGGATATAATTTTGTATTGTTGGATAATGTTTTGAACATTTCCTATATCAAGAGTTGATCGGTTCAGGCACGTTATCTAAAAGCATTGACGTTCTAAATCAAACTACAGTTTTTAGTATACAGAACACACACAAGAGGAAGAGTTCAGAAATGAACGAATCCTTCTTGAGGCATTATACACTAGGTCATATCAATGCGACCCGACTAGCTGAAGTTACATTAAGATGCATATTTAAATTTGTTTGAATTTACATCTTGTGAAACTTGCCGGTCATATCACAAAGATAAGATGACCATAGCTCTGTTTATTGGAAACAGAGAAAGAGTTAGTGAACTCTTGGGATTGATACATGCTGATGTATGAAGGTCCCCTGTCTACACATACCAGGACCGATTCTTTGTACTTCATTACATTCACTGATGATCTTTCAAGATTCAGACATATGTTCCTATTGAAACACAAGTCCGAAACTTTTGAGATAATCACAGAATATAAGTTAGAAGTAGAGAACCAAAAACGGGTATAAGTATTATATCGTTTGATGAGATCAAGGAGGAGAATACTTGAGCACGGAATTCCTGGACTATTCTAAAGGAGAATGAGATTCTCTCTCAGCATTACTCCTCCGTATACACCATAGCACGATGGTATATCGGGACGGAGCAATAGCACCCTATGTGATATGGTGTACTCTATGATGAGTACTACTGAGTTTCCTATTTCTTTTTGGGAGTTATGCACTTGAGAAGTTGCATACCTATTGAATAGGGTTCAAATCAAATCAGTTGCATACCACTTCATATGTGATATGAAATGGGAAGAGCCCATATCTTAAGTATGTTAAGATTTGGGATTGTCCGGTCTATGTCTGAAAAGCAAAATCCGGACAAGCTCGAGGTAAAGTCAGATCTGTGGAAGTTTGTTGGATATCCCAAGCATTCGCAAGGGAATATCTTCTACCAAACCGAGAAACAAAAGTGTTTTATTTCTCAACATGCCACCTTTGTGAAAGGGAATTTCTTGTGGAAAAATTAGTGGTCAAGAGGTAGAACTGGAAAGAGTTCCAGCTATACAAACTACAGCAGATGATTTGATAGAACCGAAGGATTCAATAGTAACCAATGAACCTCAGCCTCTCCGCCGATCTAGTAGGGTTCCTCACCCACCTGAGAGATACTTCGGTTTCTCTATGACAGTGGGAGCGAGGATTGCATCATGAGATGATGACCCAACTAGTTTTGAGCAGGCCATCAGGAGTGGGACTCTGTAAGAATGGCTGGATGCTTGGTGATCAGAGATGGAATCCTTATACACCAACAAAGTATGTACTTTGGTTGCTTTATCTGAAGGGTTAAATCCCCATCAGGAGCAAGTATATCTTGAGAAGATTACTTGGTGTACATGGAAAAGTTGAGACTTTCAAAGCTATGCTTAAGTCCATCCAGATCCTACTTGCCACGGCTACATACCATGACTACGATATCTGGTGGTTGGGTGTCATGACTGCTTTTCTAAATGATGTTTTAGAAGATGGCATCTATAAGTACACAGCCAGAGGGCTTCGTAGACAGTGGGAGCAGCGGAAACGTGTGCAAGATGTTTTATGTGATAAAGCAGGCATCGCAGAGTTGGAACATCTGTTTTGATATGGTAGTCAAAGAGTTTGACTTCATCAAAATGGTAGATGAACCTTGTATATACAAAAAGGTTTTTTTTAGTAGGGAGTATGGTGGTGATCCTCATAGAGTACGTGGATGACATACTCTTGATAGGGAAGGAATTTCCTATGCTACGCTAGGTCAATCTCCGCTTATCACAAAGATTCTCCATATAGGATCATAGTGATACCTCCTGAATCCTGGATTTTGGATCTATGAGATAGATCTAATTGGATGTTAGGATACTCACTAGTTGTAGTGAGATGGTATCAATCGATCATGAGGAGAATCACTGGAAAGGTTCCAGGGTGATAAGGACGACTGAATGTCAGTCGCAGGCTTTGTCTTTACCCTCAGTGGAGGGACGGTATGTTGGAGGAGTTCTAAGCTAGATACCGTGACTTACTAGACGATTAAAGGAAATATACGTCATTACCAAGGATGCTACCAAAGAGGCAGTCTGGATATATATAAGTTCATGAGATGAACTTCGTTCTTACCATTGTGTGACAATGGAGTTGTGGCTTTTGCCAAAGAACCCCCCGTCCCATCTGAAATCCAGATATTATTCTTAGGCAGTATCACCTGATCATGGAGATGGTTGATCTCCTGGAAGATCGAGATTAGGAGAGTAGACACAGAGGACAACAGCGCGGATCCACTCACAAAGGCCTTTTTTCCCAGTAGAGACTTTTATGGGATGGTTGAGTATGAGATACTTCAACCGCAGCTAATTGTTGGGTATGTGATACCACAACAGATGGCCCTTGTGCAAGTGGGAGATTGTTAGTTATATGTATGCCCTAGAGGCCATTACTGTACATACGATGTATATTGTAATGGATGCTTGGACATATATAGGGAGGACTTTCTTGCTCGACATGATAGTATGCTATCTGGTTGTATTTTATCTTAACATGTACTATGATTATCTCTATGTTACATGTTGATAAAGCCCTTAGATATGTACTCGACTACTGGGACTATGATGAGATCATACTAGTGGGGCCACAGTAGTCGACGAGTACATCCTATAACTGTTCCTAGTCGAGGGTGTATCGAGACAGGGCATCGATACACCAGAGTAGACTAGCGTATACGCATCTTGACCCATATGATGGGCGATGGATGATCCCATATCCATCGGTGTTTGACATCAAGGATGGTGTACGGGTGCTCAGTGGAGACTGGGTATACTGGACGGACTCGCCGAGAACTCCCAGATGGTATTATACCTCACGTCAGATGGCAGTTCTCCGGTGACACTGGTACAGAGTAGTGTGTTGACCCGAGATCGTCATAGAGTCTTGTGTGATTCCCACTGTGCATTGATTTCCATCATACCACGTCCAAGAGGGCGTGCAAAAAGGTGGCTTTTGGGTACAGTCCCGAATCACATGGAGGCAATGAGCGATAGGAGGGGATTCGTCTCTCCCGGTATAGGGAGTTGATGTTGTGCTGTGTTCGATTGGCTATAACCGGAAATCCCTGGTCATGGTTGCTGAGATTTACTGGTAAGTGTTATCAGTAGTTTCTCGAACTGTTATAGACCTTATATCGACACGACTTATCAAGCTACTGGGGTTAACGTTTACCACCCCTAGACGAGATATGCGACATATCAGACGACGAGACCGGACTGTACGGGAGTGTTACTGATTGGATTCACAGGAGAATGTACAGGATTGCTTGTTGATCTTCTGAGCGCTCAATACCTGGGTAGCTGTTACGTTTAGCTGACTACTTGCAGCTTGTGGGTGTTTGATATGATCATCACCTACTGCCGGCGTATTGACGATTCTTTAGAGTCCTACACAGAGGTTTCTTGGCTCAGGCAAAACGGAGTAGGGGCACATATGTGATATGTGCGGGACCGAGGATAATGTAATATGAGATACCGTATTCTATTCTCGCGATATATGATATCAGCCGGGTCATTGGATCAAGTGTTGATTCGATGAATCGGTATGGATAAATATTAGTCGGTTATATGCGATATAGCCGGATTGTCGGATCAAGTGTTGATTCGATAATTTAATGTATAATAATATATATGATATATTAAATTACATTAACTAATATTTGCTCACTAAAAGATTCTTTTTCTCACTCGGGTAATACATTGATATATATGCGATATATGTTAGTCGTATTATTTTATTTTGTTACAATAAATATTATATATGTGATATATAATATTGCAACATGATATGATAACTAATGCAACATGTTTAGTAGAGATTAAATAAGATTAGGGTTTGATTTGGGTTAATACTTTCTAGGTGATTCTAGAAGGTTTAGTTTTGTTTTGTGAAAGATATTTTGTGGTGACTCATTCTTAACCTAACCCAAACCCTAGCCTTGGTTAATTCTCTACAATGGTTTATTCAACCATGGTTGCATTATTCATCATATTTATCTTTCATTATTCATCACAAAAGGTTTCCAATGATATTATTCATCTTCTTCTTCCTTCTTTGCAAAGCTTTCTTGCTTTTTATTTGTGATGAAAAATGAGTGAGAATAAGAAAACAAATGAGAGAAAAAATCCTACTTCATCATCCTCATCTATCCTTGTCATTTAGATGAGGGTGTTCACTTCATATTATGAGTGTTAGCTTGTGTTAACGAAACTTCAAGGTAGATCATCTTTATATCGAAGATCGGAAGTAAAAATGCATCTTTCTCTTCGTGGAACCTCTCGAGAGTCCGGAACACGATGATCGCAGCGAAGGGACTTCAACATGGAGCTTAAGAAGTGAAGGACCGAATCTACAAAGGTTGTAATCCTTCTCACTTAGTGTTAAAGTGTTTAACATGCTTGTTTTCTCCTAATCTCTAGTTTAAAGATCCGGCTTCGGGTTGTTCGGCACGGCTAATTTTTAAATCGGGCATGGTTGATGCCTCGTAGAACCTTGTGGCAGTGCCTAGCAATCCTACAAACAGCATACTCCTAAAAGGGTGGACACGCCGGGGGTATCATACTCATTTATAGAAGAAGCTCCATGGGAAGTAGTTCTTTCGGCAAAAACGAAAAGAATGGTGAAGGATCTTCAAGCATGCCCAGCAATCCGGTGGAAAAGCCCGCTAAAGCCCGAGATCATTGAGGGGATGCTAAAACCACGCCCAACATTGGGAGTTAATAGCGATGGGCAAAACACCTAGGCCCAGCCGTCAAAGTCTTCGAAGAAAAAGAAGAAGGCCAAAAAGCCCGTGCAGTTTGACGACAGGCGCACGGATCTGCAAAAGCATATTGTCGTGCTCGAGGAATACAACCAGAAGGCACGGACCCCAGTCACACTCCAGGAATTTCTCAACCATATCCTTGAGAACAGAGACAATGACAACGACGAGGGAGACGACGCGTCAGAAGAATCCGAAGATTACGTGGCAGGTTGTCACATGATCTCTCACTCGTCAATAGATGATAAAAAGTTCCCGATACAGAGAAGCTGGGAGCAGAATCGGTACCAAAATCCTTGGAACTGCCCGATGAGTTGATTGACATGCTGCTAAACGAAGCTCTTCAAAAAAGCAAAGCTAACAGAGAGCGGGAAACGGTCATGTACGAAAAGGTCAAGCGTCGGTGTCAAGTTGAAGAAACTCCGGTATTGAGAAACCGTAGAGTACCCCAACCAGATCGAAGCACGCCTACAACAGACAAAAGCAGGTTTAAGATAAGGAAGTAATTCGCCAAAGCCCTGTCAATGGGAATGAAGCTGCCGCCTTTTAAAGGAAATACTCCTGGCAGCATACACCTTGACGAAGCGGATGCACATCCAAATTACTGCTTATACCATCGGAGGATCACTCACCCTACCGAAGAGTGCATGTCCTTTAAAAACTGGTGGCAGGGATATGTTGCCCACCGACAACACGTCCAGCGAGTGAAGCGCAAGGCCCATCGGGAACAGAGAAGCACGACAGATGAGCGCAAAAGAACTGCCGGCAACTGTCACATGGTTCACACCAAGGGACCGCAAGTTATCACCTTTGGAAGCGACTCTGATAAAGAAATAGCCATCGACCCTCTCTTCAAGGAATCCACCTCCGACACAAAAGATACGAAGACTTGCGAGGACATCTAGCTGCGTAATCATACGTTGCCCAGGAAAAATCTCGGACCTACGAACAACGGACCGAAACGTCTTTAAACTACTACAAACCCCCGGCATCCCAAGGCTGACGTGGTAAAAAAACGGTACGTCCACAAGCAAAATGGGTACGGATGAAAACCCGAAAAGGCGCCGTGAGTAAAAACAGCAGGACTACCGGTGATGTTTGTGAAAACTCAATAGGGCGCAAACTCGTATAAAAAAGAAAGAAAAAGAAAAAAAACGATACGTCCATAAGCAAAATGGGCACGGATGAAAACCTGAAAGGGCTCTGTGAGTAAAAACAACAGGGCTACCGGCGAGTTTGTGAAAACCCGAGAGTGCGCAGGCTCGTAAAAAAAAATCGTGCACACTTGCGAGGTCCTCTCGACCTTGTAAGGAGAAAACACCTGCGTGAGATCCTTATGACTCACAAAGAGAGACAAACTTAAGAATTCCCATGATTCCTAAGGAGAAATTACACTTACGAGATCCTCATGACTCGTAAGGAGAACCCTCTTATGAGACCCTCACGACTCATAAGATTCAAAAGCCTTAAGCTGCAGGGATCTAAACCTATTCTTTAGCCATCACCTTTCTCAGATTACCCTACAAGCAGTTCAATATTGACCCTTGTATACAATCCACGGGCACAAATAAACGTCTCCCCCACCAATTTCCCGCTAATGGCGCGAAATTTCCCCTCTTGGTGAACAACACTTGTAAGTCCTCTCGACTTATAAGGAGAAAATGCTCTTATGAGATCCTTACGACTTATAAAAGAACACACACTTAAGAATCCTCAAGATTCCTAAGGAGAAATCGTACCTATGAGATCCTCACGACTCGTAGGGAGAAATATCTTCATGAGACCCTTACGGCTCATGAAGTCAGAAGCCTTAGTCGACAGGATCCTAACCCTGTTTGCTAAGCCACCTTTGTTTAACATCGACATAGGCAAATGATGATTCGCTCCTGGCAATGTCCCGGTAGTAGCGATGTTGATGCCTAAAACGGTATCAAATTCCAAGTCCTTTCACGGCAAATGATGATTCGCTCCTGGCAATATTCTATTCGCGGCGATGCTAATGCTAAGACTGGCACCAGATTCCAAGTTCCATACTTGCAACAAAATCATCAAGTAAAAGAAATGCATATAAAATAGCTGAAATGATGGGGCAACTTGCAACAAAATCAGCAAGTAAAAGATATGCACACAAAATAGCCGAAATGATTGGGCAACTCATAATAAAAAGCAGCGAGTAAAAAAGAAAAAATAGCCGAAATGATTGGGCACCGCGAAAATATCCGAAATGATTGGACAATCGCGACTTTCGTGATATAAAAAGCTGAAATAATAGAGCATCGCGGAAAGAAAAAAAATATGAAATGAAACTTTTTGCCCTACAGGTGAGATCACATCGATCACTGTATACAATCCAGGGGCACAAACAAAGAGAAAACCATATCATCCCCCAGGCTCCATCAGAAAGAGAGCCAAATCTCGACGGTTCACAGACAACCTAGAGACCGTCTCTACATTTGTCTCGTTACAGCAGACGCAACGTCAACAAATGGAACCACGGCAAAGTCCCTAGTTCCAAATCTCGACGGTTCACAAACAACGTAGAGACCACCTCGACATTCGTCTTGTTATAGCATACGCAACGTCAACAAACGGATCCACGGCAGAGTCCCTAGATCTAAATCTCGACGGTTCACAAACAACCTAAAGACCGCCTCGACATTCGTCTCGTTACAGCAGACGCAACGTCAACAAACGGAGCCACGGCAAAGTCCCTAGTTCCAAATCTCGACGGTTCACATACAACCTAGAGACCACCTCAACATTTGTCTCATTACAGCAGACGTAACGTTAACAAACGGAGCCATGGCAAAGTCCCTAGTTATAAATCTCGATGGTTCACAAACTACCTAGAGACCACCTAGACATTCGTCTCATTACAGCAGATGCAACGTCAACAAACGGTGCCACGGCAAAGTCCCTAGTTCCAAATCTCGACGGTTCACAAACAACCCAGAGACCACCTCGACATTCGTCTCGTTACAGCAGACGCAACGTCAACAAACAGAGCTACGACAAAGTCCCTAGTTCCAAATTTCGATGGTTCACAGACAACTTAGAGACCACCTCGACATTCGTCTCATTACAGCAGACGCAACGTCAGCAAAGCAGAGCCACGGCAAAGTTCCTAGTTCCAAGCCTCGATGGTTCACACGCAACCTAGAGACAACCGCGACATTCATCTCGTTACAGTAGATGCAATGCCAGCAAACGAAGAAAAGGAAAATCCCTAGCTTCAGGGTCTTGACGGCAACTTAAATAAAACCTGAAAGACTATCGAAGATCTTCCAACACCAGCGCGGAGTGGTTATGACTCATCGGGGCTCCCAAACCGAGCCTAACCTCAAGTAAAAAGCGACATGGAATATCCTTAACGCTTGCTCTTTCAACGGTAATACTACCTGGAAGATTGCTTAAAGACGTCTTGTCCAGCCCCCGAAAGGATAAGAGACACGACAGTCACAAGGCTGCTCGAACAGAAAGATTTCCTATCGAGGAATACATCAGCCAACGCGACGGTACGAAGGACAAAACCCTAGTACCGCAGACCCTAACGAACCTCTGTCGTAAAGAGCAGAGGTTAACTGTGATGTTAGGACATTCTTGCGAGAACTCCTTGATTCGTCTCGACTCGCAGGGAAAAGCCTTAGGCAATGGGGATAAGGACCTGTTTCCTAAGCACTGGGGCCCTGCAAGTCAGTCTAAGATGGGCGCTTGCATACTATTCAAGGGCCACACTCTCCGAAGCCGAACATCGACAAGGAGGGAAACAACTACTTACGAGTCCTCTCGACTTGTAAGCGGGAAAATTCTCTTCTGAGATCCTTACGACTCTCAATAGAAAACACACTTAGGAATCCTTACACCTACGAGATCCTCTCGACTCGTAGGGAGAGAAATCTTTATGAGACCTTCATGGCTCATAAAGTTGGAAAGTCTTACGCGACAGATCTGAACATGTTTCCTAAGCTATCACTTCCCTACGTAGAGTTCAAGATGAACTATTATCTATCATCTAGAGGCTAAATTTGATAAAATCACATGACTACAAAGCAAAGAAAAGAAGGCGATAACACAAGATAGAAAAGAAATGTGTCCTTTATTCATGAATTCAATTGGATACAGGCTACATCATATAAAAATGAATGGAATAAAAAAATGAAATGAATACATGTTATTCATAAGTTACAAATGTACAATCAATACAAAGGCAACTACTGAGAAGGATGCATTTTCAGTAAATCAGCCAGCTGCTCGCGTACTCCTCTCAGCTCCTTTTCACGATCAGTCGTCGCGGCCAGCTCCGCTTCGACTCGAGCCCGTTGTTACAAGCAAGACGAAAGTTTCTCGTCGATTTCCCATTGAGAAACTTCGCGATTCTACGTAACCCGCTTTAAGAAGTCGAGTTTCTGCCCTAGCGCTAGCCCGTCCGAAATGCATCGTTGTAAATTGTCGAAGACGGCTCTCAATTGCGCAGCGTTTGCTTCAACCTGGGCGTGTAGCTAGGAGGATTAACCTGAAGCTTCTTCACGTTCCTTCCACATTAAGGTCGCTTCTTGTTCAAAATGACGGAGGAAGGGAGCGCTCTGCTCAACCCATGGAGCCCGCTGGGAGTTCAGAGCCAGAACCTCGGGAGCCGGACGCTTGAGCTCAAGCTCATGCAGGCAGGCCTCAATCTTCCTGCAGTGAATAACCCAAGACTCAACGACGCCATCGTTATGGAAGTTCATGAGCATCGCCAGCATAGGATTAACCTCGGCAGCAAAATCTGCAACAAATGCAGGGACCTCCACGTCAAGCTCCTCGATGTACTCACTTAACATGCACAGGCTGGTCACAGCGCCCTTGGAAGATGGACGTCTGGAAAAGGGCCCTGCCGGCATTAAGATGCGAGACTCGAAGGGAGCTGGAGTCGGCGCGATTGCTGCAAAACAAATCATAGTCAGATATTGGCTTAAGAGACAAAGAAGATGCAAGAACGATGAAGGCTACTATACCGGCTACAGCAGGTGGCAGAGCTAGGAGTACTGGTGGCACGACGATTCTCTTGTACCCTCCTTCAATTTGTAGCACTATAATTTATTCAAAGTTAACAACGGCAGGGTCACCCATTAAAGAAAAGAAAAGTCGTCGATTAGAAAAGATACTCACCGGCACCAACAGGCAGAGTAACTTCAGACTAGAGGGAGAAGTGTAGGTTCAACACTTGATACAGATGATCGAAGAGAACTCCTACAAGGTTGCGACGATGCATGGTCAGTACAAGGAAGATTACATCCACAATTTAAATTAGACAAATCACAAACCCATACCTTCCAGCATTTGAGAGGATACGAGAGAAGGTGAAGGGTCGGCGATCGTCAGAGCAGCAACCGGTGACGCTTCTTCTGGTGGCACGACCTCAATGCTCACCACACCTGCATTAGAAACAAAAGAAATGCCGTCAGAAGGCGTTGAAAAGGATTGTGGAACGAAAAGGAAAATAATGACCCAAAATCTACCTGATGAGTCGCCAATCGAAACTACGACAAGAGCAGCACTAGGCACAGCGACTACTTCGCTCTCCTCCATTGGAAGGGTTTCGCCGCCCGTAGCTTCATCCCCCAATTCTATGAGAGCCGTTGTGATACTCGCGATGCCAGGCGATGGCAGGGAACCGCAAGGGGAAAGAGTGGCAGTTGGGGCAGTCCTGAACTCCTGAGAAAGAGTGGCCACTTCGGGCTCGGTGATTGCCGTCATCTCAACTTCCACCTCCTCACCAGGACTTGGCCCTGCAGGGTATGATATATGAGAATCTGAAGATCAAGCTCTAATAAAAGGACCCAGTGTTATGTTACCTTGAGAAGGCCTTTCAATTGCCTCCCGAGCCGCGCGTACCACCTATCTATGAGCGGTAGACAGGGCGGCCGGAGCACCCTCTGGAGAAATAGGGATAGGGGAAGCAGTGCTTGAGCCTACACCTACAGCCAGGGCGGCATTGCGTTCTTTCGCTGCACGCCTCTTGCGCTTCCTTTCAGCCTGAACCGTGAGAGCTGACCTCCTCAGGACTTCCGATAAAGGAAAACCATCATCCGAACCAAGTTCTTCCTCCGACGTCGTTACGACGTCCATCATCGGCTGCTTCTGCAGACCCCTGGTGGCAACTTAGGGATAGCCATGGCTGCAGTGGCCAGCGCTAACGATGCCGCTGCATCACCACTCGCGATTTGCACTGCACTTGGGATAACCTGAGTCGAGGTAGTCCCTGCAATAAGATGAAAAAGAAGAGTTAGTTTACCTATAAAAAAGGGGAATGAAAGCACAATGAGCCGAAATATACCGAGGCCCAAGGAAGCGTGAATCCTTTCCTCCTCTTCGAAAGTCTTGAGGGAAGCTGCCACAGCTTCTTCGACGTAGATACCTGTTGAAGAAGAAAACGTCAGTCAAAGGGTGATAATTAAAACAACCACAGAAAAATATGACTGGGGTCTACCTGACTGTGCGAGGGCGATCATTCCTGCTTTGTTGCGAGCTGCAGGGCAGCCTCCAGATCGGTGTCATCTGGCGCCATAAATAAGCCCTCGTTAGTCCCGTACTCACTTAGGCCCTCGATGTAAGGAGCATGAGGCTCCTGGACAAATACAACGTCTGCAGAAAGTATCGATTTCTTTTTCTTCTTCGACTTAACTCCGGCAGCAGATAACACGAGCTTACGCTTGGCGGGCAATTTGGGGCGACGAGTCCCGATCTCAATACGCATGCCAGACTCGGGAGACACCACAGCCACCGCTTCTACAGGCACGCGGGGTAGGGGCAGCTCAGGCATGACACGTGATACCACAGCCACAGTAGCTTCTCTCAAGGGAGGATGGACGATGGTCCGTCGCTTCAGAGGAACGTTTGGAATACCCGCTAGGGCGGTGTCCTTGCGGTCAAGCAGCAATCACTTTTCTTCTCTAATAAGAGCGCCCATCGAATGCTGGTACCATGCTACATATACGTTTAGAGCTTTTGGAACGCAACTCGGCCACTAATAAAGAAATGGGAGCCGGTGTTCAACCGCATAAAATGGTGCAATGAGCTCCAGATACCCTCTTCAGTAGCAACCGGTTCTGCCAAGAAGGCCTTGAGCGGGATGTCCTGATTATAGCTTGATTGTTGGGCGAAACGATGCGGTTTGTACCTCATGAATAATGCCGAATCGTTTTGCCTAAACACAAGAAAGTCCGGCCTGATTGAATATAAATGGAGAATCTCCCGAGCTTTCAAGGTAGGGGCCCCATCTTTAAAGGTGTCCTGCAGTGGCTGCACGGCTTTTGCGGATTCTTTACCGATGGTTAGAACCTTATCGGTAAAGGTTATGCCATCTCCAACTGTGCGCGGATGAAGGAGCAAACCCCTGGCTTCCCGCTGTGTCGGATTACAATGGATGCGTCAACTAGCTGCATTATCCGAGGAAAGTTATACTTATCGTAGAAGCCAGGCCTTTTGTGGGCACCGAAAGCGCCAAGTACATAAAGCTTGATCCATGACGTAAAATAATGCATCGAGAAGTTTACGTGCTGCACCCGTGGTTCAGTGGTGTCTGCCGCCAAGCTGAGGCCGTGATACAAATGGGCTAACCCAGCGACCCCAACGGCCACTTGCATCCCAATAACCATTCGGTGAGCTGGATGAAAAACGGACGGCCTCATATATCGAGGGTGCATTGGAAGCACGAACCAGCTTAGCCATAGCCCGAGGAACCCCAAAAAGAATGCTTCTTCGTCGATCCCAAGAGCTGCAAGCTCTGCGAAAGAGACGACCGGGGAATTGGGGAGAAAGAAACTCCTCTGATCCGCCTCCGTTGCCGGCTGGTTGTCCAAACCAAAACCAAAAGGATCATCGAGTTTGGAAAATTTCGTGGTTTCCTTCGACAGGACTTCTGAGCGGAGAAAACGGGCGATGAAATCTGTGAAATTAACCCCACGGCCTCCGGATTCGAGAAAAAGGCTCTCGTAGATATTCAACACCTTAATCAAACTGGGGAATTGATGTTGAATGGCGTTCTCAGGGGTAAGGCCTGTCATCACTGACTTGGCAGCAAAGACGTACTCATCCGGAGGAAGCAGCTCCTCGTAGTGTTCTCCCCTAACCGGTAAGCCAGAAACCTCTGCAAACTCCTCTAAAGAGATTGAGACTTCTCGATCCAACATAAAGAAGGTGTGGGTCGGAATATTCCATTGCTCCATAAAATCCTTGACCCACCAGGCAGGTGGCGTAGAATATTGAAAAGGAGAAGCGTAAATGGCGGGATACAACCCAAGCTTCAGCAGCTGCGACTTCTTGGCTGACAAAATATAGCGAGCCCATTGCAAATACCCAGCTAGATGACGAGAAGATAGGCATATCATATACAGCTGTCCCCAAGGGCGCGACTCGCCTTGGCAGATACGTCGCCCCAAGGTATCCAAAGCCACTGGAGGCTGTACGGGTATTGCAGCCAGAGAAGGCTGAAGGAGACCCTCTGAAGTCCAGTTGACCTCCTCCACGGTATAGTTCAACGAGGGTGGTTCGGTGTAGTGGATCGCTGAAATAGGCTCCGAAGGTGCTGCGCAAGAGAAGCTACGCCGCTCCCTGATGATCTGATTGTACCACGTTCCCCATAAATGAAGGTTCTTTTGTTCCGGATCATGATCTTTGATCAGTGCAAACACCTCCCTATCAACAGGCGCTTCGGGGAATCCGCCTTCCGAACGAACAAATGGGAAAGAAGTGTCGAAAGATATAGTACCTGCGCGGAAAGGAACAAAATTTTCAGCCATCAATGCTACAGTTTAAGTTTTATCACTAGGTACTTTAAATTTGTACCGCACTGCAATGCAGTGGAAAGGGACCGGGGGGACCCACATAATCTGGTTGACGGCTCATCATTAATAAAACTGTCTCATCATTTGATGAGACTGTCATTAAATGAGGAAATCCTCAAAGGATTCTTATTTAATGAGGGCCCCTCGGGCCAAGGAGTAAATCTCCCATTGAGAGCAGCGCTCTACAATAGAGTGACATCTGTCAGCTCTGATGATGAAAGGAATAAAAATTCCTCAAGAAAAATTCTGAAGAGCCATGCTCTGAAAAAATGATGGAATAACCCATCAGAAAACTTAAAGTAAAGGTTTTAATGAATTAAAAATTCTGAGATCTTCAAGATCTGTGAACTCTAAGAGTTCTTCATGAACAATGTTCCAGTTCATAGGTTAAAATCACCCTAAAATAAAAAGATTATATATGTTGAAGATCTCTAATCTAAAAGATGAGCATGGCTCTGAATAAAAACCCTAAAGTTTTTAGATTTATGATCTAAAGATGAACATGGCTCTGTTAATAGGTAAAATTCTAAAAATATTTTAGATCTACGAATTAAGGAGAGCAAAGCTCTGTTAAAAAGTTCAATTCTTACCTAACTTGGGCAGAGTTTTGACTCTTAAGAAATTTCTTAAGGGAAAGAGCTTGGCTCTGAGGGAGAATTAATTCTCAAAAAACAAAGCAAGAAGTTGAACATAGGTCATCTCAATGGCCAAGGGTCCTATTTATTGGCACTTAGAGCCGTTTCAACTTCCAAGTTGATCTAATGGCGCAGATGTTGCCACCGCTGCACTCACGTGTGAGCCACGTGAGCGCAACGGTAGGGGCATTTGTTTCCCCCAATCAGAGCAAAGCTCTATTCAAATTTTGAAATTTGAAATAAAGCAGCGCTTCATAATAGCGCCAGCGCTGAGAGTCAAAGATTCTGTTGCAGGGCTCACGTGCAAAGCACGAGAGCGCTCGCGCTAGCAGCGCCAGCGCTAAGAGTCAAAGATTCTGTTGCAGCGCTCATGTGCAAAGCACGAGAGTGCTAGTGCTAGCAGAGCCAGCACTAAGAGTCAAAAACTCTGTTGCAGCGCTCACGTGCAAAGAACGAGAGCGCTCGCGCTGGCAGCGCCAGCGCTGAGAGTCAAAGACTCTATTGCAGCGCTCACGTTCAAAGCACGAGAGCGCTAGCGCTGGAACTAAATGTTCCCCACCTTTGGATCAAAGATCCAATGAAGATGATAAATCATCAATTGACCAGAATAAAATTCTGTTAAGGAAACGTTCCTCAGAATCTTTCCAAACAGGAAAGATTGTGCTCTGAAAATCAGAGCACCGTTGGATCAATGATCCAATGGTGATTAAAAATCACCAAAATACAGAATAAATTCTGTATGGGAAAAGATTTCCCAATCTTGTTAAAAAATAAGAAGATTGCCTTCTGTAAAACAGAACCCTAAAATCAAAGATCCAACGGTGTGGAAATCCCCAAATCAATTAGAGAAAAGATCTCTTCAACTGATTCAACAAAACGGCCTACCCTATATAAAGGCCCCAAGACTTCAAGCCTCATATAGAGGAACCCCTCCATAAACTTTGAGAAATTTCAGAAAGAAGAGCAAGCTCTCAGCAGAAAAAGAATTTCTGCAAAGTAAAATAAAGAGATCAAAGCACCTCATCAGAAAAAAGAACATAGTTTTTTGCCAGATCATAGATCTTTAAGACAAATTGTCTTTCACAAAAGAGATCATAATATCTCATTATAAAAAGGGGGAGAATAATTCAATTCTCTTAGGATCACAGATCCATAAAGGCAAAGCCTTTCACCAAAAACATAAGAGATTGAAACATCTCCTATAAAATAATAACTTTGTTCTTAGATCCATGAGACAAAGTCTCGTATAAGAGAAAATTTAATTCTCAGAGCGCAAAGCTGCCTAAAAGAGTCTTAGCGCTCCAATTAAAAGAAGCGCTTCAGCGTTCCAAAACGTAGCGCACGGCGCTGCAGAGCCCTAGCGCTCCGATTAAAAGAAGCGCTCTGCACTCATTGACTGGCGCTCAGCACCAAGCGCGCCACGTGCTCCTCACGTGTGCGCTACTTCACAAGAAGCGCTCTGTGCTCATTGACTGGCGCTCAATGCCAAGCGCGCCACGTGCTCCTCACATATGCGCTACTTCACAAGAAGCGCTCTGTGCTCATTGACTGGCGTTCAGCGCCAAGCGCGCCACATGCTCCTCACGTATGCGCTACTTCACAAGAAGCGCTCTGCGCTCATTGACTGGCGCTCAGCGCCAAGCGCGCTATGTGCTCCTCACGTGGGCGCTGAGAGAACATAAATTATTCTTTAATAATAAAGCCCAGAGCCATAATGAGTGCTCAGCACTCAATAAAAGACAAAAAGTTGTCAGGACCAATGCTCAGCATTGTTAAATGAAAAAGGACTGGGCCTAATTAAATGTTTAATATTTTAAATAAATAGACGGAGCCCAAGTTGGCCACAGATATCTAATTCAGATTAATTGAGCCTATATGCTCACAAATTTTTTATCATAGTCCCAAATTGGACTACAGATCTCCCAACCAATATTGGTTCAAGGGTACATCTCTTCATTCCTCTGATATTTGTTGTTGTAATCCTTCAACGTCTTCAGAAAGGTGACGGGTCCTGACAACCAGACATTTCACGAACCGTGGGGTCCTTAAACTCATGGACTATGATGTCCTTAAACTTTGCAGACTATGACGTCTCTAAACTACCACGGACTGTGGGGTCCTTAAACTCATGAACAATGATGTCCCTAAAATTTACAGACTACGATGTCTTTAAACTGGACCACAAAGTCCCTAAACTAAAACAATCGAGCCCAAATTCTCTTTTGTTGGATCTAAATGATCTTTTTAAGTAGATCTTAGTCTAAAATTAGACTAACGTATCCTTAACAAATGGTTAAGGTGATCTTAGTCTAAAATTAGACTAACGTATCCTTCACAAATGTTTAAGTTGATTTTAGTCTCAAATGAGATTAACGATCCTTAAACCCAACCCAAAACCCAAATCTAAGAAAATACAGAATTGAACTAATCCACGCCCTACGGGCGACAACACAAATTAGTCTCCGTATACAATCCACGGGCAACCAAAAAATAAAATAAACACACACGACACGAGGTGACCATCTGGAGAAGGAGAAAGTTGTTACCGCGATGCGGTAGCGTTATTAACTGCAGGGGCTTGCGCCTGCAGGGAAGAGCGTCCCCACAATCAAAAACCCCTCAAACGAGGGGGGAATCTGACGAAGTCTGCTACAACGGCCGCATCCGTCTAAACCTCCGATACACGGTGCCATAAATCAACTTGGCATCTTTGGAGAGGTGGACGGATAAAACCAAATAGCATCTGCCTCCAAATTCAGGCAAGACGTCGGTCTTCCCGGTCTTTCGGTGGAGAACATCTGTCTCCAACATAAATTGATCGAACTTGAGATACCACTGCCTATGAGCTTGCTTAAGACCATACATGCTCTTCTTCACTTTACACACCATAGTTTCTTTCCCCTTCACTTCGTATCCCGGTGGCTGCATCATATAGATCTCCTCCTCCAAGTCTCCATGAAGAAACACAGTCTTGACATCTAACTGCTCTAAGTGCAAGTCTTCCACCGCCATGATACTGAGAATCACCCGAATAGATGTCATCTTTACAACAGGGGAAAACATCTCTTGATAATCAATACCTTTCTTTTTTGCATAACCCTTGACTACCAAACGAGCCATGTACCACTTCACACCATCAGCTTCGTCTTTAATACTGTACACCCATCTGTTTATCAACGCCTTACGAACCTTAGGTAGCTTTACTAGTTCCCACGTACAGTTATTCTTCAAAAAATCCATCTCCTCATCCATAACTTGCTTTCACTACTTTCTAGTACGGTCGCTTGTTGCTACTTCAAGGAATGCAGGATCTCCAGAATCTGTATACAGCACGAAGTCGGTAACAAGTCTATCAGGTAGCTTTCTATCTCGCGTAGATCTCCTCAGAACTGGTACATCTGGTTGCTGAACATGGTCACTATCCTGTTCTTAAACATGATCCTGAACTATGTCCTCCTCCAAATTCTGATCTTCACTTATAAGCACCTGATCGCTCTCTTGAGTTCCATCTAGCTCGACGAACTTATGTACTGCACCTTCTTTGGCTTGTTTCTCTTCTTTGAATAAGTGTTGCTCATCAAAGATGATTGTTGGGGTCAAAATTTGCACCCCATTTGACCAGGTCAAAGTCAAGGTCAACCCCAAGTAAGCGGGCCCAAGCCCAAGCAAGTGGGCTCATGCCCAGGTCAAGCCTAAACATGAAACCGCCGGCCTCCCCCCGTGCCAAAATAAAAAATTTGTAATAAATAATTTTGGTGTATTTTTTTCTGGATAAATGTAAGAAAAATAGGCATAAAGCCAAATTTTTATAAAGGGCATGGCTCATTTGCAAAAGAATTAAGCACATAAGGTATGGGGTGGCACAAGTGCCATTTGGCAAAGCCCAATGGGCTATATGTAAAGTGTGTAGGCTATAAAGAAAAATATGATGAAAATATTTATGACAACTTTTCCATTCTAAAAAAACTAGGGTTTGTGCCTCATTCCCCTTTCTCAAGGGTCTAAAACCTTCTTCCTCTTTTCGAATTAAATCAAGAGTTTAACTCTTCCTTTTCAAAAAGAGGAAGTTTTTCACCATAAAACCCACAAAGGGGAGCTCAGATCTCCCATCAAATCTCTGAAATGGGAGATTTTGAATCTCACTCCCCTTTTTTCCCCAAGATCCGGCCAACCGAGAGGAAGAAGAAGGAGACTCGTCTCCAAAAATCCCACTTTGGGAGGATCCAAAGCTCAAAAGAAGAGCCAAAGATTTCTAGGAGTTTAACTCCATTCAAGATCTATTGGAGTTTAACTTCATAAATTAAATCTCTGATAGGAGTTTAACTCCCAAACCCCTTGGGAGTTCAACTCCCCAACCTAGGGGCTAAGCCCCTTTCCCGCTGGTGTTTCCTGTGGTCGCGTGCCGCGCACGTGACCCGTGGACACGCCGCGGTCGCGTGCAGCGCATGAAACCCCCGGGCACCCAGCGGTCGCGTGCTACGCACGTGACCCTTGGGTGCCGAGCGATCACGTGCAGCGCACGTGACCCGCGGCGCCCAGCGGTCGCGTACATAGAACGTAACCCCCGGGCACTAAAGTGCCCACGTGCGCGCACGTGACCCGCGGGCACTAAAGCGCCTACGTGCGCGCACGTGACCCGCGGGCACTAAGGCGCCCATGTGGGCCTCACACGACCCGCGGTCACGTACAGCGCATGTGCCCCGCGGTCACGTGCAAAGCACGTGGCCCGTGGGCACTAAAGCACCCACGTGCGCCCCCACATGACCCGCTCGGCGTCCAGCGGTCGCGTGCAGCACACGTGACCCGTGGGAGCCTTATGGTCGCGTGCTACGCACGTGACCCGTGGGCACCATGCGCCCACGTGCTACGCACGCGTCTTTAAGACACCCCTCACCCCACATTTTTCATGCACTCCAAACCAAAACACATTCCTCGTTGGGAAAAATTTTCTAACGGGGCACTGCCCCGCACCCCGCAAGGGGGCTGCTAGCCCCCTGACCCCCAACTCGCTATCCGGGTAGCGGGACCCCCGTAAAAATCTGCAAGGCCCCCGATATATCCAAAACCATTTTCAAAACATATGTACACTGCACATTGAGTTCGTATAACCTGTTTGACCCGTCAATCGAAAGTTCTCTCGCTCCAAAGGTGAGGGGTAATTAACGGCAGCTTAGTCCGAGGCTTTCGGAGATTCGGATCTCCACAATCAATAAACCCTAGCCTACCCTAGGCAGGGGGAATCTGTAATGCTCCTGACAAGCGCGCACGTATTCCCATCTCAATGGGGTAACGAAAAACACCCTACAGATTCTGGCACGCCCGGTGGGACATTTCTCTCCTCCCATATTTCGGGTTAAACGTCCATTCGAACTCTATCAATATACATATCGATTACCTGTACTGAAATCATGCTTCTTTGTGCAGAGGATAATGACTTTCGACTGCAATCTTCGAACGCAAGTCGGTATTTGAACGACTTTCCTTGGCCCCGGCTGGGGGCAAGACCATCAACACCGACAAAGTAATAAGGCATCTCGGGCAAGCTCCAACGATTCCCCTGACAAGTGCTCAATCGGATATCTTCTCTAAACTACCCGTTGGATGACCTCTACATCGTTAAACTGGAAACAGTCGACCACCACGTCGTTAAACTGGGGACAACCGATAACCACGTCGTTAACCTGGGATCCGATGACCACCATGTCGTTAAACTGGGAACAGTCGACTTCTAAGTCGTTAAACTGGGAATGTAAAAAATGTGTAAATAAAAAAATGTGTAAATAAATAAATAAAAAGCCGAAATGATGGGGAAACTCGCAATAAAAATCAACGAGTAAAATAAATATGAAAAATAAAGCCGAAATGATAGGGCAACCGCGAATAAATAGCCGAAATGATAGGGCAATCGCGACCTTCGCGATAAGAAAAGCTGAAATAATAGAGCAATCGCGGTAAAAAAAAAACAACGGCGAATGATGAGTCGCTCCTGGCACCATATTCCAGTGCAGCGATGCAAACGCCTACCAAATCCTAAATCCCCAATGACGAATGATGAGTCGCTCCTGGTACCATATTCCAGTGCAGCGATGCAGACGCCGTCCAAAACTCAAATTCCCAATGACGAATGATGAGTCACTCCTGGTATCATATTCCAGTGTAGCGATGCAGACGCCAACCAAAAACCAAATCCCAAATCTCCAACGGCGAATGATGAGTCGCTCCTGGTACCATATTCCAGTGCAACGATGCAGACACCATCCAAAACTCAAATTCCCAATGGCGAATGATGAGTCACACCTTGTACCATATTCCAGTGCAGCTATGCAGACGCCAACCAAATCCCAAATCCCTAAATTCCCAGCGACGAATGATGAGTCGCCCCTGGTACCATATTCCAGTACAGCGATGTAGACGCCAACCAAAATTCAAATTCCCAATGGCGAATGATGAGTCACTCCTGGTACCATATTCTAGTGTAGCGATGCAGACGCCAACCAAAATCCAATTTCCCAAAATTCTTCTAGCTCTACGGTTGTTCCCCAAGTTGACTATTGTATACAATCCATGGGCTCAAATATTCTCATCATACCCATGCCCCACCGCAATCACCAGTTACACGGCTGGTCTCCGCCCTTGGAATTATGCTCCATTTGGGAAGACCCACTCATGTGTCATCACGATACATGAGGAGAACAAACCTTCAAGGAATCTTTACGACTCACAAAGTAAAAATACACTTGGGGGACCTCAAGACTCCTAAGAAGAAAATACACCTACGGGATCCTTTCGACTCGTAGGGAGAAAATGCTTTTATAGGACCCTTACGGCTCATAAATTGAAAAGCCTTAGGTGATAGGGACCTAAACTTATCTCCTAAGCCATCGCTCCCCAACGGGAAAAGGCAAATGATGGATTGCTTTTGGCACCTGTGCTTCAGTCTTAGCAACGCTGATGTCGACCCCTACCCCAAAATTCCAAACTTCCGATCCAATAGACCCCTAAGTCATTAAACTGGGAACAGATGACCTCTAAGTCACTAAACTGGGAACATATGACCTCTAAGTCGTTAAACTGGGCACAATAGACCTCTAAGTATTTAAACTGGGAACAGATGACCCCTAAGTCTTTAAACTGGGAACAGATGACCTCTAAGTCGTTAAACTGGAAACATATGACCTCTAAGTCGTTAAACTGGGCACAATAGACCTCTAAGTCGTTAAACTGGAAACAGAAGACCCCTAAGTCATTAAACTAGAAACAGAAGACCCCAATGACGAATTGATTGAGTTCGCATGAACGTTTAACCCGAAATATGGGAGGAGAGAAATGTCCCACCGGACGTGCCAGAATCTGTAGGGTGTTTTTCGTCACCCCATTGAGATGGGAATACGCGCGCGCTTGTCAGGCGTGCTACAAATTCCCCTGCCTAGGGTAGGCGGGGGTTTATTGATTGTGGGGATCCGAATCTCCGGCAACCGTAGACTAAGCTGCCCTTAATTACACCCTCGCCTTTGGAGCGAGAGAACCTCCGATTGACGGGTTAACCAGTCACGCGAACTCAATGTGCAGTGTGAATATGTTTTGAAAGGGTTTTGGATATATCGGGGGGCCCGCAGAGTTTTACGGGGGTCCCGTTACTCGGATAGCGGGCTGGGGGTCAAGGGGGCTAGCAGCCCCCTTGCGAAGTGTGGGGAAGCACCCCATTAGAAAATTTTCTAACGGAGGAAGTATATTTAGTGTGGAGTGCATATAAAATAAGGGGAGGAGCATCTTAAAGACACGTGCATGGCACGCGACCGCTGGGCGCCAGCGGGTCACGTACGCTGCACGCGACCGTTAGGCGCCAGCGGGGCACGTGCGTTGCACGCGACAGCTAGGCGCTGAGCACCCGTGGGTCGCGTGAGGCGCACGTGGACGCTTAGCGCCCATGGGTCACATGCCCTGCACGCGACAGCAGGGCACCAGCGGGTCACGTGCGCTGCATGCGACCGCTGGGCACTGAGCTTCGTGGATTGCATGAAGCGTACGTGGGCGCTTAGCGCCCGCGGGTCATGTGCCCTGCACGCGACCGCAGGGCGCCAGCGGGTCATGTGCGCTGCACGCGACCGCTGGGCGCTGAGCTTCCGCGGGTCGCGTGAGACGCACGTGGGCGCTTAGCGTCCGCAGGTCACGTGCCCTGCACGCGACCGCTGGGCACCCATGGGTCACGTGCACGGCACGCGACCGCTGGAGACACCAGCGGAAAAGGGGCTTAGCCCCTGGGTTAGGAGTTAAACTCCCAAAGGGCTTTGGAGTTGAGCTCCTAACAGGGATTAGGTATAGAATTGGAGTTAAACATCTAAAAAGGGGTTTGATTTATGGAGTTAAACTCCAACGGATCTTGAATGGAGTTAAACTCCTAGAGATCTGTGGATCTTCTTTTGAGCCTTGGATCCTCCCGGAATGGGATTTTTGAAGATGGGTCTCCTTCTTCCTACTCTTTGTTGGCTGGATCTTGAAGGAAAAGGGGGGTGAGATTCAAAATCTCTCCTTTTAGAGATCTGATGGGAGATCCGAGCTCCCCTTTATAGGTTTTATGGTGAAAAATTGTTTATTTTTGAAAAAAGGAAAAGTTAAACTCTTGATTTAATTCAAAAAAGAGGAGATAGTTTTAGAACCTTGAAAAGGGGGAAGGAGGTACAAACCCTAGAATTTTAGAGAATGAATTGTTCTCTTTTTTTATTTCATCATCATGTTGCCTTATATAGGCTTACACATTTACATATAGCCCCTTGGGTATTACAAAATAGCATTTTTCCTATCCCATGTCTCATGTGCTCATTTCTTTTGCACATGAGCCATGGGCTTTACAAAAATTTGGCTTTATGCCCATATTACATCAAAATTATTTATTACATGATTTTTATTTTGGTATGGGAGTGGCTGGCCGCGGGGCTCGACTTGGACATGGGCCCACTTGAGCTGGGCTTGGGCTCGCTTACTTGGGGTTGACTTTGATTTTGACTTGGTCAACCGGGGTGCAATTTTTGACCCCAATAAAGTGCCCCTCATCAATAAATGCACACCACATATGTGAGTCGTGTGCATGAAATTGATAGATCTTCTTTCGCGTGGAGGCGACTTGCTTTGGTTCCCGCTTTTTGGGATGCTGGCACTGCCCTTTTTACAACATGGACGGTCAATGCTTGACATGTCCCCGAGACGGAGTGTCCGTGGTACACGTTTCCCCGGCATGGAGTGATTTGGTTCCCGCTTTTTTTGGGAAGCCGGCACTGCCCTTTTTACGACATGGACGGTCGACGCTTGACGCGTCTCCGAGACGAAGTGTCCGCAGTAGACGTTTCCCCGGCATGGAATGATTTGGTTCCTGCTTTTTTAGGAAGCTGGCACTGCCCTTTTTACGACATGGACAGTCGACGCTTGACGCGTCTCCAAGACGGAGTGTCCGTGGTAGACGTTTCCCCGGCACGGAGTGATTTAGTTCCCGTTTTGTGGGAAGCTGGCACTGCCCTTTTTACTACATGGACGGTCAACGCTTGACGCATCTCCGAGACGGAGTGTCCGTGGTAGATGTTTCCCCGACGCGGAGTGATTTGGTTCGCGCTTTGTGGGAAACTGGCACTGCCCTTTTTTACGACATGGACGGTCGACGCTTGATACATCTCCGAGACAGAGTGTCCGTAGTATACGTTTCCCCGGCACGGAGTGATTTGGTTCCCGCTTTGTGGGAAGCTGGCACTGCCCTTTTTACGACATGGACAGTCGACACTTGACGTGATTCCGAGTCAAAGATTCCGACAAGGAAGGCGGATACACCAAGGCGAAGCATGAGTTTCGACACAGGGTACACTCTGAGACGAAGCATGATTCCAACGCAGAGCTTGTTGGGTGAGTTGATTCCGAGATGGAGCATAATTCCAACGGGGAGGTCACTGGCTGATTCCGAGCCGAAGCATAATTCCGATAGGGAAGGCAGATACACTGAGGCGAAGCATGATTTCGATATGGGGTACAATCTGAGACGAAGCATGATTCAGGTGCAAAGCTTGCTGGTTGACTTGATTCCACGACGGAGCATAATTTCGACGGGAGGTCATTGGTTGATTCCGAACCGAAGCATAATTCCGACAAGGAAGGCAGATACACTGAGGCGAAGCATGATTTCGACATAGGGTACACTCCAAGACGAAGCATGATTCCGGCGCAGAGCTGGTAGGTTGACTTGATTCTATGACAGAGCATAATTCTGACAGGGAGGTCACTGGTTGATTCTGAGCCGAAGCATAATTCAGACAAGGAAGGTCGTTGCTGCCCTTTTTACGACTTAGACGGTCGGCGCTGGATTTGACTTGCTGATTTGAGGTGATTTGGGTTGACATCAGCATCGCTACACTGGAATATGGTACCAGAAGCGAATCATCATTTGCCATGAGCGGATTAGGGGATTTTGGTTTTGGTCGGCATCTGCATTGCTGCACTGGAATAATGCCAGGAGCAACTCATCATTTTCCACGGGAGGATTTGGGAATTGGTTTTTTGGGTCAGCATCTGCAATGCTGCACTGAAATAATGTCGGGAGCAACTCAGCATTTGCCTTTTCCTATTGGGGAGCGATGGCTTAGGAGACAGGTTTAGATCCCTATCACCTAAGGCTGTTCAATTTTATGAGTTGTAAGGGTCCCATAAAAGTGCTTTCTCCCTACGAGTCGGAAGGATCTCGTAGGTGTACTTTCTCCTTAGGAGTCGTGGGGACTCCCAAGTGTGTTTTTCCTTTGTGGGTCGTAAGGATCCCATGAAGGTGTTTTCTTACGAGTCGTGAGGATTCCGTTGTTAGATATATGTATGCCCTAGAGGCCATTATATGTATAGTGGATGCTTGGACATGTATATATGATTTTAGATGACTTTCTCGCTCAACATGATAGTATGCTATCTGGTTTACTTTATCTTGACATGTTGATTTGATCATGCTTTTATTCATTTGCACATGTTGATAAAGCCCTTAGAATATTTGCTTGACTACTGTGACTATGATGCGGATCATACTAGTGGGGCATGTGTAGTTTATAAGCATATCCTTGAACTGTTCCTAGTCGTGGGTGTATCGAGACGGGGCATCGATATTCCAGAGTAAACTAGCATATACTATTCTTGTCCCATATGATGGGCGATGGATGATCCCATATCCATCTGGTGAGGTGACACCAAAGATTGTATGCGGGTGCTCAGTGGAGACCGGGTACACTGAACGGACTCACAGAGAACTCCTATTTGGTATTATATCTATCGTCGGATAGCAGTTCTCAGGTGACACTGGTACAGGTTAGTTTGTAGACCCAAGATCGTCATAGAGTCTTGTGTGTCCTCCCACTGTACTTTGATATCCACCCTACCACGGCTCTACTGAGTCATGCAAACAGGTGGACTTTGGGTACAGTCTCGAGGCACATGGAGGCGATGAGCGATAGGAGGGGTTTCGTCTCTCCCGGTATTGGGAGTTGATGTTGTGCTATGCTCGATTGGCTATAACAGGAAGTCCCTGGCCAGGGCTATTGAGATTTACTGATAAGCGTTATCAGTAGTTTCTCTATCTGTTATGAGCCATACACCAGCATGACTTATTGAGTTATTGGGGTCGACGATTCCATCCCTAAACTCGATATGCAACATATCTGACAAGGAGACCGGACTGTACGGTAAGTGTTGCCAGTTGGCTCGACGGGAGTTTTGACAGCTTCGCTGGTTTTTTTCTGATCTCTCAATACCCGGGTTGCCGTTACGTTTAGCTGACCGCTTGCGGCTTGTAGGCATTTGATATGATCATCACCTACTGCCGGCGTATTGACGAGTCTTAGAGTCCCACAATGAAGTTTCCTGGCTCAAGCGAAAAGATGTGGTGTGCATATGAGATATGCGCGGGGACCCGATTAAATACGGATATGTGATACCGTATACTAATCGGGCATTTTTCTATTGGTCGGGTCGTATGTGATATGACCGGTTTGCAAAATCAAGTGTTGATTTAACAAATGACTTTTAGATTAATTCTTTAATTAAACCATTTTTCTATTTTTGTATGTATGCATGTATGCACATGATGATTTGCATGGACACATACATACATACATTGTATCATGGTTGTTGATACATAGTTGGTGGCAATGCAAGACTCATATTGTGGTAATTATTTATTTATTTATCGTTTTGATAAAAAGAAAGGATAATTCACTCATGGTTAATGTTTATCATCTTTGACCATACTTCAACTACTTTTTAACCTTGAGTTAATTATTCTTTTTCTTTATTAACTCATTGATAAAGATCTAGATGATTACTAACCATGGTTGAAGTGAGAAAGATTAATATTGATTATTCTTTCTCATCTCCATTATTCATTCATATCATTATCTTTTGAGCTCAAGCTTAGCTACCATCTTCTTCTTCCTCTCTTGAAATTTTCTTTGAGTGAAGTTGATAAAAAGAAAGGGTTTTGATTATAGAATACAAACCACATCATCATACTACACACATCTAGCCCATTTGTGTAGGGTGTTTGCTCTACTTCATTCACATATCAAGTAAAGCAAGGAGCTTTAGGCAAATGGACTTCGGGTGGATCTTCGTGGACAAGGAAGGCTTACATCGATCCGTTCCAAACTCTCAAAGTGCCAAGGAGTCACCAAGGGAGGTCTACAAAGGTTGTAATCTCTACCCTTAGTGATAATTTTTCTTTTGCATATGATGCTTAGTCAAATGAAACCCTAAATTTCTAGTTATGATTCTTGTCAAGTTCACTTAGCACCTTCAAATTTTGATTTTGGCATATGTGATGCTTCTAAACCCTTGATGAGGTGCTAGGTAAACCCAACACCCGTAAGGTTTGTTCTCCTTATGCATCGTGAAGACGCATGAGTGGGTCTTCCCAAATGGAGCATAATTCCATGGGCGGAGACCGGCCGCTAGACGGATGATTGCAGTGGGATATGGGTATAATGAGAATTATTTGAGCCCGTAGATTGTATACAGTAGTCAACTTGGGGACCAACCGAAGGGCTGGCAGAATTTTAGGAAATTGGATTTTGGTTGGCGTCTGCATCGCTGTACTGGAATATGGTATCAGGAGCGACTCATCATTCGCCGTTTTGGGATTTGGAATTTGGTTGGCGTCTGCATCGCTACACTGGAATATGGTACTAGGAGCAACTCATCATTCGTCGTTGGGAATTTAAGGATTTGGGATTTGGTTGGCGTCTGCATCGCTGCACTGGAATATGGTACCAGGAGCGACTCATCATTCGCCATTGGGAATTTGAGTTTTGGATGGCGTCTGCATCGCTGCACTAAAATATGGTACCAGGAGCGACTCACCAATCGCCGTTGGGGATTTGAGTTTTGGACGACGTCTGCATCGCTGCACTGGAATATGGTACCAGGAGCGACTCATCATTCGCCGTTGGGACATTCAGAGTTTGGTAGGCGTCTGCATCGCTGCACTGTGATATGGTACCATGAGTGACTCATCATTCATCGTTTTGGGATTTCGAATTTGGTTGGCATCTGCATCGCTACACTGAAATATGGTACCAGGAGCGACTCATCATTAGTCGTTCGGGATTTGAGTTTTGGACGACGTCTGTATCGCTGCACTGGAATATGGTACCAGGAGCGACTCATCATTCGCCATTGGAGGTTTTTTTTTACCGCGATTGCTCTATCATTTCAGCTTTTCTTATCACGAATGTCGCGATTGCCCTATCATTTCGGCTATTTATTCACGGTTGCCCTATCATTTCGGCTTTATTTTTCATCTTTATTTTACTCGCTGATTTTTATTGCGAGTTGCCCCATCATTTCTGCTTTATTTTTCATCTTTATTTTACACGCTAATTTTTATTGCGAGTTGCCCCATCATTTCGGCTTTTCTTTTCTTTTCTTTTTTATTTACACATTTTTTACATTCCCAGTTTAACGACTTAGAGGTCGACTGTTTCCAGTTTAACGACGTGGTGGTCATCGGTTCCCAGTTTAATGACGTGGTGGTCAGTTGTCCCCCAGTTTAACGACGTGGTGGTCGACTGTTTCCAATTTAACGATGTAGAGGTCATCTGTTTCCAGTTTAACGACTTAGAGGTCATCTTTTTCCAGTTTAACGACGTAGAGTTCATCTATTTCTAGTTTAACGACTTAGAGGTCATATGTTTCCAGTTTAATGACGTAGTGGTCATCCGATGGGGAGCTTAAAGAAGATACCCGATTGAGCAGTTGTCAGGGGCATCGCTGGAGCTTTCCCTAGATACCATATTACTTTGTCGGTGTTGATGGCCTTGCCCCCAGCTGGGGCTAAGGAAAGTCATTCAAATACCGACTTGCATTCGAAGATTGCAGTCGAAAGTCGTTAACCCCTGCACAAAGAAGCATGATTTCATTACAGGCAATCGATATGTACATTGATTGAGTTCGCATGAACGTTTAACCCGAAATATGGGAGGAAAGAAATGTCCCACCAGGCTTGCCAGAATCGGTAGGGTGTTTTTGGTCACCCCATTGAGATGGAAATACGTGCGTGCTTGTCAGGCGTACTACAGATTCCCCCTGCCTAGGGTAGGCGGGGGTTTATTGATTGTGGGGATCCGAATCTCCGGCAGCCGCGGACTAAGCTGTCGTTAATTACCCTCTCTCCTTTGGAGCGAGAGAACCTCCGATTGACGGGTCAACCAGTCACGCGAACTCAATGTGCAGTGTGCATATGTTTTGAAAGGGTTTTGGTTATATCGGAGGCCCTAGAGAGTTTTACGGGGGTCCGGCTACTCGAATAGTGGGCTGGGGTTCAAGGAGGCTAGTAACCCCCTTGCGGGATGCGGGGCAGCGCCCCGTTAGAAATTTTTTCTAACGGGGGAAGTATATTTAGTGTGGGGTGCATATAAAATAGGGGGAGCGTCTTAAAGACGCGTGCATGGCATGCGACCGCTGGACACCAGTGTGTCACGTGCGCTGCACGCGACTGCTAGGCGCTGAGCACCCGTGGGTCGCATGAGGCGCACGTGGGCGCTTAGCGCCCGCGGGTCACGTGCCCTGCATGCGACCGCAGGGCACCAGCGGGTCCCGTGCACTGCACGCGACCGCTGGGCGCTGACCTTCGTAGGTCGCTTGAGGCGTACGTGGGTGCTTAGCGCCCGCGGATCACGTACCCAGCATGCGACCGCAGGGCGCCAGCGGGTCACGTACGCTGCACACGACCACTGGACGCTGAGCTTCTGCAGGTCGCGTGAGATGCATGTGGGCGCTGGACGCCCGCGGGTCACGTGCCCTGCATGTGACCGCTGGACGCCCGCGGGTCACGTGCATGGCACACGACCGCTGAACGCCCGTGGGTCACGTGCGCGGCACGCGACCGCTGGAGACACCAGCGGATAAGGAGCTTAGCCCCTGGGTTAGGAGTTATACTCCTAAGAGGCTTTGGAGTTGAACTCCTGACAGAGATTAGGTATAGAATTGGAGTTAAACTCCTAAAAGGGGATTTGATTTATGGAGTTAAACTCCAACGGATCTTGAGTAGAGTTAAACTCCTAGAGATCTGTAGATCTTCTTTTGAGCCTTGGATCCTCCCGGAAAGGGATTTTTGGAGATGGTTCTCCTTCTTCCTCCTCTTCGTTGGCTGGATCCTGAAGGAAAAGGGGGGTGAGATTCAAAATCTCCCCTTTTAGAGATCTGATAGGAGATCCAAGCTCCCATTTATGGGTTTTATGGTGAAAAACTGTTTATTTTTGGAAAAAAGAAGAGTTAAACTCTTGATTTAGTTCAAAAAGGAGGAGAAGGTTTTAGAACCTTGAAAAAGGGGAAGGAGGCACAAACCCTAGAATTTTAGAGAAAGAGTTGTTCTCTTTTTTTATTTCATCATCATATTACCTTATATAGGCTTACACATTTACATATAGCCCCTTGGGCTTTACAAAATAGTATTTTTTCCATCCCATGTCTCATGTGCTCATTTCTTTTGCACATGAGCCATGGGCTTTACAAAAATTTGGCTTTATGCTCATAAAGATTACATCAAAATTATTTATTACATGATTTTTATTTTGGCATGAGGGAGGCTGGCCGCGGGGCTCGACTTAGACATGGGCCCACTTGAGCTGGGCTTGAGCCCGCTTACTTGGGGTTGACTTTGATTTTGACTTTGTCAACTGGGATGAAATTTTTGACCCCAACAATGATATTCCGGCTTCGTATTACCTTCTGGCTTGCATAATCCTATGCCGATATCCGAACTCATCTCCACCATAGCCGATGAAAGCATACTTCTTAGATTTTGAGTCAAGCTTACCCTTTCTGTGTTATCAATCAAAAAATACGCAATGCAACCAAAAACTTTAAGGTGCATATAATTAACCGGTTTTTTCATGCCCCGCTTCCCAATAGACGGAAACGGTGACGTGGCAACCCCGCGGGATATTTATTTCGAGAAGGTCATTTTTTGGAATAAATACGCTAAGCGTAAAATAAGCAATATAAAAATGACAAGAGAATAATCATGAGCTTTAAAATTCAACTTTATTTACATTCAACTTGATTCATTTACAATACATGATTTCAACTAAATGAAAGTACAAGAATGGAAATGCCTAAACAAGATGCATACATAAACTGAGAAAAGAAAACTGGTCTAGGCCTGGGTCGCGATCTGATCATGCTCCTCCTCTAAGATGGCTACATCTTCAGTCTCCACGGTATCTGACGAACATTCGAAGAAAAATAAAGTAGGGTGCAATGCCCGTCAGCGAACTTTCGCTTGATAAGTCTCAAAGAAAGAAGTGAAGTATAAAGTGTAATGATAAGGAAAATGGATTATGAAGTATGATGTGTCAGCATGTCGTTTAATATATACATGTCAAGTTTATGTAACATGCAGTTCTATCGTAATATACATGAACAAGTATGACAAGTAGATAAGCATGATAGCATAGCATGAGTGTTTCCCCCAATCAGAGCAATACTCTGTTTGAATTTCAAAAATTCAAAATTTTGAAGCAACGCTTCAAATTCCGTGCGCTGTGTGCAATGCGCCACGTGTCAGAAGTTGATACGTCGGCGCAGCGCCCAAGGCAGCGCACCCAATCAGAGCAAGGCTCTATTTTAAAAAAAATTAAAGGAAGCAACGCTTCAGTTGCGCAAGCGCTGTGCTGTGCGACACGTGTCAGCGCAGTTGCGCAAGCACAGTGGCGCAAGCGCTGCGCTGCGCGACACGTGTCAGCGCAGTTGCGCAAGTGCAGCTGCGCTGTGCGCTGCGCGGCACGTGTCAGTGCAGCTGCGCTGCGCGACACGTGGCTGCGCTGTGCGCTGCGTGACACGTGTCAAGCGCTGGGGCGTTTGCGCCAAACAGAATTAAAATTCTAATAAGATCTTTTTGTTCTTGTTAAAACAAGAGTAAAACAGAAGCCCTTGGATCAAAGATCCAACGGTGGGGAAAATTCCCCAAATCACTCAGAGAATGATCTCTTTAGCAAACTTAACAAACATATGGGCACTATATAAAGGCCCCTAGACCCCAATTCAAAGATGAGGAACATCATCAACATTGTGAGAGATCAAGAACTTCAAACAGAGAGAACTCTGAAGAAATTTCAAGAAAAAGGTAAAAACCTTTAAGATAGAAGAATTTCTTCTAATAGATCATTGATCTAAGAACAAGATTAATGATCTTCAATAAAAAAAACAAATAATAATAAGTGCCTTGCACTTTTTATGAACCACTGGTTCTATGAAAACAAGATAAACAAGAAAAAACTTGTTTTCTTTGATCTAAATTGGATCAAGAAATCAAACAGTGCCCTGCACTTGTAAAATTTGCACTGTTGCGCTCTTGGGTTGGCGCAAGCCACCAAAGAGCGCCACGTGTCACTACTTGAATCACTTGCGCTCTGCGCTTTTAAGATAGAGCTTTGCTTTCTGAAATTGGCGCAACTCACCAGAGCGCGCCACGTGTCAGCAGCGCAAGCGCAACGCACTGGTGCAGCGCACTGCGCTTGCGTGACACGTGTCACCCCCACAAGTGCTCGCGCTCATTTGTTGGCGCAAAGCGCCTGACAGGCCACATGGCCATTGTCAGATAATTGATGCACTGCATCAATAAAAAGAAGGGCTCAGCCCAATTAAAAAGGCCTAACAGGCCTAGTAAATGCTATGCATTATTTTCAAACAGATGCAATGCATCAGAGCCCAAATAAAAATAGATGCAATGCATCAGAGCCCAAACAAGGGTCTGTCAGACCAGAACAGATGCTGTGCATCATTTAAAAGGGGCAGAGCCCAAATAAAGGTCCAACAGATACCAAGATTAATGCTATGCATTATTAAACATGGGCAAAGCCCTAGCACAGGTCTGATAGACCAAAAAAAGAAATAACGTTGAATATTCTCAACTGGACTTAGCCCAATCATGTGTAAGTCCACGTTGCCCACCCCGGTCCTTACGGGGAGGCGGAAAACATAATAAAAATTGGATTTTTAATGACTTAGGCAACATGGACCTTGCTTGTGAGGATCTTTACTAAACGAAAACTAGCTAAAGTAAACTAACAACTAACTAAGTTGTAGAAAGGTTATACCTTGAGCTCGAACTCCTTCTCTCCTTGCTCGTCGGAATGATAGAAAGGCCTCACCTTGCTTGTCTTCTTCCGTCAAAGAAGGATCCACCCGAAAGCCTCGACCTTTAGCTTCAACTCCAAGCTAGGAGTAACTAGAGTGCAAGAAATGCTAAGACTTGAACCCTAGAAGTGAGTAGAGAAGATCAAGTGAAGGTTTTTCTCAAGCTTTTTTGTTTCTCAACACATGAGAGGGAGAGAGCTTGAGGGAGAGGATGAGCAAGAGAGAGAAAAGATATGAGAGAATGAATTATTAGTGAGCCATTCTCACTAATATGTGTGTGATATTTTAATTAGTTAATTAGCTAGAAAATTGTCATGGTTTAATCAAGAGGTGACCATTATCATTTCACTTTTAATGCAAATTGCAAGGATCAAAGAGCATCTTCCAAATGAAATGATCATGGTCAAATTGTCAACTTGGTCAACAAGTCAATGAAGTCAAAAGGTCAACAACAACAACCATGCACAATAATTAAGCTAATTATTAATTAACAATAATACACACAAAAACAATAGGGTTAAAAAAATGACAATAGTCATTAACCCTAAATAAGGTTCTCTCCCTCAATCTCAAGCAACTGTGCATACGCACCCGCATTCGTGATCCGAGGAACACGAATGCAATGAGAAAAACCAATCTCAAATCATATACTAGGATCCGGCTTAAACCAAAGCCCGCTAGTATAAACTGTCCGGACAGCAAACGTGCACAAGTGCGCGGATGCGAACGAACCCTGTCGCAAAACCATGCGACCTCTACTCGTTTTGCCTAAAGGCGAATAGCTCTCTGTGTGGGACTCTAAAGACTCGACACTACGCTGGCAGTGTGTTTAACCACAGACCGCAAGCGGCACTAGCTGTACGTAACGGTCCCCAGGTAGATGTCGATAAGAAGACTGACGAGGTGAACCCCATCTGTACTCCTACTGAGCCTGTATGTGACAGTCTCTGTACAGTCCGGTTTGTTCGTCTGATACATCGCATGGCGGGCCTAGGGGGGCGGTGAACGTCAGTCCCCTAATAGCGGTACAAGTCGTGTCGGAGTGTAGCCCAGAACACCCTGAGATAACACTGGAAGCCTACCAGTATATCTCGCTTGCCCTGGCCAGGGACTACTCGTGTAATGGCTCTCCTGGACACAGCGCGATGTCAACCCCCAATACCGGGAGAGACGAATCCTGTCTAACCGTCACTGCCTCCAAGTGCTTCGGGACTGCACCCAAAAACTACCTGTTTGCACGACTCCTCTGAGCCGTGGTAGGGTAGTAATCAAAGTGCAGTGGGAACACACTCGAGGCGAAGTGACAGTGTCAAGTCAGCGGACTAAGCTGTACTCATGTCACCTGGGAACTGATAACTGACGATAGGTATATTACCAACCAACAGTTCCCGACGAGTCCTGTCCAGTGTACTCGTAACCTAACGAGCACCCGCATACTATCTCAAGTACGACGTACTAACGGCTGTGGGACAGACCGTCTCCCACACTGGGATGAGAAGCGCATACGCTAGTCTACTCCGGAGTATCGATGCCCTGTCTCGATAGTCCAACGACCAGGGACCTGTATAAGGATGTGCTTATAGATTACCCAGCTCCTACGAGTGCGAGCGCCATCACAACGCTGGTAATCAAGCAAAGATCCTAAGGGCTCTACCAATATGTATACCAGCAATATGCTAAAAGAAACACATGCACATATTAAAGCAGAGACAAACCAAGTAGCATACTACCATTTCGAGCAAGATTGTATATACAACTGTGAATATCCCAAGCTTCCATTAAGTAATATACAAACTAGTATGATACAGTAATGGCCTCTAGGGCATATACACTAACAATCTCCCACTTGCACTAAGGCCATGTACTGGCGTATCCAAGACCTATCATCTCGATCAGCCGCTCGAACTGAGTCTGGGGCAAGGCCTTGGTGAATGGATCTGCTGTGTTATCCTCTGATGCAACTCTCCGGACCTCGATCTCCTGGCGATCCACAATCTCCCTGATCAGGTGATACCGCCTTAAGATGTGTCTGGATTTCTGATGGGACCTGGGTTCCTTCGCTAAAGCTATAGCCCCGTTGTTGTCGCAATACAGAGGTATTGGGTCAACAATGGACGGAACCACCTGAAGTTCTTTCAAGAACTTCCTCATCCAGACAGCTTCTTTTGCGGCATCAGATGCAGCGATGTATTCCGCTTCCATAGTCGAGTCAGCAACGGTTTCCTGTTTGGAGCTCTTCCAACACACCGCCCCTCCATTGAGGGTAAAGACAAAACCCGACATGGACTTGGAATCATCCTTGTCACTCTGGAAGCTGGAGTCAGCAAAGGCCTCAATCTGCAGGTCTTTTCCGCCATACACCAAGAACATCTCCTTAGTCCTTCTCAGGTACTTGAGAATGTTCTTTACTGCTATCCAATGTTTCTCCCCAGGGTTTGACTGATACCTGCTTACCACACTCAGTGCATATGCCACATCCGGTCTGGTACACAACATCGCATACATTATAGAGCCTACCGCAGAAGCGTAGGGTATAATAGACATGCGATCCCTCTCCAAATCAGTCTTGGGAGACATCTCTTTGGAGAGGGTGATCCCGTGACAAGCCGGTAGATTACCGCGCTTGGAATCTTCCATACTGAATCTCTTCAGTATGGTGTCGATGTACCTGGACTGTGAGAGTCCTAATATCCTCTTGGATCTGTCACGGTAGATCCGGATACCCAGAATGTATGAGGCATCACCCAGGTCTTTCATGGAGAACTTGTGTGACAAGAACCCCTTGACAGATTGTAGCATAGGAATGTCATTTCCTATTAAGAGAATGTCATCCACGTATAAAACGAGGAATACTACAGTGCTCGCTACAAATCTACAATAGATGCATGGTTCATCTGGATTTTTGATAAAGCCAAATTCTTTGACCGTCTCATCAAAGCAGATGTTCCAACTCCGCGATGCCTGCTTGAGTCCATAAATGGACTTGAGCAACTTGCACACCTTTCCGCTGCTCCCACCCTGAATGAAACCCTCTGGCTGGTCCATATAGACACACTCCTCTAAATGACCATTTAGAAAAGTTGTCTTTACGTCCATCTGCCAAATCTCATAATCGTGGAAAGAAGCGATGGCAAGAAGGATCCGAATGGATTTCAGCATAGCTACTGGAGAAAAGGTTTCGTCATAGTCCAAACCAGGTCGCTGACGAAAACCCTTTGCTACCAGTCTAGCTTTATAGGTCTCAACCTGTCCATCTACACCAATCTTCCTTTTGAAGATCCACTTGCATCCTACGGGTTTTACCCCGTCTGGAGCAATGTCCAACGTCCATACTTTGTTGGTGTACATGGACTCCATCTCGGTCCGCATTGCATCCAGCCATTTTACCGAGTCGACGCTCTGAATGGCTTGCTGGAAGCTAGTAGGCTCATCACAATCTAGGATGCAGTCCTCTCTATCCCCGTCAATGAGAAAACCGTAGTATCTCTCGGGCGGATGAGACTGCCTACTACTCCTGCGGAGCGGCATAGGAATGTCCTGTTCTTTCGAACCTTCTGGTTCCTCTAAGCTTTCAGTAATAGCTCGCGGTTCTGGAATTTCTTCCAGTTCTATTGCGCTCCCACTTAATTCTTTTTCTATGAACTGATGTTCTAGAAAGTGGGCATGGCGAGAAACAAGGACTTTTTGTTCCTCCTCGCAATAGAAGTAATATCCCTTGGAGTTCTTCGGATATCCCACAAACTTGCACTGTACTGAGCGTGCCTCGAGCTTGTCCGCATGCTGCTTTTTTACAAAAGCTGGACATCCCTATGTCTTAATGTGATTAAGATGGGGTCTCTTCCCACACCACATTTCATATGGTGTAGTAGGCACAGTCTTGGTTGGAACTCGGTTCAAAAGGTATGCTGCTGATTCTAGCGCATATCCCCAGAACGATCGCGGTAACTCAGCGTTACTCATCATGGATCGTACCATATCCAATAGGGTCCGGTTTCGTCTCTCCTATACACCGTTATGTTGCGGAGTGTATGGAGGAGTAAGCTGAGAGAGAATTCCATTCTCTTTTAAGTAGTTCAGGAATTCGGCACTTAAGTATTCTCCTCCTCGATCCGATCTTAGGATCTTGATACTTTTGCCGGTTTGTTTTTCTACTTCATTCTTATATTCCTGGAATTTTTCAAAAGCCTCGGATTTATGTTTCATTAAGAAGACATAACCGTACCTTGAAAAATCATCCGTAAAGGTAATGAAGTAAGAAAAACCGCTTCGCGCATGTGTAGACATTGGACCGCACACGTCGCTGTGTACGAGTCCCAAGAGCTCGCTCGCTCTTTCTCCGTGTCCAGAAAACGGAGCCTTTGTCATCTTTCCTTTGAGACAGGATTGACAAGTTGCATACGATTGATATTCGAACGGATTCAAATATCCCTCAGTATGTAACTTAGTCAATCTTCTCTCATTGATGTGACCCAGTCTACAATGCCATAAGAAAGTCTGATTAATATCTGGAGACTTTCTTTTGTGTGTATTCTGGATATTGAAAACCTGCGGTTGGTTTAAAACGTATATACCGTTGTTCAATGTACCTGACCCAATCAAAACTTGATTAAGGTGAATGTTCACTACATTACTTACAAATGCAAATTCATAACCTTCTTTAGATAATAAAGATACAGATATGATATTACAGGTTGCATTTGGTACATAATAACAACTACGCAAAACCAAAAAGTGTCCATCTGATAATCCCAGGTGATAGTCCCCCACGGCCTCTGCATCCATGCTAGCACCGTTCGCAACTCTGAGGGTCATGTCACCTGCCTTCAAAACTCTACGCTTTCTCAACGCCTGCAAAGAATTACAGATATGAGATCCTGATCCGGTATCCAATACCCAGGATGTAGAGTTTATTGATAGACAGTTTTCAATAACATACACACCTGAAGCTGAAGCTGCAACTCGCTTCAAATCCTGTGTTCTGGCTTTCCAAGCCTTGCAATCCTGTTTCCAGTGACCACTTTTGTGACAATAGAAGCATTCTTCCTTCCCCACCATCTTCCCCGCTACTTTTGTTGCTTTACCCTTTCCCTTCGTATCCACTTTACCGACACCGCCTCTTGGTTTGGCGGGGGCTTTCTTCTTCTTGCCCTTGGCTTTCGCCCTGGACCTAGAAGAGGAAGATCCTCCTACAAACAAAGTGGATGTCTCCCTACCCTTCTGTAGGGTGCCCTCAGCAGTCCTCAACATGTTCAGAAGTTCGGCAAGTTCAACCTCCTTTCCTTGCATGTTGAAGTTAAGAACGAACTGGGCGTAGGTGGAAGGAAGGGACTGGAGAATCAAATCGGTATAGAGTTCATTCTCCAACGTGGTCCCAAGGTCCGCGAGCTCCTCTATGTAGCCGATCATCTTAAGCACGTGGTCCGCTACCGATGATCCGACGGCCAACCTTGCCGAAAAAAGCTTCTTCGACACTTCGTATCTAGCGATACGAGACTGCTCTCCATACAGTTCTTTTGTATGGAGAAATATGGACTCTAGGTCCATATTCTCGTGCCTCCTCTGATGTTCATTGTCCATCGAGGCTAGTACGAGGCATCTGGCCCTCGCGCAATCTATCTCTCATGTCTTACGGATTTCTACATCCGCGACGCTGGAGGTGGGACCTGGGACAGGGGGAGCTTTGGTGGTAAGTATATACCCCAGCTTGTCATAAGTGATAGCCATCTTGACATTCCTGAGCCAATCTTTGTAGTTTGGCCCTGTCAATATATTTTTATCTAACAGTAACTTAAGTCCGGTCATGTTGAATGGTCGCTGCAATTAGGAGAGAGAAAAGAAACACTTTAGCATGATGCTCTTGCAAGTTTAGAGTGGTTTTTAGTTTGTCTAAACTGGATGGCTCCCACTGTTTCTCGAATCCCTTCTCAAACCATAAAGAAAAGGATTAGCCGGGATTATTCTCACCGTACAATACTTGCTTAACCGTTCAGCCAGGCCAGTGTCGGTACTTCGAGGGAGGTTTTCCAACGCTTTCGCGAAGTTCCTTAATTAAATAACCTCTTTTCCCTGTGGGCGTAGCCCCGCTAACACCTTTCTAGGCACCTACTAGGTTTATAGCATTGATCGTTAAGTGAGAGTTTTCCCGAGGAGTAGCATATACTCACAGTAGGATCGGGATCCAAATATCATCGCGTGATAAAACCGAAGGAATCCTACCAGAATCATCACACTCCAAATGGTATGCAACGCTAGCAAGTTTCAGTACTTATGAAACTCCCGATGTGGATTTTTGCCCCATGCTCTTATGACCTTGACTTTGGCCAAAATATCATAAGTCACATGTCAAGTTCTACCCGTCATTCTCCTGGTTAATTTGGACCCACCCGTACCTACCCTTGACTTTGGCCAAAATGGCAGCACGACTGTCCCAAATCAACGCATCTATCTATGCTGCACATGAATGCCCAAACGCTACCAATCACTATGCCTTGACTTTGGCCAAAATACACAGCTTGAATACTTTTGACCATTCATGTGGAATGACGGAGGGCTACGAATGGTTTTGGCGAAACCGTGAACGTAGTGAACTTGATATAATCGATGGAACAAGATAGCTTTTAAAAAAGGAGTGGTTCAAGCTCCGCGTTTAAAAGTTTAGTTTTGAAAAGAACCGAGTGGTTTTCAAAGTGTTCCAATCGACTTTTACTTGGTTTATTTCTTGCATTAGTTCTTTTAATGCGTCCCATCATTTAATCCTACCATTGCAGAAAACAACCAAAATATGACGTACGCTTATGCCATTCGCATTCGCCACGGGGCCCCGTCATCACCCGTTAGGTTACTTAACTAACGACAGAGCGGGGGCTGGGCTAGCGCGGCTGTAAAACATAAGCAACGCCTAAATAGTTATTATATATAAATATATAGCAATGATAGACATTACAGATCACAGATGAATACATTGGATATACTAGGAATCCGCAATGCGTTCGAGCCTGCAACGCAAAGCGGATTACACGGTCGCGGTGAATAGCCAATACCCCACCCAAGACCCCTATGGGTGCGGCAAACTACCCGCCAAGCACCCGAAGCGAAGCAACCTCCCTCACCACCGTGAGTAGGCCACTCGGCACTTCGAGATACCCGGTAGTTTGTGCACCCCCTCCATGGGTCTATCCTAGGAGCAAAAACAGTAAAAAGAATTATACAATGACGGCTACAACCCCGACCCGGTTGTGCGGCCATACAAAGAATATTATTACATCAATTTACATGTTACAAATGAATGAAAGAAAAACAACGCTCATCTCACATCCACCCCGGCCATTCACCCGCGACAATCCAATCCATTCATATCCACAAACCAATAACAATCACAGATCATGTATAACCCCGACTAATCGTCTTATAGCGATTAGCCGACGTTCAATACATGCAAGCATTACAGATATAACCGATGTAGTTAAAGTGTAGTGAAGTTCCGAAAAAATACGGATTTATAGGCCCCCAAAAGTAAATTTTAGTTCTGGAAAATCTGGGCACATATAACATATTCTAAAAATCCCAAAACCAACACAGACACACACTGCACGAAAAACGATGCAGAGAAGACGACAAACCGCGGCGCTTCCGCGGCACATGCCTACCTCGTGCCGCGGAAGGGCGGCGGTTTGAACGAATCACTGTACCGTTTTTCATGGGTGTTCATAAAAAACCCTAAGCCGAATTTACAAGTATAAAGTTTTTCATTTAGAGCAGAAAAAATTTTAACAGAAACTAGGGTTTTTCAAAAGTTTGGTTTTTGGATTTTCCGGTTTCGAAACTTCGTTACACTTCACTACCTAGCTAGTTTGAGTTTAGTTAGGCTCTGATACCACTGTAAGTCCACGTTGCCCACCCCGGTCCTTACGGGGAGGCGGAAAACATAATAAAAATTGGATTTTTAATGACTTAGGCAACATGGACCTTGCTTGTGAGGATCTTTACTAAACGAAAACTAGCTAAAGTAAACTAACAACTAACTAAGTTGTAGAAAGGTTATACCTTGAGCTCGAACTCCTTCTCTCCTTGCTCGTCGGAATGGTAGAAAGGCCTCACCTTGCTTGTCTTCTTCCGTCAAAGAAGGATCCACCCGAAAGCCTCGACCTTTAGCTTCAACTCCAAGCTAGAAGTAACTAGAGTGCAAGAAATGCTAAGACTTGAACCCTAGAAGTGAGTAGAGAAGATCAAGTGAAGGTTTTTCTCAAGCTTTTTTGTTTCTCAACACATGAGAGGGAGAGAGCTTGAGGGAGAGGATGAGCAAGAGAGAGAAAAGATATGAGAGAATGAATTATTAGTGAGCCATTCTCACTAATATGTGTGTGATATTTTAATTAGTTAATTAGCTAGAAAATTGTCATGGTTTAATCAAGAGGTGACCATTATCATTTCACTTTTAATGCAAATTGCAAGGATCAAAGAGCATCTTCCAAATGAAATGATCATGGTCAAATTGTCAACTTGGTCAACAAGTCAATGAAGTCAAAAGGTCAACAACAAAAACCATGCACAATAATTAAGCTAATTATTAATTAACAATAATACACACAAAAGCAATAGGGTTAAAAAAATGACAATAGTCATTAACCCTAAACAAGGTCCTCTCCCTCAATCTCAAGCAACTGTGCATACGCACCCGCATTCGTGATCCGAGGAACACGAATGCAATGAGAAAAACCAATCTCAAATCATATACTAGGATCCGGCTTAAACCAAAGCCCGCTAGTATAAACTGTCCGGACAGCAAACGTGCACAAGTGCGCGGATGCGAACGAACCCTGTCGCAAAACCATACGACCTCTACTCGTTTTGCCTAAAGGCGAATAGCTCTCTGTGTGGGACTCTAAAGACTCGACACTATGCTGGCAGTGGGTTTAACCACAGACCGCAAGCGGCACTAGCTGTACGTAACGGTCCCCAGGTAGATGTCGATAAGAAGACTGACGAGGTGAACCCCATCTGTACTCCTACTGAGCCTGTATGTGACAGTCTCCGTACAGTCCGGTCTGTTCGTCTGATACATCGCATGGCGGGCCTAGGGGGGCGGTGAACGTCAGTCCCCTAATAGCGGTACAAGTCGTGTCGGAGTGTAGCCCAGAACACCCTGAGATAACACTGGAAGCCTACCAGTATATCTCGCTTGCCCTGGCCAGGGACTACTCGTGTAATGGCTCTCCTGGACACAGCGCGATGTCAACCCCCAATACCGGGAGAGACGAATCCTGTCTAACCGTCACTGCCTCCAAGTGCTTCGGGACTGCACCCAAAAACTACCTGTTTGCACGACTCCTCTGAGCCGTGGTAGGGTAGTAATCAAAGTGCAGTGGGAACACACTCGAGGCGAAGTGACAGTGTCAAGTCAGCGGACTAAGCTGTACTCATGTCACCTGGGAACTGATAACTGACGATAGGTATATTACCAACCAACAGTTCCCGACGAGTCCTGTCCAGTGTACTCGTAACCTAACGAGCACCCGCATACTATCTCAAGTACGACGTACTAACGGCTGTGGGACAGACCGTCTCCCACACTGGGATGAGAAGCGCATACGCTAGTCTACTCCGGAGTATCGATGCCCTGTCTCGATAGTCCAACGACCAGGGACCTGTATAAGGATGTGCTTATAGATTACCCAGCTCCCACGAGTGCGAGCGCCATCACAACGCTGGTAATCAAGCAAAGATCCTAAGGGCTCTACCAATATGTATACCAGCAATATGCTAAAAGAAACACATGCACATATTAAAGCAGAGACAAACCAAGTAGCATACTACTATTTCGAGCAAGATTGTATATACAACTGTGAATATCCCAAGCTTCCATTAAGTAATATACAAACTAGTATGATACAGTAATGGCCTCTAGGGCATATACACTAACATCATGGCCGTAAGTCCTCAAACTAAATTGACTAAGCACAGCTGCTCTCTTAAATCAATTTACATCCGGTTCGAGGGTAGATCTCCGAACTCCTTTGACTCCTATCGTTGTAATCCTTCAACGACGTCAGAGAGGCGACGGGTCCGGACAACCACACATTAACATGGACTGTGGGGTCCTTAAACCCACGGACTTAAGCGTCCTTAAACTAAAACACGGACTGTGGGGTCCTTAAACCCACGGACTTAAGCGTCCTTAAACTAAAACATGGACTGTGGGGTCCTTAAATCCACGGACTTAAGCGTCCTTAAACTACCTATGGACCCCTATGTCCCTAAACTGGAATATGGACCGCAATGTCCTTAAACTACCAATGGACCGAAATGTCCCTAAACTACCTATGGACCACCATGTCCCTAAACTGGAACAATAGAGCTTCCAAATGCTCTTTTGTCGGATCTAAACGATCCCGTTTAAGTTGATCTTAGCCTCAAATATGGCTAATGTATCCTTAAACATTCAAACAGACTTTAGTCCCAAATTGGACTATAAGACCCCTAATCAACTTTGGTTCAAGGGTACATCTCCGAACTCCTCTGACACCTATCATTGTAATTCTTCAACGACGTCAGAGAGGTGACAGGTTCCGATGGCCATGCATATGATAGACCACCATGTCCCTAAACTGGAGATGGACCCCTACGTCCCTAAACTGGAACATGGACCACCATGTCCTTAAACTGGTAATCGACCGCAATGTCTCTAAACTAAACAATAGAGTCCAAATGCTCTTTTGTTGGATCTAAATGATCCTGTTAAGTTGATCTTAGTCTGGAAATTAGACTAACGTGTCCTTAACAAATGTTTAAGTTGATCTTAGTCCAAAAATGAGACTAAAGTATCCTTAAACCAAAACCCCAAACCCAAATCTAAGAAAATACGGATTTGGACTAATCCACGTCCTATGGGAGACAACACAAAATTAGTCTCCGTATACAATCCACGGGCAACCGAACACAAAACAAACACCCACGACACGAAGTGACCATCTGTAGAAGGAGAAAGTTGTTACCGCGATGCGGTAGCGTAATTAACTGCAGGGGCTTGCACCTGCAGGGAAAAGCGTCCCCACAATCAAAAACCCCTCATACGAGGGGGAATCTGACGAAGTCTGCTATATCGGCCGCATCCGTTTAAACCTTCGATACACGGTGCCATAAATCAACTTGGCATCTTCGGAGAGGTGGACGGATAGCACCAATTAGCATCTGCCCCGAATTTCAGGCAAGACGCCCGCCGCGTCTCCACCGCGTCTTTCGGAGGGGAACAGATTCTGGCACGCCCGGTGGGACCTTTTCCTCTTTCCACTCCACACTTCGTGTGTCGTATTCGCGAACGAATCGCGGTTTGTTAATGGTTGCCCGTAGGTTTTAAGTTACTAAGATTTGGTCTCTTGCTTGGCGCAGAAAGCAAAACAGCAATGGCATCCATCTGTTCGAAGTGCTCCAACTGCAGCTGCAACTCGCGTCCTGCCTCAACTGGGGGCATAACCTACGGGCCCCAAGCGGCCTCTTTGTTCACGATGCCCGTGGAGCAGATTACTCAAGCCACCACAAGGCTGTTTTTTGGAACCATGCTTCCGCCAACAAGCTTCAGCACCCCTGTGCCCGTACCAGAAGCTCCTAAGAAGTCGGTCTTCGATCGACTTACAGTTACTGCGGCCCCTCTCAACGGGTCGCCTAACACCAGTGCCTCGGTATTCTCCAGACTGGGCCAAAACTCCTGCAGGCCCACAATGAAGCTTGCAGTCCCAGAAAAGGTTATTCTAAAAAGAGTAGCCAAACCTGCTCCTGAAGTTGTCAAGGCGGCTTCTCCTGCTAAGAGATCGGTCTTTACACGACTGACCGTCCCAACTCCCACTCCTGTTCTTGCTGCTCAAAAGACATCAGTCCTCAATAGGCTGACGCCGGCAACAGCCCCACACCTGAACAGGGGGCAAGAAGAAGTTGTTTCTGTCTCTGAACCAATACCGACGACTCGTCGCGTCCGACGACGCCACTGGCACCGGATAAGGAAGACTGGGGGCAACTCCCCCTCTGGGATAACTCCACCAGCTCCAACGGTGGAAGTTAATGCTGCTGTTCCAACCGGGAAAAGCTTTGAGCTGCTGAACAGGGTACACAGAAACTCGCTAACTGCGGTGCTCAAAAGATCTCCTCCACCGGTAGAAACCGCCGTGGAAGCAGAAAAGCCGGAGCAGCCTCCTCAATCGCTGTCCTTCAGGATTTACAAGACATAGCGACGAGTCCGAGAATCTGTGATTGATCTTAATTTCTCTCGCCAACACAAGAAGTCGAAAGGTCGGCAAGAAGAAAATTCCCCGATCAATCAACGAAAGGTAACGACCACTTGGGTGCCCAAAGCAACGGCCCCCTCAACTTCAACGGCCCATAAGAGAAGAAGGCCAGAGAAAGTCATCACGCCGACGGCGAATATCAAAGGTGGTGAATCCAAATGCCCTAAGTCAGGGGGCATCGTAGTTCACACCGTCTACATGGCGTCTGGTAAAGAGGACAGCCGCATATCAACAGGTCATAGACCGCTTACGCGATCGGTGACCAAAGCGCAGGAGCAGCAGCAGAAGCTCCAAGAGATGATGAACGCGATGGCCGCACTTACTGGGCCAAAAGAAAACCCTGAAACGTCCTCGGATGAATGATTTAGAGATGTTTTGTCGATCAAAAAATAATTACCGCAATCAAGAACGGCGTCGCATGAAGCTAGCCGGTGAATACGGGTCGGTCCACAGGGATGTTGTAATTCTCCTTAAAGTTCTTACGAGCTAATTCCAAATGGTGTTTGGTCTTTTTAATTAGATCTAAAACGAAGTTGTGTTATACTAGGATTAGAAACTTGCTAGGATTAGGTTTAGGTAAAGTTTGGTAAACAAAGATCCACACCTCTTTTCAATGCCTTAATTTAGATTTGATATTAGGGGTTATGGTAAATTTTAATAAAGGGGATTAGGATGATTGGGAAGATGTTTCTTCCTCTAGATCCTTGTCCTTTCTTTCTTAACCTTTACCTTAATCTCCATGGAAAACTCACAACTCTGGTCTTTTATACTACGGATCACCGTTACCTCGAGAGTAGAGTGCCATAGGGAGCGGAAGATGAGAGTATGCATGGAGTCCTAATGTTCATAATAGATTAGCAAAGAAAAGAGATGAGAGATCTTCATCTCTCAAACCCTTCCCTATTCCTAACCCCAACAAGCGAGGAAACCACTCGCTCATTGAGTGATTTACGAAAGACATAATTTTTGTTTTGTTTTTATTAAAGAGAAGAAACATCTATTGCAAGTTAATAAAATTCTAAACTAAATTAAACTATGGCAAGAAAAGAATTTACCTAGGGCAGAAATTGAAATTAGAACTGGGCAAGAAAAATAACTACTTACGATTGATGCACTCCAATCTTCAAAGAAAACAGAATTTTATTGATGAATAGAGGCATAGGAAAATACAAAGGTTTGGGTTCTATTTATAGGACATAGAAACCCTAGGTTTACATTTGATTCGCATGTCTAAAATTACAAATATGCCCTTAGGTCAACCATTCAGCGCCGCCTCAAATTTTGGTAAAAATTTTGCGAAGTCCGGGCACCATATGGCCGTGGAACCGCGGCATGGGTAGGCTTTGGGCCGCGGTTCCGCGGCCCTTTGGTGAGCTTGTATGCTGAAATTTTGTGTGCTTGTTTGTGGCTTCCTGGGCTTCTATATTCTTTGGAACTTTTATCAATTGGGCTTCTACGTTGGTTCCAGATCTTCAGTGAACAATTTGTAGTGGTCTTTTAACCGTTATCCTTGACGTTTTGGACCTTGCATTGCCTTGTTGATTGTGAACTGTTCTTCGTCTAGGCTTGACTAGGATCCTTCTATTTGTTGGTCAAAAATCCCTTTTTGTATCGTCTTTTGTCTTTTTCACTGTTTTCGCTCCAAGAACCTGTAACCTGTAACATGTAGCAGACATGGGTCAAAAGCACCTGTTTTCATTGGAAGATGCATAAGAATGGGGAATATAAAATGCAATATTATGGTATGAACAAATACCCCCAAACTTATCTTTTCCTCGTCCTCGAGCAAACTTATTATTTATTTTTTTTATTCTCGATAAAACCTAACCGCGCTTTCTTAGGGACACGCGATTGCACTGAGCTCGTGCAACAAGCCGTTAAACCTCTAGGTGTCCCTAATAGGAGGAGTGTTGTCTTCTGAGTGTTTTCAGCGGATACTACCCACAAAATCCTATCAATTAGGCTTTTCGACTTTTATTCTCCAGTTAGGTCTTCTAACAAGGAATTCTATTATCGTTGACTCGTAAACTATCCACCCATATTCTTCACACTTCCTCATCATTTAACTTAAGATTATGTATGTTTTATATATTTACTTAGCTTTCGGCATCTCTTAAGTTTTCCTTCTATGGGTCCATCTCCACTTAGGAATTTTTATCAACTCTATTAAAGATACAAGTTCTATTCTTCATTCCTTTCTCTTATCTAAACTCTAATCACATATCCCCACGTGTGTGTAAAAATCACCCCTACACTTGGAAATTCAAATCAAGCAATCGTACTCTTGTCCATTACCCAAAGCACTTATTAATTGGTGAATTTAAATGAATTTTGCTTACACATCCTTCATGCGACCGTTAATACTTCTTGAGGTACCAACTACCGATTACAAAATGCGTTAGCACTTTAAAGCGTACTTCCTAGTCTTGTAACACCCAAGGCTTTAGCAGTGACTCCCAAACCAGTTGGTCTAAGGCACTAGGTGGTGAAGCACCCTCGCTAAATATTTTTCTATATTTTAGCCTTAAGTAATCACAAAAACCAGTGTTCATTTTTTTCTTATTCACATTTTTTTTCTTTTATTTTCATTGTACTAAGGACTTTAGACAAGAGTATTTCAAGGTCTCCTCTACTATTCCAAGTTTCAAGGTGCGTGATTGTGCAATTTGTAGGGTATACTTTTTCAGAATCTAGACTTAAGCTAGGAATTATTTTTCAAACTTATACTCTAATAAGAACATCAATACTTTTCTTTCGTTTCGACTTAGCCCAAGAACTGAACTCAAAATTTGCCTATTTCTAAATAAACTACAAAGACATATACTTTCTACCGTTAAACTTTAAGGAAAGTTATTTTTAGGGTTTTTAATTTACTAAGTCTAAGATCTAGTTTTTCCTAACCAGTTGACCTATTTATCAAACTCAAGTCAATTAACCAAAATTCAATACATTAATTTTTATAATTTTTGAAATTTTTTTAATTTTTATGGGTTTTTCATTTTCTAATTTTTTTTATTATTTTTCAAATTTTTATGATTTTTTATAAAGATGCAATGCAGAAATATACATATGAATGCGAAGGAAGAAGACTTACCGAGCATACCCCCAAACTTAAACTGGACAGTGTCCTCACTGTCATGCTGCACCAAGTTGGTAGATAATGTCGGCAATTTCCTGCTTTTTATTATATTTACATATTATACACACCCCCAAACTTATTTGAAATAAAGTTTTGAAAACGTTGATTGGAAATTCGGGAGTGAAAGTGGAGGAGATTTAATCGGTGTAGATCGGCTCCTGCAAAAACAGGAGCTCCTCCGATGGGTCCGCTGTGAGTAACGGTTTCAATCGATGCCCATTCACTTTGAATAAAGTACCGTCCTCTGGATTTTCAAGATCAACCGCACCGTGCGGATAAACGGTGCGGACTACAAAAGGTCATCTCCATCTAGAACGGAGCTTGCCGGGGTGATAATGTAACCGAGTATCATAGAGTAAAACCTGTTGACCAGGTTTAAATGTTTTTCGTAAAATGTGTTTATCGTGGAACACCTTAGCTCGGTTTTTAGCAATTACGGCATTATCATATGCCTCATCCCGCAGCTCTTCTAGTTCATTCAACTGCAGCTTTCGATTGCTGCCTGCATCTCCTAAAGATAAATTCAGCTCTTTGATAGCCCAAAATGCCTTATGCTCAATCTCTACTGGGAGGTGGCAAGCCTTCCCGTAAACAAGACGGTATGGAGACATACCAAGATCGGTCTTGTATGCAGTACGGAAAGCCCATAGTGCATCGAGCAATTTGAGTGACCAATCTTTAAGGTTTTTAGAAACCGTTTTCTCCAAGATTTGTTTAATTTGCCGATTCGAGACCTCGGCTTGCCCACATGTTTGGGGATGGTATGGTGTTGACAGCTTATGGGTGATAGAATACTTGCGCATTAATGACTCAAAAGTCCTATTGCAAAAGTGAGAACCATTATCACTTATTATCGCTCGAGGGTGCCCAAATCGAGAAAAGATGCGTTCTTTAAGAAATCGAATGACAACCTTGTTGTCGTTCGTTCGGCTAGGCACAGCCTCGACCCACTTTGAAACGTAGTCAACAGCCAAAAGAATATACACATTTCCGAACGAGTTAGGAAATGGTCCCATGAAGTCTATACCCCAAACATCAAAAATATCCACAACCAGAATTGGTTGGAGCGGCATTTCGTTTCTCCGCGATATCCGGCCCAAGTGTTGGCATCGGGAGCATGTCTTGCAGTATTCATATGCATCCTTGAAGAGTCGTGGCCAATAGAAACCACACTGCAAGACTTTCTCAGCTGTCTTCTTTGGGGCAAAATGCCCGCCACATGCTTGATCGTAGCAAAAAGATAGCACACTCTTAACCTCATTTTCTGGTACACACCGACGAATGATTTGGTCGGAACAGTATTTAAAAAGATAAGGTTCATCCCAGTAAAAATGCTTTACTTGGGACAAGAATCGAAGTTTATCTTGTTTCGACCAATCTTTAGGTATCAAGCCGGTTGCTAAGTAGTTTACAATATCGGCGAACCATGGTTCGCAAGAAACGGTCAAGAGTTGCTCATCGGGGAAAGCATCAGTGATTGGAAGTTCAAGTGTAGGCGAAGATGTTAGTCGTGAAAGGTGATCGGCCACTACGTTTTCACATCCTTTTTTGTCTCTTATGACAAGGTCAAACTCTTGTAGCAAGAGGATCCAACGTATTAGCCTCGATTTGGCATCCTTCTTCGCAAAAAGGTGGCGAAGAGCTGAATGATCAGTATACACTATAACTGGAGAGCCGATTAAATAAGGCCGAAATTTTTCAAGTGCAAACACAACTGCTAAAAACTCTTTTTCCGTAGTTGTGTAGTTTAGTTGGGCCTCATTTAGTGTTCGGCTAACGTAATAAATCACGTGCGACATCTTGTTAATGTGTTGTCCAAGAACAGCACCAATGGCAAAATCTGATGCGTCGCACATAATTTCGAAAGGGTGTGTCCAGCTTGGAGATGAAAGAATGGGCGCAGAAATGAGAGAGTGTTTCAAAGACTCGAACGCTTCCATACAAGTTGAGTCGAAATCAAATGTTGTGTCCTTGGCCAATAAAAGAGTCAAGGGTCTAGCAATCTTGCTAAAATCCTTGATGAACCGTCTATAAAAACCGGCATGGCCAAGGAAAGCTCGGATATCTTTGAAGCATTTAGGGGGAGGAAGATTAGAAATGACTTCAATTTTGGCTCTATCAACCTCTATGCCGTTTTGCGAGATGACATGTCCTAAGACAATGCCTTCTCGTACCATAAAATGGCACTTCTCCCAATTCAAAGTTAGGTTCTTATCCCTACAGCGGGTAAGAACTGCGTCAAGATGTCGTAAACACTCGTCGAAGGAGTCACCAAAAATGGAAAAATCATCCATAAAGATCTCCAAAAACTTTTCAACCATGTCTGAAAAGATCCCCATCATACACCGCTAAAATGTAGCGGGTGCATTGCATAACCCAAAGGGTATGCGACGGTAAGCAAAAGTGCCAAAGGGACAAGTAAATGTGGTCTTGTCTTGATCCTCTTTGGCGATGGGGACTTGGTTATAACCGGAATAGCTATCTAAAAAGCAGTAGAACTCGTGCCCCGCCAATCGTTCTAGCATTTGGTCAATGAAAGGTAAGGGAAAGTGGTCCTTCCTTGTCGCGGCATTGAGTTTTCTATAGTCGATGTAAACTCGCCACCCAGTTTTGGTGCGAGTGGGAATTAACTCATTTGCCTCATTGGTAATGACCGTGATGCGCGATTTCTTTGGCACGACATGAATGGGGATAACCTATTGGCTATCCGAGTAGGGTAAATGATACCACTATCAAGACATTTAACAATCTCCTTCTTGACCGCCTCTTTCATAATGGGGTTGAGGCGTCTTTGTGGATCCCTTGCCGGCTTGGCATCATCCATCAAGTGTATATGATGTTCGACTATGAGGGGACTAATCCCCTTGATGTCCTCCATAGACCAGCCAAAAGCTTGCCGATTATTCTCTAAGACCATTAAAAGGGCCTTCTCTTGCTCAAGAGCTAGAGAGGCCGATATGATAACGGGTAAGGTCTCATTATCACCTAGATAAGCATATTTTAGGTGCGATGGCAAAAGATTTAGTTCGAGTTTGGGAGGTGAAACAATAGATGGTAACATTGGAGTAACGGTTTCAAACTCGAAGGATTCCATCAAAGGTTCAAATCGAGTGTACGCAACCGAGTCGGATGGTTCGACTAACTCATCCGAAAAAGCAAAAGACTCAAACTCGGGTGGAGAGTCTTCAAAATCATCTCCAAAGGTGAAACACTCATAATCTTTGTCCGTCGTGAAAGCTGTGTCGGATTCTAGGAGGAACGCACTAGTGGCGTCATCATTGCTGTGATCAAACATAAAATTTTCGAACTCACGGTCCTCCTCCGCGATCTCATTGATCGAGCAAACATCAAGTACGCTAGCATTTGGCTCGCAAGGCTGATTTCCCAACTTGAAAATATTGAGTTCAATTGTCATATTACCAAAGGATAGATTCATTGAACCATTACGACAATTGATCACTGCGTTCGAAGTCGCGAGGAAAGGTCGACCAAGTATCACCGGAATTTGATTTCGGGGGTTAGCGACAGGTTGTGTATCCATAACAATAAAGTCAACGGGAAAAATGAAATCCCCTACTCTAATTAACACATCCTCCAACTCTCCCCAAGGGTGGGTGATCGATCGGTCAGCCATTTGAAGAGTACAGTGAGTGGGCTTAAGCTCTCCAACGCCTAACTGCTCGTACACCGAATAAGGTAGCAAATTGACACTAGCACCAAGATCTAATAGTGCTCTATTGATGTTCTTGTCCCCAATTGTTATCGAAATAGTAGGAAAATCGGGGTCCTTATGCTTTAGGGGTAAAGAATTGACAAGAGCATTACTAACAGCACTAGCCACGAAAACTTTCTTTGGTACTTGTGACTTTCTCTTTTTGGTGCATAAGTCCTTTAAGATTTTTGCATATGAAGGAACATGTTGGATTGCATCCAAAAGAGGGATATTTATGGTAACATGTTTGAACAACTCTACAATCTTCTCCATCTGTGGAGTTGGTTTATTGGATCTCAACCGATTTGGAAAAGGAACATTTTGAAAGGTTGTTGAGTCCAATTTTTGCGGATCAGATTGTTGAGTTGGAACGGAACCCCGTGTAGATGTGCTCGTGTTGTGAGAAGTGGGTCCGTTTGAGCAAGAAGAAGTAGATCCATGTGAAGGATGGAGAATAGGCTCTAACGAAGAAGAAGAAGAAGAAGAAGAAGGTGAAGAAGATGAAGAAGGACCACCGGCAGGGGTGTCATGGTTAATACCCACATTGTTTTGCAGAACTTTTCCGGATCTCAACGTGGTCACAGCATTTACGTTATGATTTTGTTGTTCATATGCAACATGTGCGTGACCGGGATTTGGCAATGGTTGAGACGGAAGCTTTCCTTTTTCTTGCTCTTTCAACGCAGCATTGAGTTGTGCAATTTGTGCCTCAATAGATTTGATGCTTTGATCGTGTGAGGCACTGTTTTGCACCAAAAATTGAATAGAAGTCTCTATCCTAGCTGTGGACTGTGTAGATTGCTTTAGGAACGCTTCTAGACTTTTTTCGAGCGAGCTAACAGCATTTTGAGGGGGAACAAAATTGTTGGGTACAAAATTGTTCATTTGATTAGGGTAAGGTTGTTGTTGGAGAGGTTGCTAAAATTGAGTTTGTGGAGGTGCTTGTTGTTGTGGAGGAGGAGCCCTTTGAAAATTGTTGTTTCCTTGGGATTGTTGATTTTGGTTCCAAGCGAAATTTGGGTGACTCTTCCAACCCGGATTATATGTCGAAGAGTATGGATCATTTCTTTGTCGTTGCTGAAAGGCAGCATTGACTTGATCTTGTCCTCGAGTAGATGCAGTGTGAGGACACTCTTCGGTGAGATGTGATGGATCCGAACAACAAGCACAAACAGTTCGTGGAGGCGCAACGGGGGCAGGAGAAGGCGATGAGATTTTGGTCTCAATCTCTTCTAGCTTTTTCGTAAGAGCGGCCATCTCGGCCTTCATAGCAATCGATATATCTAATTGATGTATGCCTGCCCTAGATTGACCACTAGAAGAAGATGATGTGGTCTTGGTGCTCTCCCACTGAATTGTTTATTCACTAAGGTCCTCAAGAAACTGCCACGCTTCCTCACTTGATTTGGTTAGAAAGTGACCTTGACAGATGGTTTCTAGCAACTGCTTCGTTGCCGAGTTCAATCCCTCGTATAATGTTTGGCAGAGTTGCCAACTTCCGATCCCATGATGAGGGCATTGAACAAGTAGGTCTTTAAATCTTTCAAAACACTTCCAAAATGGTTCGTGAAGAAGCTGGGAAAATTGTATAATCTCGTTACGGATTCTAGCAGTTTTGTGATGAGGATAGAACTTCTTAAGAAAAGCTTTCACAAACTCGTCCCAATTTCTAATTGAATGTGATGTTGTGCTGTATAGCCACTTCTCGGCTAAGTCACATAAGGTGAAAGGAATGACCCTTAGCCTTATAGCGTCATCACTTAATTTGGTAGTTTTCATCATGGCGCAAACGTTTTGGAATTTGTTGATAAAGATATATGCATCTTCGGATTCCAAACCATGAAACTTGGGCAGCATATTGATGAAGTGGGGTTTGATCTCAAAATTGTCCCCATTAGCTGGTGGGAGGGAAAGACAAGTAGGAAGGGCGGTGCGGACGGGGTAGAAAAGATCCTGGAGCGCGACTCGTGCGGGCGCTTCAACAGGCGGGTGATTCGGGTTATTCGCACCTAACGGAGGTGGAATCATTCCCGTCGGTAATGTGTTGTTAGGATTGTATCCCGACATACCTTCGGAAGAAGAATGTGATGGTGAAAGTGAAGAAGTGGACATGATTTTGACTTCGGAGTCGAAAGGTTCGTCGGTCGGTACCAACGAAACACGGACTAATCGGGCGCTAAGGTCCCTAGTCCAACCGGACTTACACTAAGAAGGTTAGTGCAGTCGAAAGATGAAAGACAGAATGTGGAGGTAAGAAAACGTCAATGAGAAGAAGTGGTGTAAGTGAGTGCAAAGATTTCTTTAGCGACAAGTTGCAAGTTTTGAAAAGATTTTTCCTTTTTTCTCCTTTTCTTTATGTGAGCTTTTGCAAAGAGATTTTTTGAAAAGAGACTTGTGACACAAATGCAATTAACCACAAATGCACAATCAGGCCTAGGTCTAGGGCACCTAGGTCAGCTAGACAGCTCCTAACTGTTCCAAAGGGCTAGAGATAGGACCTCAAACCGCCTCTTCACCGCCAATTGCGGCCAGGTAAGTGCCAGGTAAGTGGGAAGGAACCACACTGTGGGCCTAATTAAAAACCACTAGCCTTGACACACTTGCCTAGGCACCACAAAGACAGGTTAGGATAAACGGCCGATGCCTATACTAGTCCTCTGTCCTATTGAGTGCGACGTCCTTAGGGCTGAGTCTAATATTTTTTTAATTAAGAGTGGTCAATGCAAATGCTTTAAGTGATTTCTGGGGTCCTGGGAAGGGTGATGAAATCCCCACCCAATCTGAATTGGTCAATAGCCCCTTAAAGTCAGATTAAAGTATGCAAAACAGTAAATCACTTGCAATCAATTTGCTATTTAGCGCGGCGCAAAGAATCTTGCAAAAAATCAATTATTGGAAGGGGGAAAAAGATTTTTAGCGCAAAGAATCCTGCAGAAGATTTGACAGAAGATATATGGGGATTTGCAGAGGGGAGAATGAGGAAGCAAACCGAGCAATTTCCGCGAAGAGAAGAGTTAGGAAGACCGCGGAACCGCGGTTTTGACCGTGTTAAGGCTGCGGAAACGCGGTTGGATGGGAGCTTCAAATCTCCAAAAAGTTTCTGCAGTTTTGTACTTTCAATTCCTCTCTGTTTTGATGTATCTTTTTCTGTTTCGCCTTCTGTGTTGTTTCAGATCCGTTAATCCTGCAAATATTCACAAAGAAAACCCTTCAAACAATAAAAGATGATAGAATTTTTTATATTTTTAATTTTTTTTCAGATTTTTATGGTTTTTTATATTTTATATTAACCCGAAATTACAAAAATGAAATTTTACGCCATCCCCGGCAACGGCGCCATTTGATTTAGAGATGTTTTGGCGATCAAAAAATAATTACCGCAATCAAGAACGGCGTTGCATGAAGCTAGCCGGTGAATACGGGTCGGTCTACAGGGATGTTGTAATTCTCCTTAAAGTTCTTACGAGCTAATTCCAAATGGTGTTTGGTCTTTTTAACTAGATCTAAAACGAAGTTGTGTTATACTAGGATTAGAAACTTGCTAGGATTAGGTTTAGGTAAAGTTTGGTAAACAAAGATCCACACCTCTTTTCAATGCCTTAATTTAGATTTGATATTAGGGGTTATGGTAAATTTTAATAAAGGGGATTAGGATGATTGGGAAGATGTTTCTTTCTCTAGATTCTTGTCCTTCCTTTCTTAACATTTACCCTAACCTCCATGGAAAACTCACAACTCCGGTCTTTTATACTACGGATCACCGTTATCTCGAGGGTAGAGTGTCGTAGGGAGCGGAAGATGGGAGTATGCATGGAGTCCTAATGTTCATAATAGATTGGCAAAGAAAAGAGATGAGAGATCTTCATCTCTCAAACCCTTCCCTATTCCTAACCCCAACAAGCGAGGAAACTACTCGCTCATTGAGGGATTTACGAAAGACATAATTTTTGTTTTGTTTTTATTAAAGAGAAGAAACATCTATTGCAAGTTAATAAAATTCTAAACTAAATTAAACTATGGCAAGAAAAGAATTTACCTAGGGCAGAAATTGAAATTAGAACTAGGGCAAGAAAAATAACTACTTACGATTGATGCACTCCAATCTTCAAAGAAAACAGAATTTTATTGATGAATAGAGGCATAGGAAAATACAAAGGTTTGGGTTCTATTTATAGGACATAGAAACCCTAGGTTTACATTTGATTCGCATGTCTGAAATTACAAATATGCCCTTAGGTCAACCATTCAGCGCCGCCTCAAAGTTTGGTAAAAATTTTGCGAAGCCCGGGCACCATATGGCCGCGGAACCGCGGCATGGGTAGGCTTTGGGCCGCAGTTCCGCGGCCCTTTGGTGAGCTTGTATGCTGAAATTTTGTGTGCTTGTTTGTGGCTACCTGGGCTTCTATATTCTTTGGAACTTTTATCAATTGGACTTCTACGTTGGTTCCAGATCTTCAGTGAACAATTTGTAGTGGTCTTTTAACCGTTTGCCTTGACGTTTTGGACCTTGCATTGCCTTGTTAATTGTGAACTGTTCTTCGTCTAGGCTTGACTAGGATCCTTCTATTTGTTGGTCAAAAGTCTCTTTTTGTATCGTCTTTTGTCTTTTTCACTGTTTTTGCTTCAAGAACCTGTAACATGTAGCAGACATGGGTAAAAAGCACCTGTTTTCATTGTAAGATGCATAAGAATGGGGAATATAAAATGCAATATTATGGTATGAACAATGAACGCCAGGAGCAAGAAACTGACGCCAAATTCCTTCGTCGGATATTGGAGAAGAAGGGTAAAGAGGCTGCTGAACAAGCAGCCAACATAAAGCGTATGGGCCTCCTGTTCCAAGACTTGGTTGGGATGATGATCCAACAAGATCCTCCGGCCGAAGATCCGGCCGAAGACGATAGGGGAGAGACGTCAAATCCTCCGCCAGCTCTGTCAACAGCTAAGGAGGAGACAATCTCCAAAGCTGACTTGGACGAGTACATAGCCCAACAAATACGGGTTCATCACGCGACTGAAGCAGCCGTCCTGGTCGTAAAAACAGGACGACCATATCCGAGCTGGTACGACCAAATCAAGTATCCGCCGGGCTATACCATACCCAAGTTCCATGTCTATAAGGGGACGGGCAATCCCCACCAGCATGTTGCCCAGTTCAGGGCACTCTGCGGCAACACCGGCGATGATGACAAACTGTTGCTTCGCCGGTTCGTTGGAAGCTTATCAGATACAGCGTTCGAGTGGTACTCTGAGCTCTCGAATGACTCTATCAAGACCTTCGCGGAGATGGAGCTGCTGTTTACCCAGCGTTTTGCAAGCGCCAGTGAACGCACCCTGATGACGGCACTGATTAACGCCGGGGTAAAGCCAGGCGAGACATGGGTTCAATATGCTATACGGTGGCTGTCACGCCCCGCTTCCCAGTGTACGGCGAAGTGGACGCGACGAGGCCCGCTACGTATATACTCAGAAGTATATACGCTAAGCGTAACTAAGCAATATAAAGTAAATCACAAGAGACGAATAATATAGAAATAACAGCAACTTTTATTAATAACATTCTTTTTACAATGCAGGAAAAGAAAATACAACTGGAATGAAAAGCAATGCCTAAACAATGGCATAACAGGAAATGAAATAAACTGGAAAGAACAAGGTACAATTATCTAGAGCTCTGGGTCTGCCTGGAACTGCTCCAAATCTTCACCGGTGGGCTCGATCTCAACTTGGTCCAACGCACCTGACGACATTCAAAGAAGAAAGAAATAGAATGTCGTCAGCGAACAGGTCGCTCGGTAAGTCCCACAAGAATAAGAAGAATGAGAATGATAAAGTAAAAGTATTTTTCTAAAGTATTATAATGTTGAATATTATGGAACATTGTGTGACGCTGTTGTTTGTAGCTTGGTACAGAAGGATGCCAGTGTATACGAGGGGGATCTCTATATGCTAGAGATCAGGGCAAACGGAAAGTACAAGGAACCGTTATGCCACGGTACAACAGCAACAAGATTCAGGTTAGGTGTCTTAATCTGACCACCTCGTGCCACCTTTAACATCTTCCGTACCAATCTACCCCTTAAACCCCGTAGTGTTTTAACAGTATTGTAGTATTGGAATATGTAAGTTGGATGACTGACCAAAACCATGATATCAGTAAATATGTTGCAACTGTATAATCAGGTAAATGGAATATCAGGATAATGGATGAATATCCATGGTTTGATTCAGTCAAAATGAATATATTGTTAACTGGGTTCATGGATTCATGTATTCAAAGTGTGGTGGAATATAAAAGAATATAGATTGACTTGAATCATATTCGAGTCAAGAATAGTCAGACTCTAACCCGAGTCAGACTAAAAGAAGAGAATTTGAAGTTCAATATTAGCTAGGGGCCTTATTGTAATTTGTGAAACTTGAGGGGGTTTTATGTAAAAATACTTTTGTATAGTTTTTAAAATACACCTCAAGTATTTAATATTCGTCTTTAATATTATATTGAATGTGAATTTTATTTGTGTTATTCTAGTGAATATATCCTAATAAAAGTATTAATTGTCTTATCTGAAATTCATGGTATTTTAGTGTAACTTTTAATCTTGTAATTTTTAGAAAAATGTGGAAACTTTATATTATGATAAAATAGGTGTTTAAATGATAATTATATATATATTAACACATGAATAATTTTATATAAATATTTTATTTTCAAAAATCTCATTTTCCTTAAATGTCGTATTTTAAACCCTTCGAGACCGAATGCTCCTTGTGGAGGTCTGAATCTCGCACTACTAGCCTGCGGGTGCACGATGAACCGTACTTTCGCTAACAGGTTCCCCAAAAGTGGGTTGTAGCGGCACTTTGCTTAGGTTTTATAAATATTTTTCATTTAAGAAAACGGTTTTATTAATATGGGGTATTTATTTGCAAAAAGTATAGTTTTCCGTATTTTAGTTATTAGGGTTTCCTAAGCCAACTAGCCTATTTCTAAGGTCTAAACGATGAGTCATTAGAAGCCTCAAATCGCCTCTTCACCGTCAATTGCGGCCAGGTAAGTACAAGTGAGGAGGGAGGGATCCGCTCACGAATCGTGAAACGGGCCTTTTAAAGTTACCCAAGCTCACTTGCCTAGCCTAGACACCACAAGACAGTTTAGATAAACGATCGATTTCCATGACCAATTGTGTTTTCATTTTATTAAAAGATTTTATCTAGAAAAGTTTACAACTTAAAGCTTTAAATAAAGATTAGGGTATTTTAGTGAAAAGTCCTGTAGTTTCGTATTCTGTATTTTGATATTTATCAATTAGGGTTAGATTGAGTGTGTGTAGGGGTAGGTCATTACCCCGTGACTTATTTTAGGTTTTGGTGAAGTTTAAAGGTAAAACATGCTATGTTAAACTTAAAGGTATTATAGCGCAAGAATACGGTATTCGAAAACGTTATCATTTTATGTGTGAAATTTCATTCAAATTGAGTTATACAAGTTTTGTGATCAAGATAAACATATTTATGAGTGAGGTAATTGATTAAACTAAGAAAAATGAACTTCATGGTATTTTTATGAAAAGAGTACGGTTTTGCAAAGAAGTTATCATTTTATGTGAAAAAGTTTGATTAAATTGGTTTAAGGGTGATTAATAGTCAACAAGAATATGTGTAGATAATATGTATTAGGTGACAAGTGGAAATTTAGAGAAAAACCGAATCGGAAATCGGTTTGTCCGATTTCCGTCGGGTTCCAAAAATCCGTATTTTTATATGTATAGAAAAGAGAGATAGAGGGGATGGGACTTACGGTTTGGACAAGCTAATGAAGCTAGAGGTCGTGATGGTTGTCGATTCGTTGAAAACGTCGCGAAGGTCCCGATCAGGTCGCCGGAATCCGTCGTCGATTTCGGCAGCGCTTCGCTTCTCGCTCTTCGTACCGAGTTCTCGAGAATTTAAGAGAGTGGACTTAGAGTTGTGAAGGGAAAAGGTAGAGGGTAGGGGTCTTTATATAGGGCTAGGCTAGGGTTAGGGTTAGGGTTAAAAAAAATATTAAAAAATATAAAAAACATTAAATTTCATTAAACCTAGGAGTAAAAGGGATTTATTGGCCAAATCAAAACCGATCCAGGTATAATAAGTGTGCAAGAGGGTTGACCAAGTCAAGAGCCAACTTTTCTCAGTTGGTGACTCGGTCGTCCGGCCAAGTCCGGCCGGCGGCGCCGGACCGAGTCTGCCGAGTCGCCGGCCGGCGGCGCCGAGTCGGGCCGAGTCAAGGGTCCAATGGCAGGGGGTTTTCCTGAGGAACAACTTGGTATTTTTACTTTTTGTTGTCCAGTACATATTTTGGGAGTTATGGCATTTTTACCGTTGACTTCCAAAAAAAAATAAATACAAAAATAATGTGGGGCATGGGATTTGAACTCTGGTGGCTTGGTTCAGCAGTGCAAGGTGTTACCAATGAGCTACAAGCTCCTTCTTATAATTATTGTAAGGAATTAGATACTTAAATTGTTTCCAGCAACATTAATACTCCAAGTGTACACTATATTTAAAGCAAATTTTTGGTATACAAAATTGGAGTTGTTACAATCTACCCTCCTTACCAAAATTTCGTCCTCGAAATTTACAACTTTTATTTAAGGACTAATTTACAAAAAGGTGCGGATATCTTGCAAGCATCTCATCCTCTCTTTCCCACGTGGATTCTCCTGGAGTGTCTTTCCTCCACATTACCCGGACCAAATTAACTTCTTTGTTCCGAAGTGTCTTCACTTTCCTGTCCAGGATCTCCACAGGTTGTTGCTCACAAGACAAATCGGGCTGTATCGTGAGCTCGGAATGATCAAGTACATGGCTGGGGTCACTCACATACCTTCTGAGTTGGGATATGTGGAACACGTTATGCACTCCTTCCAATGAGGGTGGAAGCGCTAAACGATATGCCACTTCACCGACTCGTTCGAGTATATCGAACGGTCCAATGTATCTCGGACTCAACTTTCCCCGTCTTCCAAATCTGATCACTCCGCGGTTCGGAGAGATTTTCAGGAATACATGATCTCCTGGCTGGAACTCCAAGTGTCGTCTCTTCGCATCAGCCCAGTGTTTCTGTCTATCTTGGGCTATGCGCATTCTTTCCCTGATAGTACGAACCACATCAACGGTTGCTACTATCATCTCTGGTCCAAGGAGTTCTCTATCTCCGATGCCGTCCCAACTTAATGGCGATCGACACTTCCTTCCATACAATGCTGCAAAAGGTGCCATTTCTATGCTTGCTTAGTAGCTGTTGTTGTACGCAAACTCCACAAGATGTAGGTGATCTTCCCACGATCCTTTGAAGTCGAGCATACATGCTCTGAGCATATCCTCCAAGATCTGAATAGTTCGTTCCGACTGACCATCTGTTTGTGGATGATAAGCCGTGCTGAAGTTCAGACTTGTTCCCAAGCTAGCTTGCAGACTTTGCCAAAATTGCGATCGGAACCTGGTGTCACGATCGGAGACAATGCAGACCGGTACTCCATGAAGTCTCACGATTTCCTGTATGAGTTCATGGGTATCAGAGATAGTACGTTATGAAGAGTTTAAATCTTAATTTATATTATTACCTCCATGTACTTCTTCGCTAATGTCTAAGTTGATTGGCCAACTCGAAATGGGATGAAGTGAGCCGACTTTGTGAGTCGATCCACAATGACCCAAATCGCATCGTTACCCTTTGTGCTGCGAGGAAGAGAAGTTACAAAGTCCATCGTGATGTGCTGCCACTTTCATTCTGGGATTGGTAACGGTTGAAGTAGTCCAGCTGTCCTATGATGTTCAGTCTTTACCTGCTGACACACCAAATATTTTGCGACGCTTCTGGCTACTTCACGCTTCATTCCATGCCACCAATAATTCTGACGTAGATCTTTGTACATTTTGGTACCTCCAGGATGTACTGAATAGGGAGAGCTGTGAGCTTCTTTCATTAACTCTTCCCGAACAGGACCCTTTGGTACATACAATCTGCTGCCGTATCTCAAAGATCCGTCTTCATGGATGATGAAATCGGTTCTAAGTCCATTCTCCACTTGTTCTCTGATCTTTTGCAACTTAGCATCGCTGGCTTGAGCTACTTTGATCTGATTGACAATAGTTGATTGGACTTGTAGATTCATCAAATTTGAAACATCACCTGGCATGACTAGTTCAATCTCCATTTGATGTAAGTCTTGCTGAAGCTTCCACTGGGCGGTGAGATTCATTGCTAATGGTTGGCGACTAAGAGCATCAGGTACTACGTACACCTTTCCTGGATGATATTGCAAGTTGATGTCAAAGTCCGCCATAAGTTCTAACCATCTTCTCTGCCGCATATTCAACTCCTTCTGAGTAAACACGTACTTCAGACTTTTATGATCTGTGTAGATGTTCACTCGTTCACCAAGTAAGTAGTGGCGCCAAATTTTGAGAGCAAAATGACGGCTGCCAACTCCAGATCATGCGTCGGATAATTGCGCTCATGAGTTTTCAGTTGTCTTGAAGCATAAGCCACAACCTTACCGTGCTGATGTAGAACACATCCTAGTCCCTTACCGGATGCATCACAATGCACCTCGAATCCTCCAGATTGATCCGGTATGACAAGAATAGGTGCAGATGTCAGTCTTGACTTGAGTTCTACGAAAACTTGCTCGCATGCTTCTGACCACACAAATTCTTCATCTTTTCTTGTGAGCTTGGTCAGGGGTGTTGCTATCTTCGAAAAGCCTTCAATGAATCTTCTGTAATATCCAGCTAAGCCCAAGAAACTCCGAATATCCTTCACTGATTTTGGTGTAGGCCATTCGCTGACTGCTGAAACCTTTGCTGGATCTACAGAAATCCCTTCTCCTGATACGATGTGTCCAAGAAAACCAACTTGTTTTAGCCAAAACTCGCACTTGCTGTACTTGGCATAAAGCTTATGTTGTCGAAGTGTTTCCAGGACAATTCGTAAGTGCTCCGCATGCTCCTTCCGATTCTTAGAATATACCAGGATGTCGTCGATGAAGATGACAACGAACCTGTCTAAATACTCCCGGAAAACTTGGTTCATAAGATTCATGAAGATTGCTGGTGCATTGGTCACTCCAAATGGCATTACTAGAAATTTGTAATGTCCATAGCGAGTTCTGAAAGCTGTTTTGTGAATATCAGCCTCCTTGACCTTCACTTGATGATAAGCTGAATGAAGATCTAGTTTAGAGAAGACACAAGTTCCACTTAGCTGATCGAACAAATCGTCGATGCGCGGGAGTGGATACTTGTTCTTTATAGTAACTTCGTTCAAGGCCCTATAGTCGATGCACATTCTGTATGAACCTTCCTTCTTCTTCACCAATAGTACAGGTGCTCCCCAACTTGAAGTGCTGGGACGAATCCATCCTTTCTCCAGTAATTCGTCCAACTGTGTTCGAACTTCTTTCAAACCTTCTGGACTTAGTCTATACGGTGCTTTGATCACTGGTTGTGCTCCTGGTACTAAGTCAATACTGAATTCAAGAGCTCGATCGGGAGGCAAACCTGATATATCGTCAGGGAATACATCGTCGAACTCTCGAACTACCTCCGGTCTTGATTCTTCCTCTGCATGAGCTGCTGCAACTACTGCTTCCCTTGGCTTCGCTTTGTAAGTACTTGGCTCCAATGTACGATCTCCACTCTTGAAATAGAAGACCGGATGATCTGGAATCTCAAATACTACCCTCCTTTGACGACAGTCGATGGTAGCATAAAAGGTTCCAAGCCAGTCCATTCCTAGAACCACATCGAAGTTTGGTATGTCCAGTACTTTGAAGTCAGCGTAAAACTCTCGACTACAGACGATGACTGGACACATGCTGTATCCCATAGTTGCCTTTAGAACACCATTTCCAGAACTGACGTTCCAGCTGGATACAAGCGGTGAGACTGGAATCGCATGGGTTCGGACAAACCGTTGCGACATAAAGCAGTGGGATGCTCCAGTATCAAACAGTGCAAGTGCAGGTAGTGAAGCTACTAGGATTGTACCTAAGGTATATGGGATAGGTTCAGGTATAGGGAAAGTGCGTAGGTAAACAAAACTGAAGATAAGTTTGAGAAAGAAAGTTTACCAGTAATGACTTGGCCAGTGGCCTCAGCTTCTTCCACAGACATCATGAAAGCCTGGCGCTTCGGCACATTCCTCCTGGCCTGAGGAGCATTCCTCTGAACGTTCCTTTGAGCTTGATGGAACTGTCGAGGAGGTGGTGCATCCTGTGGCCCCCTAGGTGGTGCAGGCAGTGCAAGTCTGGGAGCAGGTGCTGGAAGAGCTGGTCGCTGCTGATAAGTATTTGCTGGCCTGGGTGCAGCAACTGAGTTCTGCCTTTGGGGACAAGATCCAATATCATGAGTGGCTGAACCGCAGATTAAGCAGAGGCGGTTGGCTCAACGGCAGTCCTTCATCATATGTCCAGTTCTCTTGCAGTAGGTGCAAAAGGCTGGGCTAGGACGATGAGTTGGTACTCCGGGTCGCCTCGGCACGAAAGATGGTCTGGACGTGGCTCCACCTGCCATCTGGTTGGCAGGGCGTTTGACTCCTGCAGACTGAGGTCTACCCCTCTCTTTTATGACTGCCTCATAACTGCGGGCAGCTTCCAGGGCTTCCTCATGAGTCAAAAACTTTCCTGTGGCTAGAGCAGCCTTGATCTCTGTGTCCAAACCTTGCTGAAAACGACGGGCTCTGATATCGTCCGTCGGTATCAGGTGTGCCGCGAATCTGTTTAAAGATTGTGTTAGCTGTGTAATATGTGATATTTAAAAATTGAACTATTGTGACACATCTTACCGGCTCAACATAGTGAACTCAGCATCGTATTCATCTACCAATTTCTCCCACATTGATCCTTGCTGTAGATGAATAAACTGCTGCTCCATAGCGAACCTGGCAGTCACTGGGAAATATTTCGCGTCAAATTTCTCGCGAAATGTCTTCCATTCAATCGGCTGTGCTAGACGGGTTTCTTCCGCCTTCCACCAATTGCGAGCATTATCCGTGAGCTATAGCTTCGCTACACGGACCCAAGCGTTATCTGGCACTTGAGCTGCTGCCAGATCGTCTTCTATGCTTTGTGCCCATTCTTCTGCTTTGAGAGGGCTTCCTTTACCAGAGAACTGCTTTGGGTGCAAAGCTCTGAATTGCTTTACTCCCGGTGCATCGTTATCAGGACGGCTCAGAAGTTGTTGCTGTCCCTCGAGAAGGCTACGGATCGCATCAAATAACATCGTCTGCTCAGTGGGTGGTGCGGGAACAGCTGGTGTGAGAGGCAGTGCTGATGGGGTGTTGTTGACGTTGGTGCTGGTGTTGTTCGGGGAATCCATAATCCTGAAGAAAAATTTGGATTAGGACAGAATCAAATACTTGAAATGATAAGATTCAAGGAATAGAGATTTGCAAGTTTCAAGGAATATGAATTGTAAAGAATATTTTAGTTGCTGGTTCTTATGTTATATTGCTTAGGTTGTTCATGCAGACCAGAACTGCATGACAGGGATTCATACAGCTCTGACCTGCATGGGCCACCAACAAAACCTGTCACGCCCCGCTTCCCAGTGTACGGCGAAGTGGACGCGACGAGGCCCGCTACGTATATACTCAGAAGTATATACGCTAAGCGTAACTAAGCAATATAAAGTAAATCACAAGAGATGAATAATATAGAAATAACAGCAACTTTTATTAATAACATTCTTTTTACAATGCAGGAAAAGAAAATACAACTGGAATGAAAAGCAATGCATAAACAATGGCATAACAGGAAATGAAATAAACTGGAAAGAACAAGGTACAATTATCTAGAGCTCTGGGTCTGCCTGGAACTGCTCCAAATCTTCACCGGTGGGCTCGATCTCAACTTGGTCCAACGCACCTGACGACATTCAAAGAAGAAAGAAATAGAATGTCATCAGCGAACAGGTCGCTCGGTAAGTCCCACAAGAATAAGAAGAATGAGAATGATAGAGTAAAAGTATTTTTCTAAAGTATTATAATGTTGAATATTATGGAACATTGTGTGACGCTGTTGTTTGTAGCTTGGTATAGAAGGATGCCAGTGTATACGAGGGGGATCTCTATATGCTAGAGATCAGGGCAAACGGAAAGTACAAGGAACCGTTATGCCACGGTACAACAGCAACAGGATTCAGGTTAGGTGTCTTAATCTGACCACCTCGTGCCACCTTTAATATCTTCCGTACCAATCTACCCCTTAAACCCCGTAGTGTTTTAACAGTATTGTAGTATTGGAATATGTAAGTTGGATGACTGACCAAAACCATGATATCAGTAAATATGTTGCAACTGTATAATCAGGTAAATGGAATATCAGGATAATGGATGAATATCCATGGTTTGATTCAGTCAAAATGAATATATTGTTAACTGGGTTCATGGATTCATGTATTCAAAGTGTGGTGGAATATAAAAGAATATAGATTGACTTGAATCATATTCGAGTCAAGAATAGTCAGACTCTAACCCGAGTCAGACTAAAAGAAGAGAATTTGAAGTTCAATATTAGCTAGGGGCCTTATTGTAATTTGTGAAACTTGAGGGGGTTTTATGTAAAAATACTTTTGTATAGTTTTCAAAATACACCTCAAGTATTTAATATTCGTCTTTAATATTATATTGAATGTGAATTTTATTTGTGTTATTCTAGTGAATATATCCTAATAAAAGTATTAATTGTCTTATCTGAAATTCATGGTATTTTAGTGTAACGTTTAATCTTGTAATTTTTAGAAAAATGTGGAAACTTTATATTATGATAAAATAGGTGTTTAAATGATAATTATATATATATTAACACATGAATAATTTTATATAAATATTTTATTTTCAAAAATCTCATTTTCCTTAAATGTCGTATTTTAAACCCTTCGAGACCGAATGCTCCTTGCGGAGGTCTGAATCTCGCACTACTAGCCTGCGGGTGCATGATGAACCGTACTTTTCCTAACAGGTTCCCCAAAAGTGGGTTGTAGCGGCACTTTGCTTAGGTTTTATAAATATTTTTCATTTAAGAAAACGGTTTTATTAATATGGGGTATTTATTTGCAAAAAGTATAGTTTTCCGTATTTTAGTTATTAGGGTTTCCTAAACCAACTAGCCTATTTCTAAGGTCTAAACGATGAGTCATTAGAAGCCTCAAATCGCCTCTTCACCGTCAATTGCGGCCAGGTAAGTACAAGTGAGGAGGGAGGGATCCGCTCACGAATCGTGAAACGGGCCTTTTAAAGTTACCCAAGCTCACTTGCCTAGCCTAGACACCACAAGACAGTTTAGATAAACGATCGATGTCCATGACCAATCGTGTTTTCATTTTATTAAAAGATTTTATCTAGAAAAGTTTACAACTTAAAGCTTTAAATAAAGATTAGGGTATTTTAGTGAAAAGTCCTGTAGTTTCGTATTCTGTATTTTGATGTTTATCAATTAGGGTTAGATTGAGTGTGTGTAGGGGTAGGTCATTACCCCGTGACTTATTTTAGGTTTTGGTGAAGTTTAAAGGTAAAACATGCTATGTTAAACTTAAAGGTATTATTGCGCAAGAATACGGTATTCGAAAACGTTATCATTTTATGTGTGAAATTTCATTCAAATTGAGTTATACAAGTTTTCTGATCAAGATAAACATATTTATGAGTGAGGTAATTGATTAAACTAAGAAAAATGAACTTCATGGTATTTTTATGAAAAGAGTACGGTTTTGCAAAGAAGTTATCATTTTATATGAAAAAGTTTGATTAAATTGGTTTAAGGGTGATTAATAGTCAACAAGAATATGGGTAGATAATATGTATTAGGTGACAAGTGGAAATTTAGAGAAAAACCGAATCGGAAATCGGTTTGTCCGATTTCCGTCGGGTTCCAAAAATCCGTATTTTTATATGTATAGAAAAGAGAGATAGAGGGGATGGGACTTACGGTTTGGACAAGCTAATGAAGCTAGAGGTCGTGATGGTTGTCGATTCGTTGAAAACGTCGCGAAGGTCCCGATCAGGTCGCCGGAATCCGTCGTCGATTTCGGCAGCGCTTCGCTTCTCGCTCTTCGTACCGAGTTCTCGAGAATTTAAGAGAGTGGACTTAGAGTTGTGAAGGGAAAAGGTAGAGGGTAGGGGTCTTTATATAGGGCTAGGCTAGGGTTAGGGTTAGGGTTAAAAAAAATATTAAAAAATATAAAAAACATTAAAAATTCATTAAATTTCATTAAACCTAGGAGTAAAAGGGATTTATTGGCCAAATCAAAACCGATCCAGGTATAATAAGTGTGCAAGAGGGTTGACCAAGTCAAGAGCCAACTTTTCTCAGTTGGTGACTCGGTCGTCCGGCCAAGTCCGGCCGGCGGCGCCGGACCGAGTCGGCCGAGTCGCCGGCCGGCGGCGCCGAGTCGGGCCGAGTCAAGGGTCCAATAGCCGGGGGTTTTCCTGAGGAACAACTTGGTATTTTTACTTTTTGTTGTCCAGTACATATTTTGGGAGTTATGGCATTTTTACCGTTGACTTCCAAAAAAAAATAAAACAAAATAAATACAAAAATAATGTGGGGCATGGGATTTGAACTCTGGTGGCTTGGTTCAGCAGTGCAAGGTATTACCAATGAGCTACAAGCTCCTTCTTATAATTATTGTAAGGAATTAGATACTTAAATTGTTTCCAGCAACATTAATACTCCAAGTGTACACTATATTTAAAGCAAATTTTTGGTATACAAAATTGGAGTTGTTACAGTGGCGGAACTTATGGTCAAAGTGCGAGCAGCGTATTGAAGAAGCTCCTGCAGTGGGTATGTTTGTGGGAACTCTTGATCCGCAAGCAACCATCTCGCAATTTATGATGTTCTTCAAGCCGACTACCTTCCAGGCCTTGATTGACAAGCTAGCGCAAATGGATCAGATGGGCCATAGACCCCCTCTTCCAAAGCCGGACTCCCGAAATGAAAAGGGGAAGGGAAAAGCGATCATTGTCGCTAATGCTCAACAACAGACGAGTAACTCGAAGCCGGTTGTTCGTCAAAATAATTTGCGTCCACAGGTACCCTTGAGGAGAGACTAGGACGTCCTTACTCATTTCCCCGAGATAAAACGAGAAAATTATTCGAGCTAGCGTTGCGCAACCGACTCATAAATCTGCCGGAGCCAAAACGTCCGTCGCAACCAAATGATGTCAATGAGCCCAACAACTGTCCCTATCACCGAGTACTGGGTCATCCGATCGAAGACTGCTATGTCTTAAAAAATTGGCTTGAAGACCAGTACCAACAGGGCAAGTTCGCGTTATCCGACAGATGGAAGGTGAATCCGCCGCAACCTCACGCCTCTAAAAGGATGAATATGTCGGGGGCAACGTGCTCTCTCGTCGAAGAAGCCCCGTGGGAGGTTGTGCTGTCAGCCAAGACAAAGAGGATGCTGAACGATCTTCAGACATGCCCAGCGATCAAGTGGAAGAACCCGTTGGAACCTCAGATCATCGAGGGGATGTTGAAGCCGCGTCCAACTCCAAAGACCGATGGTGGTGGCCCAAGCACTCACAACCAGTCGTCAAAATCTTTGAAGAAGAAGAAGAAGAAATACAAGAAGCCAATGAAGTCTGTAAGTCCACGTTGCTCACCCCGGTTCTTACGGGGAGGCGGAAACGGCGAAAAACAATGATTTTAGCGCAAGGCAACATGGACTCTAAGCAAGGATCTTGGCTAAATAGAAACTAGTAAACAACTAGAGGTTTTAACTACTATGCTTGTAGAAAGTATACCTCACGGAACCGGTCCTTCGGGTCTTCATTCCGCTGTCCCGCTCGTCCATCCAAGCTCCAAGCGTCGATCCGGACCTTGGGCACCTCCGCGGCCTTCTTGAGTCGAAGACGATCCACCCGAGAGATGTACACCGAGCTCCACCTCGAGCCGAGGCAACTAGGGCAAAGAGATTGCTAGTCAAGAAGCCCTAGGATGTATAGAGGAGATGTATGGATGTATTTGTCTTTGTGGGATCTTTTTCTCTCAACACATGAGATCAAAAGATGAGATCAAGAGGAGGAAGAAGAAGGAGAAAGTTTTGCAACCATGGAGCTTTTCTTTTCTTCTCATTTCAAGAGAGAGAATGAGAAGAGAATAATGAAAAGATTAAGCCAAATCAAATGAACCATGGTTGCAATAATAAACAAAAATCATCATTACTAATCCTATCATGATAGAGTTGATGGCACATTGAATTGGCCATTATCATAACTCAAGAATTAAAAAGAAAATAAAAGAAGAGTGTAGATCTCTCTTGAAGGTCAATGGTCAACACGGTCAACGGGTCAACAAAGTCAAGAGAGTTCTAAGTGGTCAAATGGTCAATGCAATTAGCCATCACAAATCTATCACTAAAAAGGATTAGTAAACAATGTCACCGGCTCATAACGGTTTTGACCAAACGAACTGTCAAAACCCTAATGAGTGTGCCACATTACGGTTTTGGCCGAACCAACTGCCAAAACCCTAATGGGACACCTCCTCCTTCATCGCTCCTCAAAACTGTGCATACACACCCGCATCCGCATTCCGTAGAATGCGAATGCACAGAAGACAAATCAAATCCATCTGTGCAATACTAGGATCTGGCTCAAACCAAAGCCCACTAGTATTGCCAGCCCGAACAGCATACGCACACAAGTGTGCGTAAGTGATCGTAGCCCTGCCGTAAAACCATACGGCCTCTACACGTTTCGCTCAATGCAGGGAAACTCTCTGTGTGGGACTCTAAAGACTCGACACTACGCTGGCAGTGGGTTTAACCAAAGACCGCAAGCGGCACTAGCTGTGCGTAACGGTCCCCAGGTAGATGCCGACAAGAAGACTGACGAGGTGAAACCCATCCGAACTCCTACTGAGCCTGAATGTGATAGTCTCCGTACAGTCTGGTCTGTTCGTCTGATACATCGCATGGCGGGCCTAGGGGGCGGTGAACGTCAGTCCCCTAATAGCGGTACAAGTCGTGTCAGAGTGTAGCCCAGAACACCCTGAGATAACACTGGAAACCTACCAGTATATCTCGCTTACCCTGGCCAGGGACTACTTGTAAAATAGCTCTCCTAGACACAGCGCGATGTCAACCCCCAATACCGGGAGAGACGAATCCTGTCTAACCGTCACTGCCTCCAAGTGCTTCGGGACTGCACCCAACTACTACCTGTTTGCACGACTCCTTTGAGCCGTGGTAGGGTAGTAATCTAAGTACAGTGGGAACACACTCGAGGTGAAGTGACAGTGTCAAGTCAGTGGACTAAGCTGTACTCATGTCACCTGGGAACTGATAACTGACGATAGGTATAATACCAACCAACAGTTCCCGGCGAGTCCTGTCCAGTGTACTCGTAACCTAACGAGCACCCGCATACTATCTCAAGTACGGCATACTGACGGCTGTGGGACAGACAGTCTCCCCCGCTTGGATGAGAAGCGCATACGCTAGTCTACTCCGGAGTATCGATGCCCTGTCTCGATAGTCCAACGACTAGGGACCTGTATAAGGATGTGCTTATGGATTACCCAGCCCCCACGAGTGTGAGCGCCATCACAACGCTGGTAATCAAGCAAAGATCCTAAGGGCTCTACTAATATGTATATCAGTGATATGCTAAAAGAAACACATGCACATATTGAAGTAGAGACAAACCAAGTAGCATACTACCATTTTGAGCAAGATTGTCTATACAACTGTGAATATCCCAAGCTTCCATCAAGTAATATACAAGCTAGTATGATACAGTAATGGCCTCTAGGGCATATATACTAACAAAGTCTGGCGACAAGCGCACAGACTTGCAAAAACAAATTGACGCGCTGGAGGAATACAACCAGAAAGCACGGACTCCCTTCACACTCCAAGAATTCCTCAACCACATCTTTCAAGAGGAAGTTGAGGGAGAAAGTTCGTCGGATGAATCTGAGCAATACGTGGCGAGCGCGTATCGAAGACCTATCATCTCGATCAGCCGCTCGAACTGAGTCTGGGGTAGGGCCTTCGTGAGTGGATCTGCAGTGTTGTTCTCCGTATTTACTCTCTTCACCTCGATCTCCTGGCGATCTACGATCTCCCTGATCAGGTGGTACCGCCTCAAAATGTGCCTGGACTTCTGATGGGACCTGGGTTCCTTCGCTAAAGCTATAGCGACGTTGTTGTCGCAATACAGCGGTATTGGATCAACAATGGTAGGAGCCACCTGAAGCTCCGTGAGGAACTTCTTCATCCAGACAGCTTCCTTTGCGGCATCGCAAGCAGCTATGTACTCCGCTTCCATAGTTGAGTCTGCAACGGTCTCCTGCTTGGAACTCTTCCAGCAAACCGCCCCTCCATTGAGGGTAAAGACATAACCCGACATGGACTTGGAGTCATCCTTGTCACTCTGGAAGCTGGAGTCAGCAAAAGCCTTAAGCTGGAGGTCTTTTCCGCCATACACCAAGAACATCTCCTTAGTCCTTCTCAGGTACTTAAGAATGTTCTTTACCGCTATCCAGTGTTTCTCCCCTGGGTTCGACTGATACCGGCTTACAACGCTCAATGCGTATGCTACATCTGGTCTGGTACACAACATCGCATACATTATAGAGCCTACCGCAGAAGCGTAGGGTATAATAGACATGCGATCCCTTTCCAAATCAGTCTTGGGAGACATCTCTTTGGAGAGGGTAATCCCGTGACAAGTCGGTAAATTACCGCGCTTGGAATCTTCCATACTGAATCTTTTCAGTATAGTGTCGATGTACCTTGACTGTGAAAGTCCCAACATCCTCTTAGATCTATCACGATAGATCTGGATCCCCAGAATGTAGTTGGCATCGCCCAGGTCCTTCATGGAGAACCTCTGTGATAAGAATCCTTTGACTGACTGTAGCATAGGAATATCATTTCCTATTAGGAGAATGTCATCCACGTACAAGATGAGGAATACCACAGTTCTCCCTACAATCTTACTGTAAATGCATGGTTCATCTGGGTTTTTGATAAAGTCGAATTCTTTGACAGTATCATCAAAGCAGATGTTCCAACTCCGCGATGACTGCTTAAGTCCATAAATGGACTTGAGCAACTTGCACACTTTACCGCTGCTCCCACTCTGAACGAATCCCTCCGGCTGATCCATATAGACGCACTCTTCCAAATTTCCATTTAGGAAAGCCGTCTTTACGTCCATCTGCCAGATTTCATAATCGTGGAAGGCAGCAATGGCAAGAAGGATCCGAATGGATTTCAGCATAGCCACTGGAGAAAAGGTCTCGTCATAGTCCAAACCAGGTCTTTGACGAAAACCCTTTGCAAAAAGTCTAGCTTTATAGGTCTCAACCTGCCCATCTACACCAATCTTCTTTCTGAAGATCCATTTGCAGCCTACGGGTTTTACCCCTTCTGGAGCAAAGTCCAAAGTCCAAACTTTGTTGGTGTACATAGACTCCATCTCGGCCCACATTGCATCCAGCCATTTTACCGAGTCACCGCTCTGAATGGCTTGCTGGAAGCTAGTAGGCTCACCATAATCCATAGTGCAATCCTCTCTATCCCCGTCAATGAGAAAACCCTAGTATTTCTCGGGCGGATGAGACTGCCTACTACTCCTGCGGAGTGGCGCTGGGATGTCCTGTTCTTTCGAACCCTCTGGTTCTACTAAGCTTTTAGTAATAGCTTGTGGTTCTGGAATTTCTTCCAGTTCTATTGCGCTCCCACTTATCTGGTTTTCCAAAAACTCAGTTTCCAAGAAGCGGGCATGACGAGAAACAAAAACCTTTTGTTCCTCTGCGTAATAGAAAAGATACCCCTTGGAGCTCTTTGGGTATCCCACAAACTTACACTGTACTGAACGTACCTCGAGCTTGTCCGCATGCTGCTTTTTTACAAAAGCTGGACATCCCCATGTCTTAATGTGATTAAGATAGGGCTTCTTCCCACACCACATCTGATATGGTGTAGTAGGCACAGTCTTAGTTGGAACTCGGTTCAAAAGGTATGCAGCTGATTCTAGTGCATAACCCCAGAAGGATTGCGGCAACTCAGCCTTACACATCATGGAACGAACCATATCTAATAGGGTTCGATTCCTCATTTCCGATACACCGTTGTGTTGTGGTGTGTATGGAGGAGTAAGCTGAGAGAGAATTCCATTCTCTTTTAAGAAGCCCAGAAACTCGGCACTCAAGTGTTCACCACCTCGATCAGAACTCAGTGTCTTGATACTTTTGCCTGTTTGTTTTTCAACTTCATTCTTGTATTCCTGAAATTTCTCAAAAGCCTCGGATTTGTGCTTCATCAAGAAGACATATCCATACCTAGAGAAATCGTCTGTGAAAGTAATGAAGTATGAATAACCACTTCGCGCATGTGTAGACATTGGACCACACACGTCACTGTGTATGAGTCCCAAGAGTTCGCTCGCTCTTTCTCCGTGTCCAGTGAACGGAGTCTTTGTCATCTTTCCCATGAGACAAGATTCACAAGTGGCATAAGACTGGTACTCGAACGGATCCAAGTATCCTTCTTTATGTAACTTTGTCAACCGTGTCTCATTGATGTGACCCAGTCTACAATGCCATAAGAAAGTCTGATTTAATTCCGGAGACTTTCTTTTAAGTGTGTTCTGGACACTGAAGACCTGAGCTTGATTCAAAACGTATATACCGTATTTCAATGTACCTGACCCAATCAGTACTTGATTTAGGTAGATGTTTACTACATCGCTTACAAAAGTAAAATCATATCCTTCCTTAAAAAGTAAGGATACAGATATGATATTACAAGTCACACCTGGTACATAAAAACAGTCACGCAGAATCAATATCTGCCCAGTTGTCAGTCCTAGATGATATTCCCCTACAGATTCAGCATACATGCTCATTCCGTTAGCAACCCTGAGAGTCATATCACCTTTCCTGATAACCCTACGGTTTCTCAGAGCCTGTAACGAATTATAGATATGAGATCCTGATCCGGTATCCAATACCCAGGAAGTAGGGTTAACTGACATACAGTTCTCTATTACAAACACACCCGAAGCCGAAGCCACAACATGCTTCGAATTCTGGCTACTGGCTTTGCAAGCCCTGCAATCCTTCTGTCCATGTTCATTCCAGTAACAATAGGAACATCCCTCTTATACTGCATCCATTCCCGAAACTTCTGCCCTTCTCTTTCTTTCTACTTCCCTGGTTTCCTTCAGGGTAGTAGGTAGAGACTGTTGAACTAAGTCAGCATCTGACCCGTTCTTCAACGTGGTCTTCAGGTCCGAGAGCTCAAAAGAGCTGGTCTCTGTAAGGACGTTTCCCCCTACAGATGACCCGATAGCCAACCTCGCTGGAAGCAATTCGTTCGAGATCTCATATCTTGCGATACGAGATTGCTCTCCATATAAAACTTTGTTATGGAGGAAGATAGAAGCTGAGTCCATCTTCTCGTGCTGCCTCTGGTATATACCATCAACTGAGGCTAACACGAGGCACTTGGCTTTCGCACATTCTTCTTCCGATGTCCTATGGATATCAATATCCGTGACAGGGGAAACTGGACCTGAGACGGCAGGGGTTGGATCAGTCAAGAGGTGCCCCAGCTTGTCATGGGCAATGGACATCTGGACAGACCTTTGCCAGTCATAACAGTCAGATTCAGTCATTTTATTATCTAGATGTAACCTAGGTGCGGCCACTGGGTCGCTGCAATTAAGAGAGAGAGAAGAAAACACTCAGCATGATGCTCTTGCAAGTTTAGATTGGTTTTTAATTTATCTAAACAGGATGGCTCCCACTGTCTCTCGAATCCCTCCTCAAACCATAAAGGAAGAATTAGTCAGGATCAATCTCACCGTACAATACTTGCTTAACCGTTCAGCCAGGCCAGTGTCGGTACTTCGAGGGAGGTTTTCCAACGCTTTCGCGAAGCTCCTTAATTAAGTAACCTCTTTTCCCTGTGGGCGTAGCCCCGCTAACACCTTTCTAGACACTTACTAGGTTTATAGCATTGATCGTTAAGTGAGAGATTTCCCGAGGAGTAGCTTATGTAAGCCCGCGGGGGCGCCCCGGCCGTCGATCCGACGCCGGAAACGCGGAAAACAAAAACTTTGCGAACTTTGCAAACCGGCACCACCGCGGACTTTATACCCGGATCGGGCCATTAACCTAGCTAGCTAGCAAAATAGGAAAGAGTAGAGATGCTATACCAAGCGATCCGTGTCCTTCGGTCTTCGTCTCCACTCCGATCTCCTGCGGAATCTCCGCCACCTCCTCGCTCGTCGGAAAGGGGCACCACGTAGCCGGAATCTTTTACGGGCTCCCGCCTCTTGACCGAGGCAACTCGGGCGCGAAGTTGGCTAGCCGACGCGTCCAAGACTTCCTATAGAAATAGTGTAGAAGGTTATCTCTTTGGGGTTTCTTGAAGTTGCCATGGATGGAGGTGGTGATGAGAGAAAGAACTATGGATGAATATGATGCTCTCAACTTAGCAAAAGGAAAAATGAGATGAACAAAGTTTTTCCTCATCCAAAATGATCTCACCCTCTCTCTTCTCCTATGTGGCCGGCCCCTCTCCAAGAATGAAGAAGATTGGAGAGAGAAAAAGAATGGCACCTCTTTTTGTATATAATAATAGAATGGAAAAACAATATCTTAAAGAAAATGGTCACAACCATTTCCTTTCACAAACCATCAATTGAAAAGAATGGAATATCATCATGAAGCAAGTCTCATCATAATGCAACATATGCAAGAAAGCCCTCCACTAGATGTTAATTGCAAACTTGCAATTAACACCCTCCATCAAGAAAGTCCGACCGAGAAGGAATGAAAGAAAACCGGCCGGAACGGATGCAAATTGGCAACTTCAGAAAATTGATCCCGTAATAAATTACAGGAAAACCCCGCTACTGCAAATACATGCCCGCATTTGTATTCCCGATGAACACAAATGCAAAGAGACAAAACTACACTATTTAATACTAAGATCCGGCTCAAGCCAAAGCCGGCTAGTAAAAACTGTCCGATCACAATCCGTGCAATACCGCACGTATCTGATCGAACCCTGCCATATCTCCATACGGCCTCTACAGCGTTTCGCCCGAAACCTGAGTAACTGAGTGTGGTGGACTCTAAAGACTCGTCAATACCTTGGTTGTGGATTTAACCACTAGCACGTCAGAGGTATAAGCCAATACGTAACGGGCTACCAGATACTGACTAAAAGGGACGTCGATGAGCGAACTCATCCTGACACCCTACTGAGCCTATCAGTGACAATATCCGTACAGTCCGGTCCGTTCGTCTATGAGCATCGCATGGCGGGCCTAGGGGGTTGGTAAAAGTCAGACCCCTAAAAGCGGTACAAGTCGTGTCGGAGTGCAGCCCAGAACACCCTGAGATACTACTGGAATACCTACCAGCAACTCTCCTGCCTTGGCCAAGGACTTTTCATGTTCTGGCTCTCCTAGACACAGCACGACCTCACCCCCAAAACCGGGAGAGACGAACCCCTGAAGATCCGCTCACTGCCTCCATGTGGCTCGGGACTGTACCCAACTAAAACCTGTTTGCACGACTCCTTTGAGCCGTGGTAGGGTAGTAATCAAAGTACAGTGGGAACTCACACGAGACAAATGACGATCTCAGGTCGATGAACTAACCTGTACACATGTCACCAGGGAACTGCTATCTGACGTCTGGTATAATCCCAACTAGCAGGTTCCCGGCGAGTCCTGTCCGGTGTACTCATAACCCAATGAGCACCTGTATACATCTTAGGTGAACCAACTGACACCAGTGGCTTGTGAGACCGGCCACCGCCCCTCGTCGGGGTCTCGACTGTATACACTAGTCTACTCTGGAGAAACGATGCCCTGTCTCGAATCTCCCACGACTAGGGACCTTTTAAGGATGTGCTTGTAGACCCCCAGCTCCCACTTATATGATCGTCCTCATACTGATGGTGGTCAAGCAAGAATCCAAGGGGCTTTATCAACGTGTAATAGCGACTCGAAAGGTCACCTAAAGCAGTACACGATGATAAAGATAAACCAGATAGCATACTATCATCTCGAGTAAGACTGTCCTACCAGGATAGGTCCTCCCCTCAATCATTGCAATCACGTGCCTGTGATCCAATAATTGACTCTGAGGGCACTATCTCCAACAATCTCCCACTTGCACTCGAGGCTAATTATTGCGATGTCGCATACTCACAGCCCGTGTGATACCGAACACCCAACTCCTCTACTAGTCAGTCTCACAAAGCTCGTCTGCGAGACTAATGCGTTCGAGGAATAGCCTCAGTGAGTGGATCCGCTTTGATGTTTCTTTCTATGTCTCTCTGTATCTCAAGTTCGCGGAGAAAGCCATCTCCCGAAATGAGCAATACCTGTCTTAGAATGTCTGGATGTCTGATGGGACCTAGCTCATAAGTGAACTCCAAATCCAAACTTCTTAGACTGTATTGTCAACTGAACTTAATCAGTATCCTGCGCCATGCCTTCCCTCAGTATCCACCTGGACCACCTGTCCAAAATACTGCCCCTCGTCAGAGGGAAAACTATAACTCTGACAGCCACTCTGCCATCCAGGTCACCTTGGAAGCCTGGAATGATAACCGTCTCCTAAAGGAGGCTGCCGTTATCAATTCCCTAGAATATCAACTTATGTTCTAAAACTGCTTCCGATTGTGACGACCAAAGTATAACCGATCGTAGTATAGGAATATTACTTCCTACTCTGTGTATGTCATCAAAAACCAGGACATCACACCCTACTACCTTCTTAACAGATCCATCCCCTATTCTGATGAAGTCAAATCTATGACTGTCACATCAGAAATAGATGATCTATCTCCGCTATATCTGCTCTAGTCTATAAATAGACATAAGCCTGATGTCCACCAATGCTTCCGCTGCTCCCACTGACTACGACAACCCTCTGGCAGAGTCATATAGACGTGCACTTCTAAAGCCAGTTTAGAACGACACTATACTCATCCTCCTGCCGGGTCTCACAGTCTGGAACAACAACAATGGCAAGTCTGGGTAAACAAGAACCTCCCTGCCACCGTCCTTGAGTATACCGAAGTACCTCTCGGGTGCCTGAGGTTACCCACCTTATCTGCGGAGTGGCCAATGGAATGTCAAACCAGATTGAATCTTTAGGTTCCTTATCAAATCTTCAGTAATCGTTTGCGGTTCTGGAATCACATCCAGTTCTACCATACTCCCACTACTGTTTTTTTTTTTTTTTTTTTTGAAAAAATCCATTTTTGACAAAACTGTGGCGAGTCAAGAACAATATCACTATTGATCTTCCAGATGGTAGAAAGTGAACCCTCGTCATAGCCCGGGTCAACCCACAAACAGCCATTACTGAAACGTGCCTTGAGTTGTCCAGAGTCTGGTTTTAAGCATAAGCCGGACAACTCCCCGTATCTTAACAACGTCAAGATATGAACTGTTCTATATCCAAGAAACAGAGGCACTGATTTAATTGAACCAGATTCAAATCATGCAGCTGTCTCTAGTGCATGTCAACTTAATGGAAGTAGGCCGATCAGTGTTACTCAACTTAGGAATGCTTCCAATTATGAGCAACCTGAAAGAGAAGCAAGTTCTCTTAACCATTACTATCAACTGAATACCATGTACAAGTATCTACATCGTCGATCACTTTGAAGAATCCCGATACTTGCAACACATGGTTCTCTACTTTATTCTTATACCTATAACTTCTCAAAACTTCGACCCTGTGTTTCTACGAAACGCCTGTCTAAGAACTAGAGAAGTCATAAGTAAACAGAATACAGTACGAGGACCAACCCCCCTGTCCTAGTGGACACTGGACAATATACAATACTCTGTATAAGTCCCCTGAGTCGAGTGACTCAATTACTGTGTGTCGTAGGTTGAAAACTGTACTTTTGGTTAAGAAGAAGCACACCGTTGTTCAATGCTCCTTACCTAACCATTCACTGGTATAGGTAAATGTCATAGACATAATTTCAAAAAGGTATGTCTCACTCTATAAAAATAGACGTACAGATATATCAATTTGAGATTGGTGCACAACAACGGATATTCAAAACCAAATATTTGCCGACCGGCAAACAACCCAGGTGGCTTCCTCAAATATCACCAATTCCAACGAATCCCGATATAATGAGGATGGTCACATAATTCCCAATAACTTACTCCCACTCATCATCTGTAAAACCATACAGATGTGAGAATCATACCTGGTAAATACATACCCTGGAGCAAGTGTCTAATTGGGAAATCAGTTTTCTATTAACAGTACACAGTGAAACTGAAACATTGAAATGTTTCGATAGGGTATCCTGGTATTCCTAGTAATGCCTCTTCCATTATCCAGATTCACGACTGTAACCTTATAATTCTTTGCCAGCTCTTCAAATCCCTTTATATGTCTTTAGTCATTACCTTCTGCACACCCCTTTAGGCCAAATGGTTTTCTTCATTCTCTACCGTTCGGCACCAGCCTATGGTTTGGAAGAAGACTATCCAATAAGCATGAAGGGTGTACTGTCCTAATCCTAGGAGCACTCGCAACGCGAGAGAAGGTGAAGATAAAAGACACCTGAATGTACTTTATTCCTATTTCTCCTGAACCAGGATCCATCCCCGAACTGGAACAAGTTCCTTTCGAGTTCGTATATAACTATACGATGGATTATCCAATAAACTGGGATCTTCGTAGTGATACGGAGTGTCCTGGAGAAATACAAAGGTGATTTAGGATTGGCGAAGAAATACTTGGTTTGGTCGTGAATAGCAGTCGCAATTTACTTTGCCCTCTTACTAATCCCTTGCTTTGTCTGAACTTCATACCTTCTGTACACCGTTTAGGCTAATTGGCTTTCTTCATTCCCCACCGTTCGGCACCAGCCTATGGTTTGGAAGAAGACTATCCAATAAGCATGAAGGGTGTACTGTCCTAATCCTAGGAGCACTCGCAACGCGAGAGAAGGTGAAGATAAAAGACAACTGAATAGTCCTATCCGCTTTCTCCAGAACCAGAAACCATCCTCGAAGTCCTTCGAGTTCGTATATAACCATACGATGGTTTTGTCCAATGGAAGTGGACGGTCGTAGTAATACGGGGTGTCCCGGAGAAAAGGGTAAAAGTAGGAGTGGCAAAGAGGTTTGCAACTCTGACAATCCAAAAGCCTGTGTTAAGTAGGTTCGGTCAACTTGGTCACTGAGTCATAGTCTAGGGTCGGGTCAATGGTCGCTGCCAAAAAGAGAGAGAAAAGAAACACTCGGCATGCACTCTAACCTAGATCAGAATGGTTGTCACTTTATCTAATCTGGAAACCTCCCACTGTAGCGTCAAATTCTTCCCCAAACCTGAAAGAAGAATTAGCCGGGATCACCCGAGGAGTAAACCAACTCATCAGTGAGAATCGGGATCCAACTCTCATCGCATGATAACGTGACGGAATCCGCTCACGCTATCATACTCCAGAAGGAATGCGCATATCTGGCAAGTTTCAGTACTTTTGAAACTCCCGATGTGGATTTCTACCCCATGCTCTTATGACCTTGACTTTGGCCAACATATCATAAGTCACATGTCAAGTTCTACCCGTCATTTTCCTGGTTAATTTGAACCCACCCGTACCTACCCTTGACTTTGGCCAAAATGGCAGTACGACTGTCCCAAACCAATGCATCTATCTATGCTGCATATGAATACCCAACAGCTACCAAACACTGTGCCTTGACTTTGGCCAACATACACAGCTTGAATACTATTAACTATCCATATGAAATGACGGAGGGCTACGAATGGTTTCTGGCGAAAACCTTTAACGTAATGAACTTGATATCGTTGAAGGAACTGATAGCTTTTTAAAAATATAGTGACGAAAACCTTTGCTAAAGAGGTCACTCCCGGTGAAGGGATCTCAGCTCTTTCCCCGTAGAATGAGGTGTAGGATATTCCAACTGAATACCACGATGCAAAGCAAAAGTAAACGGCTATAGTGAAGTTATTGCCCTGACGCAAACTTCTGTCCAAGGGGTCACTCCCGGTGAAGGGATCTCGGCCCTTGCCTCGTCGACTGAGGAGCAGGATATTCCATCTGAATACCACTGTGCAAAACAAAAGAGAACGCCCTTGCAATAACAGCTTTTGAAAAAGTGTTCCAACAACATCAGAATAGGTTTATTTAACTTGCATTGATCCGAATCAACGCAGTCCCATCAATTGATCACACCAATAAAGAACGAAAAATATACTGATGTACGTATATGCCATCCGCATTCACCACTGGATCCCGTCATCACCCGTTAGGTTAGCTAACTAACGACAGAGCGGGGACTGGACTAGCGCGGATGAAAAACATATACAACATCTACTAGTATATATATATATAATATATAATTTTCGCTCAAGGCGTGATAAAAAAGCAGCAACACAAAAATGAATAGCAACACAGATCAATACAGATATCTGGGATCCCCGGGTTTCACAGAGCCGCTACTGAAACCCGACGTTCCCCTGGTCGTGTGGATAGCCTGTGCAATGAAAACCTAGACCCCTACGGGCGCGGCAAGTTACCCGCCAAAACCTGAAGCGAGACAGCCCCCTTCAGCAACGTGAATGGACCACCCAGCACTTCACGGAATCCGGTAACTTGGGCACCCCTCCTGGGTCAACCTGTACCCCCTACGAGTGCGGCGAATAGCCCGCCAATCCTAGAGTGAAGCCCCCTCCGTCTCAAAGCCATGAGATGTGGGCTCGTTGCCCTCTAGAACCCGACTATCCGTGCACCCCTCCGCGGGATAATCCTAGTACAGAAAGTAAGATATACATACAACGGGTACATCGACCGCAACCTGGTCGTGCCCTAAAATAATAATACAAACAGGCAGTGACGGCAGTCCACATGTCGGACGCTCGCCCCGCAATATCAAATGTACATATAAAACAAAACTGTACTAATATTGCAACCAGGCTATCCCCCACGACCGATCCGCAACAACACAGTACAACACAGAACATCAACGTGAACGTCACGTTCGCAAATCCGTCTAACCGGGCTATAGCAGTTATACAGGATTTACCGATCAAATGACATTCACGGTCGCAGATATAATGTAAATATTGTGAACTGGCATGTTTAAAATATCCGATCGAACAAATATTATCAAGTGGGCCCCAAGCAGTACTGTAGCACTTACAGAAAATCTGGGCCCAAAGAAAATATCCCAAAACCCCTATTTCCAAGTCATAAGCTTACTGGGAAAATATGGTGCCACGATTCCTCCTATCCGCCGCGGAACCGCGGCCAAACCAAGGGTTTGGCCGCGTTGCCGCGGTCGAAGTGAAGAATCAGTGGATCGTATTTTCCCAGAATTCTTATAATTTCTTGTACATGTCTCTGCAATAACCTGAAAAATTTTAGGAGCTCAAAAAATTTTAACAGAGAACACATGTGCACAAAAATACGGTTTTTGGGTTTTTTTTTGTTCGATCGAGTTCTAAACGCGCCAGAGCAAGCTAGGCTAGGTTAATGGCGTGGCTCTGATACCAATGTAAGCCCGCGGGGGCGCCCCGGCCGTCGATCCGACGCCGGAAACGCGGAAAACAAAAACTTTGCTAACTTTGCAAACCGGCACCACCGCGGACTTTATACCCGGATCAGGCCATTAACCTAGCTAGCTAGCAAAATAGGAAAGAGTAGAGATGATATACCAAGCGATCCGTGTCCTTCGGTCTTCGTCTCCACTCCGATCTCCTGCGGAATCTCCGTCACCTCCTCGCTCGTCGGAAAGGGGCACCACGTAGCCGGAATCTTTTACGGGCTCCCGCCTCTTGACCGAGGCAACTCGGGCGCGAAGTTGGCTAGCCGACGTGTCCAAGACTTCCTATAGAAATAGTGTAGAAGGTTATCTCTTTGGGGTTTCTTGAAGTTGCCATGGATGGAGGTGGTGATGAGAGAAAGAACTATGGATGAATATGATGCTCTCAACTTAGCAAAAGGAAAAATGAGATGAACAAAGTTTTTCCTCATCCAAAATGATCTCACCCTCTCTCTTCTCCTATGTGGCCGGCCCCTCTCCAAGAATGAAGAAGATTGGAGAGAGAAAAAGAATGGCACCTCTTTTTGTATATAATAATAGAATGGAAAAACAATATCTTAAAGAAAATGGTCACAACCATTTCCTTTCACAAACCATCAATTGAAAAGAATGGAATATCATCATGAAGCAAGTCTCATCATAATGCAACATATGCAAGAAAGCCCTCCACTAGATGTTAATTGCAAACTTGCAATTAACACCCTCCATCAAAAAAGTCCGACCGAGAAGGAATGAAAGAAAACCGGCCGGAACGGATGCAAATTGGCAACTTCAGAAAATTGATCCCGTATAAATTACAGGAAAACCCCGCTACTGCAAATACATGCCCGCATTTGTATTCCCGCTGAACACAAATGCAAAGAGACAAAACTACACTATTTAATACTAAGATCCGGCTCAAGCCAAAGCCGGCTAGTAAAAACTGTCCGATCACGATCCGTGCAATACCGCACGTATCTGATCGAACCCTGCCATATCTCCATACGGCCTCTACAGCGTTTCGCCCGAAACCTGAGTAACTGAGTGTGGTGGACTCTAAAGACTCGTCAATACCTTGGTTGTGGATTTAACCACTAGCACGTCAGAGGTATAAGCCAATACGTAACGGGCTACCAGATACTGACTAAAAGGGACGTCGATGAGCGAACTCATCCTGACACCCTACTGAGCCTGTCAGTAACAATATCCATACAGTCCGGTCCGTTCGTCTATGAGCATCGCATGGCGGGCCTAGCGGGTTGGTAAAAGTCAGACCCCCAAAAGCGGTACAAGTCGTGTCGGAGTGCAGCCCAGAACACCCTGAGATATTACTGGAATATCTACCAGCAAATCTCCTGCCTTGGCCAAGGACTTTTCATGTTCTGGCTCTCCTAGACACAGCACGACCTCACCCCCAAAACCGGGAGAGACGAACCCCTGAAGATCCGCTCACTGCCTCCATGTGGCTCGGTACTGTACCCAACTAAAACCTGTTTGCACGACTCCTTTGAGCCGTGGTAGGGTAGTAATCAAAGTACAGTGGGAACTCACACGAGACAAATGACGATCTCAGGTCGATGAACTAACCTGTACACATGTCACCAGGGAACTGCTATCTGACGTCTGGTATAATCCTAACTAGCAGGTTCCCGGCGAGTCCTGTCCGGTGTACTCATAACCCAATGAGCACCTGTATACATCTTAGGTGAACCAACTGACACCAGTGGCTTGTAAGACCGGCCACCGCCCCTCGTCGGGGTCTCGACTTTATACACTAGTCTACTCTGGAGAAACGATGCCCTGTCTCGAATCTCCCACGACTAGGGACCTTTTAAGGATGTGCTTGTAGACCCCCAGCTCCCACTTATATGATCGCCCTCATACTGCTGGTGGTCAAGCAAGAATCCAAGGGGCTTTATCAACGTGTAATAGCGACTCGAAAGGTCACCTAAAGCAGTACACGATGATAAAGATAAACCAGATAGCATACTATCATCTCGAGTAAGACTGTCCTACCAGGATAGGTCCTCCCCTCAATCATTGCAATCACGTGCCTGTGATCCAATAATTGACTCTGAGGGCACTATCTCCAACAGCATATACTCACAGTTGGATCGGGATCCAAATATCATCACGTGATAAAACCGAAGGAATCCTACCAGAATCATCACACTCCAAATGGTATGCAGCGCTAGCAAGTTTCAGTACTTATGAAACTCCCGATGTGGATTTTTGCCCCATGCTCTTATGACCTTGACTTTGGCCAACAAATCATAAGTCACATGTCAAGTTCTACCCGTCATTATCCAGGTTAATTTGAACCCACCCGCACATACCCTTGACTTTGGCCAACAAGGCAGTACGACTGTCCCAAACCAACGCATCTATCTATGCTACATATGAATACCCAATAGCTACCAAATACTGTGCCTTGACTTTGGCCAACAAACACAGCTTGAATACTATTGACTATACATACGAAACGACGGAGGGCTACGGATGGTTTTGGCGAAACCGTGAACGTAGTGAACTTGATATAATCGATGGAACGAGATAGCTTTTAAAAGGAGTGGTTCAAGCTCCGTATTTAAAATGCTGGTTTTTGAAAAGAACCGAGTGGTTTTCAAAGTGTTCCAACGACTTTTACTTGGTTTATTTTCTTGCATTAGTTCTTTTAATGCGTCCCATCATTTAATCCTACCATTGCAGAAAACAACCAAAATATGACGTACGCTTATGCCATTCGCATTCGCCACGGGGCCCCGTCATCACCCGTTAGGTTACTTAACTAACGACAGAGCGGGGGCTGGGCTAGCGCGGCTGAAAAACATAAGCAACGCCTAAATAGATATCATATATAGATATATAGCAATGATAGCCATTACAGATCACAGATGAACACTTTGGATATACTAGGAATCCGCGATTCGTTCGAGCCTGCAACGAAAAACGGATTACACGGTCGCGATGAATAGCCAAACCCCACCCTAGACCCCTACGGGTGCGGCAAACTACCCGCCAAGTACCCGAAGCGAAGCAACCTCCCTCAACACCGTGAGTAGGCCACTCGGCACTTCGAGATACCCGGTAGTTTGTGCACCCCACCTTGGGTCTATCCTAGGAGAAAAAACAGTAAAAGAAATTATACAATGACGGCTACAACCCCGACCCAGTTGTGCGGCCAAACAAATAATATTACATCAATTTACAACTTTTACAATGAATGAAAGAAAAAGAAACTCTCATCTCACACCCATTCCCGGCTATTCATCCGCGACAATCCACCGAGTTCATATACACAAACCAACAACATTACAGATCACAGATATGTATAACCCCCACTAATCGACGTATAGCGATTAGCGAACGTTCAATACATATATCACATCACAGATAATATTCATTAGCCAAAGAGTACGGAATATCGATCAAAATACGGTTTTTTTTTAACCACCCCAAAAGTCAATTTGCTCTCTGGAAAATCTGGGTAGAAAAAACATGTATTAAAAATCCCAAAACAGCCAAACTAAAACACTCACAAAACTCCGATCCATTGCCGAGTCAAATCGGCCGCGGAACCGCGGCAATGAGCTGCTATTGCCGCGGAACCGCGGTCGTTTGATCGAGTCACTGGATCGTTTTTCTACAGTGTTTTTACAAAACCCTGAGACGATTTTTCATATATTTTAAATCACTTTTTGAGCAGTATAAAAATCAACAGAAACTTGAGGTTTTGCGGACGTGTTTTGCTATTTTTTTCCGATCGATATTCTAAACACTTTGCTAACTTACTAGTTTATGTTTAGCTAGGCTCTGATACCACTGTAAGTCCACGTTGCTCACCCCGGTTCTTACGGGGAGGCGGAAACGGCGAAAAACAATGATTTTAGCGCAAGGCAACATGGACTCTAAGCAAGGATCTTGGCTAAATGGAAACTAGTAAACAACTAGAGGTTTTAACTACTATGCTTGTAGAAAGTATACCTCACGGAACTGGTCCTTCGGGTCTTCATTCCGCTGTCCCGCTCGTCCATCCAAGCTCCAAGCGTCGATCCGGACCTTGGGCACCTCCGCGGCCTTCTTGAGTCGAAGACGATCCACCCGAGAGATGTATACCGAGCTCCACCTCGAGCCGAGGCAACTAGGGCAAAGAGATTGCTAATCAAGAAGCCCTAGGATGTGTAGAGGAGATGTATGGATGTATTTGTCTTTGTGGGATCTTTTTCTCTCAACACATGAGATCAAAAGATGAGATCAAGAGGAGGAGGAAGAAGGAGAAAGTTTTGCAACCATGGAGCTTTTCTTTTCTTCTCATTTCAAGAGAGAGAATGAGAAGAGAATAATGAAAAGATTAAGCCAAATCAAATGAACCATGGTTGCAATAATACACAAAAATCATCATTACTAATCCTATCATGATAGAGTTGATGGCACATTGAATTGACCATTATCATAACTCAAGAATTAAAAAGAAAATAAAAGAAGAGTGTAGATCTCTCTTGAAGGTCAATGGTCAACACGGTCAACGGGTCAACAAAGTCAAGAGAGGTCTAAGTGGTCAAATGGTCAATGCAATTAGCCATCACAAATCTATCACTAAAAAGGATTAGTAAACAATGTCTCCGGCTCATAACGGCTTTGACCAAACGAACTGTCAAAACCCTAATGAGTGTGCCACATTATGGTTTTGGCCGAACCAACTGCCAAAACCCTAATGGGGCACCTCCTCCTTCATCGCTCCTCAAAACTGTGCATACACACCCGCATCCGCATTCCGTAGAATGCGAATGCACAGAAGACAAATCAAATCCATCTGTGCAATACTAGGATCTGGTTTAAACCAAAGCCCACTAGTATTGCCTGCCTGAACAGCATACGCACACAAGTGCGCGTAAGTGATCGTAGCCCTGCCGTAAAACCATACGGCCTCTACACGTTTCGCTCAATGCAGGAAAACTCTCTGTGTGGGACTCTAAAGACTCGACACTACGCTGGCAGTGGGTTTAACCACAAACCGCAAGCGGCACTAGCTGTACGTAACGGTCCCCAGGTAGACGTCGATAAGAAGGCCGATGAGGTAAACCCATCCGAACTCCTACTAAGCCTGTATGTGACAATCTCCATACAGTCCGGTCTGTTCGTCTGATACATCGCATGGCGGGCCTAGGGGCGGTGAACGTCAGTCCCCTAACAGCGGTACAAGTCGTGTCGGAGTGTAGCCCAGAACACCCTGAGATAACACTGGAAACCTACCAGTATATCTCGCTTGCCCTGGCCAGGGACTACTTGTGTAATGGCTCTCCTAGACACAGCGCGATGTCAACCCCCAATATCGGGAGAGACGAATCCTATTTAACCGTCACTGCCTCCAAGTGCTTCGGGACTGCACCCAACTACTACCTGTTTGCATGACTCCTTTGAGCCGTGGTAGGGTAGTAATCTAAGTACAGTGGAAACACACTCGAGGCGAAGTGACAGTGTCAAGTCAGCGGACTAAGCTGTACTCATGTCACCTGGGAACTGATAACTGACGATAGGTATAATACCAACCAACAGTTCCTGACGAGTCCTGTCCAGTGTACTCGTAACCTAACGAGCACCCGCATACTATCTCAAGTACGGCGTACTGACGGCTGTGGGACAGACCGTCTCCCCCGCTGGGATGAGAAGCGCATACGCTAGTCTACTCCGGAGTATCGATGCCCTGTCTCGATAATCCAACGACTAGGGACCTGTATAAGGATGTGCTTATGGATTACCCAGCCCCCACGAGTGTGAACGCCATCACAACACTGGTAATCAAGCAAAGATCCTAAGGGCTCTACTAATATGTATATCAGCGATATGCTAAAAGAAACACATACACATATTGAAGTAGAGACAAACCAAGTAGCATACTACCATTTTGAGCAAGATTGTCTATACAACTGTGAATATCCCAAGCTTCCATCAAGTAATATATAAGCTAGTATGATAAGTAATGGCCTCTAGGGCATATACACTAACAAAGTCTGGCGACAAGCGCACAGACTTACAAAAACAAATTGACGCGCTGGAGGAATACAACCAGAAAGCACGGACTCCCATCATACTCCAAGAATTCCTCAACCACGTCTTTCAAGAGGAAGATGAGGGAGAAAGTTCGTCGGATGAATCTGAGCAATACGTGGCGAGCTGCCATATGATCTCCCATTCGTTGACGGACGATGAGGAGACTCCTTGCGCTGAAAAGCTGGGCAGATCCTGAACCAAAAATTCTGGGGCTTTCAGATGAAGTGATTGATGCATACTTCAACGAAGCTCTGTTGAAAAGTAAAGCTGATCGGGAACGCGAGATGGCTATATTTGAAAGGGCCAAGCGCCAGCGACTTGACGAAAGAGCTGAGACACTTCCGCTGGAGCAAAATACATCCACTACGGACAAAAGAAAATTCAAGATGAGGAAATGGTTTGCTAAGGCCATATCAATGGGCATGAAGCTACCATCCTCCGAAGGAAACATTACTAGTGAAGCGGAAATGCACCCCTCCTATTGCTTATATCATCGGAAGATTTCGCACCCCACTGAAGAGTGCAAAGATTTCGATAAATGGTGGCAAGCTTATGTTGCTCATCGACAGCATTTTAAGCGGGAGAAGCGCAAAACTCGTCGGGAGCGGAAAAATATGACCGAAGGGCTTAACAGAACTACCGGAGATTGTCGCATGGTTAACGTCGGGGGATCACAGGTGCTTACATTCGGGAGCGATTCCGACGAAGAGCTGGCTCTTAGCCCTCTCTTTAAAGAGTCCACCTCGAGAAAAGAAGAAGAGCTGAAGGTCTGCAAAAATATCCGGCTGCGTAATCGGACGCTGCCCGAAAAGAATCTCGGACCCTCGAACAAAAAAAATAAAGGGAAAGAAAAGGTCTCTAAAGATATCGTCTTAGATGACCAAGTTGTGGAGGAGCTAAGTGCCAAGAACCCGCCGAAGAGAAATAAGGTGGATTACAACGTCTTAGCGCATCTGAGGAAACTACCCTCGTAGCTCAGCATTCTTGACGCCCTTTTGCTATCAAAGGAGGCGAGAGATTCATTAATCAAGGCACTGCAGGATCCGGAATAATTCCAAGCTTTCCTGGCTGAAGAAAAGATGAAGGATGAATTGAAGGAAGTGCACACGGCCGATGTCGCTTTTGGTGATGAAGACCTTCTCCTTGGGACGTGTGAACACAATCGCCCCCTTTATGTCTCAGGATACTGTCACGATATAAAAATAGGCAAAATCCTGATCGACATGGATCCTCCGTTAACCTCCTCAATGTGCGGGTGTTAAAAGAAATCTGCATAAGCGTCCAGCACCTTGCTCGGGATAAGATTACCATCTCCGGGTTCGACTCACAATCATCAAGAACTCTTGGGTTTGTGATACTGACGCTACGCTTTGGGCTACTCGTCACGGACATTAAGTTCCACGTCATAGACGCCAAGACATGCTATAACGCTCTGCTCGGCCGACCGTGGTTACACGAGTACAACATCATCCCTTCTACACAACATCAGTGTATGAAGTATTCTAAGGATGGTCTCGAGTATACCGTGACGGGAGACTGAACCCGTTCTCCGTGAACGAGGTCTGCAAATATAAAGATGCCAAATACTTCTTACCGGATTTTGAGGATACGGAGAAGTGTCACAAGCTGGAGAACAAAGCTAATGCCACCATCCCTGTTTTCGGGAGTGATACCGAAGGAGAGGAAGAAATAGTTTACTCTGGGCCGTCTCGACACAACAAGCCAGGACCATCCGCTCCTATGTTGATCTTTGGTAGCGACTCAGAAGATGAGGTCCATGCTGTATTTTCTGCTCGGCCTTCAATATAAACATCCGCTGACGAAGAGCAAAGTCTGCAAGTCACCATGGTTCCACTTAAACACCATAAAGAACTGGATGCACTTGATACCTACAGTGTAGAGGAGCTGCGAACGTTCTACATCCCTCCCAGGCGAAAAGGCGAAAAAGCAATTCTATTCTACCGCTCTGAAGAAACCAGAGTGGAGAAAGAAATCTGGCATGGCGCGGATCCTACGCTTGACAGGCTTCAGCCCATCTGTCTCCCCAGATATTATACAGAAGGCTTGAAGAGGCTGCTGAAGCGCCAGGGGATATCCTTCAAACAGACCGCTCGAAAAGCCAAATTCTATGACAGGGTCTGGAACGTTCCTGGAACTCAGCACAAGTTACCTAATGGGAGAATGGAAACAATCGGACTTGGATACATTTGGTCCAAGAAACGAGAGCTACTCCACGGCTGCTACGTCGTGCATGACTTTGATGAAGAAGCGGATGCTCAATGGGAAGATGCTAATCCGGAACCAGTAAAAGTTCCAGATGCAAAAGTGCCCAGTCCATCGTTCGAAGAACAAAAGGACAAGCTTATAAGGAAAGCTTGTCAAAAAGTCCGAGACGACCATAACCGCGAGATGGCCATCTATGAGAAAGCCAAAACGCAACGCCTCCTTCAACATGCCGTGAAAGATGAAGATGCCGCTCCATGTCAACCTGTTATAAAGCAGGCTCGACACAGAGGCAGAAACAAGTCGAAACGCGAAAAAGGCGCTCAACAGCAACGAAGCGGGACTAAGAGATCACGCAAGCAGGAATCTAACGGTTCCGATCTATCCCTCATAAGAAAAATGGGTCGAGCGTACTCTTTTCCTCGAGACAAGACGAAGAAAATACTTGACCTCGCTCTAAAACATCAGATGCTTACGCTGCCGGAGTCTAAACACCCCGAACAAGCAAGCAAAGTCTCTCACCCAGACTATTGCCCTTATCACCGAGTGATAGGGCATCCTCTCGAGAACTGCTTCACCTTCAAGAATTGGGTCGAAGATCAGTATCAGCTTGGCAAGTTTGATCTGTCTGACAACTGGAGGGTAACGCCGCCATAGAAGCACGAACCCAAGGCCACGAAAGAAGAACCAGTTCCACATTGGTATTGGAAGCGAATTCGTACTTGTCACATGATAACAATATCAAAAGAAGAGCCCGAGAATATGGATGACCTTCCCTGGTGCTTCGAAAACAGCGATAATGAGGTGATCTCAGAATTTCCACCAGCACCGAAAGAGCTGGAGGATGGAATCCATACCACTGCAGATAACCTCAAGAAAATTGAGTTGGGAACGGCGAACGACCCACGACCGACATTCGTCAGTGAGCTGCTGTCGGAAGAGAGGGTGGCTTCATTAAAAGACCTGCTTATGCAGCATAAAGATTGCTTCGCATGGAACTATTCCGAAATGCCGGGACTAGATCCAGAAATTGCTGTGCACAAATTGGCGATATCCCCGGACGTCAAGCCAGTCAAACAGGCACCAAGAAGAATGCGGCTCGAGCTTGAGATGAGCATCAATGCTGAGGTCAAGAAGCTGATCGACTCCGGCTTTATCCAGGAGGTTCAATATCCTGAATGGATCGCCAATATCGTCCCCGTGATGAAGAAAAATGGGACAGTACGCATATGCGTGGACTTCCGGGATCTCAATAAAGCCTGCCCGAAGGACGATTTCCCAGTGCCAGTCACCGAACTGATGATAGACAACACATCCACTCATGAGGTTTTCTCCTTCATGGATGGCTCATCAGGGTATAATCAGATAAAGATGCATCCCAAAGACCAGAAGCACACCGTCTTCAGGACTCCTTTGGGTATATTCTGCTACAAGGTGATGCCCTTTGGTCTAAAGAACGCCGGCGCTACTTATCAGAGAGCCATGACGCAGATCTTTGATGACCTTATACACGAAATCGTCGAATGCTATATCGACGATCTCGTGGTTAAAAGCAAATCATACGAGGAACATCTCGAGCATATGAAGACCGTATTTCAAAGTCTTCGACAATACAACTTGAAGATGAACCCTCTCAAGTGTGCATTCGGAGTTTCCTCGGGCAAATTCCTGGGATTCATCGTCCGACACCGAGGTATTGAGATAGATCCGTCAAAGATCAAGGCAATCATGGAAATTCCTCCGCCAAGGACTCTCAAACAGTTGCGGTCTCTCCAAGGGAAGCTTGCGTATATTCGGCGATTTATAGCCAACCTTTCAGGCAAGTGTCGTCCTTACAGCCACCTAATGAAGAAGGGAACCCCGTTCGTCTGGGACCAAAAATGCCAAAATGCGCTAGACGAGATCAAGCAATACCTGCAGAACCCGCCAGTATTGGCTGCTCCGGTCAAGGGAAAGCCCCTCATTCTTTATACAACCGCCCTCGAAGGTTCCTTAGGCGCGTTATGGGCGCAAGAGAACGACTAAGGGAAGGAAAGAGCACTCTACTACTTAAGTCGAGTTCTACTGGGGGCAGAAAGCAACTACTCCCCCATTGAAAAACACTGCCTGGCATTGATCTTTGCGATAACAAAGCTCAGACACTATCCGTTGGCGCATGAGATCCGTCTCATTTCGAAGGTAGACCCTCTTAAATATTTGATGTCGAAGGCCATATTGACGAGGCGACTCGCTAAATGGGCCCTGCTCTTGATGGAGTTCTCAATAACGTATCAGCCTCTCAAGGCAGTGAAAGGCCAGGCCATCGCCGATTTCCTCGCTGAACATCCAATACCTGCCGATTCTCCTCTGAATTGCGATCTGCCAGACGAACATGCGTTTGATGCGATCGACGGTGACGATACCCGTTGGGAGCTTTATTTCGATGGAGCATCTTCCGTGAAGAAGCGCAAACAAAGTACCCCTATAATCAAATCGGGGGTAGGACTCATCTTTGTAACTCCACAAGGAGGGATAATGCGCTTTGCTTTCTCCTTAACAGAGCCGAGGACAAACAATGAAGCCGAATATGAAGCTTTGATAGCAGGCCTCGAGATCGCCATCGACATGGGAATTGAAAACCTCCTCATATATAGAGATTCTCAACTGGTCGTTAGTCAAGTAAATGGCGACTACCAGACATGCAAACCAGAGTTGGTATAGTACGGCGAAAAGGTGCAACAACTGTTAACCCAAATTCCTTCATACACTTTGGAAAACATACCGCGTGCGGAAAACAGCAAAGCGGACGCGTTGGCCAAGCTCGCTAAGGAACTAGCTGATGAGAACCTCGATGATGTAAGAGTCGTGGTACAAAGCCGTCGGGTGCTTACCCCAGCAGAAATATCTCCGGAATCATCCGAAGAGAAGAAAGCGATTGAGCAAATGACCCTGCAAATAAAAGATCGGGAAAATACCGAGGATTGGAGGGAAGTCTTTATAGACTACTTCAAATACCGTCGAACGCCCGAAGATGCGTCCTCAAGACATCAGCTTATGAAACGAGCTCTATCTTTCGCCTTCGTCAATGATACTCTGTACAAGAGGTCGTTTGATTCTCTGTGGTTGAGATGTCTGGGACCTGATGAAGCGGAAAAAGTCGTTCAGGAAGTTCATGACGGACTCTGCGGTTCTCACCAAGCGGGCCCGAAGATGAAGCTGAAGATCAAACGGATGGGCTATTACTGGCCCACGATGATTCAGGACTGCCTCGAATATGCGAAGCAATGTCACTCATGCCAAATTCATGGGGACTTCATCCACCAGCATCCAAATCCGCTACACCCGACAGTGGCTAGCTGGCCATTCGAAATGTGGGGGACTGACATAGTCGGCCCCATCGAACCAGCATCGTCTAGGGGACATCGTTTCATCCTGGCAACGACTGACTACTTCTCCAAATGGGCAGAGGCAGTACCGCTGAGGGAAGTGAAGACGGAGACTATCCTCCACTTTTTCAAGACGCACGTCATTTATCGGTTTGGAACTCCGTGTCGGATCATCTCCGATAACGGGCCAACTTACAGAAGCCACAAGATCAGTCGCTTCGCGCAACAACACAATATAGACTGGAGATATTCCTCGGTTTATAATCCGCGAGCTAATGGTCTAGCTGAAGCCTTCAACAAGACCTTGACGAAGATCATAAAGAAGACGGTGTCCCGAAATAAGAAGGACTGGCATGAGAGACTGCAAGAAGCTCTCTGGGCATATCGAACTACGTTCAAGATGGCCACGAACACAACGCCGTACGAGTTGGTATTCGGTACAGAAGCAGTACTCCCCCTCGAGATAGAGTTACCCTCTCTACGAGTGGCGGTCTACTACGAGCTGACGGACGAAGAAAATGCTCACCTTCGACTTGAGGAACTTGATGCCCTTGATGAAACCCGACTCATAGCGCAACAAAATCTGGAGGCACAGAAAGCAAAGATGATGCGCTCATATGAAAGACTGAATCGGCCGAGGACATTCCGCCAAGGCGAACTCGTGCTAGTCGTCAAAAGGCCTATGATCCCTAATCGCGCCAAGCGGGGAAAATTCGAGCCAAACTATGAAGGCCCGTATATCATAGACAAAGTCTACCAGGGTGGAACCTATCTACTCATGGATATGCATGGTGAAAAGCCTTACAGGCCAATAAACGGTCGATTCCTAAAGAAATACTACGCTTGGTGAATTACTGCATAGGTCAATGATAGATGGCGACGACTATGTCTGCTCGCTATCTTCCTAAGCTCAAACTTTATAAGCAGTAGACAGCCTTCTCCTAGACGGACTGAAACGTCCTTAAACTAATGACGGACCGAAACGTTCTTAAACTAACGAAGGACCGAAACGTCTTTAAACTATTACCGCAGCATCTTCAGGCTGACGAGATGAATAAAAGAAAAAAGAAAAAAAATAATATAAAAAATAATAATAAATATAAAAACGGTATGTTCATAAGCAAAAAGGGCACAGATGAAAACCCGAAAGGGCTCCGTGAGTAAAAACAGCAGGGCTGCCGGCGAGTGTTCGTGAAAACCCGAAAGAGCGTGACCTCATAAAAAAAATATATAAAAAGAATAAAAAAAAGGGTATGTCCATAAGCAAAAAGGGCACGGATGAAAACCCGAAAAGGCTCCGTGAGTAAAAACAACAGGACTACCGGCGAGTGTTTATGTAAACCCGAAAGGGCGCAACCTCGTTAAAGGACACTTACAAGGTCCTCTCGACCTTGTAAGGAGAAACCACCCGCGTGAGATCCTTACGACTCACAAGGGAGCAACACACTTAGGGATCCTCACGATTCCTAGGGAGAAAATACACTTGCGAGATCCTCACGACTCGTAAGGAGAACTCTCTTATGGGACCCTCACGGCTCATAGGATTTGAAAGTCTTAAGTTACAGAGACCTAAACCTGTGCTTAAGCAAACCCCACAACTTTCGATATTGCCCTACAAGTGGCTCAATACTGACTCTTGTATACAATCCACGGGCGCGGATAAACATTTCCCTAACCAAGTCCCATCCGTGATTGGGGATATGTGCGCATGATGAACAACCCTTATAAGTCCTCTCGACTTACAAGGAGAAAACCCTCTTGTAGGATCCTTACGACTTACAGAGGAACATACACTTAGGAATCCTCACGATTCTTAAGGAGAAAATACACCTACAAGATCATCACGACTTGTAGGGAGAAATACCTTTATGGGACCCTTACGGCTCATGAAGTCAAAAGCCTTAGCCGACAGGACCTTAACCATGTTCGCTAAGCCACCTTTGTTCGACATCGACAGAGGAAAATGATGATTCGCTCCTGGCAAGATCCCAGTCGTAGCGGTGTTGATGCCGAAATCGGTGTCTAATTTCAGGTTTACGGTGAAAAGCCGGTAGGCCGCACATGCATACGAAATAGCCGAAATGATGGGGCAACTTGCGGCAAAATCAGCAAGTAAAAATGTATGGATGGAAAATAGCCGAAATGATTGGGCAACTCGCAATAAAAAGCAGCGAGTAAAAATAAAATAAATAGCCGAAATGATTGGGCACCGCGAAAAATAGCCGAAATGATTGGGCAATCGCGACTTTCGCGATGTAAAAAGCTAAAATGATAGAGCATCGCAGAAAGAAATAAAAAAATGAATGAAAGAATGAAACTTTTGCCCTGCAGGTAAGTCCATAGTGATCCCTGTATACAATCCATGGGCATAAACAAAAAAAGGAAAGGGGACTACATTTACCCACCAGGCTGCGTCAAAGGGAAGTCAGATCTCGACGACCGCATCTACAGCCTGGAGACCAACAGCGGCGTTCCTCCTCATTCCATCAGGACACGGACGTGACATCACCAATCGGAGCCACGGCAAAGTCCCCAGTTCCAAGACTCTACGATTCACAGACAACCTAGAGTCGGCAAATGACCTCCGTCTCGGAAACAAGTCAGCAAATGACCTCCGTCGCGGAAATAAGTCGGCCAAGACCTCCGTCTCGGAAACAAGTCAGCAAACGACCTCCGTCTCGGAAACAAGTCAGTCAATGACCTCCGTTTCGGAAACAAGTCAACCAACGACCTCCGTCTCGAAACAAGTCAGCAAATGACCTCCGTCTCGGAAACAAGTCAGCAAATGACCTCCGTCTCGGAAACAAGTCAGCAAATGACCTCCATCTCGGAAACAAGTCAACCAACGATCTCCGTCTCGGAAACAAGTCAGCAAATGACCTCCGTCTCGGAAACAAGTCATTTGCAAATGACCTCTATCTCGGAAACAAGTCAGCAAATGACCTCCGTCGCGGAAACAAGTCAACCAACGACCTCCGTTTCGGAAACAAGTCAGCCAATGACCTCCTCGTCGGAACAACGCTCCGACCCAGAAACAAGTCAGCCAACGACCTCCCCGTCGGAGCAATACTTCGACCCGGAAACAAGTCAACTCACCAACCACTTACGAGTCCTCTCGACTTGTAAGGAAATTCTCTTATAAGATCCTTACGACTTATAAGAGAAAACACACTTAGGAATCCTCACGATTCCTAAGGAGAAAATCCACCTACGAGATCCTCTCGATCCGTAGGGAGAAAAGTCTCTATGAGACCCTCACGGCTCATAAAGTTGAAAAGTCTTAGGCAGCAGATCTGAACCTGGGACCTAAGCCATCGCTATCTCTTGGAGAAATCTAGATGCTTACTCTATTATCTGTCAATTGTGTTTATCAAGACAGCTTGCCGATAATAAGAGAAGGGAGAAAGCAAAGAAATAGTACAAGACATTGCAAAGAAAAATGTGTATCTTTATTTATTGACTTTAATCAAGTATAAAGTGAAGCGTACAAAAGAATAAAGAATGGATACATCTTATTCGAAAAAAGAAATTTTTTTACAAGGATAGCTACTGAGAAAGAAGTGTCTTTAACAAATCCGCAAGCTGCTCTCGCACTTCCCTCAGCGCCTCCTCCTGAGTGGCTGCCGCAGCCACTTCCGCTTCCACCTGGGCCCGCTGCTGCAAATAGGATGAAAGTTGCTCCTCAGCTGCCTGCTGGGCTGCTTCCTGATTAGGTGCATCCCGCTCGACGACGTCAAGTTGTTGCCTCAGTGATAACCCTTCGGAGAGGCATTGCAGAAGGCCTTCAAAGATAACCTTCAGCCGTGCAGCGTTGGCCTCCACCCGAGCATGCAGTTAGGTAGATTTGCTCGAAGTCTCACCGCGCTCCTTACGCCTTGAAGTAACTTCTTGTTCGAGATGGCGGAAGTAAGAAGCGCTCTGCTCAATCCACGCTGCTCTTTGATGGCTTGCGGCTAAGGCCTCGGGAGCAGGGCGCATGAACTCCAGCTGATGCAGGCGAGCCTCGATCTCCCTACAGTGATTAACCCAAGACGTGATGATGTCCTCGTTATGGAAATTTACGAGTATCACCAGCATTGGGTTAACCGCCGTAACAAAATCTGCAGCAGACGTAGGAGTCTCGACGTCGAGTTCCTCAATGTAGTCGCTCAACATGCACAGACTATTCGAGGCTCCTTTCGAAGACGGACGTCTCAAAAAAGGGCATGCCGGCATCGTGACACGAGACTCGAAAGGCGCCGAGATCGGAACGACAGCTGAAAAAACAAGATACGATTAGATTACAGTTCAAGAAATACAAAAGGAAAAAGGGGTCATCAATGCGATAGTTTGCTATACCAGCTGCAACAGGTGGCAAGGCCGGAAGGGCCGGTGGCGCGGCCAATCTTTCATCCCCTCCTTCGATTTGTAGCACTGTAATCAGGACGAGAAAAAGTTAGAAAATAATTCGATCACTGAAAAAAGAAAGATATCAGTCGAAAACTATACTCACCAGCACCATTAGAGGAAGAAGCGAGTTCAGATGGGAAGGAGAAGTGTGGGTGCAACACCTGATAGAGATGATCAAAAAGCACTCCTGAAAAGACACAATGGTATGACTTTAGTACATAAATTATGCGTCTGGAAGATAAAACTAATAAGTTGCAAACCCATACCTTCCAACATCTTTGATGGTATAAGGGAGGGCTGAGAAGTTACCACCGCCAAGGCAGTAGTTGACGGCGCTCCCTCGAGCAATGGAGCATCGACACTAGCCGCACCTGCGTTAAAAACAAGGATAGACCTGTCAGGAAAGATTGCAAGATAAAGAAAAAAGGACAGTAATCGAAATTTACCTGATGAGCCGCCGGCCAAAACGGAAGCGTCTCCCTCCTCCATCGATACAAGTCCACCTCCCATGGCCTCATCACCAGACTCGACAGGGGCTGTCGTCGTACTCGCCCGGCCAGGAGACGGCGGAAGACCATAGACAGGGAGAGCAATGATTGGAGCATTGCCGGACTCTTGAGAAAGAGCGGCTGGCTTTTCCCTAAGAGTCATACCCGTCTCACCCGCTACTTCTTCAGGCTCGGCGGTCGCTATTGTCTCATCCGCCGTCACCATGGGGTCGTCGGTCTCAGGCGCCTCGTCCGCCGCTGCCTCGGGCTCAATTATAGCGGTCGTCTCATTTGCCGCCATCTCAGGTTCGGCATCAACGACCTTCTCAGGTACAGCTCCCTCAGCCCCCAGCTCAGGTTCGGCAACCCCAGCGACGTTGCCCACCGTAGGCTCGGGTTCGGCCGGTGCTCCTTCCTCTAGCCCCTTGGGTTCGACGGTCTCTGCCTCCCCCTCGGTTGGACTTGGCCCTGCAAGACAAGATATATAAGAACTGACAAGTTTGCAATTCTTATAAACAAATCTCGAAATATACATTACCTGAAGAGGATTTATCGTTAGCACTCCGAACTGCACGCGCCACCTGTCTGCGGGCAGTGGACAAGGCGACCGGAGGCTTTTCTGAGGGGGTATCAGCATGAGGGACGGTGCTTGGGCTCGCTCCAACGGCCAAAGCAGCCCTGCGTGCCTTCGCCTCGCGCCTTAGCCGCTTTCTCTCCTCTCGAGCCGTCAAGACGGAGCTCTCCAAGGCTTCCCTCATTGAGACGTCCTCGTCCGTAAACAGGGATGCCTCCAAATCCTTCAAGGAACCCCTCGTCGATTTGTCGAGTCGAGGCTCTCGCGGTGGCTCCGAAGAGACTGGGATTTCAGTTTCAGGCCCAAGGAGAGTCCCCGCATCAGCTGGCGCAGCCCCTGTAAAGAAACAAAAGAAGAAGGTTAGGTTGGTCATCAGAAAAGAGAATAGAAAAACTCAATAAGACAAAACGTACCAACGCCCGTTAAAGCACGCTTATTTTCCTCCTCCTGGAAGGTTTTCAAAGAAGCAGCGATGGCCTCTTCGGTAGTGACACCTATTGAACAAAAAAGGGAAACGCATTAGTTGAGGATAATGATAAAAATGCTATAAAATTATGAAGAGTACAGCTAATGATTACCTGCTCGAGCGAGTTTATCCAACCACGCTTCAAGTCTGGCTGATCGCTCAGAAGCCGCAATGGCGGCCGCCAGATCGGTGTCTGCCGGGTCTACCGAGAAGCCCTTATTGCTGCCATATTCGCTTATACCTTCGGTAAGAGGGGCCTGAGGCTCCTCTAAACCGAGGATAGCATCGAGAGAGAGGAGCAACTTCTTCTTCCTCTTCTGCCCACCATCCTTGGGTGCACCCGAGATTGACTTGCGCTTGGCAGGCACCTTAGGGCGGTGGGTCACGATATCCGCACCCACGCCAGACTCCGGCAAAACCACATCTACCGTCTCCACTGGAGCACGGGGCGCTGGTGGTACATCCGCAGTACCACGGAGTGGCAGTCCGCACAGAGGGCTCAACACGCGCGATGGCACGGCTCTGGCATCTCTCAGCGGAGGAATAACCGGGGTCCTTGGTTTCAAAGGAGCCTTGCGATCGCCACCGGGAGGCGCACCCTTCCGGTCAACCAACATGCGCTTCTCCATATGGATAACCGGACCCATTGCGTGGGCGTACCAAGCCACGTACGCGTTGAGGACTTTGGGGACGCAGCTCGGCTCACTGATGAAGAAATATGAGCCTGTGTTAAGCCGCATGAAATGGTGCATCGCACTCCTTATCCCCTCCCGGCTGGCCGTGGGCTCTTCCAAAAGGCTTCCAGCGGTATCCCTTGGTGATAGCTGGATTGTTACGCGAACCGGTGAGGGTTATACCTCATGAAAAGCGCCATCTCATTCTGCCTGAACACCAGGTAGCCCGGCCGAATGGAATAGAGGTGGAGGATCTCTCGGGCTTTCAATATGGAGGCCCCGTCCTTAAAATCATCGCGCAGCAGCACCACCGACTTAGTGGTTTCTGAGCCTATGGTTATGACCTTGTCCAAAAACGAAACCTTCGCTCCGACCAGGTGTGGATGAAGGAGTAGCCCCCTAGCCTCTCGCGGAGACGCAACCACGATCGAGGCGCCGACCAGCCGCATGACTCTCGGAAGTCTGCACTTTTCAAAAAACGGAGGGATCTTGTGGACGCCGAATACCCCATGCACGTGCATTTCCATCCAAGAGGTGAAGTAGTGCATCGGGAAATTAGCAGGCTGCACCCCGGGTTCATTAGTGTCCGCCGCCACGCTAAGTCTAATATAGAGGTGAGCCAACCTGGAAATTCCTATTGTTAATTGCAGGCCAGCCACCATCCGATGCGCTGGGTAGAAAACGGATGGCCGCATGAAGCGCGGGTGCATTGGGAGCGCAAAGCTGCACAACTACAATCCCAGGAACCCTAAAAAAAGGTTTCTTCATCCATACCCGAGACGGCGATCTCCGATAACGGCGTGACGGTGGCGCTGGGGAGATAAAAATCCTTTTGATCGCCCTCCGATATTGGTCGACGGTCCAGGCCGAAGCCGAAAGGGTCGTCAGGTTTGGCGAACTTCTCGCACTATTCCGATAGAAACTCCGGTCGGACGAAGCGGGCAACGAAGTCTGCGAAACTGACTCCCCGGGTGCCCGATTCCAAATAGAGCCCTTCATAAATCTCCAGCACCTTCACCAGGCCCGGAAACTAGTGCTGAATGGCGTTCTCCGGCGTCAGGTTGAACACCAACGGCTTGGTGGCAAAGACATATTCATCAAGAGGAAGCAGCTCATCATAATGCTCCCCCTCATCGGCAAGCCTGAGACTTCAGCAAACTCCTCTAAGGAGATAGATACTTCCATGTCCGTCATCAGGAAGGTGTGGGTAGGGATGTTCCATTGTTCAATAAAAGCCTTAACCCACCATGTTGGAGGAGAGGGATACTCGAAGAGCGAGACATAGATGGCCGAATACAAGCCTATCTTCATCAGATGAGTCCTCTTCGCTGACAAAATATACCGGGCCCACTGCAAATATCCGGAGGGCGGTCGCGGCATCAATCCGATGTTATAGGCCTGTCCCCAAGGGCGTGCTTCACCCTGACAGATTCGCCTCCCTAAAATATCTATTGCCGGCGGCGGCTGCACGGGAATAGCACCAAGGAGGTCATCCGAGTTCCAATTTTTAACCTCCACGGCATACTTCACCGGGGGTTCATCCGCGTAAGGGAGTGAAGATATGGGCTCAGACGGCGTGGCGGAACCGAAACTTCGGCGACCCTGGATGATCTCATTGTACCACCTACCCTACAGGTGAAGGCTCTTATGCTCGGGGTCATGATCCTTAATGAGAGCGAGCACTACTCGGTCCACTGGTGCCTGGGGAAATCCTCCCTCTGAGCGAACAAATGGGAAAGACAGATCAGTAGACATGATTGCCTGCAAAGAAAAACGAAATTCAGCCGTCAGTGTCATAATTTAATTTTAAAAGCCTGACACTTGATACTACACTGCAATGCAGTGTAGGGGGGACTAAAGAGGGACCCACAAAATCCAGGTGACAATGTGCCAATTAATGAGACAGCCCCATCATTGGATGGGACTGTCAATTAATAAGGAGATCCCGGAAAGAATACTCTCATTAAATGATAAATCCCTAGAGACAAGGAGAGAATCTCCCCTTTCAGAGCAAAGCTCTGTCACAGAGTGACACTTGTCAAACTCTGGTCTCAAGGGAATAAAATTCCTTAGAAGTGCCTAGCTCTATAATAATGATGAGAGAATCCATTAAATAAAAAAATTTAGAAGTTAAAAATTTTTTTGGGATCTTAGAGATCCATGAAAACTCTTAAGAGTTCTTCATTTTTAGATCAAAAAGATCTATATTTTGTCCATGAGCAAAGCTCTGTTCATGGGTAAAAACCATGAAACAAGATCTCTTTAGATCTATGGATTCTTGAGAGCAAGGCTCTGTTGGTGAAACCCCAAAGGGGTTTTCGTTAGATCAAAGATCTATGAGAGCAAGGCTCTGTTGATTAAAATTAATTAAATTAAATTTAAGTTAAATTTTACCTAAGATGTTCTAAAAGTTTGAACTTTGAAGTTCTTGAAAGAAGAGAGCAAGGCTCTGAAGTTCTTAAAAGAGCAGGGCTCTGGGAAATAAAATCTTGAAGATGGTAAAAATTTTCTAAGGACCAAGGGTCCTATTTATAGGCGTCTGCGCCCTTTCACCTCACCCCTTGATCCAACGGCCTAGATCTTGCCACCGTTGCACTCACGTGTGCGCCATGTGAGCGCAGCGGTGGGGGGCATTTGTTTCCCCCAATCAGAGCAAGGCTCTGTTTGAATTTCAAAAATTCAAATTTTTGAAGCAACGCTTCATATTCCGTGCGCTGCGCGCAATGCGCCACGTGTCAGAAGTTGATACGTCAGCGCAGCGCCCAAGGCAGCGCACCCAATCAGAGCAAGGCTCTATTTAAAACAAAAATTAAAGGAAGCAACGCTTCAGTTGCGCAAGCGCTGCGCTGCGTGACACGTGTCAGCGTAGTTGCGCAAGCACAGTTGCGCAAGCGCTGCGTGACACGTGTCAGCACAGTTGCGCAAGCGCAGCTGCGCTGCGCTGTGCGCTGCTCGACACGTGTCAGCGCAGTTGTGCAAGCGCAGTTGTGCAAGCGCAGCTGCGCTGCGTGACACGTGTCAAGCGCTGGGGCATTTGCGCCAAACAGAATTAAAATTCTAATAAGATCTTTCTATTCTTGTTAAAACAAGAGTAAAACAGAAGCCCTTGGATCAAAGATCCAACGGTGGGGAAAATTCCCCAAATCACTCAGAGAATATCTCTTTAACAAACTTAACAAACATATGGGCACTATATAAAGGCCCCTAGACCCCAATTCAAAGATGAGGAACATCATCAACATTGTGAAAGATCAAGAACTTCAAACAGAGAGAACTCTGAAGAAATTTCAAGAAAAAGGTAAAAACCTTTAAGATAAAAGAATTTCTTCTAATAGATCATTGATCTAAGAACAAGATCAATGATCTTCAATAAAAAAAAACAAATAATAATAAGTGCCTTGCACTTTTTATGAACCACTGGTTCTATGAAAACAAGAAAAACAAGGAAAAACTTGTTTTCTTTGATCTAAATTGGATCAAGAAATCAAACAGTGCCCTGCACTTGTAAAATTTGCACTGTTGCGCTCTTGGGTTGGCGCAAGCCACCAGAGAGCGCCACGTGTCACTACTTGAATCACTTGCGCTCTGCGCTTTTAAGATAGAGCTTTGCTCTCTGAAATTGGCGCAACTCACCAGAGCGCGCCACGTGTCAGCAGCGCAAGCGCAACGCACTGGTGCAGCGCACTGCGCTTGCGTGACACGTGTCACCCCCACAAACGCTTGCGCTCATTTGTTGGCGCAAAGCGCCTGACAGGCCACATGGCCATTGTCAGATAATTGATACACTGCATCGTTAAAAAGAAGGGCTCAGCCCAATTAAAAAGGCCTAACAGGCCTAGTAAATGCTATGCATTATTTTCAAACAGATGCAATGCATCAGAGCCCAAATAAAAATAGATGCAATGCATCAGAGCCCAAACAAGGGTCTGTCAGACCAGAACAGATGCTGTGCATCATTTAAAAGGGGCAGAGCCCAAATAAAGGTCCAACAGAGACCAAGATTAATGCTATGCATTATTAAACATGGGCAAAGCCCTAGCACAGGTCTGATAGACCAAAAATAAGAAATAACGTTGAATATTCTCAACTGGACTTAGCCCAATCATGGTCGTAAGTCCTCAAACTAAATTGACTGAGCACAGCTGCTCTCTTAAATCAATTTACATCCGGTTCGAGGGTACATCTCCGAACTCCTTTTACTCCTATCGTTGTAATCCTTCAACGACGTCAGAGAGGCGACGAGTCCCGACAACCACACATTAACATGGACTGTGGGGTCCTTAAACCCACGGACTTAAGCATCCTTAAACTAAAACACGGACTGTGGGGTCCTTAAACCCACGGACTTAAGCGTCCTTAAACTAAAACACGGACTGTGGGGTCCTTAAACCCATGGACTTAAGCGTCCTTAAACTAAAACACGGACTGTGGGGTCCTTAAAATATGGACTGTGGGGTCCTTAAAATATGGACTGTGGGGTCCTTAAACCCATGGACTTAAGCGTCCTTAAACTACCTATGGACCCCTATGTCCCTAAACTGGAACATGGACCACCATGTCCCTAAACTGGAATATGGACCGCAATGTCCTTAAACTACCTATGGACCACTATGTCCCTAAACTGGAACAATAGAGCTCCCAAATGCTCTTTTGTCGGATCTAAACGATCCCGTTTAAGTTGATCTTAGCCTCAAATATGGCTAACGTATCCTTAAACATTCAAACAGACTTTAGTCCCAAATTGGACTATAAGACCCCCAATCAACTTTGGATCAAGGGTACATCTCCGAATTCCTCTGATACCTATCGTTGTAATCCTTCAACGACGTCAGAGAGGTGACGGGTCCCGATGGCCATGCATATGATGGACCACCATGTCCCTAAACTGGAGATGGACCCCTACGTCCCTAAACTGGAACATGGACCACCATATCCTTAAACTGGTAATCGACCGCAATGTCTCTAAACTAAACAATAGAGTCTAAATGCTCTTTTGTTGGATCTAAATGATCCTGTTAAGTTGATCTTAGTCTGGAAATTAGACTAACGTGTCCTTAACAAACGTTTAAGTTGATCTTAGTCCAAAAATGAGACTAAAGTATCCTTAAACCAAAACCCCAAACCCAAATCTAAGAAAATACGGATTTGGACTAATCCACGTCCTACGGGCGACAACACAAAATTAGTCTCCGTATACAATCCACGGGCAACCGAACACAAAACAAACACCCACGACACGAAGTGACCATCTGTAGAAGGAGAAAGTTGTTACCGCGATGCGGTAGCGTAATTAGCTGCAGGGGCTTGCGCCTGCAGGGAAGAGCGTCCCCACAATCAAAAACCCCTCAGACGAGGGAGAATCTGACAAAGTCTGCTACATCGGCCGCATACGTTTAAACCTTCGATACACGGTGCCATAAATCAACTTGGCATCTTCGGAGAGTTGGACGGATAGCACCAATTAGCATCTACCCTGAATTTCAGGCAAGACGCCCGCCGCGTCTTTCGGAGGGGAACAATGAGCATGGCAATAATTATAACATGGCCGTGTAGTGTAAGTATAGTGAACATGCAGTGAATGTAAGTGTCTTAACAGGTCTCTACTGTGGTACACTAATTTAACATAAGTTCAAGGGTGAATGTCAACCAATCTTAAGAGTGTTCTCGAACCCAACAGGCTGTAATTCAGGGATAAGGAACCACGGGCCCGAATCAAATGTTAGTAACAGGACTTCAACATAGTGTTGAAGTATTCCAAACTCAACAGGCTGTAATCCAAGAGTAAGAAAACACGGGCCCTCATGATAGCTTGCTTGTGTTAGTAGACATGGATTCATGATCTAGTGGGACTCCTGAGATTTCGTTGGATTCACATGAGAACTACCCCAGCACCCCATGTATGCTAAGTTACAACTAAAATTACCAGACTTGCTCGAATCCATGAATATATCAAGTTGCAAGATTGAGTTCATATATATATCAAGCATTCATGTCAAGTATTCATGTATTCACGTCAAGTTGTATTCATGGTTCGAGTCAAGTCAAGTCATGTATTCAGGTTTCATGTATGTGTTTGAATTCAGGTATTCAGATTCAAGTTCAAGTATGCATACTAGACTTTGGGTTCATGTTTGAATTGAATTCTTGGTTGAATTGGATTCTGATTTGAGTAGAAGTCAAATTTGATTTAGACTCAGTCTTGAGTCGGTCACTAATAAGCGATTTAGATCATGAATTAGGTTCGGGAGTTATCGGTAACTGTTATACATAGACGACAGAATTTGTGTCTTTTTTCAAGACAATTACCATTGATAATACCGTTAAATTTTCTATCTTAAATAGGCAAGCAATCACTTTCTCCGGCTCCCTGAGGCTCAAGAGAATTGATCCTACTTAAATCTATATTTACTAAAGTCCTTAACGGTGTTTTATATAGCTCGAGGGGGTTTATGAAAAATATTTTTTTATATAATTTCAAAATAAAGCTCGAGAAGTTATTTATAATATTTTGGGTTTCCATGAATATGAATTTTAAAGATTTGCAATATTTTAGTGATAATAACTTAACTTGAATAGTTCATGGTATTTTATTGTAAAACTTGACTTTTGTTGGTATCTTGATGGTATTTTGATGAAACTTGTAATTCTTTCATTTAAAAATATAAAGTTATTATATTTTGAAAATATATGGATTTTATAATATTTTTAAAAAATTAATTTTATTTAAATAGAAAATTGCGTTTTTCTTAAAAAATCGTATAAAAAACCTTTCGAGACCGAATGCTCTGTGAGAAGGTCTGCATCTCACTCTACTAGCCCAAGAATGTGCGATAATCTGCACCATCCAATAGCGGGTCCCCTAAAAAGGGTTGTAGAAGCATAATCACAAAGGCTTTTGAAATACAATTTAAAAGAAACCCGGTTTTTATAGTAAAGGGTCTTTTAATGTGATATTTTCTCAAAACAAAATCTATATGAAAGAGTTATCGTGCTATGGAATATGTGTGTTTGTGAGGGGTAATTCATTATCCCGTGAGGTTTTCCTTAATGTATAATTAAGCAAAACAATTAAAATATGGTAGGTACAACTTCATGGTATTTTAATATAAAAGTTGATTTAAAGTTATTTTTCATGATATTCTAGGTTACAATTTATTCTAAACATTTATAATAATGTTACAAGTATTGTGTAAAAGTCGGATGAACAATATGTAAGAAAAAGGTGAGTTTTTTAGGGTTTAGAAGATCGACATCAGTGTTAACTCCACTTACCGATGTTCGTGTTGAAAAGAGATTTTCAAAGAGGAAGAAGAGAGATTGGGAGGGGACTTACCGTTTGATTTTGTTAAGAAGAGGAAGAAGAAGATGGGGGAACTTTTGAGAGAATTTTGGCTAGAATTTTCAGAATGGTGAAGGGATAGGGCATAGGGTAGTATTTATAATATGGAATTAGGGTTTTGGGATTAAAAGAGTGAATTAAAATGCATTAAAATGATGGTAAATGGGGAATTGAAAAGTCTATGTTTGATTGCAGAGCAATCAAACAGTGCATGAGAGTTAGCGGTAGGGAAAAGGTCATGTGTGCAAAGCACGGGGCTTTTTACCCACGGTTGGACCATCTGTACCGGCCCAAGTAGGCTTTTCATCGGTCGATTGAAGGGAGGGGGCCGGTGGATTGGAGCCATGTGTCCAAGTCTTTGTTTTGACTATTGTGCACATGTTTGATTTCTCTGTCTTTTCATTTTTATGTGTATTGCACATGTAAACTTTTGGGCTTCCAAAAGTTTAAAATAAAAATCAGAAAAAATATGTGTCTGATGGGAATCGAACACAGGGCTACGTCACTGCAATGCAAGGGCTTTACCAGTGAGCTACAAGTGCTTTCTTGATGTTCTTAAACAAGATATACTTATAACTTGTACTCAGGCTGTGAAACTCCCTTCTTTACATTAAAAAGAAAAAATTTGTACAGAAAATTCAGAGTCGTTACAGGCTTACCTGACCAAATTTCTTCCGGATTGCCTCCATCGAGTGCACTCGCCGGACTTCTGTTGATCAGATACACGGCAGTATCAACCGTTGTTGCCCATAAGAACTTTAGCACATCCGCATCCAAGGTCATGCTTCGCACTGGCTCTAAAATCGTTCTATTCATCCTTTCAACGATGTTATTTTGTTGTGGCATCCCCGGTACCGTTTTCAACCAACGAATACCCTTATGTGAGCCAAACACCTTGAATTCCTGTGTGCAGTATTCCCCTCCATTATCGGACCTAAGTCATTTTAGCTTAGTCCCCATTTGGTTCTCCATATTCGCAATCCAATGTTTGAAGATACCAAACATATCAGATTTCTTCTCCATCACATACATCTATATTTTCCAGCTTACATCATCGATAAACGTCACGAAATACCGATTACCTCCATAAGACTCCACCGATGCCGGACCCCATAAGTCTGTATGCATCATCTCCAGCTTTTTGGTCTTCTTAGCAATGTCTCCAATTTGAAATTTGAGCGCACTTTGCTTCCCGCAAACACAACTCTCGTAAATTCCCAACTCCACCTTTTTCAGCCCCGAAAGAAGCCCTCTACCTTGAATTTTTTTCATGTTCTTCTCACTAAGCTTCCCCAATCACTTGTGCCACAATGAAGTCTCCGAATCTACCTCCGAACCTATCGCTAGTGCAACCGAACCCCAACTGCTCCCATAGAAGGAATACAACGAACCGCTCAGCTTGCCCCTTACGACCACCAACAATCTTTTGGTAATTTTCCATTAAGAATTCCCAAATATCGTACTATACCCTTTGTTGTCTAGCTGACTTATAGAAATTAGGCTTTTCTTAAAATCTGGAATATGTCGCGCGTTATTCAGTTTGATTTGACCTTCTCCTGACGGTTACAAGATGATCGTCACTTTGCCAACGATCTTGCACGACCGACAGTTTCCCACCGTCACATATCCAAGTTCGTCTTGAACATACTCACTGAAGTGATGCCATCCCGAAGTGCAATGGAAGGATGCTCCCGAATCTAGGAACCATATATATGTCTTTGTGCTCATACTCGCCGATAGACAAAGACCTTGTTCCCCTTATTCTTGTATAGACGCCATATCAACTTCCTTTCCATCCGCCTTCTCATCAGAATATTTTTTTGGAGATTTGCATTCGCTTTTCCTGTGACCCTTATTTCCACAATTCTAACACACGCCTTGGATTTTTTCCTTGCGATTTTTCTCGACTTTTAGACTTGCCCTTCTTCCATTTTCCCCCATCCATCGTCCTACCGCGATTCTCCACTGCAAGTGCAGAAGTTCCCAAACTCCCGCTCACAGCTTTTCTCCTCATCTCATCACTTAATATGCTGCTCACAGTATCATTAAACGTGAGAGTCCCTGAAATAAAGTTGTTAACCGCCATTACGAGTTTCTTCTAACTCTCCGGTAACGAACAAAGAAATTGCAGGGCTCGAATCTCATCTTCAAACGTAATTGAAACGGACTCTAATTGGCTCGTCACATTGTTGAAATCATTTAAGTATTCTGTCACCGAACAACTTTCTGTCATCTTCATGTTGAAAAGCTTCATCAAAAAGATTTTGTTTGATGTTTAAGGGTTCTGATACAATTTGGCTAACGTCGTCATTAGCCCTATGGTTGTTCTCTCTTTTGAGATATTAAAGGCTACCTGCGGAGTCAACGACAACCTAATTGTCATCAAGGCTTTCCTATCCAAAAGGTTCCACGCCTTATCAGCCATCTTCTTGGGCTTCTCGCCTATCAACGGAAGACGGGTGCTTTTGATATATATAGTCTTCCATCTGCATGCTCCACCAACCATAATTATGACCATTGAACTTTTCGATCCTTATCTTATCATATGCCATCTTTTGCCCTACCGTCACAGCAAACACAACTTTTTCCTTAGATCTGAACCAACGCCTTCAAAACGACGATCTAAGAAAGTAGAGAAGAGGGCCCTAGCCGTTACTTACAGTTAACCTATATCGTAGAATTGAAGAACCCTAGGTTCCTTAACCACGCTCTGATACCAATTCTTGGTATCAAACGTCATGCCCTAGGCTCTAATACCAGTTGTTGGGAACAAGGTGATCCACGGAGCAATTCTCGCAACAAACCAATCACGCAATAATCAAAAACCACGCAATTAACGAAAGACAAATTAATAAGTGCGAGAATAAATAAGAAATCAAAACGCAAATAAGAGAGAATTTGTTAACGAAGTTCACTCACCGTATGGCTAGTCCCTGACATAGAGGAATCTGCAAACGTCTATAAGAATTCTTGAGCACAAACAACCTTAGGAGATTTCTCTCAAATTTTTCTAGATCTCACAAACTCTAGCCGTCACCTCTCAATACAATGATCTCTCTCTACTAATTAATTTTTGTAGGGTTAGCTTAGCACCTTAGCAAGGTTTTGGCAAGCGTCAATCATGCTACTTTAAAATTTTTGGGGTGCTAAACAAACCCTAACCAAGATCTTAACTAGAGATTTAGGGTTAACATAGCAAGTAAACAACTTTACTTCTAAGAGTTTGGGATTACAACCTTTATAGTCCGTTCTTTTGCTTCATAAGCTCCGTGTTGAGGTCCCTTCGCCGCGATCATCATGTACCCGAACTCTAGAGAGGCTCCATGAAGAGAAAGATGCAAGTTTGCTTCCAATCTTCAACAACTAAGATGATCTACTTTGAAGAATCTCAAACCCAAGCTCATGCTTCACTAATCAAGTATTATCAAAGCAAACACACTAATCTAAGTGGCCAGAATAGATGAGGATGATGAAGTAGGAATTTAGCTCTCTTTTGTTTTCAATTTCTCACTTTATTTCATCACCAAAGAAAAAGCTAGTGAAAGTTTTCTTCATGAAGAAAGAAGAAGAAGATGAAGCAAAACCTTTTGTGATGAATAATGAAAATCCTTGTTGTGGTTACAAATCAACCATGGGTTAAGAATGAAGGCTTAACCCTTGTAGAGAATCAACTAGGGTAAAGGGTTTGGGTTGGGTTAAGAAATATCTACACAAAATATCAAAGGTCAAAGTCAAAGCTTCAAGAAGCTTCATCCAAGCTTAACCCTAATCCAAACCCTAACCATGTTTAAACTCCACAAAACATGTTGCATTTGTAACCCTGACTTGTTACAATATTATATATCACATATATAATATATTTTGTAACAAAATAAAATAATATAATTAACATATATCACATATATATCAATGTATTATTCAAGTGAGAAAAAGAATCTTTAAGTGAGCTTATATTAGTAAATGTAATATAATATATCAAATATATAATTATACATTAAATTATCGAATCAACACTTGATCCGATAATCCGGCTATTTCACAAATAACCGACTAATATAATCTATATCAGTTCATCGAATCAACACTTGATCCGATAACCCGGCTATATCACATATACCCGGCCGATATCACATATCGTGAGAATCTAATACGGTATCGCATACACATATTATTCTCGGTCCCGCACATATCACATATGTGCTCCTACTCTATTTTTCCTGAGCCAGGAAACCTCTGTGTAGGACTCTAAAGAATCGTCAATACGCCGGCAGTAGGTGATGATCATATCAAACACCCACAAGCTGCAAGCGGTCAGCTAAACATAACAGCCACCCAGGTATTGAACAATCAGAAGATCAACAAGCAAGCCTGTACATTCTTCTGTGAATCCAACCAGTAACACTCCCGTACAGTTCGGTCTCTTCGTCTGATATGTCGCATATCCAGTCTAGGGGTGGTAAACGTCAGACCCAAGTAACCGATAAGTCATGTCGATATGAGGTCCACAACAGTTCGAGAAACTACTGATAACACATTCCAGTAAATCTCAGCAACTCTGGCCAGAGATTTCCAGTTATAGCCAATCGAACACAGCGCAACATCAACTCCCTATACCGGAAGAGACGAAACCCCTCCTATCGCTCATTGCCTCCATGTGATTCGGGACTGTACCCAAAAGCCACCATTTTGCACGCCCTCTTGGACGTGGTATAATGGAAATCAAAGCACGGTGGGAATCACACAAGACTCTATGACAATCTCGGGTCTACAGACTAACATATACCGGTGTCACAGAGAACTGCCATCTGACGTGAGGTATAATACCATCTGGAAGTTCTCGGCGAGTCCGTCCAGTGTACCCAGTCTCCACTGAGCACTCGTATACTATCTCTGATGTCAAACATCAATGGATATAGGATCATCCATCGCCTATCTACATGGGTCAAGAAGCATACGCTAATCTACTCTAGTATATCGATGCCCTGTCTCGATACACCTGCAACTAGGAACATTTGAAGGATATACTTAGCGACTACACTGTCCCCACTAGTATGATCTGCATCATAGTCCTGGTAGTCAAGTACTCATCCTAAGGGCTTTATCAACATGTAACATAGAGACTATCAGAGTACATGTTAAAATAAAGAGCAACCAGATAGCATACTATCATGTCGAGCAAGAAAGTCCTCACTATATATGTCCAAGCATCCACTACAATATACATCGTATGTACAGTAATGGCCTCTAGGGCATACATATAACTAACAATCTCCCACTTGCACTAGGGCCATCTGTTGTAGTATCTCATACCCAACAATCAGCTGTGGTTGAAGTATCTCATACTCAACCATCCCATAAAAGTCTCTAATGGGAAATAGGCCTTTGTGAGTGGATTCGCGCGGTTATCCTATGTGTCTACTCTCCTAACCTCGATCTCCCTGGAGATCAGCCATCTCCATGATCAGGTGATACTGTCTAAGAATATGTCTGGATCTCAAATGGGACGGGGGTTCCCAGGCATAAGCCACAACTCCATTGTCACACAATGGTAGGAACGAAGTTCATCTCATGAACGAGTGTACATCCAGACTATTTCTTTGGTAGCATCCTTGGTAGTGATTTATCCTGCCTTTATCATCTAGTATGTCACGGTATCTAGCGTGGAACTCTTCCAACATACCGTCCCTCCACTGAGGGTAAAGAAAATGCATGTGACTGACATTCAGTCGACCTTACCATCCTGGAAGTTTTCCAGTGATTCTCCCCAGGATCGATTGATACCATCTCACTACATCTAGTGAGAATCCTAACATCCAATTAGATCTATCTCATAGATCCAAAACCAGGATTTATGAGGTATCACCTTGATCCTATATAGAGAATCCTTGTGATAAGAGGGTATTGACCGAGTGTAGCATAGGAAACTCCTTTTCAATCAAGAGTATGGCATCTACGTACAATACGAGGATCACCACCATACTCTCTACTACCCTTTTGTATATACAAGGTTCATCTACCATTTTGATGAAGTCAAAATCTTTAACTACCACATCAAAACAGACGTTCCAACTCCGCGATGCCTGCTTTATCCCATAAAGCATCTTGCACACGTTTCCGCTGCTCCCACTGTCTATGAAGCCCTCTGGCTGTGTACTTATAGATGCTCTCTTCTAAATCAGTATTTAGAAAAGCAGTCATGACACCCAACAGCCAGATATCGTAGTTATGGTATGTAGCAATGGCAAGTAGGATCTAGATGGACTTAAGCATACCTTTGAAAGTCTTAACTTTTCCATGTACACCAAGTAATCTTCTCAAGATATACTTGCTTCTGATGGGGATTTAACCCTTCAGATAAAGCAACCAAAGTCCATACTTTGTTGGTGTATATGGATTCCATCTCAGATCACTAAGCATCCAGCCATTCTTACAGAGTCCCCACTCTTGATGGCCTGCTCGAAACAAGTTGGGTCATCATCTCATGATGCAATCCTCGCTCCCACTGTCATAGAGAAACCGAAGTATCTCTCAGGTGGATGAGGAACCCTACTAGATCGGCGGAGAGGCTGAGGTTCGTTAAAAACTATTGAATCTTTCGGGTTTACCAAATCATCAGCTGCAGTTTGTATAGCTAGAACTTTTTCCAGTTCTACCTCATGACCACTAATTTCTTCACAAGAAATTCCCTTTCCCAAAGGTGGCATTCTGAGAAACAAAACACCTTTTGCTCCCCAGTTTGGTAGAAGATATTTCCTTGCGAATGCTTGGGATATCCAACAAACTTCCACAGAACTGACCTTGCCTCGAGTTTGTCCGGATTTTGCTTTGGACAACCCCAAATCTTAACATCCTTAAGAGATGGACTCTTTCCATACCATATCACATATGGAGTGGTAGGCACCTGATTTGGTTGGAACCCTATTCAATAGGTATGCAGCTTCTCAAGTGCAAAACCCCCAAAAGGAAATAGGTAACTCAGTAGTACTCATCATAGAGCACACCTTATCACATAGGGTGCGATTGCTCCGCCCCGATATACCAACATGCTGTGGTGTATACGGAGGAGTAATGCTGAGAGAGAATCTCATTCTCCTTTAGAATAGTCCAGGAATCCCGTGCTCAAGTATTCTCCTCCCTGATCACATCAAAGGACATAATATTTATACCCGTTTTGGTTCTCTACTTCTGAAGTACAAAGAACCAGTCCTGGCATGTGTAGACAGGGGACCTCATACATCATCATGTATCAATTCCAAGAGTTCACTAACTCGTTTTCTATTTCCAATAAACAGAGCTATGGTCATCTTATCTTTATGACATGACTGGCAAGTTTCACAAGATGTAAATTCAAACTAATTTAAATATGCATCTAAATGTAACTTAGATAGTCGGGTCACATTGATATGACCTAGTCTACAAAACCTCAAGAAGGATTCGTTCATTTCTGAACTCTTCTTCTTGTGTGTGTTCTGTATATTAAGAACTGTGGTTTGATTTAGAACGTCTATGCTTTTAGATAACGTGCCTGAACTGATCAACTCTTGATATAGGAAATGTTCAAAACATTATCCAACAATACAAAATTATATCCTTCTTTATTAAATAAAGATACTGATATGATGTTGTATATTAGGTTCGGTATCTAATAACATTCGTTCAGAATCAATGTATTTTGGTAATACAGGGTGATAACTGCCAGCTGCTTGGCTTGCAACAATTGCACCGTTTCCAACTCTTGAAACTTATCACCCGTTCTCAGTTCTCTACCTATCTGTAGCCCATGTAACAGATTACATTTGCAAGATCCTGATCCGGTATCTCATACCCAGGACGTAAAGGATACTGAGAAACAGTTCTTGGTAATGAACACACCCGAAGAAGATGCATCAGCATGCACTTTCTTCGTTTGGGCGGCACGGGAATTCTGGTAATCCCCTATTTCTTGTTCGGTCTTATAACATTTATAAGTTGAAGCGGGACCGACGTTCCCTAGCGCAGTATAACAAGCGGTTCGGTCAATACATCCGTATTTTTTTATCTTGATTAAGGCGTGACATGGTCGCTACCTGGAGAGAGAGAGAAGAAAACACTCAGCGTATGCTCTTGCAAGATTAGATTGGTTATTAATATATCTAATCAGGATGTCTCCCACTGTTTTAGTCAAATCTTCCTTCAAATCCTAAAAGGAAATACTAGCCGGGATTAATTACACCCTATAAGTTCGCCAATCTTTCAGCCAGGCCGGTGCCGGTACTTTGAGGGAGGTTTCCCGTGCTTTCGCACGGACCTAATTAAAGTAAACCTCGTTTTCCTAGAGGCTTAACCCCGTTGACACATTTCTAGACACCTACTTGATCGGCTAATTGTAATGTGTAAAACTCTCCCAGGAGTAACTCTTACTCACAGCGGGTATCGGGATCCAACTATCTCATAGGAGGTATGCAATCTCATTGAAAATTTCAATACTTAAAATTCCCAATAATATTTTACCCCTAGCGTCCTATGACCTTGACAAAGGCCAACAAACCATAGGATGCTAGTCAAGTTCAACCCATCATTTCCTAATTGAATTAAACCCACCCGCACGACCCTTGACAAAGGCCAACAAGGTCGCACGACTACCCTAATCCAATCACATCATATGCTTTAGCAGATAAGCACTATTCAGCTACCACACACTACGCCTTGACAAAGGCCAACAAACGCAACACGAATACTAAGTAGAACTTATCTGAAATGACGGAGGGCTACGACAGGTTTTTAAGAAAACCCTTTGCGTAATGAACTTGATCTCGTTGTAGAATCGAGTGATTTTGAAAAGGAGTGTTTTTGAGGCCTTTACTAGTTTTGCTAAAGAGGTCACTTCTGGTGAAGAGATCTCGGCTCTTTCCTTATCGAATAAGGTGCAGGATATTTCATAAATACCACTATGCAAAGCAAAAACTATAGAAGCAATCAAAAGACAAACCGAGTGGGTTGTAGCATCTGCTAGTTTCGCTAAAGAGGTCACTCCCGGTGAAGGGATCTCGGCTCTTTCCTTATCGAATAAGGTGCTGGATATTCTACAAGGAATACCACTATGCAAAGCAAGAACTAGAGCTACCAGTTTTTAAACAAGTTTCTACAACATTTTTAGGTTTCTTTTATTTCATTAATCTCATTAATGAAGTCCCATTTTATTATGCTTCACAAGCATCACATTTGAAACGAAATCAGCAATATAACATATATCTCATATATATAATATAAACATTCGTCTCAGGCAGTAATATGATTGCATCACAGAACATTGCAGCAGAAGAAACACATATGAAATATTGGATATTCTAGGAATTCCGTGTTTTAAGTTAAGCCAGTATAAAACACGGATTCCACGTCGCGATGAATAGCCAAACCCACATCCATAGACCCCTACGAGAGCGGCAAGCAACTCTATCAATTCTAGAGTTAGGAGACCCGGTCACGACTCCTCGAGATGGTCTCCCACTGGACCCTACAACCCGGTTACTTGTGCTCCCCGCCTTGGGTCTATCCTAATGCGGAAAAGTAAATTATATACAATGGTGACATCATCCTCAACCCGGAAGTGCCCCAATAAAAGAATATTACATACAATGAATTTTACATGAATGAAAAAGAAAAACTCTCATCTCACATAAAAACCCCGGCTATTCAAAACACGATGATACAATATAACATATTATAGCAACACATAACATCACATGTCATCAACGTAAGTAAATATGCGTATCCCAATTGTCGTTGATGTATAGCAACGAAACCGGCGATACACCACATATTACACTTACGGTCGCAGAAAAGAAAGTGTAAAACTACAACAGTTGGAATCCGCAACCTCTTTAGACATCGCATGCCTAACCAAATGAATTCCTTAGACATCGCATGCCTAACAATTATAAACCCCGCATTTTAGTCTTAATCTCGAAAACACTTTTCAATATCTAGTCAGGCAATTCAACAAGATTCCCGACATCCTGATCGAATACTCGTCGGAAACCTTAGTAGACGGCCGCACCCCCCGATGCCGTCGACGAAGTGCACTAAGGCGGAACACCGCTGCCGCGAGCACCCGAACGGATGATTTTGGCGACGGGGTTCTCCTACAGTCACTTGGTCGGGGCTATGGGGCGTGGCTATCTATTAAGTTTACCCGGCGAGTATCCGCGTACGCTACGTGATTGCAACGGACTTTTGAGCGCATCAAAATCCCGTGGCAACCGATCAACTGAGACCAAAGTACGAGATTTATAACATTCAAATTAGTTATCTCATAACTACTTGTGGATTCCAAAAATTGTATCACATTCCAGATAAATAGACAATGTTAAACTTTCCGATCGAATATTCAAACACCTAAGATTTCCCAAATAGCTTAACACTTGAGCGGAGTTCAAAAATCCCAGAACATGTCACAGCCCCAATGAACCAGCCGTAGAAGGGTCAAACCAACGCCTCACATGTGGCGACGCTAAACTACCACAAACCCTAGGGTTCAGTGGCAGTTTTGACGGTCACATAATCGAGTTAAGGTTATGTTCTTCTAGAGGGTCCACTGATACGCTTGCATGATTTCCCGAAAGTTTTAAACTCAGTAAAAATCCAACACTTGAAAGTTTTCCGACATGGGAAAAAGTGAGTTGTTGATATTCATTCGAACCTTTTAACACGTTCTAAATTACCCGAAAAACTAAACGGTGTTAAACTTTCCGATCGAATCAACGAATTCTAAAGATCTCCAGAAAACTCAACACTTGAGTAATATTAAAAAATTCCCAGAAGCATAATGTAATACCTACGGATCACCTCTTGAAGTACGATCCCTCAATCCTCATATTCTGCCGCGGAATCGCCGCCAATAGCTTGGTTTGGCCGCGGTTCCGCGGTGGCTTGATGGATTCAGGGAGTCATACTTCACAGATATCCATAGAATCGCCTGCTTATTTTTCTGAGTATTTTTAATACGGAAAAAACCAAGTTTTTAAAAAATTTCCAAAGAGGGGGTCCAAAATCATATTTCAAGGTTCGATCGGACTTTTAACTTCGTCTACACATCACCTAATGCTCTAGCTAGGCTCTGATACCACTGTAGGGTTAGCTTAGCAACTTAGCAAGGTTTTCGCAAGCATCAATCATGTTACTTTAAAAAAAATTGGGTGCTAAACAAACCCTAACCAAGATCTTAACTAGAGACTTAGACATAGCAAGTAAACAACTTTACTTCTAAGAGTTTGGGATTACAACCTTTGTAGTCTGTTCCTTCGCTTCATAAGCTCCGTGTTGAGGTCCCTTCGCCGCGATCATCATGTACCCGGACTCTAGAGAGGCTCCATGAAGAGAAAGATGCAAGCTTGCTTCCAATCTTCAACAACTAAGATGATCTACCTTGAAGAATCTCAAACCCAAGCTCATGCTTCACTAATCAAGTATTAGCAAAGCAAACACCCTAATCTAAGTGGCTAAAATAGATGAGGATGATGAAGTAGGAATTTAGCTCTCTTTTGTTTTCAATTTCTCACTTTATTTCATCACCAAAGAAAAAGCTAGTGAAGGTTTTCTTCATGAAGAAAGAAGAAGAAGATGAAGCAAAACCTTTTGTGATGAATAATGAAAATCATTGTTATGGTTACAAATCAACCATGGGTTAAGAATGAAGGCTTAACCCTTGTAAAGAATCAACTAGGGTAAAGGGTTTGGGTTGGGTTAAGAAATATCTACACAAAATATCAAAGGTCAAAGTCAAAGCTTCAAGAAGCTTCATGAAAGCTTCATCCAAGATTAACCCTAATCCAAATCCTAACCATGTTTAAACTCCACAAAACATGTTGCATTTGTAAGCCTAACTTGTTGCAATATTATATATCACATATATAATATATTTTGTAACAAAATAAAATAATACAATTAACATATATCACATATATATCAATGTATTATCCAAGTGAGAAAAAGAATCTTTAAGTGAGCTTATATTAGTTAATGTAATATAATATATCAAATATATAATTATACATTAAATTATCGAATCAACACTTGATCCGATAATCCGGCTATTTCACAAATAACCGACTAATATAATCTATATCAGTTCATCGAATCAACACTTGATCCGATGACCCGGCTATATCACATATACCCGGCCGATATCACATATCGTGAGAATCTAATACGGTATCGCATACACGTATTATTCTCGGTCCCGCACATATCACATATGTGCTCCTACTCCATTTTGCCTGAGCCAGGAAACCTCTGTGTAGGACTCTAAAGAATCGTCAATACGCCGGCAGTAGGTGATGATCATATCAAACACCCACAAGCTGCAAGCGGTCAGCTAAACGTAACAGCCACCCAGGTATTGAGCAATCAGAAGATCAACAAACAAACCTGTACATTCTCCTGTGAATCCAACCAGTAACGCTCTCGTACAGTCCGGTCTCTTCGTCTGATATGTCGCATATCCAGTCTAGGGGTGGTAAACATCAGACCCAAGTAACCGATAAGTCGTGTCGATATGAGGTCCATAACAGTTCGAGAAACTACTGATAACAATTACCAGTAAATCTCAGCAACCCTGGCCAGGTATTTCCAGTTATAGCCAATCGAACACAGCGGAACATCAACTCCCTATACCGGGAAAGACGAAACCCCTCCTATCGCTCATTGCCTCTATGTGATTCGGGACTGTACCCAAAAGCCACCGTTTTGCATGCCCTCTTAGACGTGGTATGATGGAAATTAAAGCACAGTGGGAATCACACAAGACTCTATGACAATCTTGGGTCTACAGACTAACCTGTACCAGTATCACCAGAGAACTGCCATCTGACGTGAGGTATAATACCATCTGGGAGTTCTCAGCGAGTCCGTCCAGTGTACCCAATCTCCACTGAGCACCCGTATACTATCTCTGATGTCAAACATCAATGGATATGGGATCATCCATCGCCCATCTACATGGGTCAAGAAGCATACGCTAGTCTACTCTGGTATATCGATGCCCTGTCTCGATACACCAGGGACTAGGAACATTTGAAGGATGTACTTAGCGACTACACTGTCCCCACTAGTATGATCTGCATCATGGTCCTGGTAGTCAAGTACTCATCCTAAGGGCTTTATCAATATGTAACATAGAGACTATCAGAGTACATGTTAAGATAAAGAGCAACAAGATAGCATACTATCATGTCGAGCAAGAAAGCCATCACTATATATGTCCAAGCATCCACTGCAATATACATCGTATGTACAGTAATGGCCTCTAGGGCATAAATATAACTAACAATTTTGGCAGTATAGAATACATATGAGATGTCCCCTTTTATAGGCAAGCCCTAATCCTATAAAAAAAAAGATAAATCTAAATTTACCAAAACATATTCGCTGCAGATTTGCCATCGACAGACGTCTGACCCACACTTGAACATACGTTTGTCTTCAATCTGTATCCCTTTGTTTTTCTTGTTCAGACATCTGTCGTGTCCCCAGATGTTTGTTCTAAAGTTTCGGGTTGGGCTTCATTTGCTTCATCAGACGTCTGAACCACACTTGGTCAGACGTCTGGCCTTAAGTCTCATGTCACACCCCGCTTCCCAGAGTGCACTACGATCGGCACGTGACAGAGCCAACCATGCTACCTGTGGCTAGGAAATATCCCTCTACGGTCACATTACGGCTGTCTATAAGATATCAAGAACAGTAGAAATAAATAATCTATCTAGTACATGTCTATCTGCCAGAATAAATGAGTCAAGAAATAATATATATGCGGAAGCAATAGATCCAATAAACAATAACATCTGGAAAGTACGTCCCAAATACGGGCTCACATCAAGAAATGAAAGTGCTGAAAGAAACTAAACTAAACTGGATACTAACAGAATCCTCACTACTCGGCCTGTCGGCTAAAATACTCCTGATCGGCCTGCGAAAGAGATAAAGGATCTGGGCCATGCAAAACCCAGACGTCAGTGCGTCATAATATCAAACAATAAAATATAATCAGGAGGTAACAAGATATGCAGGTATGAGTATGAACAGTAATAAGTGTATAACAATAACACGAATATGGAACAGTGAAGTGTATGTGCATGAAGTGAGTAATCTGAACTAAGCTACTGGGTTAATTACTCTCAAATCTTTTGAAATCAATTTAATGAATCGTCGATGTAACTCAATAGTATCCCGTGCATGTCCGGGACCATGGTCTAGATTCTCGGGCTGAAACCGAGACGTGCCGCTAAGCATAAAACAGGAAACGTATACAGATGAATGATGTCAGCAGCAGCATCCCGGGAATGGCCTAGCCCCAAAACTGATCAGTATAAGCGTCGAACTGTTGAGTTACAAGTCAGGTTTCATCATTGATTTCCCCTTACCCCCAAGTTATCTGTTCAAGTCAGGTATTGATAAGTCTGGAGCTAATGCCGACACAGGATCAAGCAGATACAGGTTTTGTCTAAATAGACAACAGGATACGTCCATCGGGACGACAACTCAGGAATGTCGGCAATAGGAACAGGATCAGGTAACAGGTCAAGTAGTGGTGTATCATGTCATGCCAGGTAGTGCACAGGTATCAAACGGATGCTGATAATAAAACTGTAGCAAATAAGGATGCACGATAAAAGTACAGATGCATAGATATATATCAGGGAATACATCTGCAACTTCATGACTACGCATGATGCACATTATCAAGCATGGGGTACCAAGGTAACAGTAATATGAAATAGTATGGTATGGCATGCAACTACATATATAATTAATGATATGGATGCATAATAAAACACGGATGCACAAATATCCATCAAGGGTTACATCTACAACTACATGACTACGCATAATGCACATTATCAAGCATGGGGTGCTAATATAACAGTAACATGAAATGATATGATCTAGCATGCAACTAGATGTATAATATATTATACGGATGCGAACGGATTTGTAAAATTGTAAAACTGTAACATAGGATGTGAAATACAATGAACATATAATAATTCTAGACTTATGGATGTAAAATACGTTGCATAACCTGTAACGAGATAAAATTGCAAGCGACTATATATGTGATAAATGATACGAATACGAAGAGCACAGTAACATGGATGTACACTGCAGTCAACATGTGATATTTTTATTCATATGGATGCAAGATATATATCATAGCATATAGCAAGATAAACTTGCCTGATCGGATCTCCAGACGGGGTGCGTACGCTGCGTCCGACGTCGGGTAAACGTCGCAATGTACACACGCGCGCACAGAACATGACCAGGCAAAGAAAGAACACGACCACGCTGGCTGGGAATGTCCACTGGGTTACTCGGATCGTCGGCAGCGGCACGGCTCCGGCGATCACCGGAAAATCAAGAAACTAGAAAGAGAAAGATAAGAAGAAGAAGAAGAAGAAGAAGAAGATAGGTTCTCTAGGTTTGGATGCACTGGGATCAGAGGCTAGGCGGGCGAGATGAAGACGACGATGATGGGCCGTCGACGGCGGGATCCACGACAAGGCAGTGGGGTTGCGAGTTCTTGGCTGTTGGGTTTTGTGTAGGGAGGAGTCGGGGATGGTAGTTGTAGTGTCAGGAGAGAGGAGAGTGGTGGTGCAGATGGGGTACGGTCGTCGACGATGCAACGACGAGGTGCAGGGATGAGAAAAGGTCGGGGTTGCTCGGGCTGTTGGGGTCGGGTTCTCAGGTGATGGTTGTCGGGGTTGGAGCTCGAGAATGGAGGAGGAGAAGGTGGAAGTCGAGAAGGGGAGATGGTGACGAGATGATAGAGGCGAGCTCCGGCGTGAGGCGACAGGGTGGATGTTCGGGTATGGGTTGTAGTGGGTGCATGGGTAGCGCGCTCGGGAAAGGAGAGGTGAGGACAAGGGTAAAGATGATGAGGGTATTAAGGCGAGGGGTCGGAGGTGGTGGAGACGACGACGAGCGCGAGCGACGGGCACGGGCGTAGGTTCAAGCATTCGCGTGAGGCGAGAACGTAGGAGGAAGGAGAAGAGAGAGTGAACATGGGTGAGGTTAGGGAAAAAATGGGTTATTTAGAGAAAAAAATTTATTATTATAATATTTATAGTAATAGAAAGAGAGAATCGGAGCAGGTAAAATATAAATATATTTAGTTATAAAATTATTTGTATATAACAGTTTAGTTAAGGAAAAATAATATTATATAATTTTTTGAGATTTTTGACTAATACGAAATTACTCCAAAACATGCCCGGATTGGGTCTAAATTTACGGTTTGAAAATACGGATAATATACGTATAAACCAAAACCAAAATAGGATATCCGGATAACGAAAATGCATACCCCCAAGAACGGATACACGTAGCGTGCACGTAACCATCCAAATGAGTTTGTTTCACTGAACGAAACGAGAACAACATACACGGATGCTACCACATGGTCAGGAGTATGATGCAGGCCATGCTAGATATTTTTTAAAATATTTTATTTGAGTTTATTTGTTATACTAAAAAAATGCAGATGCCAGATATAATACCAGTATGCAGTATAAACAATATTAAAAGTGCACGGATCCTCGTAACTAGCCAGGATAAATCATAAACAGGAATCAAGACGGGTTTCCAGTAAGCGGGTCGGGTCGGATGCAAAGATGGATACCAATACACTATTCGCACCCAAAACACAATAAATCAAGAATAGCCAGAAATAAAGAAATACTCAAAATAGAACTGGTATAAATGAACTATGGTGTTACATTATACCCAACTACAAAAAGAATTTTGTCCTCGAAATTCCCGGAACAAGAAAAAATAAACAAACATGAATCTACAAGAAGAGATCTGGAAACTTCTGTCGAATCTCATCTTCTCATTCCCAACTCGATTCTCCATGCGAACAATTTCCCCATGAAACAAGTACGAGCGGGATAACCTTGTTCTTGGGGACCTTTTCTCTTCGATCAACAATCGACATCGATCGTTCCTCGTAAGTCAAGTCCTCCCTTACAGTCAGCTCCGAATGATCTAGCACGTGTGTTTCATCTCGCACATACTTACGGAGTTGAGATATATTAAACACGTCATGAACACTCGCCAAAGATGGTGGTAACGCCAATCGATAAGCCACTTCTCCAACACGCTCAATTGTTGGAGATAGTGCCCTCAGAGTCAATTATTGGATCACAGGCACGTGATTGCAATGATTGAGGGAGGACCTGTCCCAGTAGGACAGTCTTACTCAAGATGATAGTATGCTATCTGGTTTATCTTTATCATCGTGTACTGCTTTAGGTGACCTTACGAGTCGCTGTTACACGTTGATAGAGCCCCTAGGATTCTTGCTTGACTACCAGCAGTATTAGGGCGATCATATACGTGGGAGATGGGGTCTATAAGCACATCCTTAAAAGGTCCCTAGTCGTGGGAGTTTCGAGACAGGGCATCGATTCTCCAGAGTAGACTAGTGTATACAATCGAGACCCCGACGAGGGGCGGTGGTCGGTCTCACAAGCCACTGGTGTCAGTTGGTTCACCTAAGATGTATACAGGCGCTCATTGGGTTATGAGTACACCGGACAGGACTCGCCGGGAACATGCTAGTTGGTCTTATACCTGACGTCAGATAGCAGTTCCCTGGTGACATGTGTACAGGTTAGTTCATCGACCTGAGGATCGTCATTTGTCTCGTGTGAGTTCCCACTGTACTTTGATTACTACCCTACCACGCTCAAAGGAGACGTGCAAACAGGTTTTAGTTGGGTACAGTCCCGAGCCAAATGGAGGCAGTGAGCGGATCTGCAGGGGTTCGTCTCTCCCAGTATTGGGGGTGAGGTCGCGCTGTGTCTAGGAGAGCCATTACACGAAGTCCTTGGCCAAGACAGGAGATTTACTGGTAGGTATTCCAGTAGTATCTCAGGGTGTTCTGGGCTACACTCCGACACGACTTGTACCGCTTTTGGGGGTCTGACTTTTACCAACCCCCTAGGCCCGCCATGCGATGCTCATAGACGAACGGACCGAATTGTACGGATATTGTCACTGACAGGCTCAGTAGGGTGTCAGGATGAGTTCGCTCATCGACTTCCCTTTTAGTCAATAGATGGTAGCCCGTCACGTATGGTTAATACCTCTGACGTGCTAGTGGTTAAATCCACAGCCATAGTACTGACGAGTCTTTAGAGTCCCCCACATTCAGTTACTCAAGTTTTTCGGGCGAAACGCTGTAGAGGCCGTATGGAGATATGGCAGGGTTCGATCAGATACGTGCGGTATTGCACGGATCGTGATCGGACGGATTTTACTAGCCGGCTTTGGTTTAAGCCGGATCCTAGTATTAGACAGTGTAGTTTTGTCTCTTTGCATTTATATTCAGTGGGAATACAAATGCGGGCATGTATATGCAGTCGCGGGGTTTTCCTGTAATTTATTACGGGATTAGTTTTCTGAAGTTGCCAGTTTGCATTCCTTTCCGGCCAGTTTTCTTTTGTTCCTTCGCGGCCGGACTTTCCGATGGAGGGGGTTATTTGCAAGAGTGCAAATAACTTATTGTGGAGGGGTTTCTTGCATATGTGTGGCTTCATGATGGTTCTTGTCATCATGAGATTCTTTTTCCATCATCCTTTTTGCATTTATGTGATTTGAATGAGATGAGAGATAAAAGACTTTGAGGTGACTATTTTCTTATCATAATCTCTCATTTTCTCTTTTTTGATTTTTTTGATTCCCTCCACCATTTCATTATGAGAGGCCGGCCATTTTTGGTGAGGGGAGAGGGTTCATTTGGGAGAGGGAGAGGAAAAATTCCATGATCTCATTTTTCTCTACATGCCACAAGAAACTCCAAAGTTCATTCTTCTTCTTATCCATCATACCATGGCAACTACACTAAACCCCAAGAGACAATAGATCCTACACTACGTCTACAGCAAATCTTGGACACGTCGGCTAGCCAACTTCGCGCCCGAGTTGCCTCGGTCCAGAGGTGGGAGCCCGTAAAAGAAATCGGCTACGTGGTGCCCTTTCCGACGAGGAGGTGACGGACGGAGATTCCGCGGGAGATCGGAGTGGAGACGAAGACCGAAGGACACGGATCGCTTAGTATATCTTTCTACCCCCTCTCTAGATAGCTAGGACTATATTAATGGCATGATCCGGGTTTATAGTGCGCGGTGGTGCCGGTTTGAAAAGTTAAAGTAAATCATCGCTTCCGCATTCCGGCGTCGAATTGACGGCCGGGGCGCCGCCGTGCACTTACAGTGGTATCAGAGCCTCGCCATTAACCTAGTCTAGCTTGGTCTAATGTGTTTGCGTTTCCGATCGAGCAAAAATCCCAAAACCGTGTTTTCATGCATATCAGTTTTCTGTCGAAATTTTTTTGGCTCCAAAAATTTTTCAGTATGTTGCAGAATGATGTGCAGGGAGTTCTAAGAATTCTGTGAAATTTTGGTTGCATGATCCCACTTTTCCACCGCGGAACCGCGGCCAAACCCATGCTTGGACCACGGTTCCGCCGCAATCTTGACTGTTCATGGCCCCAAAATTTTACAGAGAGCTCCTGAGTGTAAAATAGGGTTTTTGGAATGTTATTTTTTGGGCCCAGATTTCTTTGAATGCTACAGTAGTGCTTGGGGCCCACTTGATAAAATTTGATCGATCGGATATTTTAAACACATTTGTTCACAGTATTTACATTATATCTGCGACCGTGAATGTCACTCGATCGGTAAATCCTGTCTAACTGCTATAGCCCGGTTAGACGGATTTATGAACGTGACATTCGCGTTGATGTTCTGTGTTGTGATGTTGCGGATTGGTCGTGGGGGATAGCCTGGATGCAATGCTAGTACAGTTTTTGTTGTATTATGTACATTTGATATTGCGGGGCGAGCGTCCGACATGTGGACTGTCGTCACTGCCCGATTGTTTATTATTCTTTTGGAGCACGACCAGGTCGAGGTCGATGTACCCGTTGTATGTATATTTTTACTTTCTGTACTAGGATTACCCCAAGGTGGGGTGCACGGATAGCCGGGTTCTAGAGGGCAACGGGCCCGCATCTCATGGCATTGGGACGGAGGGGGCTTCACTCTAGAATTGGCGGGCTATTCGCCGCACTCGTAGGGGGTACAGGTTGACCCAGGAGGGGTGCCCAAGTTACCGGATTCCGTGAAGTGCCGGGTGGTCCATTCATATTGCTGAAGGGGGCTGCCAAGCTTCAGGTTTTGGCGGGTAACTTGCCGCGCCCGTAGGGGTCTAGGATTTCATTGCACAGGCTATCCACACGACCAGGGGAACATCAGGTTTCAGCAGCGGCTCTGTGAAACCCGGGGATCCCAGATATCTGTATTGATCTGTGTTGCTGTTCATTTATGTGATGTTGCATTTTTATCACGCCTTGAGCGAAATATTATATATTGATATATATACTAATAGATGTTGTATATGTTTTGCATCCGCGCTAGTCCAGTCCCCGCTCTGTCGTTAGTTAAGCAACCTAACGGGTGATGACGGGACCCAGTGGCGAATGCGGATGGCATATACGTACATCATTATTTTCGTTCTTTATTGGTGTGATCAATTGATGGGACTGCGTTGATTCGGATCAATGCAAGATAAACAAACCTATTCTGATGTTGTTGGAACATTTTTCAAAAAGCTGTTATTGCAAGGACGTTCTCTTTTGTTTTGCATCGTGGTATTCAGTTGGAATATCCTGCTCCTCAGTCGACGAGGCAAGGGCCGAGATCCCTTCACCGGGAGTGACCCCTTGGATAGAAGTTTGCATCAGGGCATTAACTTTACTATAGCCGATTACTTTTGCTTTGCACCGTGGTATTCAGTTGGAATATCCTGCACCTCATTCTACGGGGAAAGAGCCGAAATCCCTTCACCGGGAGTGACCTCTTTAGCAAAGGTTTACGTCACTATATTTTTAAAAGCTATCCGGTTCCTTCAACGATATCAAGTTCATTACGTTAAAGGTTTTCGTCAGAAACCATTCGTAGCCCTCCATCATTTCAGTTAAATATTCAGTAGTATTCAAGCTATGTATTTTGACCTCACGCCAAGGCATAGTGATTGGTAGCTGCCGGGTATTTATCTGTTGCATAGATAGATGCGTTGGTTTGGGACAGTCGTACTACTATTTTGGCCTACGTCAAGGGTATGTACGGATGGGTTCAAATCAACCTGGATAATGATGGGCAGAACTTGACATGTGACTTATGATATTTTGACCTCACGCCAAGGTCATAAGAGCATGGGGCGGAAATCACATCGGGAGTTTCTAAAGAAACTGAAACTTGCCAGATATGCGCATACCTTCTGGAGTGTGATAACGTGAGCGGATTCCGTCACGTTATCATGCGATGATAGTTGGATCCCGATTCCCACTGATAAGTTGGTTTACTCCTCGGGTGATCCCGACTAATTCTTCTTTCGGGTTTGGAGAAGAATTTGATGTTACAGTGGGAGGTTTCCTGATTAGATAAAGTGATAACCATTCTGATCTAGGTTAGAGTGCACGCTGAGTGTTTCTTTTCTCTCTCTCTTTGGCAGCGACCATTGACCCGACCCTAAGACTATGACTCAGTGACCAAGTTGACCGAACCTTCTTTAACACTGGCTTTTGGATTGTCAGAGTTGCTGACCTCATTGCCACTCCTACTTTTACTCTTTTCTCCAGGACACCCCGTATTACTACGAACGTCCACTTCCATTGGACAAAACCATCGTATGGTTAGATACGAACTCGAAAGAATTTATTCGAGGATGGTTTCCGGTTCTGGAGAAAACGAATAGGACTATTCAGTTGTCTTTTCCTTTTACCTTCTCTCAAGTTGCGAGTACTCCTTGGTTTAGGAGATAGTACACCTATTACGCAAATTGGATAGTCTTCTTCCAAACCTTAGGCTGGTGCTGACCGGTAAGGAATGAAGAAAACCAATTAGCCTAAACGGTGTACAGAATGTATTAAGTTAAGACAAAGAAAGGGATTAGTAAGAGGGCAAAGTAAATTGCGACTGATATTCACGACCAAACCAAATATTTCTTCGCCAATCCTAAATCACCTTTGTATTTCTCCAGGACACTCCGTATCACTACGAAGATCCACAGTTTATTTGGATACTCCATCGTATGGTTATATACGAACTCGAAAGGAACTTGTTCCAGTTCGGGGATGGATTCTGGTTCAGGAGAAATAGGAATAAGGTTTATTCGGTTGTCTTTTATCTTCACCTTCTCTCGGGTTACGAGTGCTCCTAGGATTAGGACAGTACACCCATTATGCTTATTGGATAGTCTTCTTCCAAATCATAGGCTGGTGCCGAACGGTAGGGAAGGAAGAAAACCATTTAGCCTAAGAGGGTGTACAGAAGGTAATGACTAAAGACATATAAAGGGACTTGGATAGATGGCAAAGAATTACACGGTTACAGTTGTGAATCTGGATAATGGAAGAGGCATTACTAGGAATACCGGGATACCCCATCGAAACATTTACAATGTTTCAGTTTCACTGTGTACTGTTAAAGGAAAACTGATTTTCCGATTAGATACTTACTCCAGGGTATGTATTTACCAGGTATAATTCTCACATCTGTATGGTTTTACAGATGATGAGTGGGAGTAAGTTATTGGGAATTAGGTGATCATCCTCATTATATCGGGATTCGTTGTAATCGGTGATATTTGAGGAAGTCACATGGGTTAGTTGCCGGACGGCAAATATTTGGTTTTGAATATCCACTGTTATGCACCAATTTCAAATTGATATATCTGTACGTCTATCTTTATAGAGTGAGATATATCTTTTTTGAAATTATGTCTGTGACATTTACCTATATCAGTGGATGGTTAGGTAAGGAGCATTAAACAGCGGTGTAATTCTTCTTAACCATAAGTACAGTTTTCAACCTACGACACACAGTGAATGAGTTATCAGACTCAAGGGACTTATACAGAGTATTGTATGTTGTCCAGGGTCCATCAGGACAGAGGGGATGGTCCTCGTACTATATTCGGTTTACTTATGACTTCTCTACTTTTTAGACATGTGTTTCGTGGAAACACAGGGTCCGAATTTTGAGAAGTTATAGGTATTTGAATAAAGTAGAGAACCAGGTATTGCAAGTATCGGGATTCTTCAAAGTGATCGAAGATGTAGATACTTGTGTATGGTATTCAGTTGATAGTAATGATTAAGAGAACTTGCTTCTATTTCAGGTTACTCATAATTGGAAGTATTCCTAAGTTGAGTAACGCTGATCGGCCTCTTTCCATTTAGTTGACATGCACTGGAGACAGCTGCATGATTTGAATCTGGTTCAATTAAATCAGTGTCTCTGGTTCTATATTGGATATAGAACAGTTCATATCTTAACGATGTTAAGGTACTGGGAGTTGTCCGGCCTATGCTTAAAACCAGACTCTGGATAACTCAAGGCACGTTTCTGTAATGGCTGTTTGTGGGTTGACCCAGGCTATGACGAGGGTTGATTTTCTACCATCTGGGAGATCAATAGTAATATTTTTCTAGACTCGCCACAGTTTTATTAAAAATGGATTTTTTTCAGAAAAACAGTAGTGGGAGTATGGTAGAACTGGAAGTGATTCCAGAACCACAAACGATTACTGAAGATTTCATAGGAACCTAAAGATTCAATCTGGCTTGACATTCCATTAGCCACTCCGCAGATATGGTGGGTAACCTCAGGCACCCGAGAGGTACTTCGGTATGCTCAAGGACGGTGGCAGGGAGGTTCTTGTTTACCCAGACTTGCGATTGTTGTTGTTCCAGACTGTGAGACCCGGCAAGAGGATGAGTATAGCGTCGTTCTAAACTAGCTTTAGAAGTGTATGTCTATATGACTCTGCCAGAGGGTTGTCGTAGTCAGTGGGAGCAGCGGAAGCATTGGTGGACAGTTGGCTTATGTCTATTTATAGACTAAAGCAGATATAGCGGAGATAGATCATCTATTTCTGATGTGACAGTCATAGGTTTGACTTCATCAGAATAGGGGATGGATCTGTTAAGAAGGTAGTAGGGTGTGATGTCCTGGTATTTGATGACATACACAGAGTAGGAAGTGATATTCCCATACTACGATCGGTTATACTTTGGTCGTCACACAGTGGTTTCTCCACATAGGACTTGGATATTATATCAGACATTCTGGTTACTGGATCTATGGTTTTAGATCTAGATTTGGGTGGTTTCCCAGTCAGGGTACTTAGACAGCATTCTAAGAGTATTTAGAATGGACGACTCCTGGCATGGTGGTGTACCTGCAAGTAATGGAGTCGCCCTCTCTAAAGGTGTCTTACAGACTAAAGGGGAGAGGGATACGCATGATTGGCAGATCACTCGCTTAGGCAATTGAGTTAATCATGAGATGTCAAGTACTACACCAGATGTTGTTTTTGCAGTAGGTGCAATAAGTTGATATTAATCCAATTCTGGAGAAACGATCGGAAGCAGCTTTAGAACATAAGTGGATGTTCTAGGGATATGATAACAGCATTCTCCTTCGGGAGACAGTTATCATTCCAGGCTTCCAAGGTGACCTGGATGACAGAGAGGTTGTCAGAGTTATAGTTTTCCCTCTGACGAGGGGCAGTATTTTGGACAGGTGGTCCAGGTGGATACTGAGGGAAGGCATGGCGCAGGATACTGATTAAGTTCAGTTGACGATACAGTCTAGGAAGTTTGGATTTGGAGTTCATTTATGAGCTAGGTCCCATCAGATATCCAGACACATTCTAAGACAGGTATTGCTCATTTCGGGAGATGGCTTTCTCCGCGAACTTGAGATAAAGAGAGACATAGAAAGAAACACCAGAGCGGATCCACTCACTGAGGCTATTCCTTGAACGCAATAGTTTCGCAAACGAGCTTTGTGAGACTGACTAGTAGAGGAGTTAGGTGTTCGGTATCACACGGGCTGTGAATATGCGACATCGCAATAATTAGGCTTGAGTGCAAGTGGGAGATTGTTGGAGATAGTGCCCTCAGAGTCAATTATTGGATCACAGGCACGTGATTGCAATGATTGAGGGAGGACCTGTCCCAGTAGGACAGTCTTACTCAAGATGATAGTATGCTATCTGGTTTATCTTTATCATCGTGTACTGCTTTAGGTGACCTTACGAGTCGCTATTACACGTTGATAGAGCCCCTAGGATTCTTGCTTGACTACCATCAATATGAGGGCGATCATATACGTGGGAGCTGGGGTCTATAAGCACATCCTTAAAAGGTCCCTAGTCGTGGGAGTTTCGAGACAGGGCATCGATTCTCCAGAGTAGACTAGTGTATACAGTCGAGACCCCGATGAGGGGCGGTGGTCGGTCTCACAAGCCACTGGTGTCAGTTGGTCCACCTAAGATGTATATAGGCGCTCATTGGGTTATGAGTACACCGGACAGGACTCGCCGGGAACATGCTAGTTGGTCTTATACCTGACGTCAGATAGCAGTTCCCTGGTGACATGTGTACAGGTTAGTTCATCGGCCTGAGGATCGTCATTTGTCTCGTATGAGTTCCCACTGTACTTTGATTACTACCCTACCACGCTCAAAGGAGACGTGCAAACAGGTTTTAGTTGGGTACAGTCCCGAGCCACATGGAGGCAGTGAGCGGATCTGCAGGGGTTCGTCTCTCCTGGTATTGGGGGTGAGGTCGCGCTGTGTCTAGGAGAGCCATTACACGAAGTCCTTGGCCAAGGCAGGAGATTTACTGGTAGGTATTCCAGTAGTATCTCAGGGTGTTCTGGACTACACTCCGACACGACTTGTACTGCTTTTGGGGGTCTGACTTTTACCAACCCCCTAGGCCCGCCATGCGATGCTCATAGACGAACGGACCGGATTGTACGGATATTTTCACTGACAGGCTCAGTAGGGTGTCAGGATGAGTTCGCTCATCGACGTCCCTTTTAGTCAATAGCTGGTAGCCCGTCACGTATAGCTAATACCTCTGACGTGCTAGTGGTTAAATCCACAGCCATAGTATTGACGAGTCTTTAGAGTCCCCCACATTCAGTTACTCAAGTTTTTTGGGCGAAACGCTGTAGAGGCCGTATAGAGATATGGCAGGGTTCGATCAGATACGTGCGGTATTGCACGGATCGTGATCGGATTGATTTTACTAACCGGCTTTGGTTTAAGCCGGATCCTTGTATTAGACAGTGTAGTTTTGTCTCTTTGCATTTATATTCAGTGGGAATACAAATGCGGGCATGTATATGCAGTCGCGGGGTTTTCCTGTAATTTATTACGGGATTATTTTTCTGAAGTTGCCAGTTTGCATTCCGTTCCGGCCAGTTTTCTTTTGTTCCTTCGCGGCCGGACTTTCCGATGGAGGGGGTTATTTGCAAGAGTGCAAATAACTTATTGTGGAGGGGTTTTTGCATATGTGTGGCTTCATGATGGTTCTTGTCATCATGAGATTCTTTTTCCATCATCCTTTTTGCATTTATGTGATTTGAATGAGATGAGAGATAAAAGACTTTGAGGTGACTATTTTCTTATCATAATCTCTCATTTTCTCTTTTTTGATTTTTTTGATTCCCTCCACCATTTCATTATGAGAGGCTGGCCATTTTTGGTGAGGGGAGAGGGTTCATTTGGGAGAGGGAGAGGAAAAATTCCATGATCTCATTTTTCTCTACATGCCACAAGAAACTCCAAAGTTCATTCTTCCTCTTATCCATCATACCATGGCAACTACACTAAACCCCAAGAGATAATAGATCCTACACTACGTCTACAGCAAATCTTGGGCGCGTCGGCTAGCCAACTTCGCGCCCGAGTTGCCTCGGTCCAGAGGTGGGAGCCCGTAAAAGAAATCGGCTACGTGGTGCCCTTTCCGACGAGGAGGTGACGGACGGAGATTCCGCGGGAGATCGGAGTGGAGACGAAGACCGAAGGACACGGATCGCTTGGTATATCTCTCTACCCCCTCTCTAGATAGCTAGGACTAGATTAATGGCACGATCCGGGTTTATAGTGCGCGGTGGTGCCGGTTTGAAAAGTTAAAGTAAATCATCGCTTCCGCATTCCGGCGTCGGATTGACGGTCGGGGCGCCGCCGTGCACTTACATCAATAATCTCGAAAGGCCCCACAAATCGAGGACCAAGCTTGCCTTGACCCCCAAAATGAATCACTCCTCTAGTCGGTGATATCTTCAAGAATACAAGATCACCAACAGCGAACTCTAGAGGTCTTCTCGAAGTATCAGCCCAACTCTTCTGCCTATCTTGTGCTACCTTCATGTGATTCCGGATGGTATTAACCTTCTCCATGGTTTGCACAATCAAATTCGGTCCCAACAATCTTTGTTCTCCAATATCACCCAACAAACGGGTGAGTGATGCTTGCGACCAAACAATGCTTCGAATGGAGCCATCTGAATAGTCGCCTGAAAGCTGTTATTGTAAGAAAACTCCACCAGGTGTAGATGATCCTCCCATGAACCCTTGAAGTCTAACATGCAAGCTCTCAACATATCTTCAAGAGTTTGGATCGTTCTCTCTGACTGGCCATCTGTCTAGGGATGATAAGCAGTGCTAAACTTCAATCGCATCCCCAAACTTTCCTGTAGACTCCTCCAAAAGTGCGATAAGAATCGGGTATCACGGTCGGAAACGATGCTAACAGGTACTCATTGCAATCTCACAATCTCCTGCATGTACCGCTCTACTAACGCTTTCGTCGACTGACCAACTCGAAACGGTATGAAATGAGCTATCTTGGACAATCGATCAACAATCACCCAAACTGCATTGTTACCCCTTGGACTCCGCGGTAAAGCTGTTACGAAATCCATGGTTATATGTTCCCACTTCCATTGAGGAATCGAAAGTGGTTGCAATAAACCAGCTACCCTTTAATATTCATCCTTAACTTGCTGACACACCAAGAACTTCGCTACAAAGCGAGCAATCTTCCTTTTCATGCCTTCCCACCAGAAATGTTGTCGTAGATCACGGTACATCTTCGTGCCTCCTGGATGTACGGAATATGCGGAACTGTACGCCTCCTTCATAACTTCTTCATGAATATCTCCCTTCGGCACACACAAACGGCTACCATATCGCAACGAACTATCTTCATGAATCAACAAGTCCGTTCGAAGTCCCACTTCAACCTGTTCTCGAAACTTCTGCAATCTTGGATCCTGTGACTGCGCTGCTTTAATATTATCGATCAACGATGACTGTACTTGCAGCTGCATCAACTGTTCTGAAGAATGCGATAACACGGCCTCCAACTCGAATCTTCGAAAATCATCGATAAGCTCTTTCTGTGCAGTCAACATCCGAATTGCTATCAACCGACAAAGCGCATCCGGCACTACATTAACTTTTCCCGGATGGTACTTGAGATCAAGATCATAGTCAGCCATCAGCTCCAACCATCTACGCTGCCTCATATTGAGCTCTTTCTGCATGAACACGTACTTTAGGCTTTTGTGATCGGTGAACGCTTCGACCTTTTCGCCCAATAAGTAGTGTCTCCAAGTCTTCAAAGCGAAAATCACTGCTGCAAAGCTCCAAATCATGAGTTGGGTAATTCTTCTCATGGGTCTTCAACTGTCTCGATGCATAGGCTATAACTTTCCCATGCTGCATCAAAACACATCCCAAACCTTTCCCAGATGCGTCACTGTGAATCACCAATCCTCCGGAACCATCTGGTACGGTCAAAATAGGAGCGGTTGTCAATCTTTGCTTCAACGCCTCAAAAGCTGAAGTACAACAATCCGTCCATACGAACGGTACCTCCTTCCGCGTAAGCTTGGTTAAAGGCTCGGCCAATCGAGCAAAATTCTCCACAAACCTTCTGTAATATCCGAAAAGTCCAAGAAAACTTCTGATCTCTGCTACGTTCTTCGAAATCGGCCAATCTTGAACTGCTGCAATCCTCTTAGGGTCAACGGCGATTCCATCTCCGGATATGACATGCCCCAAAAACTTCACTTCTTCAAGCCAAAACTCGCGCTTGCTCATCTTCACATATAATCTTTCTTGCCTCAACGTCTGCAGTGCGATCTTCAAGTGTTCTGCATGATCTTCTAGGTTCCTCGAGTAGACCAGAATATCATCGATGAACACCACTATAAACTGGTCCAAGAACGGTGAAAAGATTCGGTTCATCAAGTCCATAAATATCGCCGGTGCATTCGTGACTCCGAATGGCATCACTAAATACTCGTAATGTCCATATCGAGTTCGGAACGCATTCTTGCGAATATCTTCTGATTTAACTCGAACTTGATGATATCCGGATCGCAAATCCAGCTTCGAGAATACCCTCGCGCCACTGAGTTGCTCGAATAATTCGCCAATGCGAGGGATCGGGTACTTGTTCTTAATAGTCACCCGGTTTAATTCTCGATAGTCGATGCACATCCTCCTTGTGCCATCTTTCTTTTTGACTAGAAGAACTGGAGCTTCCCAAGGTGAATTATTGCTTCGAATCCAACCCTTCTCTAGCAATTCGGTAACCTGCTTCTTTACTTCTTCCAGCTCCACTGGTACCATCGGATAGTACGCCTTTGAGATTGGCGCTGCACCAGGAAAAAGATTGATCGCGAACTCCACATCTCGTTTTGGCAGTAAACCTGAGATGTCCTCGAACACATCCATGAACTTTCGAACTACAACTGGCGCTTCCTCCTTATCAACTTCCATTGACGAAAGAACACTGCTTGTCGGCCTAGCCCTAAACTCGACTGGCCCGACAGAACTGCTACCTCCAGCAAAAACAAATTTTGGATGTCCGGGAATCTGGAAAATCACTTTCTTTACCCTACAATCAATGTGAGCGTGGAAAGTGCCAAGAAAGTGCATTCCCAAGACAACATCATAACTGCCGGTGTCGATCACCAAGAAATCTGCAAATAACTCTCATCCGCAAATAACAACAGAACAATCCTTGCACTCACTACTAGATATGATCTTCCCATTCCCAGTGTATATGTCCCAACAACAAGACAAGTCCGTGCAAGAAATCGAATGTGCAGCAATAAACTTGGACGACATAAAACAATGGGATGCACCAGAATCGAATAATGCTAATGCAGGAAAATCATGAACAAGTAGGATACCCGAAATGACTTCACCTGAAGCCAAACGCTGAAGAAGATAAGCACGGTAAACAGGATTCAAGCTGACGATAAAATATGAACTGGAAAGAAAGAGAGGCAAGGTAATATAACGACCATGAAACAAGCAAGTGAATCAAAACTAGGACTCCAGGTTACTTAAATAGAGTGTCGCATTATAACCATGCAGCAATTCATAGTTACAATCACATAACTCCATTCAAGTCGCCCAAATCCTACTATCAGAATAGAAACAAACAATAGGGAACCAGAAGGTTTCAAGACGAGATGCAAAGTCATTCCATCTCGTCAAGGTAAAGGGTCAAAATGAAAATAAGATTCAAGAATCACGACAACAATGTGGCAAGACATGTTCCTAATTACGGGTTTTCTGACTCGTATATTGGGTCCAATACCCAACTACAAAAGAATCAAACCCGATTAACCTAGATCCTATGGCTCTGATACCAAACAAACCCTGTCACGCCCCGCTTCCCAGAGTGCGCTACGATCGGCACGTGACAGAGCCAACCATGCTATCTGTGGGTAAGAAATATCCCTCCACAGTTACATTACGGCTGTCTATAAGATATCAAGAACAGTAGAAATAAATAATCTATCTAGTACATGTCTATCTGCCAGAATAAACGAGTCAAGAATTAATATATATATGCAGAAGCAATAAATCCAATAAATAATAACATCTGGAAAGTGCGTCCCAAATACGGGCTCACATCAAGAAATGAAAGTGCTGAAAGAAACTAAACTAAACTGGATACTAACAGAATCCTCACTGCTCGGCCTGTCGGCTAAAATACTCCTGATCGGCCTGCGAAAGAGATAAAAGATCTGGGCCATGCAAAACCCAGACGTCAGTGCGTGTAACGACCCAAGTATTACTATACCTTCGTGTTTTTTTTGTTTAGTAAAATATTGTATTTATTTATTCTTAGTATTTTTCCGTATATTTTTTTCTATTAAATATATTATTTTATTATTCCATCTAATTTTCTCAAACTCATTTCTTTAAACTAAATCTTAACCTATTTGAAATTAAACGCAAGACCTGACCCAGCCCATAACCCAAATCCAATCTCATTTTCATTTTCTTTTATAAAGTTATGAGCCCAAAAGCCCACTTTTTTTTTAAGCAACATCATATATTTAGTTCTTATTAAATATGTGTATGAACAACCTTATAGCATATTGGTTAAGTCTTTGCATTGCTATTCCATAGATCACATGTTCAAATCCACATTCTTGCAATTATTTTTTTATCAATTTTTTATTCTTCTCATAACTTACAAATGAGACCTTTCATTTCCAAAATGAATGGTGATCTTTCATTTCTCTTTTAATTCCCATGTTGAATGCATATATTATTATAGATAATTCACCATTACACCATCTTTATTTGTCCTCTTCTTTTTTTTTTATTCCTCATATTTTTCTATCTCTTCCTTCTCCCTCTTCACCTAGAGTCCTAGAAGAAGAACACAAAGAAGTTTTCAAGAAAGTTTCGCTAGAAATGCGAGGCTATCGGCGGATAGACAAGCCCGGTGACAATACCGGCTTGTGTATGTAAGTCCCTTCTATCTTTCCCTCCCTCCATCTCCTTCTCTCTATCTTTCTCTTTTCATATTGCCGTGAAAAATTTCCCTTATCATATCATAGTCCCTAAATAATTATTACACATATAAATAATGAACACACACAAACATACACATATATAGTTTGTAAAGTCTTTTTCATTACTATCCATATGTTAAGATTTCATAGTGACAAATTAGGATTGCATCGTTTGTTGTTGTATTTTAAATTACTTTATTTAAATTTTGTAAAAAAATTGAAGTTACGAATAAATACCATGGTTTTCTTATTTTTCATATATGACATATCAATATCTTTATTTTTAAAATAATTTTCAGAAATTAATTTACTTCTGGAAATTTCAGGAAATTTACATATGATAGAATATATTTTTGTGTACACGCTGTATAAATTTTAGACCGAACCGCATAACGATTTAGGAATTACATCGTTTTTATTCACTGTTCGTAAAAACAGAAAACTGCATTTATCGGTTAACTTCTTAGACATCTTGGTCTACAGATATCCAAATTGAGAAAACTCAAGTATTTTAGATATCTACATCGAAATATATAGATTTTCTTAGTTTTAAGTTTTTACTAAAAACCGACATAAAATATACAAAACTGCGTTACAATATTAAGCGACGAATCTAGACAGAATCTGTCATGATTCGTACACTATTTTTAAATTGGACATAACTCGAACACCCGATGTCCGTTTGTGACAAATTTAGATGTGTAGATGCATGATTGTTAGAAATATAATTTTCTGTATACTAGATTACTTATAAATGCATGAAACAACCCGATATAGGCTTTGCAATACAATATATAGTTGCTGTCTAGAAATCTGAATTTCTGTTTTAAACGATAATGTTAAAATGATCATAACTAGAGCTTCAAGAATCCAAATCACGTGAGCCTTGGTGTTTTGGATAAGTACATCGAAAGACCTACAATTTTCTATTAATCTTTGTAGTCTGAAACCTGATAAAAATTAACTCAAAATGCTTTTTAAAAATATATGACGGTACTGAACAGATTCATGTTTTGCGCGACGATACGAAAACATGTATATCTCCCAAACCAGTAGTCGTATATATGCGAGACTGGAAGTCACGTGTGCATAACACTTAAGGCTATTTTTTCGTTTATATTCTGATTTCAAATGACTTGATTAACTAGTCGAACATATCACTTATTTACAATATTGTTTTGGACGTTACTTGTATACTTATCTCATATCATGTTCTATGATTGCTTATTTATTTTTATTTATATGACTTATGATTAAATCATTACATGTTAGAATTGACTTGATCTTGACATGACTCAATCATGAATACTTGAACCCAGTATGTACACTTAAACCAACTTAACATCGAACCATGAATGCAATTGGCATGACTTACACTTGACATGACTACATGAACTCAATCTTGAAAACTTGATATCATGCATTACCTTTTGTATTCATGGATTCAATCAAGACTCATAACATTAATCATAAACTAATAAACACGGGGTGTTGGGGGTAGTTCATGCGTGAATCCAACAAAATCTCAAGAGTCCCCCTAGATCATGAATCCATGACTACCAACACAAGCAAGCTATCATGAGGGCCCGTGTTTCCTTGCTCCTGGATTACAGCCTGTTGAGTTTGAAATATTTCAACACTAGGTTGAAGTCCCATTACTAACATTTGATTCAGGCCCGTGGTTCCCTACCCCTGGATTACAGCCTGTTGGGTTTGAGAACACTCTTAAGATTGGTTGGCATTCACCCTTGAACTTACGTTAGATTAGTATATCCAAGTAGAGACCTATTAAGACACTTGCATTCACTTCATGTTCACTATACCTATACTCCACGGCCATATTATACTTGTTTGTCATGCTGATATAGTTGACATACACATTACCATGCATGCTACCACACTTGTTTATATGTTCATGATTTATATTCATGATATACTTGTTTACTATGTGCATGTTATATTGCCATGCTTACATAGTTGTCATTAATATCACCATGTTATACTTGTTCATATTTTATTTCCATTCATACTATATTACATGTCACCTTGTATATTCATTTATATACTTTCACATCCCACCATTCTTGGGGACTTACCGAGCGCAAGTTCGCCGACGGGTATTCCACCCACTTCTTTCTATTCTTGGAATGTTCGTCAGGTGACATTGAGACAGAGAAGATAGAAGTGGTTGAAAAGGAGTACAACCAGTTCACATTACAAACAGACGTATAGTTTCATTCAGTTTTTCATTTCATTTCAGCTTATTTATGTATGCCTCCTTGTTAAGTCTTATCATGTTAAATATCTTGTATTCGGATATTTTGTCTACTATGAATCATGAATATAATAAATCACGGTTGGATTTCATTCTTTTATTTATTCTTGTTAGTTTATGTTGCTTATAGACGCTTAGCGTATTTATTTCGAGAAATGATCTTCACGGAATAAATAGGTCGCGGGCTTACCACGTCACCGTTTCCATCTACTGGGAAGCGGGGCGTGACAATGCGTCATAATATCAAACAATAAAATATAATCAAGAGGTAACAAAATATGCAGGCATGAGTATGAACAGTAATAAGTGTATAACAATAACACGAATATGGAACAGTGAAGTGTATATGAATGCGGTGAGTAATCTGAACTAAGCTACTGAGTTAATTACTCTCAAGTCTTTTGAAATCAATTTAATGAATCGTCAATATAACTCAATAGTATCTCGTGCATGTCCGGGACCACGGTCCAGATTCTCGGGCTGAAACCGAGACGTGACGCTAAGCACAAAACAAGAAACATGTACAGATGAATGATGTCAGCAGCAATATCCTGGGACTGGCCTAGCCCCAAAACTAATCAGTATAAGCATCGAACTGTTGAGTTACAAGTCAGGTTTCACCATTGATTTCACCTTACCCCCAAGTTATGTGTTCAAGTCAGGTATTGATAAGTCTGGAGCTAATGCCGGCACAGGATCAAGCAGGTACAAATTTTGTCTAAATAGAAAACAGGATACGTTCATCAGGACGACAAGTCAGGAATGTCTGCATTAGGAACATGATCAGGTAACATGTCAAGTAGTGGTGTATCATGTCATGTCAGGTAGTGCACAGGTATCAAATGGATACTCGTAATAAAACTGTAGCAAATACGGATGCACGGATATCTATCAGGGATTATATCTACAACTTCATGAGTACGCATGATGCACATTATCAAGCATGGGGTACCAAGGTAACAGTAATATGAAATAGTATGGCATGGCATACAACTAGATATATAATTAATGATATGGATGCACAATAAAACACGGATGCATAAATATCCATCACGGGTTACATCTACAACTCCATGACTACACATGATGCACATTATCAAGCATGGGGTGCTAATATAACAGTAACATGAAATGATATGATCTGGCAAGCAACTAGATGTATAATATATTGTACGGATGCGAACGGATATTGTAAAATTGTAAAACTGCAACATAGGATGTGAAATGCAATGAACATGTAATAATTCTATACTTATGGATGTAAAATACGTTGCATAACCTGTAACGAGATAAAATTGCATGCGACTATATATGTGATAAATGATACGGATACGAACGGCTATCTAAAAACAGTAAAACGGTAATATGGATGTACACTGCAGTCAACATGTGATATTTTTATTCATATGGATGCAAGATATATATCATAGTATGTAGCAAGATAAACTTGCCTGATCAGATCTCCAAACGGGATGCGTACGCTGCGTCCGACGTCGGGTAAACGTCGCAATGTACACGCACGCGCACAGAACAGGACCAGGCAAAGCAAGAACACGACCACGCTGGATGGGGATGTCCACTGGGTTGCTCGGATCGTCGGCAGCGGCATGACTCCGGCGATCACCGGAAAATCAAGAAACTAGAAAGAGAAAGATAAGAACAAGAAGAAGAAGAAGAGGATAGGTTCTCTAGGTTTGGATGCACTAGGATCAGAGGCGAGACAGGCAAGATGAAGACAACGATGATGGCCCGTCGACGGCGGGATCCACGGCAAGGCAGTGGGGTTGCGAGTTCTTGGCTGTCGGGTTCTGTGCAAGGAGGAGTCGGGGATGGTAGTTGTGGTGTCAGGAGAGAGGTGGTGCAGATGGGTACGGTCGTCGACAAGGCGACGGCGAGGTGCAGACGAGGTGCAGGGATGAGAAGAGGTCGGGGTTGCTCGGGTTGTTGGGGTCGGGTTCTCAGGTGATGGTTGTCAAGGTTGGAGCTCGAGGATGGAAGAGGAGAAGGTGGAGGTCGAGAAGGGGAGATGGTGACGAGATGATGGAGGCAAGCTCCGGCGTGAGACGACGGGGTGGATGTTCGGGTATGGGTTGCAGTGGATGCATGGGTGGCACGCTCGAGAAAGGAGAGGTGAGGACGAGGGTGAAGATGATGAGGGTATTAAGGCGAGGGGTCGGAGGTAATGGAGATGGCGGCGAGCGCGAGCGATGGGCGCGGGCGTTGGTTCGAGCGTTCGCGTGAGGCGGGAACGAGGGAGGAAGGAGAAGAGAGAGAGAACGTGGGTGAGGTTAGGGAAAAAATAGATTATTTAGAAAAAAAAATTATTATTATAATATTATAGTAATAGAGAGAGAGAATCGGAGCAGATAAAATATAAATATATTTAATTATAAAATTATTTGTATATAACAGTTTATAACAGTTTAGTTAAGGAAAAATAATATTATATTTTTTTTAGATTTTTGGCTAATACGAAATTACTCTAAATTTACGGTTTGAAAATACGGATAATATACGTATAAACCAAAACCAAAATAGGATACCCGGATAACAAAAATGCATACCCCCAAGAACGGATACACGTAGCGTGCACGCAGCCATCCAAACGAGTCTGTTTCACTGAACGGAACGAGAACAAAATACACGGATGCTACCACAGGTCAGGGGTATGATGGAGGCCATGCTAGATATTTTTTAAAATATTTTATTTGACTTTATTTGTTATACTAAAAAATGCAGATGCCAGATATAATGCCAGTATGCAGTATAAACAATATTAAAAGTGTACGGATTCTCGTAACTAGCCGGGATAAATCATAAACAAGAATCAAGACGGGTTTCCAGCAAGTGGGTCGGGTCGGATGCAAAGATGGATACCAATACACTATTCGCACCCAAAACACAATAAATCAAGAATAACCACAAATAAAGAAATACTCAAAATAGAACTGGTATAAATGAACTAAGGTGTTACATCTCAAGTCTCATGTTGGGGCTTGATCTTCTATAGATGTCTGTCGTTGCTCTCTGTTTCTGACATGCTATGTCCAGACGTCTGTCCTTGCCTTTGGCAGACGTCTGACCTAATACATTCTTCACAATTTCTAACAGAGAATCTATCCGGTTAACAGAAAATTACTGATGGTGTGTGAAACCTCAAGTACCACTTCTAGTAGTTTGGTAATGTCCTTATTATATTACTGATTTGATTTATCAAACAATAGTAAAGCCGAACTACAAAAAAGTAGGAAAATATGGACATGAATTTATAAGTTGATCAATAGGTTTTTTTATAATTAAACCGAAGGCCAAATTCCCCCATGTTTTATTAAACGGCGATTTTAACGAAACTAAGGTTTTTGTTGCACTAAAATAAGCTAAGGACATCGTTTTTTGATAGAAGAGGGTATCAAAATACCTATCTTTAATAATAAATTGTTTTTAAAGAAAAATGGAAATGAAAGAAAAGGTTGTATATAAGGTCTAAATTGTGCATGGAGAAAAAAATTGAAACTCTAGGCTTCATTAAGAAGCATTACGCTTTTACAAGAAGAGAAGGGAGAGAGAAAATGTACATAATAATTATAATGGGTTCATTGATGCCTAAATTAAAAAGAAAGAAGGGTAAATAAGAAAATAAGGAATTGGCCTTATTTATGAGATTGTGGTCACAGTCATTTTGACTGTGGCAATAGAATTGCCCTTTCTCTTTTGCTTTTTTATTTTTTAAATTACACTTCCCATTATAATATCAAAAAGCACGTTTTTTTATGTTATAGCTAGAAGCATGTTTTACTCTATTCTTCTAAATCCAATGTATTTTAAAAAGAGAAATAAATACTTTACCAACCAACTAGATAGATTTCATATCGCCGGGTTGATGATAGGCTATAAGGTGAAGACAAAAGAATGTCTCTGTATTTTTTATAACCAATCACTAATATAATAGGCTATGTGTAATCTATCGGATTATAGGTCAAGTATTTTTCATTTCACTGTGAAGCACCAAATCAGTTGCTAATTGGGTGAATAAATGAATCCCTAATTGCATGAATTAATAAAGAACATAGTAGGATTAGAATAGATTTTTCTCATTTATGACATTAATTAGATTATAAAGTAGTTATACTATGCTTAATAAATATGCAAATGGAAAGGGAAAAAAGACAGTTAGAAATGAACCAAGGGAGTAATTACTAATTACCAACTCCATTATAAATTGCTAGTACCATACAACTTGTGAGTGCATAGATGTGTTCTAATTGAAATTCGCATCGATTAATAATGCAATTTAATTAAGCGCAGCATATATATTTGTATAAAAAAGTACTACTGCTATTATTATATAATAATACTACTGGTATTTCCTTGCGCTCTACCCCCATTGTCCCCACGTGTGTGATGCCAAATCAACTACCCACCCACTAACATCATGTATTTAGAATATTTCCGATGCTTTACCGCTAATAATCGCCTCGTTACCAAGAAGATTCATTAATCAATGCAAGCACACGCAAAAATATCATAAACGCAACAGCAACCAAAAATTAAAATAACACAAAACTCACCTCCTCACGCTGAATGGGCCCCACCAAGCGTGTTCCTTTCAGGGTGAAAAAGAATTAAAATTAGAGGACATGAGAAAGGAAAGGAGCTCAAACGTCGCCGCCATCAAAAGCCGCGGCTTTATAATAAAAGCAACAAAACAAGGGTAAAGAGAAAAAAGGACCAAAACGAGACCATTACCCGAATTCGCCGGAGATGGCGGTGAGGATAACCGCCGTCGTCTCCGCCGCCGCATTCCTCACCTTCTTCGACACCGCCGTCTCCGCGTCCTCCGGTGGCCTCGCCGTCTTCAATGCCACTCGATCTTTGCAAGCCCCCGTAGTCCTCGAAATCGAGCGGTGGTTCAGATCGGCGGAGGACTGGATCCCGAACGAGGCGAGGCGCGTGCTGGTGGCGATCCGAGCGATGGCGGTGGCGCCGGTGATGAGAGTGGCGACGGCGGCGTGCCTCGTGATGTCGGCGATGCTGCTGGTGGAAGTGGTGACCATGGCGGCGGTGAGCTTCGGGGTGATGGTCCTCCGCCGCAGGCCAGAGAAGAAATACAAGTGGGAGCCGATTAGGGCTGACGTGGAGGTTGCGAATCTCGCATTCCCCATGGTTCTCGTTCAAATCCCAATGTACAACGAGCGAGAGGTACAAATTTCGATTACAAAATTCGATTTTTGTCTTTCGTTTTCTTTATATCATTTTTATTAATTTTTAATTTTGGGGACAGGTGTATAAGCTCTCCATTGGTGCGGCCTGCGAGCTCGCGTGGCCGTTGGATCGGCTGATAATACAGGTTCTTGATGATTCTACAGATCCAACGGTTAAGGTAAATTCACTTATTTCATTTGTTTTTTATTTATGTGTTATTTTTATGTATGCTGCCTATCGCCTCACGTGCACCTAGAAAAAATTTTAGTGAAAAATATGATTTTTTATGAAGTGCGTTTGCATTTATTAGATGTCAATATTCTTACATTCTCTTATTTTGGAATCCTTTGAAAATTGGTGAGTTGGTTATATATTCGGGTTCGGTCCTGACAACTTTGCATAAAAAAATTTATCCAACAAATCAAGACCATTCAAGAAGCGGTTAAAATCTAACAATTGTCATTTAGCGGTTAACATCAATGTTGGATAAAAAACTATACAACAAATCAAATCTGTTTATAGTTAACTGCTATTTTAAGTAGCGGTTAAATCTAACAGTTATTATTTAACCTATACTTAAAATAGCGGTTAAATCTAACGGTTATTATTTAACCTATACTTAAATTAGTGGTTAAAATCAAAAGTTAATTTATCCAACAAATCAGAACTGTTAACAGTTAACCAATACTTAGGTAGCGGTTAAATCCAACGGTTGATATTTAACCTCTACTTAAAGTAATTGTTAAAATCAAATGTTAATCGACGTCTACGTCTTCCTCAACCAGGTTTTTCAAAGTGTTTATGGTATATTTTTTATTTCTACGTTTATATACGCTTTCACGTCTAATTATCCAGCTTATGAGTGGATCATTTCTAAATTAGGAGGATGAGAAATAGTAATAGAAATTGACGAAGAAACAATAGAATTAATTGATTTATGTTATAAAATCGATCCAAGAAACAATAGAACTAATTGATTTATGTTAGAATACCTAACAACAATCGCAATTCAAATCACATGAAAAAACTCCTAATTTATATCTGAAAACCTTAAGAAAAACCCAAAATAAATAACAAAACCTATAGTAATTAACGTAATTAATTTATCTTATGAAATCGATCCAAGAATCAAGAGAATACCCAGCAATAATCACAGTTCAAATCATAGCAAAATCGTCCAATTTCGATCTCAAAATCCTAAACCGCTGAAACTGTTGGGTGATTTCCTCTTTTATATAATATGAACCGCTACTTTAAGTAGCGGTTAAATATTTTAATCATTTTTTAAGTAGCGGTTAAATCTGAATCGTTTATTTTAACCGCTAATTTTAAGCAGCGGTTAAAATAAACGGTTCAGATTTGTTAGATAAATTAATTTATCCAACGTTGTATATTGTTCCGTCCCAATAATATTCTAGCATGTATATGAAGAGTAATAGTTTGTGCCAATACAATATTCTTGAAATCTCTGCCGATCCCGATGCAAGATGGTCAATTCCTATCTAAAAATGACCTACTAGTTTCGAGACCAATGCATACCAAGAAATGCTGGGTTTATCATATGATTAGCATGAAAAAACATTAAGCTTATTAATGGTTAGTGGATATATTAATTGGTTAATGGTTTAATGTGTTTATTCTAGGTTATTGGGTCAAAATGGTTAGTTTGATTGACATTATTAATGTGATTTTAGACATCATTAATTACAAAATAATGTACGAAATTTTTTTGTAGTTACTTAAACTATTTATTTTATAAAATTACACTAATTCTTTAAATTTCTCTTACTCGAACAATATACATTCTGATATTCGGAATCAAGACGGCCACGATAGGTGATTTCAATCCCAAAAGTGACCACCCGATACCTAGATTGTAAACCATGGGCTTACGTTATTCCTCTCGCTTGTTATTTGTGTTATATGTAGTTAGATTGTATCAGAAAGTTGGTGCATTAAAATTATTGTGGAACTGAGATCATGAAAACGATATTGAGCATAGAGACCTTAATTTTATCATTGCTCCACTCATTGAGCCATTAGGTGCCTGAAGGTCCGACACTTGGTAAAATAGTGCTTGCCGCTTATAGAAAGTCCCAGAGGTTTCAATTCTACTGGTTTTCTTTGGGGTGTGTGTGTTGACTAGGGGGGAAAAGGCCATTAAGTTCTGCAATCGCACCAAGAGCACAGTTAGCACAGGCTAGAAATGTTTTTTTTATTGAGAGTTTTGGCTTCAGCGAGTGGATAGGCATATAATTCATAAAATACTTGGCCGCTTGTTTTATGCAAACTAGCTATTTTCAATTTAAAAAATGTTGTTTGCTTAAACAATTTCAGATCGTTTCTTCTTGTCATTTGTTTATTGATAGGAATTGGTGGAAGCAGAATGCAAGTCATGGGCAAGTAAAGGCATGAATATATTCTATGAGGTCAGAGACAACAGGAAGGGATACAAAGCAGGCGCTTTGAAAGAAGGAATGCGGTATTGCTATGTTAGTCAATGTGACTTTGTTGCCATCTTTGATGCTGATTTCCAACCCGAAACTGACTTTCTTACGAGAACAATCCCTTTCCTTGTGAATAATCCGAAGGTCTCTCTTGTTCAAGCACGTTGGGAGTTTGGTAGGCCCTCCTTTCTTTTGTTTGTAGCTAAATATATCGCATGATTTATGTCGCTGACTCTAAAGTTTAGGATAAGGGCTTGTTGTGGCTGATGTTATATCGTTAGCTGTTGTAACTTGCAATAACATAAATATGCTCAACTTCCATAGAGCCAGAGTCTCCATTTTGTTGTAAGGATTACGTATCTACCGCGCAACAAAAATTGAAGACTTTTGTTTCAGGGTAGATTGAAAAAGAACTATCCGATACAAAATTACACGAAAAGAGCAAACCAACACAACACACAAGATTTCTTCAGGTTCGGCGCAACTAGCACCTAATCCTGCAAACCGTGACGAAAACATCCACTATGAGAAAGAATTACAAAAGATTACACCGACTTCTCATCTCCTTTACAAAGAATTGCCCTCTTACAAAATCTCTCTCTATCCGCAACCGCAATTGGCCGTCTCTTTCACTTTAATCAAACCCTAGGTTATTAGAGAATTATGGATTCCTTAAAATCCCTAGAGAAAGTCTCATATTTATATGGTAAATAAATGCTTGGAGATAAATCCATATTTAAACTAGAGATAATTATGAATTTAACCTAGAGATTAGATTTAAATCTAAACTAAAGAGATTATATTTAAATCTTAACTAATCCCTAAATAATCCGAATTTAAATCACAATTCAACACATTTTATCTTGCGGAAGTAAAATTTGGATCAAGGTTAATTCCATTTAGGTATATAATAGAAAGTGGATACCCATATAGGCGTTGATGGCCTAAGAAAAATTTAGGCCAAGCCTGAGCAAAAAGATCAGACCTCATATATACACAAGTCTGTTCCCAATATCCACTTCATTAGTTTACAGAAGTGGACTGCTGTCTCCGTGTCTAGAACAATTTTATGTTATTTTTTTTTACCTCTTTTACTATCCACTTAATGATGTTGTCAGATTCAACTTTCAATTGTTAGATAGCCTTAACCGGTCTTCTGTTTTCTTTGGTGATATCTGATTCCGAGTTAGCAATATGATGCTATCTAATTGATAAATACATTAGAAGAACAGATGTCCTGCCTCACGACAAATCCACCAATATTTGAGTCAAGACTAGTTTAATCCCATTTTTTCCTCACAGTATAGCAACTGCTCCATCTGCGCAGAAGTTTAAATTTAGCATCATTATTAACACCTTTGATGAAATTATAGTACATTAGCTAACTGAACTACAGGGTGACACATGAGGCTGAAATTTTTGTTCTTTAAGGTTTTGCTAATGGAGCTGGCATAGAAGCTTTTATTCATTCTGATTATTTATTTCTTAAATGACAGGAAGCTGACTTGGCATTTCCCGGGCGATTTTTGCAGTGAACTCCAACGAGTGCCTGATGACAAGGATACAGAAGATGACCCTGGATTATCACTTCAAAGTGGAGCAGGAAGCAGGCTCATCCATGCATGCCTTCTTTGGTTTTAATGGTAAATGATGACTCTCCTCTATATGATTCGTTTTAGAAGAAAAATGTGTTGCGTTCCTTCTATATTAGGTATAACTTTTTCTTAATAAAAGAACAGTCGTGTTTAAACATTCTCTATTTTAGGGACGGCTGGTGTGTGGAGAATATCAGCTATCAATGAAGCAGGAGGCTGGAATGACAGAACAACAGTAGAAGACATGGACTTGGCTGTTCGAGCAGGACTCCAGGGCTGGAAGTTTGTATACGTTGGTGATCTTAAGGTAATGGACCCATGTTAACAATCAGTATTTTTTCTTAACTATTGATGATATTGTCTTATTCTTCACTATTGATGATATTGGACGGTTCATATGATTCTAAATTCTTAGGCCCTATGCAAATTAATTTTCTCTGATATTGCTAAGAAATGCATCTAGGTCACAAGTTAGATGTTCAGATGCCTTTAGTTATATCCAATTGCATATGGTATAATGCTAAAAGTAATAAATAGTAATTACATGTAAGAGATTGTGATGAAATATTCGCTGCCTCCAAGTAGGTATAGCTTCGTGGCCTGTGGGGAAACATTGCTCAAGTCTTTACCTTGTATGTTATGTAAATAAAAAAACAAATTGGCAACATTAAATATTATTTGATTCATCGCGCAATAATTCTTCTTAAGACAGTTAGTTTCTCATTGTTTGCTGGAATGATAGATACCTATATCTAAGAGCAACCATGCTATAATAGCTCTCTTCATCCTGGGAATATGCCTGCAATCTCTTGCAGGTCAAAAGCGAGCTCCCGAGTAGTTTCAAAGCATACAGGAATCAACAACATCGATGGACTTGTGGGGCTGCCAACCTGTTTAGGAAAACAGTAAAAGAGATTGTGACTACTAAGGTAAGCTCTATTTTAAACAACACAGTCAGTAGGTGTATAAACATTGTTTTTACATGTAGATCCTAATACTCATTCATTGTGGAGCAGGAAGTATCTATATGGAAGAAGCTATATGTGATCTATAGCTTTTTCTTCGTGCGGAAGATCATATCCCATATTGTCACCTTTTCACTCTATTGTGTGATAATCCCAGCGTCCGTCATGGTTCCCGAAGTGAGCATTCCTGTATGGGGAGTTGTTCATATTCCTACAACCATTACCCTTCTGAACGCAGTCAGGAATCCTCGGTATGGCATTCTAAATTTCTTTCTTTCCTTTTCCCCCCATTTACCATACGGAAATGATTTTAAGTATGTCGCCATCTCATATGGTGAGGTTTCTGGATAAGTAATTGATTTATATGTGTTACAGATCCATACATCTAATCCCATTCTGGATTCTATTTGAGAATGTCATGGCCCTTCACCGTATCAGAGCTACTTTAATCGGTCTAATGGAAGCAGGGAGTGTAAATGAGTGGGTTGTAACTGAGAAGCTTGGAGGCACTCCGAAAGAAACCCTTAAAACTCCTTTGCTGGAAAAATCTAGACCAGTCAGCTTTATAGACAGGTATTCAGTGCATGTCATAGCAAGATGTGTCTTATCTGCCTGCATGATATTGATATACAGTACTCTCATTTTCCCCCTCAGGATCTACTTCCCAGAACTTGGATTTGCATTCTTTCTCTTGTTTTGTGCGTGCTACGATCTCACATTCGGGAGCCAGTACTACCACATATACATATTCTTCCAATCTTTTGCATTTTTCGTGGTGGGCTTGGGTTATGTCGGGAAATGTATCTCCAGCTCCTAGCAACGGCGGATGCTGATGTTTATAAACTTTAAAATCAACTGACAATTCTTTTGCTAGCTCGGAATCTTTCGTGTCGTACATGTGAGAGTCTATCATTAGCTTCTTAGAAAGAAACATCAGCGAGGCCAATAGCTTCCCCAAGGCTAGAAGGGCCAGCTTTTAGGAGCCCTCTTCTGCAGAGAGAGTATTGAAGTACCCAATCTTTTTCCATTGGCAAGGATTCATTTGAGTGGAGGGTTTGTTTAAAGCTGTATGTATGCCATGAAAAAATAGGGTAATGGTCTTTTTTGCTCGTCTTTTCTTTTATAATTTTCATGATGCATCTCGAAAAAATTTCTGAGTTTTGCCTACAGTTATGATGTCTCTCCTTAGCTTTGTAGAGGGCTACTCTTGTTCAACAACTTTGTTCACTAGTGGAAACGGGTTATCATCAATTAACTGATATTAAACCGTTAGTCAGTCTATTATATAGACCAATCTGACCGTCAAATCGACGAAATGCTCATGTCATCTTGTTCTACATATAGAGTGATTTATATGTATAAAATTTTAAACAATTTGATGTATTATAAGTGATGGATCAAGCATTTAAAAATGGATGGCAGTTAAACACAATAAAAATGTCATATATTGCAGAACTTATAAAAATGTCATATATTGGAGAACTTGATCGAAGACATAGATAGTATCAAAAGTGATTAAAATTTTATACATATAAATCACTCTGTGTAGAATAAGATGGCCGGAGCGGATTATTGATTTGACGGTCGGATTGAGTTATGTAATAGGCTAGCTGACGGTTAAATATCAGCTAGCTAGCCGATAACCTGTATCTTCTTTTTTAATTTATGACACGCTAACAAGGAGCCTGATGGGTCCATGCAAAATATTGTGAAAATTATGTTTTGTTATTTTTCATGACGGATTTAACTAATTCGTACAAAAAAAGTTGCATGATAAAAAAGTATATGGACTTGAATGCGGAATAATTATAACAATTAAGAGAAGATAAAATGGTACAATCTATATCGATATTGTGTTTGGATAAAAATAATTAACATGAAAATATATCTAAAGTAATAATTAAGTTATCTATATATTCATCGAAAGTAACTTATCTAATTGAGAATTTGATTTTTAGCAAAACAAAATCATGAATGAAGTAAGCTGATTACAAATTTGATTTACTTCAAAAACCATAAAAAAAAATATAGGCAAAAATGGTCGATTTCATGACTGCAGTCATATAATGTAACTCTAGCGATGAGCACCACTCCAATAAATCTAAAAGTCATTGTTCAACCGTCTTTTCTTTTTTAGATGCGATGAACCATATCGAGTTTACTATTGACTGCAAATTCATATAACCTCAAAATATAAATCAGTTTTGATAACGTCTCTAAACTTTGATCAATAAAATATAAACTGAAATAAAAATTTTAGTCTTTTAGACATGGATATATGTATTTAAAAAGGAGAAAAGATATTATACACGGTTTGAATGAAAATATCAACAAAAATAAGAGGCTAAACTAATTTCCAATCTTTTTGGCTGCATGTAGATAAACATAAAACGGGCCACATGCAAATTTCGTAAAACATAGGAGGGCATAAATCATCGTTCATTAAAGGCGAGGGGCCAAATGCAAATTTCCATAAAATCTTGGGGGCGGAGTCTAATTTTCAGTGGGTGAGGACAAAAATAGCGTGTTGTGCTCCCAATACAGCTTTATATATAATAGTTAATTGCACGTTGTCATGCCCCGCTTCCCAATATACGCAAATATGGGAACATAATAAAACCAGTCATGCTATCTACGGTAAGAAAATATCTTTCCATAGTCACATTAAGGCTCTCAAACAGTAATCAAGCACAATAAAAATATATAACTAACTATCGCATGTTCAATATACCACAATAAAACAATAACAATAATAACGAGTCGATGGCAGAAGCAATGAAAAATGATCAAGTCTCAAAATCCAAGAAAATAAGAAACAATATCCAAAACTTGTCCCACAAGGGATCACAATAAAAATCCAATAGTAGTGCGAGAAATGAAACCTAAACCATAAACAATAAACTAGAGCAATGGAATACTCCTCACTGATCAACAGCCTTCTCGAAATACTCCCGATCCTCCTATGCTAAGGTCAAGGTATCTGGGCCATGCAAAACCAGATGTCTGTGCGTCATGGATAACATAATAATAATGTAACCGGAAATATATTATAATGTCAATATACTAAAACTAATGTCGTATGAGTATAATAAACATGAGCGATGCATGTAAAGATAACAGTCAAGATATAGCAGTCAATCAGGTCATGTAAGTCCTATAGGTTCACATCGTTAAGTTATCTATCGTACATATATTTGAAAACAATCAATACAATTCTCAATATAATTTAATAGTATCTCATACGTGCCCGAGACCATGGTGCCATGACTCTCGGGGCTGAATCTGAGACGTGCCGCTAGACAGTAAAACAGTGTCAAAATCTGGACGAATGATGTCAGCACCATCATTCCGGAGCCAGTAGCTCGTATCGACTAATCAGTCTCTACCAATCAAACCCACTGAGTTACAATTCGGTTTCCATTATTGATTTCCCATTTTCCCCAGATTTCAATTCATATCAAGTATCACTGGTATGTTACCTAATGCCAACACAATAATAAGCATGTAAATATACATATCATGTCTATTCAGATAACAGGTCAATCAATCAATATCGAGATTTGTTGGCATTTCAGTAAGCACACAATTCAGGTCTATTGTCATGATAGCAATAGTCAATAGTTCATCAATCATGGTTTCATATAAACAATCAATAGCATGTGTAGAAATATAGTAATCTAGCAATTAACGAATAACATAAGGAATCAATTCATGTACAATATCATGATCAGGTCAGGTAACATGTCCAGTCAATATTAATCGTGTACTCGTGAACTAACTTAACATATCAGTTTCATATCAGTTTCAGCAAGTTTGTTCACAAGACGTCTGTAGGAGACGTCTTGTCACTGTAGCAGACGTCTGGGGAAACGTCTGGTCTACCCCAAGTTCTATTCCAGACGTCTGTAGGAAACATCTGGTCCCTGCAGAAGACGTCTGGTGGAGACGTCTCTAGTGCAATTCAAGTTCTGGAAAATAAATACAGAGACGTTTTGTCATTGTAGACAGACGTCTGTAGTTCAATTTTAATTACTGTAAAATTATCATACAGACATCTGGTTCCCTGTAAGAGATGTCTGCATGAGGTTTTTCCTTAACGATTAGATTCTAAAATTAGGGTTTTCTAGCAATCTTTTCGATACAAATTTTACACAAATATTAAACATAAAAACAATGCAAGTGTAGTACATTAAACTAGTCGATTATAAAGACGATAAATTCTAGGGTTTGACAATGCTATAAAACCTAAATTATGTTTATCGCCACATCTCGATTCCGATCTCAATGTGTATTCAATTATATTTAAAACAGTCTTGTTCCCCTCCGAAAGACGGCGCACAGGACCGCTATGTCCTGACGCTGGGATTCGGGGCAGATGCTATTTGGTTTTATCCGTCTACCTCTCCGAAGATGCCAAGTTGATTTATGGCACCGTGCATCGGAGGTTTAGACGGATGCGGCCGATGTAGCAGACTTCGTCAGATTCCCCCTCAGGATGAGGGGTTTTTTGATTGTGGGGACACTCTTCCCTGCAGGCGCAAGCCCCTGCAGTTAATTACGCTACCGCATCGCGGTAACAACTTTCTCCTTCTCCAGAATTTCACTTCGTGTCGTGTGTGTTTGTTTTGTTTGTGGTTGCCCGTGGATTGTATACGGAGACTGAGTAATGCCGTCGCCCGTAGGACGTGGATTAGTCCAAATCCGTATTTACTTAGATTTGGGTTTGGTGTTTTTAGTTTAAGGATACGTTAGTCGCGTTGCGGATAAGATCAACTTAAACATTCGTTAAGGATACGTTAGTCCTGTTTGAGACTAAGATCAACTTAACGTGATCGTTTAGATCCGACAAAATAGCGTTTGGGCTCTATTGTTCCAGTTTGGGAGATTCATAGTCCAATTTGGGACTAAAGTCTGTTTGGAGGATACGTTAGCCATTTTTGAGGCTAAGATCGACTCAAACGTTTGTTAAGGATACGTTAGTCCAGTTTGAGACTAAGATCAACTTAACGGGACCGTTTAGATCCGACAAAAGAGCATTTGGGCTCTATTGTGCCAGTTTAGGGACGTGGTGGTCCATAGCATTTATGGCCGTCGGGACCCGTCACCTCTCTGACGTAGTTGAAGAATTACAACGATAGGTGTCAGAGGAGTTCAGAGATGTACCCTTGAACCAGAGTTGATTTAGAGTTTTATCATTCATTTAAATGTCTAAGGATGCGCTAGCCGTGTTTGGGGCTAAGATCAACTTAAACAGGACCGTTTAGATCCGGCAAAAGAGCATTTGGAGGCTCTATTGTTCCAGTTTAGGGACGTAGTGGTCCACTTTCCAGTTTAGGGACGTGGTGGTCCATCGCCAGTTTAGGGACGTGGTGGTCCAATATTAGTTTAGGGACGTTTCGGTCCGATATTAGTTTAGGGACGTTTCGGTCCATTGTTAGTTTATGGACATTTCGGTCCGATGTTAGTTTATGGACATTTCGGTCCACGAGTTTAAAGACCCCGCAGTCCATATCGATGTGTGGTCGTTGGGACCCGTCACCTCTTTGACGTCGTTGAGGAATTACAACGACGGATGTCAAAGGAGTTCGGAGATGTACCCTCGAACCGGATGTAAATTGATTTAGAAGAGCAATTTTGCTCAGTCAATTTAATTTAAGGACTTATGGCCAAAATTGGGCTAAGTCCAGTTGAAATGTTCAATATTTTATTTGCTTTTGCATTACATTTCTTTTTTTTTTAATTTTTATTTGGGCCTTGCCCAGAAAGGATACAGAGTATCAATTTGTTTTGGGCTCTACCCTTTTAGGAATGATGCAAGGTATCAATTTTATTTGGGCTCTGCCCTTATATAAAGGATGCAAAGCATCAATTTATTTGGGCTCTGCCCATTTATTGCCTTGCAATTTATTTTGGCCTGTCAGGTCATTTTGATTTGGGCCTGGCCCTTCAAATAGTGCAAAGCACCAAGAATCTTTTGGATTCAAGAAAATGAGTGCAGAGCACTTTTTAATGATCTAAATTTAGATCAAAGAAGAGAAAAGAAAATCTTTTCTTTCTTTCTGTCTCAGAGAACCAGAGGTTCATAGCAAGTGCAAGGCACTATTTTTATTTATTTATTTATCTGAGAACCAGAGGTTCATAGCAAGTGCAAGACACTATTTTTATTTATTTATTTATCTGAGAACCAGAGGTTCATAGCAAGTGCAAGGCACTATCTGTTGTGCGCACGTGCGTTGCACGTGGTGCCGCATGGCGGGCATACGTGCGTTGCACGTGGCGCACATGCGCATTATGAGGAGAAGCAAAGCTTCTATATATGGAGAACAAGCTCCTTTTAATATTATTAAATATTCTCATATGGTGCGCACGTGCGTTGCACGTAGTGCCGCATGGCAGGCACACGTGCGTTGCACGTAGCGCACATGGCGCTTGCGCATATGCGCATTATGGAGGAGCATGCTCCTATCTTGGAGAACTAAGCTCCTTTGAGTATTGAATCCTTTGAGGATTTTTACTCTACCTTTCTAAGAGGTATGCCCTCTTATTTATATGGGAGTGGTAGAGAAGCCATCTCTCCTTTTCCCGATGTGGGACTAAAAAATGCATTCCCCATGTAGTAGAGCATTACTTTAGATTACACGTGTATAACACATTTGCTCATAACTTTTGATCTCGGATGAATTATGAGGCCCATAATATATCAAATCGAAGGTCTTTTCGAGATGCTTTCAATATCGTCAGAATTTAGCTGTTTTTCGTTCCGGAGTTTGTCAAAATACAGCTCGGAAAATACTGGTTCGCATCTTCTTCCTTAAATCACATGTGCATAGACATTTGCTCATAACTTTTGATCCCGGATGAATTATGAGGCCCATAATATATCAAATCGAAGGTTTTTTCGAGATGCTTTCAATACCATCATAATTTAACAGTTATTCATTGGGGAGTTTATCAAAATACAGGCCGGAAGATACTGGTCCGCATTTTCTTAAGCGTATCGCTGCCATTTGATACCTTGGACTCTTTTGCGCAGAAATTTTTGGCGGGAACAAATGCCCCCCACTACTTTGCCCACGTAAGTATGTACGTGGGTGAAGTAGTGCAGAGTTATGCAGAGTTATGCATGGCGTATGACCAGTTTTGGGTTGATGTATCACTTTCAGAATCTTGATCTAAGAAGATAACGAGCGGACACAAGCGTCGTCATTTATCATTGACTCAAATCTCAACTCTTAAGGGATATAGTTCCAACCCTTAACTCCATGAGTCGCATCCTTCTATTTCTTTTTTTGTCTCACTCTGGCGTGGAGTAGTTCATACGCTTATGAGTAAGTTCTCCATTTCAGTGGCATGTAGCTTTGGCAAGTGTGGCCCATAGATGGTCGGCCCATCTTGACTTCTTTGCAGGGCAGTGATGGCTTAGGAGACAGGGGTAGGATCTGCCACCTAAGGCTTTTCAACTTTACGAGCCGTGAGGGTCTTATAAAGACTTTTCTCCCTACGAGTCGTGAGGATCTCGTAGGTGTATTTTCTCCTTGGGAATCGTGAGGATTCCTAAGTGTGTTTTCTCTTATAAGTCGTAAGGATCCTATAAGAGAGTTTTCCCTCTTACGAGTCGAAAGGACCCGTAAGCGGTTGTTTCCCTCCTTATCGAGATTCGACTTTGGAGAGTGTGACCCGTGGATAGTATGCAAGAGACCGTTTTGGGCCGACTTGCAGGGTCCCGGTGCTTAGGAAACAGGTTTTTTTAATCCCTACTGCCTAAGGCTTTATCTCACGAGTCGAGACGCATCGAGAAAATCTCGCAAAGACATCAATTTCCTCACGAGTCGAAACGGATCGAGCAGATCTCGCAAGAACATCTTAACGTCGCATTTAACCTCTGCTCTTTACGACAGAAGCCCGTTAAGGTTGGTGGTACTTAGGGTTTTGGCCATCGTACCGTCGCATAAGCTGATATAGTCCTCGATAGGCAATCGTGCTGTTCGAGTAGCCCTGCGACTGCCGTGTCTCTGATCCCTTCGGGGGCTGGACAAGACGTCTTCAAGCAATCCTCCTTGGCAGTTTGACCGTCAGAAGAGCAAGCGCTAGGAATTTTCCATGCCGCTTTTTACTTGAGGTTAGGCTCATTTTGGAGAGCCCCGATGAGTCATAACCACTCCGCGCTGGTGTGGGGATGATCTCCGATAGTCTTTCGGGCTTTATATGAGTTGTCGTTAAGACCCTGAAGCTAGGAATTTGGCCTTTGCTTCGTTTGCTGGCATTGCGTCTGCTGTATCGAGACGAATGTTGCGGTGGGAACTAGGGATTTTGCCGTGGCTCCGTTTGTTTGATGACGTTACGTCTGCTGTGTCGAGACGAACGTTGGGGTGACATCTCGTCTGCTGTATCGAGACGGACGTCGAAGTGGTGACCACTCCACACTGGTGCGAGATGATCTCCGATTGTCTTTCCGGTTTTATATGACTTGCCGTTAAGACCCTGAAGCTAGGAATTTAGCCTTCGCTTCGTTTGCTGGCATTGCGTCCTCTGTATCGAGACGAATGTCGTGGTTGTCTCTAGGTTACTGGTGAACCGTCGAGGTTTGGAACTAGGGATTTTGCCGTGGCTCCATTTGTTTAATGACGTTGCGTCTGCTGTGTCGAGACGAACATTGGGGTGACATCTCGTCTATTGTATCGAGACGGACGTCGAAGTAGTGACCACTCTGTGCTGGTGCAAGATGATCTCCGGTTGTCTTTCCGGTTTTATATGAGTTACCGTCAAGACGTCGAAGCTAGGAATGTGGCCTTCGCTTCGTTTGCTTTGGTGTGTCCAAATCCTGTTGGAGGACGAACGCTGGGGTTAACATTTTGTCTGCTGTATCGAGACGAACGTCAAGGTGGTGACCACTCTGTGATGATGCGAGATGATCTCCGATTGTCTTTCCGGTTTTATGTGAGTTACCGTAAAGACATTGAAGCTAGGAATGTGGCCTTCGCTTCATTTGCCTTGTCATGTCTGAATCCCTGCTGGAGGAAAAACGCTGGGGTCGACATCTCGTCTGCTGTATCGAGACGGATGTCGAGGTGGTGACCACTCTGTGCTGGTGCGAGATGATCTCCGATTGTCTTTCCGGTTTTATGTGAGTTACCGTAAAGACGTTGAAGCTAGGAATTTGGCCTTCGCTTCGTTTGCTTTGGCGCGTCCGAATCCTGTTGGGGGAAGAACGCTGGGGTTGACATTTCGTCTGCTGTATCGAGACGAACGTCAAGGTGGTGACCACTCTGTGCTGATGCGAGATGGTCTCCTATTGCCTTTCCGGTTTTATGTGAGTTACCGTAAAGACGTTGAAGCTAGGAATGTGGCCTTCGCTTCGTTTGCTTTGGCGCGTCCGAATCCTGTTGGGGGAAGAACACTGGGGTTGACATTTCGTCTGCTGTATCGAGACGAACGTCAAGGTGGTGACCACTCTGTGCTGATGCGAGATGGTCTCCTATTGTCTTTCCGGTTTTATGTGAGTTACCGTAAAGACGTTGAAGCTAGGAATGTGGCCTTCGCTTCATTTGCTTTATCATGTCTGAATCCCTGCTGGAGGAAGAACGCTGAGGTTGACATTTCGTCTACTGTATCGAGACGAACGTCAAGGGGGTGACCACTTCATGTGAGATGGTCTCCGATTGTCTTTCCGGTTTTATGTGAGTTACCGTAAAGACGTTGAAGCTAGGAATGTGGCCTTCGCTTCATTTGCTTACACTGCGTCTGGTGTATTGAGACGAATGCTGAGGTGGAGCTGGGATTTTGCCATCACTCCGCTTTGTTTTGACCGTGAGGTCTTTTGTTGACGTTGCATCTGCCTCCAGCTGGACTGCGGAGGAACGCTGTTGTTGACATTGCGTCTACTGTATCAAGACGAATGCTGAGGTGAAGCTGGGATTTTGCCATCGCTCCGCTTGATGGTGTAACATCTGTGTCTTGTTGGAATGAGGAGGCACGCTGTTGTTGGTCTCTAGGCTGTAGACGTTGACGTCGAGACCCTGAAGCTCGGGATCTTCGTTTGCTTCATTTGTTGACATCGTGTCTGTAATATTGCGACAAATGTCGAGAAGGTCTCTAGGTTATCTATGAACCGTCGAGATTTGGCTTCGCTTTCTGGTGGAGCCTGTTGGGAAGGTATTGTTCCCTTTTTATCTGTGCCCCTGGATTGTATACAGGGATCGATGTGATTTCACCTGTAGGGCAACAAGTTTCATTCTTTCATTTTTTTATTCTTTCCGCGATGCTCTATCATTTCAGCTTTTTATATCGCGAAAATCGCGATTGCCCAATCATTTCGGCTATTTTTCGCGGTGCCCAATCATTTCGGTTATTTTTCGCGGTGCCCAATCATTTCGGCTATTTTTTTTTTTACTCGCTGTTTTTTATTGCGAGTTGCCCAATCATTTCGGCTATTTTTCTTTTTTTTACTCGCTGTTTTTTTTTATTGCGAGTTGCCCAATCATTTCGGCTATTTTTCTTTTATTTTTACTCGCTGTTTTTTATTGCGAGTTGCCCAATCATTTCGGCTATTTAATATGCATTTTCAGTTCGTTGATTTTTATCGCGAGCGTAGAACTTGGAATCTGGTGCCAATCTCAGCATCAGCATCGCTACAACCGGAATATTGCCAGGAGCGAATCATCATTTGCCTTGGAACGACTCGGAATTTGACACCGTTTTAGGCATCAGCATCGCTACAACTGGGATATTGCCAGGAGCGAATCATCATTTGCCTCTGTCGATGCCGAACAAAGGTGGCTTAGTAAACAGGGTTAAGGGTCCTGTCGGCTAAGGCTTTTGACTTCATGGGCCGTAACTCACAAAGGTATTTCTCCCTACAAGTCGTGAGGATCTTGTAGGTGTATTTTCTCCTTAGGGATCGTGAGGATTCCTAAGTGTATGTTCCCCTGTAAGTCGTAAGGATCTTACAAAAGAATTTTCTCCTTGTAAGTCGAGAGGACTTACAAGTGTTGTTTGCTGTACAAGCATATCCCTAATCACGGATGGGACTTTATTAGGGAAATATTTATTCGTGCCCGTGGATTGTATACAAGGGTCATTATGAGCCGCTTGTAGGGCAATGTCGAAAATTGTGGGGGTTGCTTAAGCACAGATTTAGGCCTCTGTAACTTAAGACTTTCAAATCTTATGAGCCGTAAGGGTCCCACAAAAGAGTTCTCCTTACGAGTCGTGAGGATCTCGCAAGTGTATTTTCTCCTTAGGAATCGTGGGGATCCCTAAGTGTGTTGTTCCTTTGTGAGTCGTAAGGATCTCACGCAGGTGGTTTCTCCTTACAGGGTCGAGAGGACCCTATAAGTGTTTCTCAACGAGGTTGCGCCCTTTCGGGTTTTCACAAACACTCGCCGGTAGTCCTGCTGTTTTTACTCACGGAGCCCTTTCGGGTTTTCATCCGTGCCCATTTTGCTTGTGGACATACCGTTTTTTTTTATTCTCTTTTTTTTTTCCTTTTTTTTTCCCTTTTTTTTTTCTTCTTCCTTTTTTTTTAAACGAGGTCGCGCCCTTTCGGGTTTTCACGAACACTCGCCGGTAGCCCTGCTGTTTTTACTCATGGAGCCCCTTCGGGTTTTCATCCGTGCCCATTTTGCTTGTGGACATACCGTTATTGTTATTTTTTTATTTTTTTATTTTTTAACGTCAGCCTGAAGATGCTGCGGGTTGGGAGTAGTTTAACGACGTTTCGGTCATTTGCAAGTTTTAGGACATTGAGGTCCGTCATTAGTTTAAGGACATCTCGGTCCGTTGTTAGTTTAAGGACGTTTCGGTCCGTTATCCAGTTTTAGGACGTAGTGGTCCGTTATCCAGTTTTAGGACGTAGTGGTCCGTTATGCTTCCTCTATGAATGAGCACGATGCCCCCGGCGTGTCCATATTTTTCGGAGCATGCGGTTGTGGTGGGTTCACTTTCCAAATTTCGGACAACGCGAACTTGCCCTGTTGGTATTGGTCTTCAACCCAGTTCTTGAAGACGTAGCAATCCTCGATCAGATGACCTACCGTTTGGTGGTAAGGGCAATAATTAGGATTATTAATATCGCCTGGCCATAACGGACGTTTTGGACTCGGCAGATTGATGAGTCTGTTGCACACTGCCAGCTCGAACAGTCCCTTTGTTTTATCTTGCGGAAACGAGTAAGGACGCTTCAATTTTTCTTGGAGGGATTGCTGCTTGTTGCTTTGGCGAGCAACCGGTCTAGGGTCACCTGATTGTTGGTGAGCGCTGGCGACGAGGGCCTTTTTTCCTTTTCTTTTATCCTTTTTGTTCGCTCCGTTGTTTGCAGGGCCGGGATTCTTTCCGAGTAGCATGCGATTGCATGGCTGAACGTTCTCGCAGCTTCTCAATTCCTTTATTTTTGAAATAGGTGCCCCGAGGGAAGAGTTGGGGGTAGCTTCTTCGTCAGAGTCGCTTCCAAAGGTGATAATTTGTGATCCCTTGAAGTCGGCTATATGACAGTCAGCGGTGGCTCTTTTGCGCTCATCTATCGCATTTTTCCGATGTCCACAAGCTTCACACTTTGTCCTGTCGAAGTGTCGCTTTTGAGCGACATACCCTTGCCACCAACAGTTAAAGGATTCGCAGTCTTCGGTAGAATGTATGATCTTCTGATGATATAAACAGAAGTTAGGGTGCATCTCTATCTCAGAGAAAGGATTTTCTTCGGAGGGCGGTAGCTTCATTCCTACTGATAGAGCTTTGGCGAACCGTTTCCTCGTCTTGAATTTGTTTTTACCCGCAGGGTATGGCTTTTGATTTGACGGGAATACCTTGGTTCTTTCCAGTATGGCCATTTCATGCTCTTGATTGGCTTTTGCTTTCAGACGAATTTCATTTAGGAAGGCATCGATCAACTTGTCTGACGGCCGCGAAATTTCTGTTTCAGGGTCCGCCGTTGATTTCTCAGCGCAAGGATCCTCCTCCTCATCCATCAGTGAATGAGAAATCACATGACAAGTCGCTACGTAGTCTTCGGATTCATCCGATAAGTTTTCTCCATCGTTTTCATCCTCGACGAAAGAACAAGTTGCCCCAGGCGTGTCCGTCTTCTTTGGAGAGTGCGGCTGTGGGGGGTTTACCTTCCAGCTTTCAGACAGCGTGAACTTGCCTTGCAGGTATTGATCCTCGATCCATCCCTTAAAGACGAAACAATCCTCAATCGGGTGACTTACCGTTTGGTGGTAAGGGCAATAATTGGGATTATTAAGGTCGCCTGGCTGCAACGGACGTTTTGGATTCGGCAGATTAATGAGTCTGTTGCGCACTGCCAGCTCGAACAGTCTTCTCGTTTTATTCTGAGGAAACGAGTAATGACGTCCTAGCCTCTCTTCGAGGGATGGGCGTGGACGCACGTTGTTTTGGCGAGCGACCGGCTTTGAGTTGCTCGACTGTTGCTGAGCGTTGGCGACGATGATCGCTTTTCCTTTCTCATTTCGGGGATCGGGTCTTGGAGGAGACGGTCTATGGCCCATCTGGTCCATTTGGGCTAATTTGTCGATCAAGGCCTGGAAGGTGGTCGGCCTGAAGAACATCATGAATTGCGAGATGGTCGCTTGCGGATCGAGAGTGCCCACAAACATGCCTACCGCAGGTGCCTCTTCTATGCGTTGTTCGCATTTCGACCATAGGTTTCGCCATCGTGTTGCGTATTGGACCCACGTTTCGCCGGGCCTTATCCTGGCATTTATCAGTGCTGTAATCGGGGTGCGTTCACTAGCACTTGCGAATCTTTGTGTAAACAGCAGTTCCATCTCTGCAAATGTTTTGACAGAGTCGTTAGGTAGCTCCGAATACCATTCAAAGGCTATTTCTGCTAAGCTGCCGACGAATTGACGTAGCAACAATTTGTCATCGCCTCCAGTATTGCCGCATAAGGCCCTGAATTGAGCGACATGCTGATGCGGATTCCCTGTCCCTTTATATACGTGGAATTTAGGGATCGTATATCCTGGCGGGTAACTGATTTGGTCATACCAGCTCGGATACGGTCGTCCGGTTCTAACAATTTGCCCAGCCGCTTCATTCGCCTGATGAACCCGGATCTGCTGGGCTATATATTTGTCTAGGTCAACTTTGGAGATTGCCTCCTCCTTGGCTGTTGATAGAGCCGGCGGAGGATTTGACGTTTCTCCCCTGTCGTCTTCAAGGACGATCGGAGGATCTTCAGCAGGAGGGTCCGGCTGTAACATCATCCCTACCATATCTTTGAAGAGGAGCGCCATCTGCTTTATGTTAGCCGCCTGCTCTGCAGCTTCTTTGTCCCTCTTTTCGAGAACTCTGCGTAAAAAGTCAGCGTCGGTTTCTTGTTCTTGACGCTCATCCGAAGACGTTTCAGAGCTTTCTTTTGGCTCAGTGAGTGCAGCCATTGTATTCATCATTTCCTGAAGCTTTTGTTGTTGCTCCTGGGCTTTCGTCACGGATCGGGTGAGCGGTCGGTGGCCCGTAGAAGTGCGGCTTTCCTCCTTTCCAGAAGCCATATAAACAGTGTGCACCACCATGCCCCCAGACTTGGGACGTTTGTGTTCGGCGCTTTTATACTTCGCCATGTTCACAGGGGCTTTTTGTGGCCTCCTTTTTTGAGTGATTGGAGTTAAGGGAGCCGTTGTAGTGGGCACCCAAGTAGCTTTTGCTTTTTGTGGTTTAACAGAGTAATCCTTCCCCTGCCGAACCTTCATCTTTTTCTGTCGTCGGAGGCAGTCTTGATCGATCACCGACTCTTGAACCTTTCGCCAGACTTTGTAAATTTTAGAGGACAGCCGTTGAAGAGGCTGCTCTAGCTTCTTCTCTGGAATATTCTTCACAGATGAATGAGTTCGCTTTAGCACCGCAATAGGAGAGTTTCTGCGCACCTTGTTGAGCAGTTCAAAGCTGTTCTTGGTTGGAACAGCAGCATCGATCCTCACCATCGGAGTTGGAGGAGTAAGTCCAGAGGGGGAGTTGCCCCCAGCCTTCCTCACTCGGCGCCAGTGGCGACGTCGAGCGTGTCGTGCTGATGGAGTTGTTTCAGCTATAAGGGTGACCTCGTCATGCCCCCTGTGTTGGTCAGAATATACTGGTACCAGCTTTTTAAAGATCGACGTCCGTTGAACGGGGACGGCCAACTTGTCAGAAGTGGACTTCTGAACATGGGAAGCAACCTTGGTGATTTTGCCAGGAACGGGAGTTGGAATGGCTATCCGCTTCGGGATAACGCCTTCTGGTATGGCAGGCTTCTTCATGGGCCCGATGGAGCTCTGGCCTAATCCATTAAAACCTGAAGCAGTGGAGTTGGGCGACCTGTTGAGAGGGGTCGCGGCAGTGGTGAGTCGATCGAAGACCAACTTCTTTGGAACCTCTTGCAATGTCATTGGGGCGTTGAAGCTCATTGATGGGAGCATGGTCCCAAAAAATAGTCCAGTGGTGGCTTGAGCCACCTGCTCCACCGGCATTTTGAAAAGGGAGGCCGCTTGGGGCCCATAAGTCACTCCTCCAGTAATGACGGAGCGAGAGTTATCGCTGTGGACGGTGCAGTTCGAGGCCATCGATTTTCTGTTTTCTGCTTAGAGCAAGACACCGAATCTTAGTACCTTGAATCCACAGGCAATCACAGCAAACCGCGATTTGTTCGCGAACACGACACACGAAGTGTGGAGTGGAAAGAGGAAGAGGTCCCACCGGGCGTGCCAGAATCTGTTCCCCTCCGAAAGACGGCGCACAGGACCGCTATGTCCTGACGCTGGGATTCGGGGCAGATGCTATTTGGTTTTATCCGTCTACCTCTCCGAAGATGCCAAGTTGATTTATGGCACCGTGCATCGGAGGTTTAGACGGATGCGGCCGATGTAGCAGACTTCGTCAGATTCCCCCTCAGGGTGAGGGGTTTTTTGATTGTGGGGACACTCTTCCCTGCAGGCGCAAGCCCCTGCAGTTAATTACGCTACCGCATCGCGGTAACAACTTTCTCCTTCTCCAGAATTTCACTTCGTGTCGTGTGTGTTTGTTTTGTTTGTGGTTGCCCGTGGATTGTATACGGAGACTGAGTAATGCCGTCGCCCGTAGGACGTGGATTAGTCCAAATCCGTATTTACTTAGATTTGGGTTTGGTGTTTTTAGTTTAAGGATACGTTAGTCGCGTTGCGGATAAGATCAACTTAAACATTCGTTAAGGATACGTTAGTCCTGTTTGAGACTAAGATCAACTTAACGTGATCGTTTAGATCCGACAAAATAGCGTTTGGGCTCTATTGTTCCAGTTTGGGAGATTCATAGTCCAATTTGGGACTAAAGTCTGTTTGGAGGATACGTTAGCCATTTTTGAGGCTAAGATCGACTCAAACGTTTGTTAAGGATACGTTAGTCCAGTTTGAGACTAAGATCAACTTAACGGGACCGTTTAGATCCGACAAAAGAGCATTTGTGCTCTATTGTGCCAGTTTAGGGACGTGGTGGTCCATAGCATTTATGGCCGTCGGGACCCGTCACCTCTCTGACGTCGTTGAAGAATTACAACGATAGGTGTCAGAGGAGTTCAGAGATGTACCCTTGAACCAGAGTTGATTTAGAGTTTTATCATTCATTTAAATGTCTAAGGATGCGCTAGCCGTGTTTGGGGCTAAGATCAACTTAAACAGGACCGTTTAGATCCGGCAAAAGAGCATTTGGAGGCTCTATTGTTCCAGTTTAGGGACGTAGTGGCCCACTTTCCAGTTTAGGGACGTGGTGGTCCATCGCCAGTTTAGGGACGTGGTGGTCCAATATTAGTTTAGGGACGTTTCGGTCCGATATTAGCTTAGGGACGTTTCGGTCCATTGTTAGTTTATGGACATTTCGGTCCGATGTTAGTTTATGGACATTTCGGTCCACGAGTTTAAAGACCCCGCAGTCCATATCGATGTGTGGTCGTTGGGACCCGTCACCTCTTTGACGTCGTTGAGGAATTACAACGATGGATGTCAAAGGAGTTCGGAGATGTACCCTCGAACCGGATGTAAATTGATTTAGAAGAGCAATTTTGCTCAGTCAATTTAATTTAAGGACTTATGGCCAAAATTGGGCTAAGTCCAGTTGAAATGTTCAACATTTTATTTGCTTTTGCATTACATTTCTTTTTTTTTTAATTTTTATTTGGGCCTTGCCCAGAAAGGATGCAGAGTATCAATTTGTTTTGGGCTCTACCCTTTTAGGAATGATGCAAGGTATCAATTTTATTTGGGCTCTGCCCTTATATAAAGGATGCAAAGCATCAATTTATTTAGGCTCTGCCCATTTATTGCCTTGCAATTTATTTTGGCCTGTCAGGTCATTTTGATTTGGGCCTGGCCCTTCAAATAGTGCAAAGCACCAAGAATCTTTTGGATTCAAGAAAATGAGTGCAGAGCACTTTTTAATGATCTAAATTTAGATCAAAGAAGAGAAAAGAAAATCTTTTCTTTCTTTCTGTCTCAGAGAACCAGAGGTTCATAGCAAGTGCAAGGCACTATTTTTATTTATTTATTTATCTGAGAACCAGAGGTTCATAGCAAGTGCAAGGCACTATTTTTATTTATTTATTTATCTGAGAACCAGAGGTTCATAGCAAGTGCAAGGCACTATCTGTTGTGCGCACGTGCGTTGCACGTGGTGCCGCATGGCGGGCATACGTGCGTTGCACGTGGCGCACATGCGCATTATGAGGAGAAGCAAAGCTTCTATATATGGAGAACAAGCTCCTTTTAATATTATTAAATATTCTCATGTGGTGCGCACGTGCGTTGCACGTAGTGCCGCATGGCAGGCACACGTGCGTTGCACGTAGCGCACATGGCGCTTGCGCATATGCGCATTATGGAGGAGCATGCTCCTATCTTGGAGAACTAAGCTCCTTTGAGTATTGAATCCTTTGAGGATTTTTACTCTACCTTTCTAAGAGGTATGCCCTCTTATTTATATGGGAGTGGTAGAGAAGCCATCTCTCCTTTTCCCGATGTGGGACTAAAAAATGCATTCCCCATGTAGTAGAGCATTACTTTAGATTACACGTGTATAACACATTTGCTCATAACTTTTGATCTCGGATGAATTATGAGGCCCATAATATATCAAATCGAAGGTCTTTTCGAGATGCTTTCAATATCGTCAGAATTTAGCTGTTTTTCGTTCCGGAGTTTGTCAAAATACAGCTCGGAAAATACTGGTTCGCATCTTCTTCCTTAAATCACATGTGCATAGACATTTGCTCATAACTTTTGATCCCGGATGAATTATGAGGCCCATAATATATCAAATCGAAGGTTTTTTCGAGATGCTTTCAATACCATCATAATTTAACAGTTATTCATTGGAGAGTTTATCAAAATACAGGCCGGAAGATACTGGTCCGCATTTTCTTAAGCGTATCGCTGCCATTTGATACCTTGGACTCTTTTGCGCAGAAATTTTTGGCGGGAACAAGTCTACTTTAATTAATATCATAATTGTACAGGAAATTAATGTTACTTACTAGTATGTTAAAGGAAGTATTGGGTACTTATCTCAAAAATAAAATCACATAACGTAGGAAACGACAATGATGATCTAGATTCAACAACCACCAAGAAACGATGTTGTTGGGAAGAGGAAGGCAAAAACAATGACGAGACGATCACAACCACGGCGACGATCACGGTGATTGTGATGGTGATATGGATCAACCGGCGAAACTGGGGTTAAGGTTTGATGGAGAGATATGGAGGCTGGGGTTTTGTTTTGTGAATTGTGTGAACTATTAAAGTTGTCAATACTTATATCGACTAATTATAATATGGGCTGGGTATTCTATTAAACCCTATACCCACTAGGACTACGGATTAAAGATAATCTAAAATTTAATTATATGACATATATCTTTTCAATATTATAACCATAATTTTTCACAATTAAATATTTACCATTCAATAAATTCCCACGTCCAACAAAATCAATAAAACCCATAGAAATCCAAACCCTGCAAATTTGTCAACAAACTCTCCGTAATAACATCTCATGGGGCAACACTCACTGTATAAATAAAATAATTTTAAATAACCATAAAATCAATTATTTTAACTTTATTCTATCAGATCAAATTGTTGTACGATAGGTTTAGGATGTTACACACGTGCCATGCACATGGATAAATTTAGAGAACTCATGAAAGCTAAAATGCATATTGTGCTGCTCAAAAAGCAAAGTTATTTTATTTACATAAAAGCATTTAGAAAATATAATATCCCTTCCAATTTGATAGAGGTAAAAAAGTTATACTTAAAATAAGGGTTAATTGCATATTCATCCCCGAACTATTTGGGGTTGAGCACTTATACCCCTGAACTATAATAATTAATACTTACACACCCTATGGTTAATAAATATTTTCCTAATACCTATTTTACTTCTTTCTTCTTCTCTTCTATTCTAAAAAAATCAACCTCTAATCCTAAAATACCAATATTTTTAGCCTTAATCTAAATGTTTGATGTTGTATTTTCTTTCATTATAACTCCGAACTTTTTTCATTATCTCGAAGGTATTTAAGTTTTTAACCCTAATCTAAAATCTTGATGTTTAACATATTCTCTCTATTAATTTCAAGAAGGAGGAAAAGAAATTCAAGATGAGTATTTTCAAATTTATTTTATTATCAATTTATTTAGTTGATTTTGCTAAAATTTTCATTTTATTGAACTAGTAAGGTTATGAGTTCTTCATGCTTGAAGAGAAAGGGGAAAGAAATATAATGGGAATTTTTCAATCAGAAGGGGTTAAAGCGTTTATTATGACACTTCAAGGAATAAGGGCTCAACCTCCTATAGTACAAGGGGTGTATCCTTAGTTAACCTTTAAATTAATAACAAGGAAAATAAAAAAGAAATGATTGTCAAGGAAAATAGTAATTCCGCATAATCATTACTTCACATATCAAATTTTTTAATCGGGTTTAGATAAATCAATATCAAACAATCACAAACCTGCACGATTCATAACTCACATATACTATGCTACAATAAGTGAATTAGAATTGTTGTGACAAAAGAAATTTACGGGTTTTCTTGAAAAGAGAAAGAGATGGGAAGAGAAGATCTCAAATAAATTATTCTCATTCTGCTTCTTAAGGGAAAACAAATAGATGTGAATATATATGCATGCTATTAAGTACGTATTAACACTCGTGTATGTGCAACTCATTTAGAAAATTGATATAATTGAAACGATACAATAAACCGTAATATGTAACCCTATTTTTGTCTTCCCCATAAAGGATATAATAATTAACATTACATTTCATGAGTACAACAACATCTTTGCCACATAACTTTTCGTGGGGCGGGACATTCTAGTTTTTCTATTCTCTAATAAACAAATCAAATAGTTTATTGAAGAAATCAAGTGAGTCAGAAAAGAGAATGAGTAAAAACAAAATGCAAACTATAATCATATATACAATCTTAATTCAAAAGGCATGAGTGAAATTAACACATCATCTTTGCAGCTCTTACAATGAAACCAGTAGATATGATGTCCCTTCCCATTGTCCTCCTGAAATTACTACATATCTGTTATCATTTTCATGCCCAAATTAAAACCTTGAAATGCATGAAAAAATCTACATACCCCAAAAAATAGAAGACTATTTACATACTTTTTGACTATCTCCTGAAAAACTAGCATATCAAATTGCCAAAAATCAAAAGAAAAAATTACGGAAATTTTTTCAACCAAACATATATCATAAATCAAAAAATAAGAATATAGAGCATATTTTTACTTGGCATTTGATCAACTTTCACAGTAGAAAGTAGAAAATCGAGGAGGATTGACCCTATTTATATGCTATGATTTTGAAGGTTAAACTTGGGAGCCATTAATCACATAATTAATTCTCATGTTAAATGATAGAATGCAAATGCAAAAGGTTGTGGTGTTTACTCTTTGATGACAACTAATGTAGTGTTGGCGGTCCTTGTACCGTTGGAATACGGAGGAATGGAAAAGTCAAAATGGATATAATAAACAATAACATTAATTCCAAAAAATTCATAAACAAAAAATAAAATATCATAAAATGAAAAACATTCATATAAAATACAGTGAGGCTAGATCCATCCTTTATTTTCTATATTCACACCAGTAATGAGCTCTAAATTTGAAGAAAAAAAGTGTGTATACCAATGAGCAATAGCTTACTTGGTATGAGCACTTCCCCTTTTAGGAAGAGCGTGGTATTTGAACCTTAGAAACCCTAGAGGGAAAGTGGCCACAAATTAAGACAAATTCGTGGGTCCTTTGGATGCATGTGTTGTTGGGTGCATGTGTTGTGTGCTTGTGTGTGGTGTGTGTGGGTGTGGTGTGTTGATTGTATGCTTAAGTTAGGGCTTACGGACCAAAAAAAATAATAAATAAAATGAAAAACAAGACTGCCAAAATATAACTATCTATTTTCACTTAGAAGGGTATTTAGATTAGATAGATTTTATCTCTTCTTTTCTATCATAATACCTTCTGTAATTTCACTCTAATTTTTTATATGATATGACAACCATATACAAAGAAATTAATAAAAAAACGGGCCTATAGTAATTTTTATGTGAACATGTAAAATGTGCTATCAAAAATGGATTCTCATTATCATTTTAAGACTACCTTAGAATAGAATAGATGTAATAATAAAATAATAGATATAATTGACTATAATTAAATGAAATAAATATAAACTCCTTAAAAAAATATATTTTTACATATTTAATTCTTATTTTTCACTATAAATAATGTGATATAATAACTATTAAATGAAAAATAATTGACTACAGATGAAAGGAATATGAATTCCTTATTTATTCTATCTTTTAGTATTCTTTTGTTTTTAACCATCCATCATAAATCATGTCTTTGATTTCACTCCATTTTTACTAAATCCATTACCATAATTATTTACAATATAATTAATATAAAGAATTGACTATAAAATTGGGCGTGTGTATATATAGCGACTACCAAAATTTTATCTCATTTTCACTAAAAAGAGTACTGTAGATAGATATAATTGAAAGCCGTTTCAACTTTACAACCTAAGATCTTTGGAGTTGACCATATGATTATAATGTAGAAATTACTGTTGGGTTTATGCGTAGCATCCCCATAATAATAAAAGACCAAAACAGCCATGTTTAGTCTCAAATTTTTTTTAAAACGAATGTGAAAACTGGGTTTCAAGATAATTTAATGAAACTATATAAAAAAAAAATTTTAAAAGGCAAGCTCAGTCTCTAACTTGAAATAGACTTTTGAAATGTGAGAGCTTTACATGTGATATCCAAAGCATCACGATCAACTCTGGCCACATGTTTCCATGAAGAACTTTCAGAATAAGGTAAATTGTCAAACAGCCCCCGGCCTGCTTCAAACTTGCGTAAAAACCTCTAGACCTTTTGCTCTAGTTAAAAAAACCCTAGACCCAATTAAAAACCCCTTTATACTAGTTGCCTTTAATATCTAAAAAGTCGCATGTAATATATAAGCAATTAGAGAGACTAAAGGCCTAAACGAAATACGGCCCAAGGATTTTTTTCATAGATTTTGAACAGCAGACCCTCCCAACAATTCTGAAAATATCAAGGGATTTTAGACAACTACTGGACCGGGGCTTTTTGACAATTTACCCTTAATAATATGTACCTCATATAAAATTTAAATATTATTATAAGAGGACATAGCACTATATTAAAATCTAATGTGTTGATCTTTTGATGTAAAGTGATTTTTTTATCTGCACTAGTGCATTCAAGTCCAACAGTGATTTTCATCTATTAAACAACTTCACTCTCCAACATCGAAGTTCATTGGCTGGAATATGAATGCCCCTGAAAGAACAACTTCATGTGCCCCAAATACACAAAATAGTTTGTAATAGCCCTTTTCAGCCCCAGAAAGGAAAGTGACCACAATTTGACGCCAAGTTGACGCTTTTGGGGCAAATTTGTGAGTCCCTTAAGTGCGCGTGTGTTGTGTGCTTGTATATGTTATGTGTGGAAATGTTGTATGCATGGATTAGAGTTACGGGCCAACTAAAAAAAACCACAAAATGATTAAATAACCGGAAATTTTGAAGCCAATATTTTAGGTTTAATTCCCAAAAAAACTCTAGCTCAAATTCGAGAAACCTCCGATAGTTTCAAAATACACAAGAAACTACCACAAAACTTTCAAAATAGACAATAAACTATCACAAAAACTACAAGAAACCTGCCACGTCAGCAATAAATAGCACAAAACCGCATACCATTGACGTTTCTCATAATTTTGAAACTATTTGGATGGGGTTTTTAGAAATTTAACTAAAAGGTTTGGGTTTTTTGGAATTAAACCAATATTATATATGTAGACACAATTGAAAATTTGACTTTCCAACCCAAAATGTCATCTTCTTATTATTCTCCAGCATCTTTATGTACACATAACTGCATTGATATATTGGCATATCTTATCATAATAGGACCAGTCTTGGGAATGTCTGGTGCAGCATAAACTGCACCAAACAAGAAGACAGAACCCCCTAAGCACAAGGATTCTCAGAGTCATGAGCCATGGCTTTCAGAACAAAAAGAAAGCTGTCACATCCAATGCCAAAAATGCTTTTATTTGCTCAAACCCAAGACCTTTTATTTCGCTCACTAACTGTTAAGATCTATCTCTTTCTCCTCACCTTTCTTAATGTCACATGGATTGATATCATTTGATCCTGCACTCCAATTGTTGGAACAATCACTACTACTCTCGACATTATGCTGACATTCGTTCTGCAACTCCGCTCTATCTGAAGAAGTCAAGCAACTGTCTGTGGAGCAATCTGCATCCAAGAAAAGCTTAGGAGACGAGCTCGGGAATTCAGAAACCAGCTCCGATAGTTCGGAGGTTGCAGCTTCGACGTCAGTAGAATTCAGGCTGTAGCTGGCAAGAGTCTCTTCAGCTTTCAATATGACTGATTGCAAGTACTTCCCCTGGGCTTCTATCCTCAGCTGCAAGTGTTTCTGCACCTGTTTGCGAAAGAATTGAAATATAAATTAATAACAACATTTGACCTCTACCAAAATCTTAAGAAATATATGATTGCACCTCGATTTGTTCTAGTAATTTCCTCCGGACCTCCGTTTGGGGTTGTAACATCGACCTGGAACTGCATATTAAATTAGTCAGCAGCGCTTGAAACGATGAGCGTTAATCAAGGATTTAAGTTATAGCACATCTTACTTATGGAAATGAGGTTGGGTTTTATTCTTGGTGATACAAGGAGTCTCACTTTCTGCGGGTCTGTAATCTGCTGCCATGGTATATGCTGACGAGGAATGATCGCTATTGATCGCCTTAAGATCTTTGTTCTTTGCGAGTCTATATTTCTGCCGTAAGAGAGTACAAGGTTTAGCCTATCAGAATTGTCTTCAATTTCAGATTTAAAGGCTGCAAACAGTTGCATTATTTTAAGAGTGAAACAGATATGTTTCTACCTGCAAATGGCTCTTCAAATGGTAGAGAGTTATCCCAGGAATCACCATTTCTCGTAGCACTGCTTTTGGAGTAGCTTCTTCAGAAAAAGGTAGAATAAGAAGAATAAGCTAAGGATACTAACCATCAAAACAAATAGAATTTGATACTTCAGTGAAATTCAAGGCATTAAACAAAAGCAACTCACTATCTGCTCCCCCAAGCTGGGAAACTGCATCAATGAAACATTGATGAAGTTGCCGGGTCCATTTGAGACGAGGCTTAGCATCAACTGGCACAGCCAGTTCATGATCATCAACTTGGTTAGGCATTTCCTGCAAAGCAATGAACACTGAAAATTTTGGGCTTAAAACTACATTGTTGCCTTCCTCTTCTTCAGCGCACGCCGCGTGCAGACACATGTGTGTGTGGTAACTTACGGGGTTATCTTACATGAATTTATAAGTGTGCAGTTGCGGAGAAAATATGCATGATCAGCTATTTATCTTTTCCTTTCTCGTGTCATCTTCATCTGATAGTTATAATGCCAACTCCTTTGATTGGAGAGAGAGAGAGAATCTTTCATGCAGTAAAAGAGAGGAAAGCAAAACAGTTCAAAAATTGGCTCTTAAAAGGAGAGAAAAGAAAGGAGGAAGAGTCATGGGCATCGTTTTCTTGCTGATCTAACCTCATCTCTCTGCTCTTTTCTGGATTCTCTCCTTCATTAGACAGACGCACCATTTTGAATAATAATGTGAGAGCAACTTTCTCTCTCACAGCACCTAACTTTAAACGGAAACTATAATTGACTGCTCTTTCTTTTCTAAATGTCAAAAGGGAATTTTCCCAGTTCAGAACCCTCGGTATTGTTTAAAGGAGGTGGCCGATTGTATTTGGCTCTTGCTCTTTTGTGGATGTGAGAATCAAAGAATCTAATCCTTGATATCATAATAGAAAATAAAACTTACCTCGGCCATTAGTGCATGGATAACATCAAAATGTTGGTTGATGTCTCGTTCAGCGACAGTAATCATGGCAATACAACAAAATAAGAAGTGGGCGTTCTTAATAGAATGAATCTTGTGTGTAAAAATCAAGTTAAATGCAGTGAAACAACACACTTTATTAACTCAAAAAGGAATTCAGTGAGTTGTAGTATAGAAACTTTTAGGGGCTACTACTGTAAGCAGTATCCCTTCCGAAAGCGGCGTATTTTCTCGTCCCTCCGGATGTGAAACACCAAGCACCTGGACAGTTTCGAAAGTTCCATGACTCTTTCAAGGGAGCATTTTTAACATTTATAACTAGAGGACTAATAGAAACTGAAGGGCATCGGGACTATATTTTGATAGTATATCCAAGTTTCAACCTCTTGTAACAAATAACAAATATATCTAAATTTCAAAATGTAATACAATTAAATACCAAGCTTATCATGATTTTACCTTGATTCATTCCCCCAGTTGCTTGGAAAGTATGGCTGCCTTCTGGCCAACAAAGAAAATATAAGCAAAAATATGTGACAGCGTTTAAAATAACATAGAGGATATGAGCCGTGGAGGAAGAAACTAAAGTGCCTTTTTCTTTATAAACAGATGATGTACTTGCTGTTCTCTCTTGCTATTATTTATTCATAAAAGTAAAGCAGATCCCAGTATGATGCTGAGTCCCCGGCTCAATTAGGCAGACCGTGATTGAATCATCAAGTCATTAGGAAAAGGCACCTATCAATCAATAATTCCGAAAGAGGTCATCAAAGTTATTCACATAAATTCAAAAGCATGCAAAGGAGGTGAGAATATGGCCCAAGGAATCAAGAAAAGGACTAGGATGATACCCCACTTAAAAAGCAATTGTTATATGTATCATTGCTATCTCAGGGATGCTTCACTGCTAACCCACGATGAGAGTATCATATCACACATTTCTCCAAGGTCATGAATATATATGATCGTGAACTTTGACGGTAGCAAAAAGAATCTTCTCTGTAGCCTTCAGAAGGATGGGAATCCCATAACAATGTGCAAACTTTAGCCACCATACGATGTACTATAATACAGTAACTTGAGACAGAATAAAAACGGAGCTTTACAGGCTCGGGAACTGTGGTTTCAAGTGTCAGTCTAACTCAGGTACCTGAACAAACCAAGCTCTAAAATCATTACTTGGACCACTAACTTCCTATGATTTTGCTGTCAGTTCTAATTTTACCACTTGCGATTTCTCTTCATATTTAGGCACCAAATAGACATGGCTTCTAATTCAATACATTTACAATGTTAAATCAAGCATGTTATTAATCAGGACATGGAAAACAAGATAGGGTTTATGTGTTGTTCATTCTTCGCAGCGTGCTAAACGATTTCTTAGAGAACAACAAAATTAGATCGAGGTCACTGTCTATGTTTGCTTCATTAAGTACTCAAGCCATTGTCTCTAACTATTAAACCATGTATGTTTTCATCTAGAAAAGTCGATCAAATTTACGACATCTGTGTATATAACTAACGAATGGAAAAATAGAACATGTTTCCTCATGTTATCGAGTTTGATAGCCAATCCTATGTCTGAACATGGTTAGACATAAACCCCGTAATTGTACCGCTATGGTTTCAATTGTCAGTTTAACTCCGGAGCTAGAACAAACCAAGCTCTGAAATCATTACTTGGACCGCTAACTTCCTGTCACGTCCCGCTTCCCAAAATACGTAATCACGGCACGTGACAGAGCCAATCATGTTACCTATGGTTAGGAATAATCCCTCCATAATCACATTACTGTTGTTAATCAGATATCAAGAACGGTAAAAAATAAAATCTAGCTGACACATGTCCATCTGCCACAGTAAATAAATTCAAGTAATGCATATAGCGGAAACGAATCAAGATCCAAATAAAATAACAATATCTGAATCATGTCCCGTATGGGCTCACATCGATAAAAATAAAACTACGGAAATAAAGAAATTAAGCATCTCTATACTAAACATCTAGCTTCTCATTGTTCGGCTTGCTTGCTAAAGTACTCCTGATCTGCCTGCGATAATGTCAGAGGAACTGGGCCATGCAAAACCCAGACGTCAGTGCGTCATAAATATCAAAATAATAGTAATAACCAGGATATGATGATATGATTAAACATGAATGTAAATAAACACAGCTGTAAATCAGTGAGCTGTATGTATGTGATGTGTATCCTAGAATCTGTACTTCCAGGTTATTTATTTTACAATTTTTTGAAATCAATTTAATGGAATCGTCGATGTAACTCAATAGTATCTCGTGCGTGCCTGAGACCACGGTCAAGATTCTCGGGCTGAATCCGAGACGTGCCGCTAAGCAGTAAACAGGTAACATGTATAGGTGAATGATGTTGGCAGCATCATTCCGAGACTGGCCGAACCTGTAAAGACTGATCAATAACTGGAAGTATCGAACTGTTGAGTTACAAGTCATGCTTCATTATTGATTTCCCCTTACCCCCAAGGTTTTGTATTCAAGTCAGGTATTGATGATATAAATCTAATGCCAATACATGATCAATCAGGTATAGGTCTTGTCTATGTAGACAACAAATCTTGTCTATGCAGACAACAAGTCACGTCCGTCAGGACAACAAGTCAGGATTGTCGGCATTAGTAAAAAATCCAAATAACAAGTTTGTTAGTGTGTCGTGAACATGTCATGCAATGTATATTAACCAGAGTAGACACCAAAAGTAAAACTGTAACCAATATCGAAACACGGTAAACACAACTAATGCAAAGATGTATATGTATCTATCTGTAATAACCGTTATATGTCCATTACCATGTATATTGCAATCTAGATAACATATTGAACTAATATTATAGTATGATAATAGTGTGATGATCCGGCATGCAATTAGATAAACCATTATCGGTATGGATACAGACGGATACTATAAAACTGTAACTTGGTACTACTTGCTGAATATTAAAACACATATACTATCATTAATCATATAAATATAAATAAAGTAGCATATTGTAAGTTTAAAAATTGCCTGATTGAATCTCACGTCGAGATATGGATGTCACGTTCCGACGCCGAAATAAAGTCACGACGCAAAACTTACGCACGCAGGACTTGACCTGGCTGAGCACCTGCGTGACGTGGTAACTAAGTTAGACGACGACGGTGACTGGGTCGTTTGGATCGTCGGCGACATGCGCAACTCCGGTGAGAACGATCGGAAAAGAACAAAAGAAAAGAAAAAGAAGTAGAAAAGAAGAATAAGGTGATGGCGGGGGTTTTCTTGTGTTCTGGGGTAGGTGATGACAGGAGAGATGGTGATGGCGAGGTGACGGGAAGACCGACGGCGAGGTCGACGAGGTGGGTGGCCGTGAAGGTTGGTGTGATCGGGGAAAGAGCAAAGGGTGCGGTGGTGGTGGTGTGTGGGTGCTCTGGGGTTGCCGACGAGACGAGGAAGTAGAGGGTGGTGGTCGGGTTCCAGCGACGAGGTCGATGAGGGGAGGTTGAAGATGGGTTCTGGTGTCGGGGTTCTTCAGTCAAGGTCTCGGGAACGGGGAGGAGAGGTAGAGGGGAAAACGAAGAGATGGGGACGGGGACGGGGACGGCGAGAGACCGGCGACTAGGAAAGAGCGACAAGGCGTGGGTTAGGGTTCGGGTTGGCGACGGAAGAAGACGAAAGAGATTTATAAATATTATATTATATAATATATATATATATATATATATATATATATATATATATAGGGAGAGTGTGGGGACGGGGTGATAGAGAGAGAGTTTTTATTTTTTTTAATTTAAAACAATTAATATTATATATATAACAGTATATATATTAGTTATATAAAATATATATATGGTAAGATTTTACAGATAATACCAGATTGCTCCGAATATTACCCATATCCCTTTAAAAATCTAGTTTTTAAATATAAAGAGTATACATAAAAATTTAAACCATGATATAATATCCTGTAATTAAAAACATATGCCCCAAATAAGGATCTACGTAAATATACGTAGCGATCCAAATACTAGTCTGTCTAACCCTTAGAATACGAACATGATATATGGGCGCAACCACCTGATATTGGGTACTATGACATGCAAGGTGTTCATCACAGAATATTGCATTCTATACCGTCCATTCTTACGCTCGGTTGTTTATAGGTAGGTGCTTTTAATCCGTGTTTGCTACATATTCACAGAATACAGGTTTCCAGTACAAATATTGCAAATCAACACTAAATCTCCACAGTTAAGCCAAAATCCAGAACATCTGTCACAGACAGATAAAAGCCGGGTTTCTGTCATCCGCATCCGTCTAGTACCGCTTACCAGTTCAAAAGAGCAGGACGAAAACAGTCGTCATTTCTGGTCAAGCGTGGGGACCACTGAAGATATTCAAAGATGCGTGGGGCCCACTGAAGATATTCAAAGATGTGTGGGACCCGAGGGAGTTGAATTCAAAAGTGTTGAAAAGTAAAGCCAACATTATTGACTTTTGGAACCTGAAGAAATCGTAGAAGAATATTGCAAATCTGTACATGTTTAACAGAAGGAAATGCAAACACAAAGCCACCAGAGAAAAATGACCACCTATCTCCACTGTACGGCCGCGCATGCGCGGCCAATAGGGGGTATTGGCCGCGCATGCGCGGCTAGGTAGGGCCCTCTCTGCCTAATCTTTTGGGGGCTGTTTTGTAATTCTGTCTTTGGTCTGATGGTTGCCCTAGAACTCCATTCTCCAGCCTATAAATACTCCAGATCCGAGCTAAGCCAAGGGAGCAATTTTTGAGTTTTTTCTTAGCCTCTTTTTGTGTAGTTTGTTCTTCTTTCTTCTTCTTCTTCATTCTTCCTCCATGAAAATTGTAGTGAGAGCTTTTTGAGTGGATGTTAATGAAGATGAGGGTTTTTTATCTTTCGTGTTAGTTTCGCTCCCCCTTGAGATTCTTGCTTTCTCTTGATCATTCAACCTCTTCATTGAGCTTGAATAGTTAAGGTTAGTTATTGATCTCAAGGGTCGTATTTTCTCACGGGACTAACACTTTATTTCACATGCGTTCTCTACCCTTCCCTTGATCTTGCAACCTCTTGATTGAGCTTGCAAGTTTAAGGGTTGGCTATTGATCACATGCTTGTCTTGAGTCCTAGTTTCTTATTCTTTTTATCGCTTTTTTTTACTCGCTTTTTATTACCTGCAATTTATTTCATGCATTTTGGGAGTTTTCAGTATCCAACCAACTTTGAATTTTTTACTGAAACCCCTTCACAACCCATGTCTAGTCTGGAACAGTCGTTGGAAGACTTTAGGGTAGCGTCAAGCCAACAGATGATGGATTTAAATGCGTCCATGGCCGCCCTCATGCAACCTAGTGACCCGGTAGCTAGTTTTCAACTAGCTCCAACTTTTTCAATGTATGGTGAGGCGGCAGGACAGGCTATGAATTTGAGTGGTGAGAGTGAGATGTACCCCCTTCCGAATCAAGCCTACCCGTTTCAACTTGAATCCCACAACTCCAGTTTTGAATATCTATCTAGTGTTCCAAACGATTCACCAGTTGAAGATAGAATGATTAATGAGTTGTGCGACTTCGTAGTGTTTGATTTACCCGATTGTGAAGGGTCTCTTCCAAGTGAAACCGATCCTAAACCTTTTGACCTCTACACCTCCACTCTAGAACCTGAATCGATTGATATCCATGCTTTTGATGAGGTGTCTGAGAAAATTGACTTTCACTTGATTGAGGATATAGACACCGGGAATATTTTGGATGATGAACCCGTAGATTTGACTGAGTTTTTCTCTCCAATTCATCATCCCGAGTCCTTAAATGTTTTTCCCGAACCCCATATGCGTCTTGATTTTGAAGAAAAATGCATGGATGTGCTAAATTTTGAGGAAATTTTTGAGGATAGTCTTGAGGATGAACCAGTTTTGTTTGATGGGTCGGATTTACCAATTCATCATGTTCCTTTCACTGACTGTGTACATCCTCCAGAACCCTTAACCGATACCCTTCCTCACCCACTTCCCTCCATCATTTCCATCGTTCCGACCTTGCAAGAACCCGTCTCACTTTCATTTACTATGTCTGGTTTACCAAGTTCGGCGTACCCATGGTTTTTTACGAATCTTGAGGGATTCGACCCAATTTCTCGATGGGTAAATATATTAGCACAATCGCTGTTTACACATCGCTCATCACAAATTGTGCTAATCTATTTACTCCATTTGCACCCTCAAGTTCGTATTCCACTTCTTTTTCCCTTCCGCCATTCTTCTTCTGATATACCGAGACCGTATCCCGCTTCTCTCCGCATACGGTCTCGCGTATTTTCCATCTCTTTTCTCTACGCCTTCTTCCACCGACCACTGCTTCATCATGATAAGATTTTTGAATGGTTGGTGTTAACTTTTGGCCTGTGTAAGGCCTTGTATAGCTTGATACTGTTCTTTCCCCCCGATCCTGAATTTCAACGCTTAACAGTGGAAACACTGTTTTACTTAAGTTTGGGGGGACACCTTTTTAGTATATATTTTTTGTTCTCTTTGTTGTATATACTTTGTTTTTAGGGAGCGCCGACAATTTTGACCCTCTTGGTATAGCCTGACAGTGAGGATACTGTCAAGTTTAAGTTTGGGGGTGTGCTCGGTAAGCTTTCTTCCTTCGCATTCATTTGTATATTTTGCATTTGCATACCTTATTTAAAAACCCATAAAAATCGAAAAATTTTCCAAAATTATAAAAACTTTGTCGTCAAGTTAGCTAATAGGGTAACTTAGATCTTTATTCCGAAAGTTTAGTTGATATATTAGAAATAACTAAATTCTAGGCTTAGGAATTGAAAACCCTAAAAATAACCCTCATTCTGTCCAACTTTGGTAAGTATACGTTGAGTTCAGTTCTTGAGTTAAGTCAAGATGAGGGGAAGTATTGAAGCTTTACCGGAGGATAAGTCTGAAAAATAGTTTCTTTTCTTGAGTTCAAATTTAGAAAGTATACACCCTACAAACTGCACTTACACGCACCTTGAAACTTGGGATAGTAAAGGATACCTAGAAATACTCTTGCCTGAAAGCCTAGTATGAAAGAAAAAACGGTATTTGAAGCTAAACACCAAAAGAGCATGTTGAAAGATATATCCGGTCTTGAAAAAGAAAAAAAAAGAAAAAGAAAAAAAATAGAATAAAGTCAAGACCTGGAAACTGCTATTTACGCTTTAAGTTCACATATTCAGTAATCGGCCGTTAGTGCCTTAAGAAGCATTAATAGTCACATGAAAGGTGTGTGAGCAAAACCGTCCATCCTTAATGAAAAGAAGTAGTATTAGGTATTAGGGTAAGGGTACTATAGCTTGAATTGAATTCTTAAGTGTAGGGGTGCAAATATACACACACGTAGGGGTATATAATCGATATTTGGATAAAAGATAGAGATGAAGAATAAGACTTGTGTTTTCTGTAAAGTTGATAAAAATCCCAGATTTGAGGCCGTACTTTAGAAGGAAAACTCAGGAGAACCAACATCTTTTTAAACTTTTTTGGAACGTATATGATCTAAGGTTAAATAGATAAGAGGTGTGAAGTTTGAGGGTTGGATATTTCTAACTTAGGATGATAGAGTTTCTAACGTAAATACTAAACTGTAGGAGTAGAATCATTGTTAACTTATGACACTAGCTTGACGGGATTTTGTGGGTAGTATCCGCTGAAAACCCTCAGGAGACAACACTCCTCCTACTAGGGACACCTAGAGGTTTAACGGCTTGTTGCACACGCTCAGTGCAATCGCGTTCCCTGCGAAAGTGCGGTTATCATTTTATTTTTGTGAATAATTGGTTTTGCTCGGGACGAGCAAAAGTTAAGTTTGGGGGTATTTGTTCATCACAGAAAACTACATTTTATACCGCCCATTCTTACGCTCGTTCGTTTATAGATGGGTACTTTTAATCCGTGTTTGCTACATGTTTACAGAATACAGGTTTCCAGTCCAAATACTGCAAATCAACACTAAATCTCCACAGTTACGCCAAAATCCAGAACATCTGTCACAGACAGATAAAAGCCGGGTTTCTGTCATCCGCATCCGTCTAGTACCGCTTACCAGTTCAAAAGGGCAGGACGAAAACAGTCGTCATTTCTGGTCAAGCGTGGGGCCCACTGAAGATATTCAAAGATGCGTGGGGCCCACTGAAGATATTCAAAGATGTGTGGGACCCGAAGGAGTTGAATTCAAAAGTGTTGAAAAGTAAAGCCAACATTATTGACTTCTGGAACCTGAAGAAATCGTAGAAGAATATTGAAATTCTGTACATATTTACCAGAAGAAAACAGCAACACAGGCAAGCAGACAAAAGCCCAGAGCCTATCTCCACTGTACGGCCGCGGATACGCGGCCAATAGGGGGTATTGGCCGCGGAAACGCGGCCGTACTGTGGCCTCCTTTTGTCGTCTTTTGGGGGTATTTTTGGTACTTCATTTTATGTCTGGTGGTTGCCCTAGAACTCCATTCTCCAGCCTATAAATACTCCAGATCCGAGCTAAACCAAGAGAGCAATTTTTGAGTTTTTTCTTAGCCTCTTTTTGTGTAGTTTGTTCTTCTTTCTTCTTCTTCTTCATTCTTCCTCCATGAAAATTGTAGTGAGAGCTTTTTGAGTGGATGTTAATGAAGATGAGAGTTTTGTATCTTTCTTGTTAGTTTGGCTCCCCCTTGAGATTCTTGCTTTCTCTTGATCATTCAACCTCTTCATTGAGCTTGAATGGTTAAGGGTTAGTTATTGATCTCAAGGGTCGTATTTTCTCACGGGACTAGCACTTCATTTCACATGCGTTCTCTACCCTTCCCTTGATCTTGCAACCTCTTGATTGAGCTTGCAAGTTTAAGGGTTGGCTATTGATCACATGCTTGTCTTGAGTCCTAGTTCCTTGTCCTTTTTACTCGCTTTTTATTACTCGCTTTTTATTACCTGCAATTTATTTCATGCATTTTAATTCATGCACTTATATTCTTGTAATCTTTTCTTTTCTTTGTTCTTTTCTTTTGCTCTTTGTTGTTCATATTGTGAATGTTGTAATTATCTTCGTTGTTAAGAATCAATATGGTATTGTAAGTTAACACTTCTTTCCTCATTTCCTTTTCCCGTTATTTTCCATTTGAACTCCGCCCAAACTTTACGCAAGCGCTCCGTTAGGCACCCTACCCTGACAAGGTAACGGTGATTCTTAACCAAGACCGGTTGCGTTCTGTTTGGCCGGAGGCGAAAGCAAGAGGCAACGGAAGGACAAGGGTAAATAAGCCGGATTCCACGAATACCGCGCTTAAATCCCCTAATCCACATTGTTGCCGATTGTCTAGCTTCAATTGGTCAAGACTCGGCTCAAAGGTTTTGAGTACGGATTTCTTAGCTTACAATCTCGTATCTTTTCTTAACAACTTTATACTTGCAAATAAACACATAGGTTAGACCAAACACATACAGATTCTTTATTGACTCGTCTAAAACAAGAAAGGTAAAATAACACCATCTCCCTGTGGACCGACCCGTGCTCAACCGGCTAGCTGCATAGAGACACCGTCCTGCGATGGCGTGTCGGATGTTCAAAGAATTAAAGTGTAACCGCGATCAGGACGGTGTCGCTTTGCAGCTAGCCGGTTGAGCACGGGTCGGTCCACAGGGAGATGGTGGTATCTTACCTTCTTGTCTTAGACGAGTCAATAAAGAATTGTATGTGTTTGTTCAGTCCTTTCACCACTACGAATTGAACAATCCCTTTAAAAAGAACAAGAAACTAGGACTCAAGACAAGCATGTGATCAATAGCCAACCCTTAAACTTGCAAGCTCAATCAAGAGGTTGCAAGATCAAGGGAAGGGTAGAGAACGCATGTGAAATGAAGTGCTAGTCCCGTGAGAAAATACGACCCTTGAGATCAATAACTAACCCTTAACCATTCAAGCTCAATGAAGAGGTTGAATGATCAAGAGAAAGCAAGAATCTCAAGGGGGAGCGAAACTAACACGAAAGATAAAAAAACCCTCATCTTCATTAACATCCACTCAAAAAGCTCTCACTACAATTTTCATGGAGGAAGAATGAAGAAGAAGAAGAAAGAAGAACAAACTACACAAAAAGAGGCTAAGAAAAAACTCAAAAATTGCTCCCTTGGCTTAGCTCGGATCTGGAGTATTTATAGGCTGGAGAATGGAGTTCTAGGACAACCATCAGACCAAAGATAGAATTACAAAACAGCCCCCAAAAGATTAGGCAGAGAGGGCCCTACCTAGCCGCGCATGCGCGGCCAATACCCCCTATTGGCCGCGCATGCGCGGCCGTACAGTGGAGATAGGTGGTCGTTTTTCTCTGGTGGCTTTGTGTTTGCATTTCCTTCTGTTAAACATGTACAGATTTGCAATATTCTTCTACGATTTCTTCAGGTTCCAGAAGTCAATAATGTTGGCTTTACTTTTCAACACTTTTGAATTCAACTCCCTCGGGTCCCACACATCTTTGAATATCTTCAGTGGGCCCCACGCATCTTTGAATATCTTCAGTGGGCCCCACGCTTGACCAGAAATGACGACTGTTTTCGTCCTGCTCTTTTGAACTGGTAAGCGGTACTAGACGGATGCGGATGACAGAAACCCGGCTTTATCTGTCTGTGACAGATGTTCTGGATTTTGGCTTAACTGTGGAGATTTAGTGTTGATTTGCAATATTTGTACTGGAAACCTGTATTCTGTAAATATGTAGCAAACACGGATTAAAAGCACCTACCTATAAACAACCGAGCGTAAGAATGGGCGGTATAGAATGCAATATTCTGTGATGAACAAATACCCCCAAACTTAACTTTTGCTCGTCCCGAGCAAAACCAATTATTCACAAAAATAAAAAGATAACCACACTTTCGCAGGGAATGCGATTGCACTGAGCGTGTGCAACAAGCCGTTAAACTTCTAGGTGTCCCTAGTAGGAGGAGTGTTGTCTCCTGAGGGTTTTCAGCGAATTACACCCACAAAATCCTGTCAAGCTCGTGTCATAAGTTAACATCGACTCTACTCCTACAGTTTAGTATTTACATTAGAAACTCTATCATTCTAAGTTAGAAATATCCAACCCTTATTTTTCACGCCTCTAATCTATTTAACCTTAGATCATATACGTTCCAAAAAAGTTTATAAAGATGTTGGTTCTCCTGAGTTTTCCTTCTAAAGCGCGGCCTCAAATCAGGGATTTTTATCAACTTTACAGAAAACACAAGTCTTATTCTTCATCTCTATCTTTTATCCAAACATTGATTATATACCCCTACGTGTGTGTATATCTGCACCCCTACACTTAAGAATTCAATTCAAGCTATAGTACCCTTGCCCTAATACCTAATACTACTTCTTTTCATTAAGGATGGACGGTTTTGCTCACACACCTTTCATGCGACTATTAATGCTTCTTGAGGCACTAACGACCGATTACTGAATGTGTGAACTTTAAAGCGTAAATAGCAGTTTCCAGGTCTTGTCTTTATTCTATTTTTCTTTTTTTTTTCTTTTTCTTTTTCTTTTTCAAGACCGGATATATTCTTCAACATCTCTTTTAGTGTTTAGCTTTAAATACCGTTTTTTTCTTTCATACTAGGCTTTCAGGGAAGAGTATTTCTAGGTATCCTCTACTATCCCAAGTTTCAAGGTACGTGTAAGTGCAGTTTGTAGGGTATATACTTTCTAAATTTGAACTTAAGAAAAGAAACTATTTTTCAGACTTATCCTCCGGTAAAGCTTCAATACTTTCCCTTCATCTTGACTTAACTCAAGAACTGAACTCAACGTATACTTACCAAAGTCAGACAGAAATAGGGTTATTTTTAGGGTTTTCAATTCCTAAGCCTAGAATTTAGTTATTTCTAATATATCAACTAAACTTTCAGAATAAAAATCTAAGTTACCTTATTAGCTAACTTGACGACAAAGTTTTTATATTTTTTTGAAAAATTGTTAATTTTTATGGGTTTTTAAATAAGGTATGCAAATGCAAAATATACAAATGGATGCGAAGGAAGAAAGCTTACCGAGCACACCCCCAAACTTAAACTTGACAGTGTCCTCACTGTCAGGCTACACCAAGAGGGTCAAAATTGCCGGCGCTCCCTAAAAACAAATTATATACAAAACAAAAAAGGAAAACAAAAATATATACAAAAAAGGTGTCCCCCCAAACTTAAGTAAAACAGTGTTTCCACTGTTAAGCGATGAAGTTCAGGATTAGGGGGGAAAGAACAGTATAAATCTATACAAGGCCTTACACAGGCCAAAAGTGAGCACCAACCATTCAAAGATTCTATCTCTATAATGCAGTGGTTGGTGAAAGAATGCGGAGAGGTAAGAAATGGAGAGTACGCGAGACCGTATGGAGAGAGAAGTGGAATGCGGTCTCGGTAGATGAGAAGAAGAATGGCGGAAGGGAAAGAGAAGTGGAATACGAACTTGAGGGTGCAAATGGAGTAAATAGACTAGCATAATTTGTGATGAGCGATGTGTGAAAAGTGATTGTGCTAATATATTTACTCGTCGAGAAATTGGGTCGAATCCCTCAAGATTTGTAAGAAACCATGGGTACGCCGAACTTGGTAAACCAGACATATGAAATGAAAATGATACGGGTTCTTGCAAGGTCGGAACGATGGAAAGACTGGAGGGAAGTGATCGAGGAGGGGTATCGGTTAGGGTTTCGGGAGGGTGCACACAGTCAATGAAAGGAACAGGATGATTTGGAAAATCCGACTCATCATCTAGAACTGTTTCATCCTCAAAAATATCCTCAAAATTCTCCTCAAAGTTAAGCTCATCCATGCTCTTCTCTAAAGTCCAGACGCATATGGGGTTCGGGAAAAACATTTAATGACTCGGGATGATGATTTGAAGAGACAAATTCAGCCAAATCTACGGGTTCATCATCCAAAATGTTCCCAGCGTCAATATCCTCAATCAAGTGAAAGTCAATTTTCTCAGACACCTCATCAAAAGCATGGATATCAATCAATTCAGGTTCTAGAGTGGAGGTGTAGGGGTCAAAAGGTTTAGGATCGGTGTCACTTGGAAGAGACCCTTCACAATCGGGCAAATCAAACACTACGAAGTCGCACAACTCATTCATCATTCTATCTTCAATTGATAAATCATGTGGGATACTCGATAGACTTTCAAAACAGGAGTTGTGGGAGTCAATTTGGGACGGGTAGGTTTGATTTGGAAGGGTGTACATCTCACTCTCTCCACTCAAATTCTCAGCCTGTCCTACCGCCTCATCATACATTGAAAAAGTTGGAGCTAGTTGAAAACTAGCTACCGGGTCAATAGGTTGCATGAGGGCGGCCATGGACGCATTCAAATCCATCATCTGTTGGCTTGACGCTACCCTAAAATCTTCCAACGACTGTTCCAGACTAGACATAGGTTGTGAAGGGGTTTCAGTAAAAGATTCAATGTTGTTTGGATACTGAAAACTTCCAAAAGGCGGTGTAGAAGCAATGTCTAGGGAAGGTGTAAAAGTTGGGTAGGACTGATAGGAATTGAATGGCTGGACAGGAGTGGGATCAACATTGGGATAAGAAGGTGAATGAATTTGTTGATCCCAAGAATTTGTAGTGGTGAAAAGAGTGAAAGATCGGCTACGAGATTGTGCAATATGGTCAGCAATGGACATTGGTTTCGGGGTTACAACTGGATTGATTGACTTGTCTTAGACGAGTCAATAAAGGGATTGTTCAATTCGTTCAGCAAGAGACATTGGTCTCGGGGTTACAACTGGACTTTCAAAAGGTGTATCAACGTAAGAAGGGGTGAATGTTTGAAACGGTTGATACGAAGTGGATTGCGGGGTCCAGTTGTTCGTCCTAGACGCGTCTATCCGATCTCTCAATGAAATTTTTGGCATGGATGGATCGTTTGAAGTTCGACCAAAACAAGAACCGTATGAAATAATGTCTGGTTGTGGGTACCAAAGTTCGGCAAGAGTTTTGCGAGGTGGGGTACCCATGATATGAAGAGAGAAAAAGAAAGGTAGAGAAAAAGGAGGGGAAAAAGAATGTGTTGTTTTTTTGTTTTTTTTAGTTAGTTGTTAGCAAAAGAATGAAATATACACAAAAAAGAACATGGATAAAAATAATCACGACACTAAAATACCACACACCTAATCGTTCTAGGGTTCACCTAGGTCAACTAGACCTGCTCCAGAACTTGATTGGCGAAGTAAAACTGTGTCGAGAAACAGGCTCAAGATACACTGATCACGAGGCCAGGTAAGTGCAGAGATAAGGGGAGGTTTTCCAACGCTTTCGCGAAGTTCCTTAATTAAATAACCCTTTCTCTTTTGGCGGTTTCGCCGTTAACACTTTCCTAGACACCCCGTAAACAATATACCGTTAAGCGAGGTTCTAAACACAATTAACTTCTCCTAGTGAGCGCGAAGTCCTTAAGGCTTAAAGTCTAGTTTCTTTTAAATTTGTGCGGGTAAACGTTATGCGCAAGTTCGTGATTTGTGGGCTACGGAAAAGGTGATGAAATCCTTTACCGTATGTTGTGGGGTTCGCTTACCCTTAAGTCCGTATTAATTGATGCAATGCACAATTCAATAAAAATTCTATAAAGAATCAAAAATTGTTTTTAGTTTTATTTTAGCACGGCACTGCAACAAATACGGATTAGTCAATTTTGGCGTTTGCTAGCGAACTTGCAAAGAATCCTGCAAAGAATAGTATATTGGAAGCGTCGGATTTGAGAAGAAAGTGTTAGTAAAGTACGTACCGTTAAGTTTTGGGTTAAGAAATCCCCGTTGAATCAAATCCGGTAAGCTTGAAAAGTTCGCTTGCGCGGGTCAAACTACCCGGATCTTTGGCACTGTACTTCGTAATCACCTTAGCTTTGTATGTGCACTTTGCTCCCACAATTGCAGTTTGCAAATACGCAAAAATCTGCACACTTGCCCACAAAAATGAAAAAACAAAAAGAATATTTTTTTATTTATAAATATATACAAAAAGAATATTAACCCGAATAACAAGAAAGAAAATACGCTACCGTCTCCCCGGCAACAGCGCCATTTGATCGCTCGCCGATGGCGTGCGATCACAAGGCTAGATGGGAAAATATATTATTTGGTTTTATATTGTATTATAAAAAGATATTTAGAGTCTAGAAATATTATATATGTATATATATAATCTAGATTTGCATGTATACACTGTACTAGCAAATATTTGATGTAATCTCAAACCATGTTAGGTTTCAAACATACGGGTCGGGTCGGATAATAATCACAGCTGCTAATTGCATCATTCGCAACCCAAAAGCAACAATAGCAAAAAAATTTACCGCAAGATTTGAAATACCCCTAATATATAGTATAGAAGTACTAGGGTGTTACATTACACCCAACTACAAAAGAATTTCGTCTTCGAAATTTCCGGAACAAGAAAAAGACAAGAAAATACGGATCTAAGAAAAGAGGTGTAACTTCAATCGGATCTCGTCTTCACGTTCCTAAGTAAATTCTCCGTGCGAACAATTCCCCTATGAAACTAGTTCTAGCGGGATAACTTTATTCTTGAGGACATTTTCTTATCAATCAATAATCGCCATTGGTCGCTCTTCATACATTAAATCTTCCCTTACTGTCATTTCCGAATGATATAGGACGTGCGTCTCATCTCGAACATACTTACGGAGTTGAGATACATGAAACACGTCATGAACACCCGCCAAAAATGGAGGAAAAGCCAATCGATAAGCTACCTCTCCAACACACTCGATAATATCGAAAGACCCCACGAATCGAGGACTAAGCTTGCCTCGACTACCAAATCGGATCACTCCTCTGATGAGTGATATCTTTAAGAATACAAGAGCACCAACTGCGAACTCCAAAGGTTTTCGTCCAGTATCAGCCCAACTTTTCTGTTGATCCTGGATCACATTCATATGATTTCAGATCACGTTAAGTTTCTCCATCGTTTGCACAATAATATCATGTTCCAATAATCTTCGTTCTCCAATATCGTCCTAATAGACAGGCGAGCGACACTTACGACCGTACAATACTTCGAATAGAGCCATCTGTATAGTCGTCTGAAAACTGTTATTGTAAGAAAACTCCATTAAGTGCAAATGATCCTCCCATGAACCCTTGAAGTCTAACATGCATGCTCTCAACATATCTTCAAGAGTTTGGATCGTTCTTTCAGACTGGCCATATGTCTGAGGATGATAGGCTGTGCTAAATTTCAAGCAAGTTCTCAAACTTTCCTCTAGACTCCTCCAAAAGTGTGATAGAAATTGAGTATCACGATCGGAAATGATGCTCACAGGTACTCCATGCAATCTCACAATCTCCTGCATGTACCGCTCTGTCAAAGCCTCCGTCGACTGACCAACTCGAAACGGTATAAAATGAGTTGTCTTGGTCAATCGATCGACAATGACCCAAACTGTGTTATTGCCCTTCTGACTCCGTGGTAATACTGTCACAAAATCCATGGTTATATGTTCCCACTTCCATTGAGAAATTGGAAGTGGTTGCAACAAACCAGCTACCCTTTGATATTCAGCCTTGACTTGCTGACACACCAAGCACATCGATACGTAACGAGCAATCACCTTTTTCATGCCTTCCCACCAAAAATGTCGCCGCAGATCTTTATACATCTTCGTTCCTCCCGGGTGTACTGAATATGCGGAGCTATGAACCTCCTTCATGACTTCTTCACGAACATCTCCTTTAGGCATACATAAACGACTCTCATATCGTAACGAACCATCTTCATGAATTAACAAATCTGTTCGAAATCCCGCTTCTACTTGTTCTCAAAACTTTTGCAATCTTGGATCGTGCGACTGCGTTGCTTTAATGTTATCGATCAAGGATGACTGTACTTATAACTGCATCAACTGTCCTGAAGAATTTGTTAGTACAATCTCCAATTCGAATCTCTGAAGATCTGCTATAATCTCCTTCTGTGCAGTCAACATCCATATTGCTGGCAACCGACTTAGAGCATCCGGCACTACATTAATTTTTCCCGGATGGTATTTTAGATGAAGATCATAGTCGGCCATCAGCTCTAACTACCTACGCTGCTTCATGTTGAGCTTTTTCTGTGTGAACACATATTTTAGGTTTTTGTGATCGGTAAATACTTCTACCCTTTCGCCCAATAAATAGCGACTCCAAATCTTCAAAGCGAAAATCACCGCTGCTAACTCCATATCATGGGTTGGATGGTTCTTCTCATGAGTTTTCAATTGTCTTGACATATAAGTTATGAACTTCCCAAGCTGTATTAGAACACATCCCAAGCCTTTTCCAGATGCGTCGCTGTGAATAACTAGCCCTCCGGAAGCATCTGGCACTGTCAAAATAGGAGCGATGGTCAATATTTGCTTCAACGCTTCAAAAGCTGACACACATTTCTCGATCCATATGAACGGTACCTCCATTCGTATTTGCTTGGTCAATAGTTCTGTTATTCGAGCGAAGTTCTCCACAAACCTTCTATAGTATCCGGCAAGTCCAAGAAAACTTCTGATCTCCCCTACGTTCTTTGGAATTGGCCAATCATGAACAGCTGTAATCTTTTCAGGGTCAACGACAATTCCATCTCCGGATACAACATGATCCATCGAGCCAAAATTCGCACTTGCTTATCTTAGCATATAACTTTTCTTGTCTCAACGTTTGCAGTGCGATCCTCAAGTGTTCTGCATGCTCTTCTTTACTCCTCGAATAAACCAGAATATCATTAATAAACACCACTATGAACTGATCCGGGTACGGTGAAAAAATTCGGTTCATCGAGTCCATAAATATTGCCGGTGCGTTGGTAACTCCAAGTGACATCACTAAATACTTGTAATGCCCATATCGAGTTCGGAACGCTGTCTTGCAAATATCTTCTGATTTCACCCGAACTTGATGATACTCAGATCGCAAATCCAACTTCGAGAATACCCTCGCACCACTGAGTTGATCGAATAATTCGCCGATGCGAGAGATTGGGTACTTATTCTTAATAGTCACCTGATTTAATTCTCGATAGTCAATGCATATCCACCGCGTGCCATCCTTCTTCTTGACTAAAAGAACTGGAGCTCTCCAGGGTGAACTGCTGCTGCGAATCCAATCCTTCCCTAATAACTCAGAAACTTGTCTCTATACCTCTTCCAGTTCCACCGGTGACATCGGATAAAAGCCTTTGAATTGGCGCTGCTACAGTAATAAGATCAATTACGAACTCTACATCTCGTTTTGACGGTAAACTCAAGATATCCTTGAACACATCTATGAAATCCCGAACTGCTATCAGCGCTTTATCTACAACTTGTTTACGAATTTCACCTTTCGGCACACACAAACAGTTCCTTTCATCATGAATTTACAGGTCTCTTCTACGGCTCATGGGTTAAGAGCGAACCACATTTCCGCTGCACTACTCTGATAAACCGAGGCGGGTTCGTCAGAACTTTTTTAATCAAAACATCTTACATCTGATTTACATGAACTTTTTTAATCAAAACTGAAGCAGTCTGTACTACTGCAATCATCATATGCTCTCCTGTATTTCTCCTTATTCTTCGAAACGCAAACGGATTGGTCCTTAAGGGACGAGAGGAAAGATATAACGTGGTTGCTGGATTCAAGCTCGCGATAAGACATAAACTCATAAGCAATGACGCCAAGAGGAAATAATGTAATACGACCATAAGTCAAGAAAATGAATCAAAATAGAACTCCAGGTTATCTAAATAAAGTACAGCATTGTAACCATGCCGCGGTACATAGTTACAATCACACAACTCCGTTCAAGTCGTCCAAATCCTAAAATCAGAATCGAAAGAATAAGAGAGAAACAATCAGGAATCAGAAGGATTCCAAGTTGAGATGCAAAGTCATTTCTATATCGTCAAGATAAAAGAGTTAAGAGAAAGATAAGATTCAAGAATTCGAATGACAAGACAATGATGTGGCAGGACATGTTCCTAAAATTCTGAATCTTAAGGACAGTGTATTGGGTATCATACCCAACTACAAATTGAACCAAGCCAAGCTAACCTAAAATTTATTGCTCTGATACCAAATAAACTCTGTCACGCCCCGTTTCCCAAAATACGTAAACACGACACGTGACAGAGCCAACCATGCTACTTATGGCTAGGAATAATCCCTCTATAGTCACATTACGACTGCCAATCAGATATCAAGAACGGTAAAAAATAAAATCTAGCTAACACAATATCCATCTGCCACAGTAAATAGAATCAAGTAATGTATATAGCGGAAACGAATCAAGATCCAAATAAAATAACAATATCTGAATCGCATCCTTTATGGGCTCACATCGATAAAAATATAACTACTGAAATAAAGAAACTAAGCATCTCTAAACTAAACATCTAGCTCCTCATTGCTCGGCTTGCTTGCTAAAGTACCCATGATCTGCCTGCGATAATGTCAGAGGAACTGGGCCATGCAAAACCCAAACGTCAGTGCGTCATAAATATCAAAATAATAGTAATAATCAGGATAGGATGATATGATTAAACATGAATGTAAATAAACACAGGTGTAAAACAGTGAGCTGTTTGTATGTGATGTGTATCCTAGAGTCTATGCTTCCAGGTTATCTATTCTATAATTCTTTAAAATCAATTTAATGGAATCGTCGATATAACTCAATAGTATCCCGTACGGGTCCGGGACCACGGTCAAGATTATCGGGCTGAATCCGAGACATGTCGCTAAGCAGTAAACAGATAACATGTACAGATGAATGATGTCGGCAGCATCATTCCGGGGCTGACCGAGCCCGTAAAGACCGATCAATGTCTGGAAGTATCGAACTGTTGAGTTACAGGTCAGGTTTCATTATTGATTTCCTCTTACCCCCAAGGTTTTGTGTTCAAATCAGGTATTGATGATATAAATCTAATACCAACACAGGATCAAGCAGGTATAGGTCTTGTCTATGTAAACAACAATTTACGTCCGTCAAGACAACAAGTCAGGATTGCCGACATTAGTAAGAGATCTAAGTAACAAGTCTGGTAGTGTGTCATGAACATGTCATGCAATATATATTAACCAGAATAGACACCAAATGTAAAACTGTAACCAATATCGAAACACGGTAAACACAACTAATGCCAGGATTTATGTCTATCTGTAATAATCGTTATACATTCGTTACCATGTATATTGCAATCTAGATAACATATTAAACTAATATTGTAGTATGATAATAGTGTGATGATCCGGCATGCAACTAGATAAACCATTATCGGTACGGATACATACGGATAGTATAAAACTGTAACTTAGTACTACTTGCTGAATATTAAAACACGTATACTATCATTAATCATATAAATATAAATAAAGTAGCATGTTGCAAATTTAAAACTTGCATGATCAAATCTCACGTGGAGATACGGATGTCGCGTTCCGACACCAAAATAAAGTCACAACGCAAAACGTATGCACGCAAGACTTGATCTGGCTGAGCAGCTGTGTGACGTGGTAACTGGGTTAGACGATGACGGTGACTGGATCGTCGGCAACATGCGCAACTCCGGCGAGAACGATCGGAAAAGAACGGAAGAAAAGAAAAAAGAAGAAAGTGATGGTGGGGGTTTTCTGGTATTCTGGGGTAGGTGATGACAGCAGAGATGGTGGCGGCGAGGTGACGGGGAGGCCGACGGTGAGGTCGACGAGGTGGGTGGCCGTGAAGGTTAATGTGATCGGGGAAAGAGCGGGGGGTGCGGTGGCGGTGGTGTGCGGGTGCTCTGGGGTTGCCGACAAGACGAGGAGGTGATGGAGGGTAAGGGTGGTGGTCGGGTTCCGGCGAGAAGGTCGATGAGGAGAGGTTGAAGGTGTGTTCTGGTGTCAGGGTTCTTCAATCGAGGTCTCGGGAACGGGAAGGAGGATGTGATGGCAAGGTAGAGGGGAAAACGAGAAGATGGAGACGGCGACGACGAGAGAGCGTCGACGAAGCGAGGGCGACGAGGCGTGGGTTAGGGTTGGCGACGGAAGAAGACGAGGAAGGAGAGAGTTTTTATAAATATAATATAATATAATATATATATAGGGAGAGAGAAGGGGGACGGGGTGATAGAGAGAGAGACGGAGTTTTTATTTTTTTATTTAAAATAATTAATATATTATATATATAACAGTATATATTAGTTATATAAAATATATATATGGTAAAATTTTACAGATAATACCAGATTGCTTCGAATATTACCCGTATCCCTTTAAAATCTAGTTTTTAAATATAAAGAGTATACGTAAGAATTTAAACCATTATGCAATATGTAACGACTGTGTTCTCTAAATACGTAATAAAAACGTTTTATAATTTTTCTCGAGGTCAAACAATTATTTTACTTCTTCTATTGGTAGAAAACACTTTAAAAATATTTTACCATGATTGAAATGAATTAATATGAGTTTTAGGAAATTTTGGAAATTTTTAAGGAAAAAAATCCCGTCATGCCCCGCTTCCCAAAAGTATAGAAACAGTGACGTGCCAGGGTCCGCAACCTAACTGCGTCGAAGGTGATCTTTTCTCGATACAGTTACGTTAAGCATATAAATAAATCATGCAGACAATGTACCAAAACCGATAATAAAAGCAGAAGCACTTATTTCCATTAACTAAAATTATTGCATCCCAAAGTACTGAAAGCAAAGTAAATAGTTTGATTACATTGATTAAAAGAAAGCAAGCCCTAAACAGGTAGTCAATTGAAGAGCTATCATAATACTCTTGCGTCAACTCCGCGTAGTCTTCGTTGGTAAGCTTCATTCCATCGTCTCCTTCATCAACCTCGTTCTCATCTAACGGACACCTCGAGATTCATGTTTGAACATATGAAACTAAGTCGTGAGGCGACTATCATGACCGGAATAACTTTTGCAGGAATAAATGTAATTATTCTACAGTATTAAATAAAGGTTATCGCTAATTAGTTCCTAAATTATTAAAACATGTAAAAATTATAGTAAATTTTTATATATTGGTTATTTTAAAATAAAATTGATGGTAAACATGTAAAACCATATTTTCACTAAAATGAGTATTTCACAAAACTACCATACACTCCTAAGAATTATATTTTCGGTAGAATACCACGAACTTTGGAAAAATAGTATTTTCTTTCAAATACCCTAAACCTTTCCAAGTGATATTTTTATTAAAATACCACGATCTTTTCAGAATCATATATTTTACGAAAATACCATGAACTTGATAGAGTAATTAGTTTTATTAAAATACCCAGAACTTTTAAAAGCTAGGGTTTTCTTGCAAATACCAATAATAATCTTAAAACTAGATTTTTACTAAACACCTTTAAGAAGTAAAACCTTACCAAAAATACCCCTAATTTCGAAAGAAAAGTTGTTAGAATTTCACTAAAATATCCTTATATTTTTATAAAGGAGGTTCTTTTATTAAAATACAACAACCTCTATAATTAAAGATTATTTATGTTAATATACCATATAAATATCATTGTTTTTATATAAACAATAATTATGATAAAATACCATAGTTCTTTATAAACTAAGGTTTCTATAAAATACTATGTTTACGTTACAAGTATAATGGAACGAGATATACACTGTGGAAATCCATATCGACCGAAATATCTACTTAAATCAAACTTTTGACACATCACACGACATGACCTACAGTGCAGTTAGGGTTAGAATGCGTGAAGCTAGGTATGGAATACTATTACAAATGAAGATCCATGCAGACAGGATGAACAGTCCCAACATGGACGACTACTACAAATGAATTGAACAGCCCAACATGGACGAATACTAAGAATGAATTGAACAGTCCTAACATGGGCAAATGATATTCCATGTCTAGATGATATACGCACTAACTCTAATTCGCAAAACCTTCACACTGAATAAAACGAGGCTGGGTAATTTGAATTGACAAAGTAGAAAACGGACTCGGATTCCCCTATTACTCGATCAGATCCAAAAAAGTGGAACAATGCATTTCACCTTCCCCAACCGTGTTCCGTGGTTAGAACGAAATAATCTTGAGAACCTTACCCTTGTCTAACAAACTAAATGAACATATTATATGTAGTTGCCGTACGTAGTATACCTTAATTTACCAAATACCTACAATACATACATCATACCTCTACCCACATATGACATCATATATTACACATACTTCTCTTTACCATTACTTTCTGTTGAGAAAATCCTACCTGACGGACTTCCTTTTTATTTCTCTATCCTTAGAACGTCCGTTAGATGAGGATGAGGTTGATGAAGAAGGAGGTGATGGAATGGAGCCTACTAACGAAGACTACGCGGAGTTGACGCAAGAGTATTAGAATAGCTATTCTATTGCCCACCTGTTTAGGGCTTGCTTTCTTTTAATTAATGTAATCAAACTATTTGGTTTGCTTTCAGTACTTTGGAATGTAATAATTTTAGTTAATGGAAATAAGTTCTTCTGCTTTTATTATCAGTTTTGGTACATTGCCTGCATGATTTATTTATACGCTTAACGTAACTGTATCGAGAAAAGACCACCCTCGACCCAGTTAGGTTGCGGATCTTGGCATGTCACTGTTTCCGTATTTTTGGGAAGCGGGACGTGACAGGTTTTAGTGGTGGTCCATGTAGGTCCTCAATGTACTAAAATGAAACCGTTAACTGACGTCATTATGTTTGTGAATCTTATTCGCTTGCACCGTCTTCATACATCTTCCATTGTTCTTTCTATCTTCCTTCACATTCTGCATTCTCACCATGGCCTTTTTCTTTCAGGTCATGGCCAATCTAGGAGCTGTACCCCTTCCCGACGAGAACATGTCAGATATTACCTTCGAGGCTACACTTGGTTATTCAGCCGACGATGTCGTAAGACCACCGACGATTATCTCCGACGGTGACTCAGAGGAACCTACCAAGGAAAAGCCGGAGGAAGAGGAACCTACCAAGGAAAAGCCGGAGGAAGAGGAACCCATCGAGAAAAAACCAGCGGAAGAGGAACCTATTGAAGAGGCCCCAGATAAAGAAGAGGCCCCAGCTAAAGAAGAGACCCCAACCGAAGAGGAGGCTCCCGTTGGGGCGAAAGAACCGAAAGAATATGGTCTTCACATATGGTTTATTGGGGAGATGCTCTATACTCGAGGGCATGCTTATCGATGCGTGCGCCGCTCTTCTCAATGCCTCTATCGCAGTGACATACCAGGCTCACCCTTCTACTGTAGCTTTGCAAGGAAGGTCAACAACCGACACACTAGAGCTGAGCGGTTCCACCCGTTTGTTTGATGGACAGTAATCGAGACGATCAATATTAATTTTAGTTTGTACTACTTGGCCAAATAAAGCTATGTATAGCAGTAGATCCACGTTTATCTTTAGTTGTATCTCCTTTTAAATTTTATTAATGAAATCTTAGTTTCGTGCAAAACTCTCTTGTGCCTCGAGCCTTTTCCTTTCTTAGTTTACCTCTTGCATTAATTATTATTCTTTCATGCAAGTTACTATCTGGTCTCATCCTCGCATCTGTTTATAACCTAACCCACCTTCTTATTCAGTTAAGGATGGCTGGCCATAACCATAACTGTAACAGGAGAGGAAATAGGATCCATAAGGCCGCGGCTCAGCAAGAAGCCATGATGAAAATGATGCAAGGGTTGTTAGACCAACAACAGCAACAGATCATCGCCCTTCACCAAGAGCTGCGAGAAAGTAGCCAGCAACAGGCTGAGCTATTGGAGAAGGCATTAACCCCAACTCCCCAAGGATCCGCGGGAGTTAAACAATTCCGATCATTGCATCCGAAGACTTTTGCTGGGAAAGGGACTATTAGAACTGAGGAATGGTTTCGGGGATCTGTCAACGACCTTGGGGTTGCTCAGGTCCTAATGGATGCGTGGGTCAGCATTGCCAAGCTGCAACTCACAGACAATGCCCGAATATAGTGGGAAACTGAGGAAAGTAGACTGACAGAGCCTATCGCTTGGGAAACCTTCAAGGTGCCTTTCAATACTCGGTATTTTCCAGTAGTAGCACATATGGATATGGAGCGGAAGTTTGTTCAGTTCCAACGGGGGTCTATGTGGGAGATGACCGTAGACCAATATGCGGCGGAATATGCTATGCTTAGCCGTTACGCTCTCTATGTTGTCGCCACCCTTGAACTGTATGCTAAAAAATTCCGACAGGGGTTGAATCTTAGGACACAGTCGGCCATGTCCTATACCGCTCTCCCTACTTATGATGTGATTCTTGAGACAGCTCATACTTATGAGATCTGGAGAAAATGATCAAGAAGAGCGATCGTTCGTCCGGGATGAAACGACCGGCAAATCAAATTTCAGGAGGATCGTCTTCCAAATTCAATGGAAGACAACAATTCAAGAGGCCAGCAGGGCCAATTGTCCCAAGAAAACCAACCGTCACATGGAACCACTGTGGTAAAGTCGGACATTATATAAGGGGTTGCTATGTTTTGAACAAACTCTTGATAATTTGTGGGTCTCCAGATCATGCTATAAGAAACTGTCCTCAGAGAAGAGGACCACAAGGCCCTGTCAACAAGACAGTCAATAATAGGGCACCATAACAGGGAAACCGACCACTTCCTACTGCTAAGCCAACCAGGCAAGATGCGCCAGCTAGAGGACCACCCTTGCCTTCGCAAAAGCATGTTTTTCAACAAGCTCGGTGAAATAGTCCCAAGCGCCGGACCAATACTATCACAGCCGAAGAGGCTGAGACCACGGGGAAGTCGTTACACGTATCCATTCCTTTCCTGTCTATTTTTACTTCCAGTATCACCATTATTTTCGTTATCCACGTATAGTTAGGCTCACTCATACCCTTACTTTTAAAATGTAGGTGTCCTTCTAGTATCCTCTACACCTGCACTTATACTTTTTGATTCCGACGTGTCACTGCTTTATAGCACAAAATTTTATGACAACCGACTCCATTCCAGTGGCACCCCTTGTCACTGAATGGAATATCAACACAGGAAACGGTGTGATCAAGTTCACTACGGGGTACAACCTATGTCCCGTGGTGATCTGCGGTCGGGATTTCTACGCCAACTTCATAGTGATAGATGTGCCTAATTTCGACAGTCTTGGGCATGAACTGGTTGAGTACTTTTTACGCTACCATCGACTACCGTCAAAAGAGAGTAGTGTTCAAGATTCCTGACCATCCAATGTTCGTATTCGAGAGCCGGAGAGAATCCTTAGATCTAGCAACTTATAAAGTTGTACCGAAGGAGGTGAGGTTATATACCTTACATGAAGAGGAAGATATACCGATGGTGGTTCGAAAGTTCGAAAATGTGTTCACCGAGGTGTCTGGGTTACCACCAGATCGAGCGATCGAATTCGCAATAAACTTAATGCCAGGCACACAACCAATCTTACGAGCACCGTATCGAGTTGGGCCGGCAGAATTGACCGAGCTTCGAATGCAAATTAAGGACCACCTTAATAAGGGATTTATTAGACCGAGCACGTCACTTTGGGGTGCTCCGGTTCTTTTGGTACCTAAGAAAGATGGAACCAAGTGGATGTCTATAAATTATCGCGAGCTAAATAAGGCCAATATCAAGAACAAGTATCCTCTGCCGAGGATAGACAATCTGTTCGATCAGTTGGAAAGGTCTCGAGTGTCCTCGAAACTATATCTGCAGACGGGTTATCATCAACTCAAAATCAAGACATCTGACATTCCTAAGACGTCTTTCCGGACTAAGTATGGGCACTGCGAATTTCTAGTGATGCCTTTTGAAGTGACCAATGCCCCAGCGGTATTCATGAATCTGATAAACCAAGTGTTTTATGAATACTTGGACAAGTTTGTCGTCATCTTCATCGACGATATCCCTGTGTATTCAAAAGATCGAGAAGTACACGCGGAGCATTTACGCATTGTGCTTAAAACTTTGCGTCAACATCAACTGTACGCAAAGCTCAGCAAATATGAGTTTTGGTTGGCTTTACTGGGACACATTGTGTCGGGTGATGGAATTTCGGTAGATCCGGTCAAAATTACCGCTATACAAAAATGGCCGACACCAGGAACAGTTGCGAAGATCAGGAGCTTCTTGGGGCTTGCTGAATATTACCGCCGGTTTATTAAAAACTTCTCCACGATTGCGGAACCGATGACTTGTTTGACTCGGAAGGATGTGCCGTATGTATGGACTGAGGCTTGTGAGAAAGCGTTCTCGGAGTTGAAGACTCGTCTAACCACAGCGTCCATTCTTACTATTCCCGACAGAACCGGAGGTTTCGACGTTCATTACGATACCTCGAGAAAGGGATTGGGATGTGTTACACCAACACGGCAAGGTAGTGGCATATGCATCGAGACAGCTGAATATTCCCGAACGCAACTACCCAACCCATGATTTGGAGCTCGATGCAGTTATCTTCGCACTCAAAATCTGGAGGTATTATTTATTGGGGGAGAAGGTGGAGATTTATACCGATCACAAGAGTTTGAAGTATATCTTTACTCAGAAGGAGCTCAATATGAGGCAAAGGAGGTGGCTAGAACTAATGGCAGATTTTGATATAAACCTACAATATCATTCAGAAAAGGTAAATGCGGTCCGTGACACTCTGAGCCGCCAACCGATGGCGTTGAGTTTTGCTACTCATTGGAGGAATCTACAAGACCTCAACAAGTTAGAGATGGAGGTAATCATGCCCAGGGTATCTTCGTCACTTATGAATATGCAAATTCAGTCCATATTGGTGGATCGGATAAAAAAAGCTCAAGCTGGAGATATAAGATTACAAAAGATTCGAGAGCAGGTAGAAACAAACGTGCGAACTGACTTCATCATCCATAAAGACGGGTCACTAAGATAAGGAAGCAGGATTTGTGTGCCTACCGGAGAAATCAGAGAGAAATTTTAATGAAAGAGGCATACAGTTCTCCATACTCCGTTCATCCTGGAGAGAAGATGTATATGGTCCTCCGTCAAAACTATTGGTGGCATGGTATGAAGCGGGAGGTAGCAAAGAGTGTATCCAAGTGCCTAATTTGTCAACAGGTGAAGGCTGAACACCACCGAATTGCCGGTCTATTACAGCCCTTACCGATACCCGAATGGAAGCGGCAGAACGTTACCATGGATTTCGTGACTGCACTCCCTCGCGGTACAAAGGGCAACGACACACTATAGGTAATCGTGGACCGGCTTACCAAGTCCGCGTATTTCATTCCTTTTCATGTCGGCCGGTCAACCGAAAGCCTAGCGAAGAAGTATATAGAGGAGATCGTCCAATTACACGGAGTATCTGTATGCATCGTTTCTGATCGAGACACATGTTTCCAATCTCATTTCTGGCAAAGTCTACAAGAGAGTCTTGGCACGAACCTGAGTTTCAGTACAGCCTATTACCCCCAAACCGATAGCCAATATGAAAGAGTTATTCAGATTTTTGAAGATATGCTCCGAGCCTGTATGTTGGATTTTAAGGGATCTTGGAAGGACCACTTGCACTTGGTAGAGTTCGTGTATAACAACAGCTACCAGGCAAGTATCGGTACGGTGCCTTTCGCGGCATTATATAGGAGGAAGTGCAGGTCTCCATTGAGCTGGGATGACGTTGGAGATCAAGAACTTCTAGGGCCAGAGTTGATTGTCAAGACCGTGGGAGTGGTGAGAACCATAAGGGAACAGCTACGTATAGATCAGGATCGACAGAAACACAGGACAGATGCAAAAAGGAAGCACCTAGAATTTCAACCAGGTGAACATGTGTTCCTGAAGATCTCACCGAATCGCGGAGTGATACGTTTCGGGAAGCGTGGAAAGCTCCGTCCGCGATTCATCGACCTATTTGACATCCTTGAATGAGTTAGGAAGGTTGCGTATCGCCTAGCCTTACCACAATCTTTGGAGGGCGTGCACGACGTTTTTCATATCTCGCAGTTAAGGAGGTATGTCGGTGACACCAGTCATGTTTTGGATCATTCAGAAATCACAGCAGGGGCTGACCTAACCTACGAACAACCAGTCGAGATCCTAAATTGGAAGGAGAAGACATTGAGGGACAACACAGTCAGGCTGGTTAGAGTTATATGGAGGAAGAACTCTCCAAGCGAATCCACGTGGGAGAGAGACGATGAGATGAGGGAACGTTATCCCATCTATTTGTAACCCCTTCTTTATGACTACTCTTTTGCTTATCTGCAGAATTTCGAGAACAAAATTATTTCAATGAGGGTAGATTGTAACAACCATGCACTCTGGATACATAATAAAAACGTTTTATAATTTTTCTCGAGGTAAAACAATTATTTTACTGCTTCTATCGGTAGAAAACACTTTAAAAATATTTTTCCATGATTGAAATGAATTAATATGATTTTTAGGAATTTTTAAGAATTTAAATGGATTTTTATCAAAGGGAAAAGTTTTTAAAACCGACGAAGAGAGCTATTTTGTACCAAATTTGGTTGCAAAGGATAGAAAACATCAAAATACATTTTTTATAATTTTCCCAGATTTTTATAATATTTTTAACTATTTTAAAATAATTTTTAGAAGCCAAAAACAATTTTTAAAACATTTTTAAATATTAAAAACAATTTTTTTTAATTTTTAAGAGCGGGAATGAATCTGGACCGTCGGATCTAAAAAACCAACGGCCTAGATTCTGCCGACAGTTTAATTAAAAGAAAAATAAAATATATATATATGCGCCATTGATCTTGACCGTTGGATCAAATGATCTAACGGTCAAGGCTCGTCAGCGCCAAATCGAGCCGCGGCCCACGCCAGCTCACGCACGATGGGATGTGGGTCGTTGGAACTGGTCGAGTGACAGTCCAGATCTTGTCGGCTCGTGAGGCCGACTCCTGTAGCGGTTGGGGAAAATAATAGGGATTTTTAATCCCACAAAATCTCTATAAATAGCCCTGAGCTTCTAAAATCTCCAAAAAATTGTCTGTTCGACACAAAAATCTCAAAACATTTCCAGAGCTTCATCTTTAAGTCTTCTACACTGTGGACCAAGTCCCAAAGGCAAAAAAATTCTCGGCTTCAAGATATACATTTTCTCGTACAACCCGACGCTCACCGACTTTCATTTTCCTAGCTCATTTCAGGTAGGATCTCTCAACACCTGACCTTTTGTTATCTTCATTATAAAAATATCTATCTGTGAAAAAAATTCCATGACCTAATTATGATGTTTTAACCACATTATCTATTTTACGGGCTTTGACGTTTAAAAACGATATTAAACCCTAATAATATAGCGAACTTTTAGCGGTTATCTTTCACGATAAAATCAGGGATAACGGACAACCCCAGATTCATGCATGGACATATGGAACTAAGTCGTAAGGCAACTATGATGACCGGAACAACTTTTACAGGAATAAATGTAATTATTCAACGGTATTAAATAAAGGTTGTCACTAATTAGTTCTTTAATTATTAAAACATGGAAAAATTATAGTAAATTTTTATATATTGGTTATTTTAAAATAAAATTGATGGTAAACATGTAAAACCATATTTTCACTAAAATGGGTATTTCATAAAATTACCATCAACTCCTAAGAATTTATATTTTCGGTAAAATACCACGAACTTTAGAAAAATAGTATTTTCCTTCAAACATCTTATACCTTTCCAAGTGATATTTTTATTAAAATACCATGATCTTTTCTGAATCATAATTTTTACGAAAATACCATGAACTTGGTAGAGTAATTAGTTTTATTAAAATACCCTGAACTTTTAAAAGCTAGGGTTTTCTTGTAAAGACCAATAATAATCCTAAAACTAGATTTTTACTAAACACCTTTAAGAAGTGAAACCTTACAAAAAAAATACCCCTAATTTCGAAAGAAAAGTTATAGAATTTCACTAAAATACCCTTACCTTTTTATAAAGGATGTTCTTTTATTAGAATACCACAACCTTTATAATTAAAGATAATTTACGTTAATATACCATATAAATACTATTATTTTTATATAAACAATAATTACGATAAAATTCCATAGTTCTTTATAAACTAAGGTTTCTATAAAATACTATATTTACCTTACAACTATAATGGAATGAGATATAACCTACGACTGTGGAAGTCCATATCGACCGAGATATCATCTACTTAAATCCAACTTTTGACACATCACACGACATGACCTACGGTGCGGTTAGGGTTAAAATGCACGAACCTAAGTATGGAATACTATTACAAATGAAGATCCTTGCAGGCAGAATGAACAGTCCCAACATGGACGACTACTACGAATGAATTGAACAATCCCAATATGGACGAATACTACGAATGAATTGACTAGTCTCAACATGGACAAATGGCATTCCATGCCTAGATAATATACACACTAACTCTAATTCGCAAAACCTTCACACTGAATAAAACGAGGTTGGGTAGTTTGAATTGACAAGGTAGAAAACGGACTCGGATTCCCCTATTACTCGATCAGATCCGGAAAAGTGGAATAGTACATTTCACATTCCCCAACCGTGTTCCGTGGTTAGAACGGAATAATCTCGAGAACCTGCTACTCTTGTCTAACAAACTGAATGAACATATTACATGTAGTTGCCGTACGTAGTATACCTTAATTTACCAAATACCTACAATACATACATCATACATTTACACACATATAACATCATATATTATACACATTTGTTCTCTTTACCATTATTTTCTGTTGAGAAAATCCTATCCGAGTGTAGCTCGCTGATGGACTTTCTTTTCATTTCTCTATCCTTGAAACGCCCGTTAGATGAGGACGAGATTGATGAAAAAGGAGACGATGGAATGGAGTCCACTAACGAAGACTATGCGAAGTTGACGCAAGAGTATTAGGATAGCTCTTCTATTGCACATATGTTTAGAGCTTGCTTTTTTCAATCAATATAATCAAAATATTTAGTTTGCTTTCAGTACTTTGGGATGTAATAATTTTAATTCATGGAAATAAATGTTTCTGCTTTTATTATCAGTTTTGGTACATTACCTGAATGTTTTATTTATACGCTTAACGTACCTGTATCGAGAAAAGACCAGCCTCGACACAATTAGGTTGTGGATCTTGGCACGTCACTGTTTCTGTACTTTTGGGAAGCGAGGCGTGACACAATTGTTGGGGTCAAAAATTGCACCCCGGTTGACCAAGTCAAAGTCAAGGTCAACTCCAAGCCAGGTGGGCCCAAACCCAGGTCAAACGGACCCATGCCCAAGTCTAGCCCGCGGCCAGTCTCCCCATGCCAACATAAAAATCATGTAGCAAATAATTTTGATGTAATTTTTTGTGCATGAATGTAAGCAAAATGGGCATAAAGCCAAATTTTTGTAAAGCTCATGGCTTATGTGCAAAAAAAATAAGCACATGAGGCATGGGATAGGCAAAATGCCATTTTGTAAAGCCCAAGGGACTATATGTAAATGTGTAAGGCTATATAAGGCAACATGATGATGAATAAAAAACATTTTTCATTCTCCCTAAAAACTAGGGTTTGTGTGCCTCCTCCCCTCGCTCAAGGGTCTAAAACCTTCTTTCTCTTTTTGAATTAAATCAAGAGTTTAACTCTTCCTTTCTTAAAAAGAAGTAGATTTTTACCACAAAACTCATCAAGAGGAGCTCAGATCTCCCATCAAATCTCTGAAATGGGAGATTTTAAATCTCACTCCCCTTTTCCCCCAAGATCCGGCCAATCGAGAGGAAAAAGGAGACTCGTCTCCAAAAATTCCACATTGGGAGGATCCAAGGCTCAAAAGAAGAGCCAAAGATTCCTAGGAGTTTAACTCATTTCTAGATCTATTGGAGTTTAACTCCATAAATTAAATTTCTGTTAGGAGTTCAACTCCAAAACCCCTTTAGAGTTCAACTCCCCAACCTAAGGGCTAAGCCCATTCCCGCTGGTGTTTCCAGCGGTGGCGTGCCTTGCATGTGACCCGCTGGCGCCCAGCGGTCGTGTGCCGCGCACATGACCCGCGGGGGACCAGCGCGTGTGTACCGCGCACGTAACCCGTGGGCGCTAAAGCGCCCAATGATCGCGTGCAACGCATGTGACCCGCGAGCGCTAAGCGCCCACGTGCGACCCGCTCAGCGCCCAGTGGCGCGTACAGTGCACGTGACCCGCGGGCGCCTCGCGGTCGCGTGCTGCGCACGTAACCCGCTGGCGCTCAGCGCCCACGTGCTGTCCACGTGACCAGCGGGCGCCAAGCGCTCACGCGCCAGGGCACCATTCGCCCACGTGCCATGCACGCTTCTTTAAGACGCTCCTCCCACCATTCTTTTATGCACTCCACAGTAAACACCCTCCCCTGTTAGAAAAAATTTCTAACGGGGCGTTGTCCCGCACCCCGCAAGGGGACTGCTAGCCCCCTTGACCCCCAACCCGCTATCCGGGTAGCAGGACCCCCGTAAAAACTCTGCGGGCCCCCCGATATATCCAAAACCCCTTCAAAACGCGTACGCACACTGCACATTGAATTCGCATGGCTTGTTTGACCCATCAATCGGAGGTTCCCTTACTCCAAAGGCAATGGGTAATTAACGGCAGCTTAGTCCGCGGCTGCCGGAGATTCGGATCCCCACAATCAATAAACCCCAGCCTACCCTAGGCAGGGAGAATCTGTAATACGCTTGACAAGCGCGTGCATTCCCATCTCAATGGGGTGACGAAAAACACCCTACAACAATATCCTGTAATTAAAAATATATACCCCAAATAAGGATCTACGTAAATATACGTAGCGATCCAAATACTAGTCTGTCTAACCCTTAGGATACGAACATGATATATGGCGCAACCACCTGATATGGGATACCATGACATGCAAGGCTAGATAGGAAAATATATTATTTGATTTTATATTGTATTATAAAAAGATATTTAGAGTCTAGAAATATTATATATGTATATATATAATCTAGATTTGCTTGTATACACTGTACTAGCAAATATTTGATGTAATCTCGAACCATGTTGGGTTTCAAACATGCGGGTCGGGTCGGATAATAATCACAGCTGTTAATTGCATCATTCACAACCCAAAAGCAACAATAGCAAAGAATTTTACCGCAAGATTTGAAATACCCCAAATCTATAGTATAGAAGTACTAGGGTGTTACACTTCCTATGATTTTGCTGTCAGTTCCAATTTTACCATTTGCCATTTCTCTTCACATTTAGCCACCATATAGACATAGCTTTTTATTCAATACATTTACTAAGTTAAATCAAACATGGTATTAGTCAGGACAGGAAAAACAAGATAGGGTTTGTGCATTCTTTAGAACATGATGTGATATATGATTTCTTGAGAACAATTAGATCGTTGTCTGTGTTTGCTTCATCAAGTACTCAAGCCATTGTCTTTAACCATTAAACCAGGTAAGTATGTTTTCATCTAAAGAACTCGATCAAATTTATGTCATCTGTGTATATAACTAACGAAAGGAAGATATTTGGAAGAATATAGAACATATTTCCTAGTGGTAGGGAGGTTCGAGTTTGATAGCCAGTCCTACATCCGAACATAGAATGGTTAGACATAACCACATAATTGTACTAGAAATTCATATATCTACAACCAATATGATTGGATGAACCAAACCACACATCACGTCAATAATTCATAAAAATGGTAAATAACTGAACAAAATGATCTTTGAAGATTACTTATCTGTCTCGAAAAAAACAGGAAAGGTAAAGAAAAGAAAGGAAAAGATATCTTATCACCACCAATTCATAAGTAACCAAACTAGTCAGCTTCTTATTCAGGTGATGCAGCAGTCACTAGTGAAAGCGCTTATACGGAGAAAAAGCAAAGAGAACATGAAGTGTAACATCATCTTTTGCAATTTCTAATCTTTCTCTTTTTCTTCTTTTTATACTTTTTTCTTTTTCTTTTTCTTTCAATAAATTTTTCTTCACAGAGAATTTCCCATGACCCTAAAACAGATTCTTCTCCCTATCTACAGATCCTATAGCTCCTCTTCCTTTCCACCGAGACTTCTCAAAACCTTGAAGGAGCTTAAATATGTTCTGTAGTTCCTTTGGTTCATATTTCTGAAGAGATGCTGTATGAGAAGCCTTGTCCATACTAAATAGGTCGTTGCATAGAAATGCATACAACTTTCTACTTCAAATATAAATCACAAAGATATGGAGACCATGAGGTTGCTCCATATCTTATTTTGCAGTAAAATTTCTGTGTAATTCAATTAGGCCTAGCAAGATTACATGGAGAAATTGGCAGAGGACCTTCTCCAGATGTCTTGGTGTGCATTTTGGAATTGTATCTTTGATTAGGTGTTGTTGGTAGGATTGATATGTATTTTCCTCTTTTTATTTTTATTTTTATTTTGTACTTGTTTCATTAATTATCTTTAACGAAACGTTGGGGAAATTTTCCCACTATTTTAACTCAAATAAAAAAAGAGATCCCAGTTTAAGTGCTTTCTTAGTTTAAAGAGGAGAGGGAGGGAAAAAAGAAAAGGAAACTGAGGCATGGGACCTTAAATCCCGGAAGAAAAGGTTCAAACAAATCATTTAAGCAGATGAGGTACTAATCAACAAGTTTCTCATAATCTTTCCAGTTTCCATATCTTTAAAATCAAACAGATACCAGATAGGCGAAAGAATTTGCAAGGCATGGGAATTGTGAAGAGGCCACAAGTTCAAAACATGCATCCAACACAAAGAGGAGAATTTAATGCAGCTACAGGGGATTAATTAACCCACCCATTTCCCAAAAATAATAAATGCAGCTTTCTTCCGAAAGAGCCTTTCAAAGGAAGTGTCTGAATAATCCCAAGAGTTATCAGACTTGGCAGGATATGAGAAGTGAGAACTATGACAAGGAGATCACAAGTTCAATAGGAGAGAGAAGACCAACTCTATTTATAGCAGCGGGGATCGTATCCGCATAGATCCAACCTTTTAACTCGGGGAAAAAAAAATTAAAGTAATTATTATTATTATTTTTTAAAATCCAAAAAAGGGTTGTGCTAAGGAATACCTCCTCACAAGTGGAGTGAGAAAGGAAAAGGAGGTTCTTATATACCAAGGAGGTTCTCCTGACAAGTGGAGTAGAAGTGAAATGCAGGAACCACCATTTATAAAGACTTGGTGTAATCACATTAATCAGCAAGATGGTACTCTGTCCACAAACTTGTGTTACCCATTCCAAAATTTGTGTTATACATTCCAACATATAACATCACCAGCTATGTCACACTGAGCAACTAATTTTCAACATATTTTCTCTGATCCAAACAAGTTTTCTTTTGACAATCAAAACATAACCATAGAGCAAAGCCTCAATGTGATATCCATATTCTAAACATAATGTAGACGACAACTTGACATCTGAAGATATTCTGACACTTAAAGTATTGATTACAGCCTTTTTAAGCCTAGGCTTCTTTAAATTGTTGATTGAAAATTTTCAATCCACCTGTAACTAATCCTTTACCTAACTCATTAATCAAAGATATCATATTGTTAAACTTATTTAAATTCAAGCAACATAGAGCAAGGATTTTGTGTTTGGGTTTCTATATCGACGTGTGTAGCTAGTTGACCCTATGTTAGGTAGCCACTTTCCCTTGTAACTGAAATATTATTCTATGACTACACCACAAATGAGAGATCAGTGCTTTTCTAAAATTGTGTTCACTACAGATGGTACCATATAAGCAATGACACCAGATCTTTGCTCTTCCCTCATGACAACAGAAAGTTTTACGAGGAATATGCCTAGCATATGTATTTTTAATGTTCTCCTCCTATCCTCTTCCTTTTGGATTCTTTTTCAAACCTTCTTCATAAGTCATAACTTTTCTAAACAAACTATTAACTCCATAAGTCGTTACTTTTCAAAATGGTCTAAATGAATTCAATTTTATGTATCATGTTTAATACTAATTTTCAAAAGGGGATTTTAGCATGAATTTGATTAGATGAGTAGTTAACAATGTAGCGCAACCGAATTGCTGGAGTTACAATTCATATATAAACAACAAATGATTAGTTGATCGAGGACTCGCTAATAAAGATTGACAAGGGACTGATATTGCAGCCCAAATTCATCGCAGGTACCCTCCTATGTATTAGAGGGTAAAGTGAGATCTTCAAAGCTTCACGGGGTTGTAAATTACCGCCATAATCTACGCAACCAAATTTGATTTGGGGCATGGTTGAAGCCCATACTGATGGAAGTCCTTTTCGGGTATCCGTCAGATGTTGGCTTCCGTCGATCTTCCGGTGGATCTTGGAGGTGATCTCCTGTTACGTGTGGGTCTCAATGGGTTTTGAGGAGATTGATGGTTTTGAGGAGTTTGCGCCGAGTACCTGCAAGGAAGTCCCGGGATGGTTTGGTACCACCGAGGACCCTCCAACGATCAAGTTAGCATAAGATCCGAGCAAAGTAACGGCTAAGTGGGGTGAAAAAAGCTTACTTGACCCCTCTGTGATGGGGGTTTATATAGTGGCGGCAGCACGCAGTAGCAGGCGTGAGAATCTCGCCGGCAGTTACGCTCCCGACGTCATGCCCGCGTAATAAGCGGATCGCCCGTTAATGGGGATCGTGATGGCGTGGAACGTGGGATGTTGCCGGCGGAGAATCCGCGCATGGCGAGATTTGCGGAGCGGCGGTTACGCCTTTGAGTGATGGAGTTGGTCGGTCGGAGGGACCAAGGAAGATGGCCTCGGTGGGAGAGCTCGGGAACGAGCGGGAGGGCCGAGGTATCTTGGTCCTGTGGTAGCTCGGGGGCGAACTGAGAGGCCGAGGAGGCCAATTTGCAGGGGCTCTGAGGTGAGCCAGCTTGTGCTTGCAGGTCGGGTGCAGGGGTGGCCTGGTCGGCCCATGTGGGCCCTTTCTTCTGAGCTCTGGGACACGTCATCTGCCACGTGTCCTGATCTGGGAGATCGCCAATATAGAGCATCATCATTAGCCCCCCACTCTTGTCCCGACCAGCTGGCGGGTCGGATCAAGAGTGGACTGCCGGGCCGTCCGGGATGAGCTCCCTCCTAAGATTTCGTCGGGACGCGTCTCCGGGCTGTCAGTTGTCTTTTCTGCCAGCGAATCAGGGCGAAATCTCTGCATTTAAGGAAGGTGCGCCGGTTCGTGTATCCTGTCACTGAAACGACGGTCCACGTGTCATGCGTCGGTTGGCCGACGCGACATGTGCAGACCTGCATCTGATGGGATGCGGTCCAGTATGGGAACGACAAGTGGAGCGATCGGAGCCGTTGGACGCGATGAGGCGCTTTAGCGAGAGATGAAAGGCGCCGTTGGATGAAGGCGATTGCGGTGATAAATAGGGGTGGGGCCCACTCCAGGGCCCATACTCCTTCATATTTCCTCGCTCTAAATCCTGGTTGCTCGGCACTCGTCTTCTTTCTTCTGCTTTCGTTTCCCGAGAATCCCTCTTCTCCAGGTTAGATGTTTTCTTTCGTAGAATCTGTAGATGTAGTAGGAGTAGGTTCTAGGGACCCTCTAATTGAGCCTGGGTCTTCCCGGGGAGCAGGGATCAGATCCTCTTCCTAGGATCGTGCGGCGGGGGAAGCCCCCAGGGAGGAGATGGTAGATGCTGCCCCCGGCGCGTCTTGTTGGGTGAGGCATGAGGACGAGCTTGCCAATGCTCGGGCTCGCTTCCACATCCCCTCACGTTATACGCTTCGTCTGGCCAAGTTGGGAGAGAGGGCAGACCAAGTACGGGGTAGGGAGATCGCCCTGTACTTGGAAACTTTTTGGGGTGGAATGAGCCTGTCCTTCTCTCCCGAGATTGTCGAAGCGCTGAACTTCTTCGGGTTAGCCCCTGGCCAGTTAGTGCCGAACTCATGGAGGATTCTTCTCGGATTCCTGATCCGCCTGAAGCTACAGGCGATTCCCTTCAGCCTCTCCATCCTTGATTCTTCCCTTGTTTTCAAAAATCATCCTTACGGTCGAGAGGGCGACCCGAGGTGGGTCTACCTCTTTTAGAAAGCGACAGGGGGGCGTCGCCGAGACAGGCGTTGTAGTCCTGCCTTCTTCCATTCACGACTGGAAGAAGTTTTTCTTCGTCGCGCCGCCCGAGGGCGAGGACTGGCCCGTGCCCACCAAGTGGTCGGGGGAAAAATGCTTGCCGGGGAACCAGTCTAGTGACCCCGCCGCGGTGAGAGTGGCGTAATGGGAGCCCGTCCCCCGATTTGACGTACTGCTGTCTGAGAAGGTCCTGAGTTGGGCCGGGCTCAGCCCCGTCGAGTTCGTCGGTAAGTTAGGCTTGCTTTTTGGCTATTATATTGCATGTATCGCTGAATTCTTTGCATTTGGTTTTGTGCAGGACCCATGAACATGAACGAGCTCCGGGCCTCCATGCGCCAGCCGAAGAAGGTCACGAAGGCTGGAGGCGCCAGCTCTTCCCGTTCGAAGCCTCCCCCGGCTCCTTCGGCCTCCGTCCCAGTGCTTCCGGTAGCTGCGTCCCTTGAGCGTTCGAGGGCGGATCCCGCCCCGAGGCCTAGCAGAGCGCCGGGCCGGAAGCGGGCTCGAATTCTAGAGGACCCGATCTCGGAGGAGCAGACCGGCTCTCCATCGAAGCCACAGAGGTTCCCGGAGATCTCCTCGGGGCCCGCCCTCGCCGATCATGGTGGAGGGGAGGCTTCCAGTTCGCGGTGCCCTCGGGGCTATCTGTCGCGGATAGCCTGCTGCACGAAATAGAGAGGTTGGCAGGGGGTAGGGTCCCCGGAGGACCTTCAGGGCCCAGATGGCGTCCATCGCCCAGGAGGCCGTGCAGGTAAGTGCTCGGTTGTTTGTGAGATTCGGTGGTTCCTTCGTCTTCCTGACCTCTTTATTTTTCAGGTCCTCCAGCACATCGCCCTTGCCTTACGCATGGAGGCCGAGGTGATAGCCCCGGCGATGAAGACCGCGGACCAGCTTACCTCGCTGGTAGAGAGCTCCAAGCGGGAGCTGGAGGCGGCGATGGTGAGGGTTGCCGCCCTGAAGGGCGAAGTGAAGGCCAGGAAACGGGAGGTTGCCTGGCACCACGAGGCCGTCGTGGCTGCCGAGGTCAAGCTTGAGGACGCTCAGGCGCTCGCCAGCAACATGAAAAAGACGGTGAGGACCCTCCGGAAGGAGCTGGGGGCGGCGGTCGAGGCGGTGAAGCGGGCCGACCTCTCGGCGGCGAAGGCGGTGGAGGACTACAAGAAGTTGAAGGACTTTTACAATGACTTATCCGTGGCCACCACCCGCATCTGGCACGAGGCCCTCGACGCCGTTAAGGTCCAGATGCCGAAGTTCGCTGATGAATTGCTCCAGGCCGAATTCCCCCTCGCGGACGCCGATGGGCAGGGGGAAGAGATTCCTGACGAAGAGGTGGCCGAGGACCCTGCTCGGCTCGTGATAGATATCAAGGACCCCAAGGTCGTGCCTGGCCCCGAGGCCTAAAGCCCCCGTCTTCCTCCTTTTATTTTGCCGCTTCTGGAATTTTTGTAAGCCTCCGAGCAGTCTGTAAGGTTAGGGAGCCCAAAATACCCTTTGTAAAGACTTTCGCTTTTGGTAGTAAAACTTTTTATTTCATCGGCTTGCACTTTATCTTCTGTTTGTGAAGAATGCTCGTAAAATATCCTTGCTTGCACTGTTGGGCTTCCATGTCAGGTCGGCTATCTGTCTAGCGATCGTTCGTCGGGTTGATTTCGATCACTTGCCAAGTGTGCCAAGCTCTGCTGAGAAGGAGGCATCTCCATGGCCCCGAAGTCGAGGGGGGATCACTCACACTTGGATAGACCTGATGTCTCTTGCTGGGGCTTCGGATCCGCTGCATGTGATGGGCAGAGAGATGTACGTCGTAGTTGTACCGAGCATAAAGGGGCTCGGTGGCCTCGTTATGAGGGCTACAAACCCGCAGCGTCTGTTGGGCAGGAGGATGCCTGTTGGGGATGACCGAGCAGGGAAGCTGCTCGGTTGATCCTGGCGAGGGCCTTGATCCCTGTCGGTTGTGGTAGAAAGCTACCAACCGGGGTGTTGAGGTAAAAATTTACATCCCGGTTGACCAAGTCAAAATCAAAGTCAACCCCAAGCCAAGTGGGCCCATGCCCGGGTCGAGTCCGGACAAGAAGCGACCGGCCTCCCCCCATGGCAAGATAAAAATTGTAATAAATAATTTTATTGTATTTCTTTTATTTTATTTTACGAATAAATGTAAGAAAAATAGGCATAAAGCCAAATTTTTGTAAAGCCCATGGCGTATGTGCAAAAAGAAATGGCACATGAGCCATGAAATAGGCAAAATGCCATTTTGTGAAGCCCAAGGGGCTATGTGTAAAGTGTATAGCCTATAAAGGAAAGGATAATGAAAATATCCAACAACTTTTTTTCTCTCTCCAAAATAATTTAGATCTGAGATCTTTTCTCCTTCTTCAAGGATCCAAAACCTTTTTCTTTCTTTTGAATTAAATCAGGAGTTTTACTATTCATTTTATAAAACTAAATAGTTTTTCACCACAAAACACATAAAAGGGAACTCAGATCTTCCATTAGATATCAAAAAGAAGAGATTTTTAAAATCGCATATCTCTTGTTCTTCAAGATCCAGCAACTAGAGGAGAAAGAAGAAGAACCCCTTTCATCAACCCCAAAACATCTTAGGAGTTTAACTCCACTCTGATTTCTCTTTCAAGAATTTCTGGGGCTAAAAGCCTCTTTTCCTCGCCGGCGCCCAAACGTTCAAACGCCAAGCGCCCACGTGCCGACACGTGGCGCGCTAGCGCTCAAGCGCAAAGAGCCGACACGTGGCGCACCAGCGCTCAAGCACCCAGCACTCAAGCGCAAAACGCCCACGTGCCGACACGTGGCGCGCTTGCGCTCAAGCGCCCAGCGCTTAAGCGCAAAGCGCCCACATGGCGCGCTAGCGCCTAAGAGCTGACCCCACGCGTCCTTTGGGCGCTTTTTTCTTTTTTATGTATGTATACATGTATATATATGTACAGATACACACACTCCACAACACTGTCTCTCTCAAAAAAAATTTAGGCCGGGACGCTGCCCCGCACCCCGCAAGGGGGCTGCTAGCCCCCTTGACCCCCATCCCGCTATCCGGGTAGCGGGACCCCGTAAAAACTCTGCGTGGCTCCTGATATATCCAAACACCCCCCTCCAAAACAACACACACGTACACTACACATTGAGTTCGCATGACCAGTTTAACCCATTAATCTGAGGTACTATCGCCCCAAAGGCGAGGGGTAATTAACGGCAGCTTAGTCCGCGTCTGCCGGAGATTCGGATCCCCACAATCATTAAACCCCGGCCTACTCTAGGCAGGGAGAATCTGTAGTATGCCTAACAAGCGCGCGCGTATTCCCATCTCAATGGGGTGACGAAAAACACCCTACAGATTCTGGCACGCCCGATGAGACCAATCTCTCCTCCTATATTTCGGGTCAAACGTTCATGCGAACTCAATCAATATACATATCGATTGCTTATATTGAAATGATGTTTTCTTCCCGTGCAGCAATCAACTTTCGACGACAATGTCTCTCAAGACGAATTCAGCTTCCAACGTGACCCCGATCCCGTATGTGGTCAACGTCAATGCTCGTGTGGTTCTCCCCGCAAGCCTCAGTCGACAGTGGGAGGAACTGCCCTGCCAGTTTAGCTCCGTCATCATATACCCTGCCGGAAGCGCTCATCTGGCAGAAATCCCGGCAAAACAGATGGCCAAGCCGGTCTCAAGGGGCAGGAAGCTGAATGTTGTGATCGCTAAGGCGCCACAACCGAAACTTAAAACAGCGCCTAAACGACTCTCTGGTGCTCCAGCTGGGGGCAAGGCCTCCGGTACAAAGGGCAACGTCAAACGTTGCGGACGAGCTCAAGCAATAACTCCATCAAATGCACGATCGGACGTCTCCTCTGGCCTTTCTATCAATCGGTCTACAGTGTCTTCCCGAAAGGCCGAAGTCTGCCAAGTGCTTAACACAGAGAAGTTAAGGCAGAAGCGGCTCAGGTATCGAGCCAACAAGAGGGCCAGGACTCCGGCCAGGTGGAATCTTGTGAGGTTCCAAGAGCCGGGTCGCCCCGCGACGACGGCTGAATCGGCCGTAAAAATTAGCAATTCCTTCGAACCTCTGAAGTGAGTTCAGAAAAATACCACGACCGCCAGAATCAAGAAGACAGCGGTCCGAACGTCCCTACAAAGAGACATGTCCTGGCCCCAACAGAAAAAATATGACACTGTCTCTTCAAGAGTCTATCAGGCGCTCTGTACCGCACGAAAGCGGCGGGGCAAACCCAGAAAAGAAGCACCAACTCCATTCAAGAACCTGGTCAGGCCAGCCACCGATAATAAAAAGAGGGCTGGATATATTATCCATACGGTCTATATGGCGGGCGGGTGCCCCAGCGGCAACCTTCGCAACAAAAGCAAGGATGAGGCCACCAAATCCCAAGCCCAATCTGGCTTGAATGTGGTTGCCGCTGCCTAAGAACAGCCGCCTCCGCTGGATGAAGAAAACCCTCTCGATTAGGATGATAGGCAGAAAGAACCCTCGGTCCATGCAGAGTCAAGCTCGGACGGCGAGGAAGAGCCGACTTTCCACCCCAGGACTGCGGAGCAAGAGCTGCTTCAAGAGCTTCGAAAACAGCTCTAGAGCAAAGATAAAGAGATGGCCAAGCTCTATTCGAAAATTGACGACCTAACGAATGTTGTGATGCAGCTTACAGCTTAAATTGCTCGAGCGCCTCCCAATCAAGCACAGGTCGCTACTCATCAGCCGGATGATAACAATCCGAAGCAGCCAATGCCTGTTCCTTTGGGTCCAAGACTGGTTGAGCCGCACGAAAGCCGGCCACATTCCGCTTCTGGGGACACCTTGGCCCCAGATAGCACTATCCCGCTAACACAAGATCGGATAATGGATTTGGTCACTAGCAAAGTCAAAACATTGGTGGCCGAGGCTGAAGATCAGAAAGAAATTGGCAGTAGTGGGCGGCCATATCCTACACAGTACGATCTAATCGAGTTCCCGAGCGGCTACGTCATTCCTAAATTCGGAAGATTTGAAGAGACGGGAAACGCAAATCAACATGTCGCCCACTTCAAAGCATCGTGCGGAAATACATGGGGCAATGGCGCGCTCTTTCTTCGTCAGTTTGTCAACAGCCTGACCAGCGTCGCCTTCGACTGGTACGCGAATATACCAGACGGGTCCGTCATTACCTTTGCCCAAATGGAGTCTCTGTTTCGGGAAAGGTTCATGAGCGTCGGTGATAAAATCTCCATTGCCGACCTTGTGAGGACCAAGCCGGAGAAGAATGAAAGCAACACCGACTTTATCGCTCGATGGCGTAATCTCACAGTCAAGTGCGAACCGCCGCTGGAGCAGGACCAGTCCGTCAGCCTTCTCATTGGGAACCTTAGCAATTGGATGGTCCAATTCTTGTGTACAGCGGGCCTCAAGACGTTTCAAGAGCTAACAAAGAAAGTCCAAATGCTGGAACGCTCGAAGCAAGAGTCCACCCCGGACTCTCAGAAAGACAAGACTTGGAAAAGTAAGCGGGACGACAACCGTAGAAGCGGGAGTTCCAGCAGTACCAATGTCTTCAATGCGTCCGACAATGAAGAAAAGCGAAGGGCGGGCGAATCCAAAACCAACCGGTCTCGAAAGTCATTGCTGGGAGGAGATGGGCCTTCCCTAGAGGAGAAGAAGAACAAGGTTTACTCTTTCAGAAGGGACAAGGTCCGCAATATATTTAAAGATGCCTTGAACAACGACCTACAATTGCCGGAGTCAAAAAGACCCCAAGAAGCAAAAATGACCGACAATCCCCTGTATTGCCCGTACCACCGAGTAGTGAGCCATGCGATCGAGAATTGCTATATCTTCAAGGACTGGGTCGAGAAACAGTACAAGGCTGGAAAGATCGAGCTGTCCAAAAGTGTGTTAGTGAACAATCAAGTTGCAACCACCAATTTTATACAGACAGAAGCTGAAGCCTTCTGGGAGCAGACAGCCAAACCCGCTGCCCTGAGAAATGAAACGGACTCATCGCGGCCTCCGTGGAGTACGCACGTATCTAATACGACGAAGAAGATGATAAAGCTATTTCGGAAAGAGCCCAGGACCGAATGGGAAGGGCAAAAGAAGCCTATCTTTCCAGCTGCCAATGCGGCTCCATCAGGCTCAAAATCCAAAAAGCTCAAGAAGAAGAAAAGTGCAACTCGGCGCGAAAAGGAGTCTGCAGGGAGATTGACCATTCAAAAATATATTGATTCCCTCGAAGAATATGAACAGAAGGAAAGAACTCTGATGCAATTGAAGGAGTTCCTCCCTGTACGAGCGGCTGAAATTCTGGAGGAGTTAGAAGAAGACTCCAATGAATAAATCCGAGTAGTGACCTGCTACGCCATCCATCTTGGCAGCGACTCTGAGAAGGAGCTATGTTTTCCCGAAGAGGACGAGGAGCTCGCCATAAAGGCCAACCAAATCCAGCTTAGAAGCGGCAGGGCTCTACCGCCAAATCAGGGCAACGCCCCAAAAGGGAAGGAAAAACAAGTCGCTAATGAAGAATATAGTAGAGAACTTGCTCATGAAGATTCGAATCCTTCCCCAGTTGATTATAATGTCTTGGCTCACCTTCGAAAGCTGCCGTCTCTCCTTAGCATCTACGATGCCTTGGTTCTATCTCCGGAGCTTAGAGATGTTCTCATTCATGCTCTACAAAACCCTGAGCGGTATCAGGCTCGCTTTGCGGAAATTAATATGAAAGAAGCGCAGTACACTTTGCAAGCCGCCGCAGTCACGTTTAAGGATGAAGACTTGCTACTGGAAACGGCTGAGCATAATCGGCCGCTTTACGTGACCGGGTACAGCGACGGAGATCGGATTAATCGCATACTGATTGATCCGGGGTCCTCAATGAACATCATGAACTTGCGGACACTGAAGAGTTTGTCAATGGACGTCCGATGCCTGTCAAGGGAAAGGATTGTCATTCAAGATTTCAATCAAAACTTGCCAATCAAATTCGGGGATCTGCAGACCGAAGCTAAGATATATGTGATCGATGCGGACACGTCTTATAACATTCTCTTACGACGGCCATGGCTCCACGATTACGGCATCATTCCGTCAACTCTCCATCAATGCATGAGGTATACTAAAAATGGTGAAGAAAGACGCATTGACGGAGACATCCAGCCGTTCGGTGTGCATGAAATCCGATATGAAGATTCTCGGTACTTTATGAACCACCAAAATTCTAAGCCACAACTGACTGAGGATAGACCGGCCCTAAAACTCAAAACCAAATCTGCGCCGGCTGTCACTTTCAAAAGCAAAAACGCCCAAGTGCGCCCGCGTTTCTGTAGCGACACTGATGAGTCCGACGCTGGAAGTCCTTCTTTTCGTAAAACCCGCCCTCGTTTCGGTAGCGATACGGACGAATCTGATGCTGAAGGCCCATCTAGCAGCAAAGTCCGCCCTCATCTTGGCAGTGGCACTGAAGAGTCAGAGGAAGAGGACCTGCTGTGCAACAGCGGTGCAGATTGGACCCCCATGCAACAAACGAAACTATGAGAGACCTTCGAAATTGCGGAAGGGTCCCTAGCCGTCACAAGGGTACCGAAGCAGATGTGCAAAGAGCTCGATGCGTTGTCAGTCTCCACCGTGGACCAGCTGAAAACTTTCTACGTCCCCGAAAGGAAAAATGGACAGAAAGGCATCCTGTTTTATGGGTCAAACCCCGTTGTGCACCCGGACGATTTGTCTGTCGCGTGCCTTCCGTATGAGAGAGGCATAAGAGCCGTCCTCAATCCCAGATACTATGCGCCCGAGATGCGGGAATATTTCAAAAAGTGCGGATGCAGGATATATCAAACAGAGTCCGAAGCAAAGTTTTATGAAGGACTATGGCATCCGCCCCAGGTCCGAGCACTCATCGATGGACGAATCCCAGATAGACGGGGCATAAGCTACGTTCAACCTGATTCCAAAGCGTGCTCCATGATCCATGTTGGTGAGGCCAGCGAAAGATCAAATGATGATGACGAAATAGCCGAGTCAGAAAAAACTCCTCAAGAGCTCCAAGATGGCGGATGTTTACCCCAAGCAGAGCAAAGCTCTACTGTGAAAATTTAAACTTTAATAAATGAAGCAACGCTTCAAATTCTTTGTGCTGCGTGCAACGCGCCACGTGTGACACATCAGCGCAACGCCCAAAACAGCGCACCCAATCAGAGCAAAACTCTATTTAAAGAAAAATTAAAAGAAGCAACGCTTCAGTAGCGCAAGCACTGCGCTGCGCGACACGTGTCAGCGCAGATGCGCTGCGCGACACGTATCACCGCAGATGCATTAGCGCAGTTGCGCTGCATTTCGCGCTGTGCGACACGTGTCAGCACAGTCGCGCTGCGCGACACGTGTCACGAGCCGGTGCGCTTGCGCCAAACAGAATTAAAATTCTGAAAGATCTTTCTCAATCTTGTTAAAAACAAGAAGATTTTCTTCTGTAAAACAGAAGCCCTTGGATCAAAAGATCCAACGGTGGGGGAAATTCCCCAAATCACTCAAAGAAAGATCTTTTTAACAAATTTAACTAATTTATGGGCACTATAAAAAGGACCATAGGCCTCAATTCAAAGCATCAACATTTTCTGGAAAAAAAAGAGAACTCTGAAGAATTCCTCAAGAACAAAAAGGTAAAAACCTTTAGCGAAAGAGAAAGTTCTCTTATGAACAGATCATAGATCTAAAAAGAAGATCAATGATCTTTAATTAATTAAATAGTGCTTTTTACTTTTCATGAACCTTTGGTTCTCTGAGATAAGTAAAACAAGAAAAACTTATTTTTCTTCGATCTAAATTAGATCAAGAAATCAAATAGTGCTTCGCACTTCTCTTATGAACCATCGGTTCTTGAATCTAAAATATTCTCAAATTAATAGTGCTTTGCACTTATAAATCTGCACTGTTGCGCTCTTGGGCTGGCGCAAGCCACCAGAGAGCGCCACGTGTCAGCGTCTGAACCATTTACGCTATGCGCTTTTGAATAGAGCTTTACTCTCTGAAATTGGCGCAACTCACCAGAGCGCGCCACGTGTCAGCAGCGCAAGCGTAGTGCACTGCGCTGCATGACATGTGTCATCACCACGAGCGCTTGCGCTCTCTGATTGACGCAAAGCGCCTGATAAATGCAATGCATTTCCTAAAAAGGCCAGGCTCAAATCAAAAAGACCAAGCAGGCCAAAATAAATTGCAAAATAATAAAAAAGGGCAGAGCCCAAATAAAATGGATGCTCTGCATCATTTATAAAGGGCAGAGCCCAAAACAAATTGATGCTCTGCATCCTTTCTGGGCAAAGCCCAAATAAAAATAAAAAGAAATGCAATGCAAAAGCAAATAAAATATTGAACATTTTCAACTGGACTTAGCCCAATTTTGGCCGTAAGTCCTTAAATTAAATTGACTGAGCAAGATTGCTCTCTTAAATCAATTTACCTCCGGTTAGAAGGTACATCTCCGAACTCCTCTGACACCCGTCGTTGTAATCCTTCAACGACGTCAGAGAGGTGACGGGTCCCGACGACCACACATCAACATGGACTACGGGGTCCTTAAACTCATGGACTGAAACGTCCTTAAACTAATATTGGACCGAAACGTCCTTAAACTAATATCGGACCGAAACGTTCTTAAACTAATAACGGACCACCACGTCTTTAAACTGGAATATGGACCACCATGTCCCTAAACTGGAGATGGACCACCATGTCCCTAAACTGGAGATGGACCACCATGTCCCTAAACTGGCAATGGACCACCATGTCCCTAAACTGGAACAATAGAGCCCCAAAATGCTCTTTTGTCGGATCTAAATGATCCCGTTAAGTTGATCTTAGTCTTAAATTGGACTAACGTATCCTTAATAAACGTTTGAGTTGATCTTAGCCTCAAATATGGTTAACGCATCCTCAAACCAAAACCCCAAACCCAAATCTAAGAAAATACGGATTTGGACTAATCCACGTCCTACGGGCGACGACATTACTCAGTCTCCGTATATAATCCACGGGCAACCACAAACAAAACAAACGCACACGACACGAAGTGAAATTCTGGAGAAGGAGAAAGTTGTTACCGCGATACGGTAGCGTAATTAACTGCAGGGGCTTACGCCTGCAGGGAAGAGCGTCCCCACAATCAAAAAACCCCTCAAGCGAGGGGGAATCTGACGAAGTCTGCTACATCGGCCGCATCCGTCTAAACCTCCGATACACGGTGCCATAAATCAACTTGGCATCTTCGGAGATGTGGACGGATAAAACCAGATAGCATCTGCCCCGAATCTCAGCGTCAGGACATCGCGGTCCTGTGCACCGTCTTTCGGAGGGGAACAGATTCTGGCACGCCCGGTGGGACCTTTTCCTCTTTCCACTCCACACTTCGTGTGTCGTGTTCACGAACGAATCGCGGTTTACTGTGGTTGCCTATGGATTCGAGGTACTAAGATTTGGTGTCTTGCTCCATGCAGAAAACAGAAGATCAATGGCTTCAAACTGCACCGCCTGCAACTGCAACTCTCGCTCGGTCCTTGCTGGAGGAGTGATTTATGGGCCCCAAGCGGCCTCCCTTTTCAAGATGCCAGTGGAGCAGGTAACTCAGGCCTGGATTATTCTTTGGAACCATGCTCCCATCAATGAGCTTCAATGCCCTAATGACGCTGCAAGAAGCCCCAAAGAAGTCGGTCTTCGATCGACTTACCACTGCCGCGACCCCTCTCAACGGGTCGCCCAACTCCACTACCTCATTTTTTAACAAGCTAGGTCAGAGCTCCAACGGGCCCATGAAGAAGCCTGCAATACCAGAAGGCGTTATCCCGAAGCGGATAGCTTTCCCTACTCCAGTTTCAGGCGAAATCACCAAGGTTGCTTCCCCTGCTCGGAAGTCCGCTTCTGACAGGTTAGCCGTCCCCGTTCAACGGACGTCGGTATTTAAAAGGCTGGTACCAGCAGATTCTGACCAACACAGGGGGCATGATGAGGTCACCCCTATAGCTGAAACAATTCCATCAGCACGACATACTCGACATCGCCACTGGTGCCGAGTGAGGAAGGCCGGGGGCAACTCCCCCTCTGGATTCACTCCTCCAGCTCCAACGGTGGGGATCGATGCTGCTGTTCCAACCAGGAACAGCTTTGAATTGCTGAATACGGTGTGCAGAAACTCTTCTATTGCGGTGCTAAAGCGAACTCCTTCACCTGTGAAGAATACTCCAGAGAAGAGGCTAGAGCAGCCCCCTCAACAGCTGTCCTCTAAAATTTACAAAGTCTAGCGACGAGTCCAAGAGTCAGTGATCGATCAAGACTACCTCCGCCGACAGAAGAAAATGAAGGTTCAGCAGGAGAAGGGCTACTCTGTCAAGCCAGAAAAAGCAGCAGCTACTTGGGGGTCCACTACAACGACCCGCTCAACTCCAATCACTCAAAAAACGAGGCCGCAAAAAGCCCTTGTGAACATGGCGAACCGTAAAAGCGCTGAACACAAACGTCCCAAATCTGAGGGCATAGTGGTGCACACTGTTTATATGGCTTCTGGAAAGGAAGAAAGCCGCACTTCTACGGGCCACCGACCGCTCACCCGATCCGTGACGAAAGCCCAGGAGCAACAACAAAAACTTCAGGAAATGATGACTGCAATGACTGCACTTACTAAGCCAAAAGAAAGCTCGGAAGTATCATCAGAACAGCGGCACGAACAAGAAACCGACGCTGACTTTTTACGCAGAGTCCTCAAAAAGAGGGACAAAGAAGCTGCAGAGGAAGCGGCTAACATAAAACAGATGGCGCTCCTCTTCCAAGATATGGTAGGGATGATGTTACAGCCGGACCCTCCTGCTGAAGATCCTCCGATCGCCCTTGAAGACGACAGGGGAGAAACGTCAAATCCTCCACCAGCACTGTCAACAGTCAAGGAGGAGGCAATCTCCAAAGCTGACCTGGATGAATATATAGCTCAGCAGATCCGGGTTCATCAGGCGAATGAAGCGGCTGGGCAAATTGCTAGAACCGGACGACCGTATCCGAGCTGGTACGACCAAATCAGTTACCCGCCGGGATATACGATCCCTAAGTTCCATGTATATAAAGGGACAGGGAATCCGCATCAGCATGTCGCTCAATTCAGGGCCTTATGCGGCAATACTGGAGGCGATGACAAATTGTTGCTACGTCAATTCGTCGGCAGCTTAGCAGAAACAGCCTTTGAATGGTATTTGGAGCTACCTAACGACTCTGTCAAAACATTTGCAGAGATGGAGCTGCTGTTTACTCAGCGTTTTGCAAGCACCAGTGAACGCACCCCGATAACAGCACTAATAAATGCCAGAATAAGGCCAGGCGAAACGTGGGTCCAATACGCAACACGATGGCGAAACCTATGGTCGAAATGCGAACAACGCATAGAAGAGGCACCTGCGGTAGGCATGTTTGTGGGCACTCTCGATCCGCAGGCGACCATCTCGCAATTCATGATGTTCTTCAGGCCGACCACCTTCCAGGCCTTGATCGACAAATTAGCCCAAATGGACCAGATGGGCCATGGACCGTCTCCTCCAAAACCAGATTCCCGAAATGAGAAAGGAAAAGGGAGAGCGATCGTCGTCGCCAATGCTCAGCAACAGTCGAACAACTCAAAGCCGGTCGTTCGCCAAAGCAACGTGCGTCCACGTCCATTCCTCGAAGAGAGGCTAGGACGTCCTTACTCGTTTCCTCGGAATAAAACGAGAAGACTGTTCGAGCTGGCAGTGCGCAACAGACTCATTAATCTGCCGAGTCCAAAGCGTCTGTCGCAGCCAGGCGATCTTAATAATCCCAATTATTGCCCTTACCACCAAACGGTAAGTCACCCGATTGAGGATTGTTTCGTCTTTAAGGGATGGATCGAGGATCAGTACCTACGAGGCAAGTTCGCGCTGTCGGAAAACTGGAAGGTAAACCCACCACAGCCGCACTCTCCAAAGAAGACGGACACGCCGGGGGCAACTTGTTCTTTAGTCAAGGATGAAAACGATGGAGAAAACTCATCAGATGAATCTGAAGACTACGTAGCGACTTGTCATGTGATTTCTCACTCACTGGCAGATGATGAAGAGGCTTCTTGCGCCGAGAAACCAATGGCGAACCCCGAACCGGAAATTCTACAGCCATCGGACGAGCTGATCGATGTCTTCCTAAATGAAATTCATCTGAAAGCAAAAGCCGATCAAGAGCGTGAGATGGCCATACTGGAAAGAGCCAAGGCATTCCTGTCAAATCAAAAGCCATCCACTGAGGATAAAAACAAATTCAAGACGAGGAAAAGGTTTGCCAAAGCTTTAGCAGTAGGAATGAAGCTACCGCCCTCTAAAGAAAATACTCTCGCTGAGGTAGAGATGCACCCTAACTTCTGTTTATATTATCAGAAGATCATACATCCTACCGAAGACTGCGAATTTTTTAACTGTTGGTGGCAAGGGTATGTCGCTCAAAAGCAATACTTCGACCGGACAAAATGTGAAGCTTGTAGACGTCGAAAAAATGCGACAGATGAGCGCAAAAAAGCCGCCGACGATTGTCATACGGCCGACTCTAAGGTATCGCAAATTACCACCTTTGGAAGCGACTCTGACAAAGAAGCTACCCCCAACCCTTTCCTCAGGGAATCTATTTAAAAAATGAAGGAATTGAGGAGCTGCGAGAACGTTCAGCCATGTAATCGCACGCTACTCGAAAAAAATCCCGGCCCCGCAAACAACGGAGCGAACAAAAAGGATAAAGGAAAAGGAAAAACGGCCTTCGTCGCCAGCACTCAACAACAATTAAGTGACCCTAGACCGGTTGCTCGCCTAAGCAACAAGCGGCAACCCCTCCAGGAAAAGTTGAAACGTCCTTACTTGTTTCCACAAGATAAAACAAAGGGACTGTTCGAGCTGGCAGTGTGCGACAGACTCATCAATCTGCCGAGTCCAAAACGTCCGTTGCGGCCAGGCGATATTAATAATCCTAATTATTGCCCTTACCATCAAACGGTAGGTCATCTGATCGAGGATTGCTACGTCTTCAAGAACTGGGTTGAAGACCAATACCAAAAGGGCAAGTTCGCGTTGTCCGAAAATTGGAAGGTGAACCCGCCACAACCGCATGCTCCGAGAAAGATGGATACGGCATGGGCATCATGGTCAGTCATAGAGAAAGCCCCATAGACCGAAAAGTCAATAAACTAGATATTCGCCGCAAATACGGCGACACCGGACCGAAACGTCCTTAAACTAATGATGGACCAAAACGTCTTTAAACTAATGATGGACCGCAATGTCCTAAAACTTGCAAAGGACCAAAACGTCCTTAAACTAATACCGCAGCATCCTTAGGCTGACGAGGTGAATAAAAAAAATATAAATAAAGAAAAATATAATAAATAAAAACGGTATGTCCATAAGCAAAAAGGACACGGATGAAAACCCGAAAGGGCTCCGTGAGTAAAAACAGCAGGGATACCGGCGAGTGTTTGTGAAAATCTGAAAGGGCGCAACCTCGTTAAAAGACACTTACAGGGTCCTCTCGACCTTATAAGGAGAAACCACCCGCGTGAGATCCTTACGACTCACAGGGAAGCAACACACTTAGGGATCCTCACGATTCCTGAGGAGAAATTACACTTGCGAGATTCTCACGACTCGTAAGGAGAACTCTCTTATGGGACCCTCACGGCTCATAAGATTTGAAAGTCTTAAGTCACAGAGACCTAAACCTGTGCTTAAGCAACCCCCACAACCTTCAATTTATGCCCTACAAGTGGCTCAATACTGACCCTTGTATACAATCCATGGGCGCGAATAAACAGTTCCCTAATCAAGTCTCATCCGGGACTAGGGATATGTTCGCTTGGTAAACAACCCTTGTAAATCCTCTCGATTTATGAGGAGAAAACCCTCCTGTAGGATCCTTACGACTTACAGAGGCACAAATACTTAGGAATCCTTACGATTCCTAAGGAGAAAATACACCTACAAGATCCTCACGACTTGTAGGAGAAATGCCTTTGTGAGACCTTTACGGCTCATAAAGTCAAAAGCCTTAGTCGACAGGACCCTAACCCTGTTCGCTAAGCCACCCTTGTTCAACATCGACAGCAGCAAATGATAATTCGCTCCTGGCAATATTCCAGTTGTAGCGATGCTAATGCCTAAATCGGTATCAAATTTCAAGTCCTTTCATGGCAAATGATGACTCGCTCCTGGCAATATTCCAGTCATAGTGATGCTGATGCTAAGATTGGCATCAGATTCTAAGTTCCACACTCGCGATATAAAAAAATCAACGAGCCAAAAATGCATATGAAATAGCCGAAATGATGGGGCAACTTTCAATAAAAAGCAGCAAGTAAAAATGTATGCATGTAAAATAGCCGAAATGATGGGTCAACTCGCAATAAAAAGCAGCGAGTAAAAATAAAAATAAATAGCCGAAATGATTGGGCAACTCGCAATAAAAAGCAGCGAGTAAAAATAAAATAAATAGCCGAAATGATTGGGCAACTCGCAATAAAAAGCAGCGAGTGAAAATAAACTAAATAGCCGAAATGATTGGGCACCGCGAAAAATAGCCGAAATGATTGGGCAATCGCGACCTTCGCGATATAAAAGCTGAAATGATAGAGCATCGCGGAAATAAAATAATAATAATAATAAAAATGAATGAAACTTTGGCCCTACAGGTTAGATCATATCGATTCCTGTATACAATCCAGGGGCACAAACAAAGAGGGAACATACCTTCCCGACAGGCTTCATCAAAAAGCGAAATCAAATCCCGACGGTTCATAGACAACCTAGAGACAAATACAACGCCAACAAAAGACGCAAGATCATCAAACAAACGGAGCCACGGCAAAATTCCAGCTCCACCTCGACATTCGTTTCGATACAGGAGACGAGTTGTCACCCCAGCGTTCTTCCTCCAGCGGGATTCGGACACGACAATCAAACAAACGGAGCCACGACAACATTCCAGCTCCACCGCGACGTTCGTTTCGATACAGCAGACGAGTTATCACCCCAGCGTTCTTCCTCCAGCGGGATTCGGACGCGACAATCAAACAAACGGAGCCACGGCAAAATCCCAGCTCCACCCCGACGTTCGTTTCGATACAGCAGACGAGTTGTCACCCCAGCGTTCTTCCCCCAGCGGGATTCGGACGCGACAATCAAACAAACGGAGCCACGGCAACATTCCAGCTCCACCTCGACGTTCGTTTCGATACAGCAGACGAGTTGTCACCCCAGCATTCTTCCTCCAGCGGGATTCGGACACGACAAAGCAACAAACGGAGCCACGGCAAAATCCCGGCTCCACCCCGACGTTCGTTTCGATACAGCAGACGAGTTGTCACCCCAGCATTCTTCCTCCAGCGGGATTCGGACGTGACAAAGCAAACGAAGCGAAGGCCACATTCCTAGCTTCAACGTCTTTACGGTAACTCACATAAAACCGGAAAGACAATCGGAGATCATCTCGCACCAGAATAGAGTGGTCACCACCTTAACGTTCGTCTCGATACAGCAGACGAAATGTCAACCCCAGCGTTCTTCCTCCAACAGGAATGGAGCCATGGCAAAATCCCTAGTTCCAAACCTCGACGGTTCACCAGCAACCTAGAAACAAACTCGACGTCCGTCTCGATACAGTAGACGAGATGTCACCCCAATGTTCGTCTCGACACAGCAGACACGTCATTAAACGAATGGAGCCACGGCAAAATCCCTAGTTCCAAACCTCGGCGGTTCACCAACAACCTAGAGACAATCTCGACGTCCGTCTCGATACAACAGACGAGATGTCGCCCCAACGTTCGTCTCGACACAGCAGACGCAACGTCATCAAACAAACGGAGCCACGGTAAAATCCCTAGTTCCCACGGCAACATTCGTCTCAATACAACAGACGCAATGCCAGCAAACGAAGCAAAGGCCAAATTCCTAGCTTCAGGGTCTTGGCGGCAACTCACATAAAACCCAAAAGACTATCGGAGATCATCCCCACGCAGCGCGGAGTGGTTATGACTCATCGGGGCTCTCCAAAATAAGCCTAACCTCAAGTAAAAAGCGACATTGCAAATTCCTAACGCTTGCTCTTCCGACGGTCAAACTGCCAAGGAGTATTGCTTGAAGACGTCTTGTCCAGCCCCCGAAAGGATCAGAGACACGGCAGTTGCAGGGCTACTCGAACAGCATGATTGCCTATCGAGGACTATATCAGCTTATGCGACGGTACAATGGCCAAAACCCTAAGTACCACCAACCTTAACGGGCTTCTGTCGTAAAGAGCAGAGGTTAAATGCGACGTTAAGATGTTCTTACGAGAAACGCTCGATTCGTCTCGACTTGTGAAAAAATTGTTAAGGCGGCTCGACTCGTGAGATAAAGCCTTAGGCAGTGGGCATAAAAGAAACCTGTTTCCTAAGCACTGGGACCCCGCAAGTTGGCCCAAAACGGTCTCTTGCATACCATCCACGGGTCTCACTCTCCAACGTCGAACTTCGACAAAGAGGGGAACAACCGCTTACAAGTCCTCTCGACTCGTAAGAAGGAAAAATCTCTTATAAGATCCTTACGACTTATAAGAGAAAACACACTTAGGGATCCTCACGATTCCTAAGGAGAAAACCCACCTACGAGATCCTCTCGATCCGTAGGGAGAAAAGTCTCTATGAGACCCTCACGGCTCATAGAGTTGAAAAGTCTTAGGCGGCAGATCTGAACCTGCGGCCTAAGCCCTCGCTATCTCGTGAAGAAATCAAGAAGCTTACTCTATTACCTGCTAATTGTGACGACATGCTGAGAAAGAAGAAAAGCAACAGAAAGAGAATCCGATTTACATTTGATCAAACGTTCAAGACACATTCATTCATGCATGGGCAAAAAGACTTAGGACAAAAGATATATAATAAAGACAAGCTGGGATAAAAAAAATTCCATTAATATTGCCCGAAGTTCTTACAGTCATAAAAAACAATAAACGAAAGTTACAATGGAATAACCTCAAATCCAGGGCATGGATTGAGGAATTCAAAAGCGACCCTATTTATGACTTTCCAAGCCTCGCGGACCATCCTAGTGTGCTTTCTTTCGTGAGCACAAGCGTCAGGGTCCCCCCGATGTCTTCCACCCTCCGATAAGCAGCGAGTATGGCAGACTGTTGAAAGACCTCGTGCAAGAGATCGATAAGACTGTCTCGCCATCTCTTTGAGATAAAGTTCAATAGGTACACCGAGTGCACCTTATCCTCAACGGCATCCAGCGCCCTAAGCGGCACACCGGAACGGAACAGGGGAAGCGCTTCCCAGATGGCTCCCACGATAAGCTTAAGAAAGGAGGAACGCCGGGGAAGCAGAGGACCGTTGTACGCGTCGAAGCGGCTTATGATTTCAGCACACTCCGCGTTTGTGAACTCTCGATTTTGAGAGCGGCCAAGTCGCCGTATGTCCCCGTAAGAGATGATCTCGTTAAGAGCATACACATGGGCGTCCATTGTTCCTGTGGAAGAAGATCAGCAAAATTAGCAGACCGACTGATTAGGCGAATTCTTGTTAAAAAATGAGCACAAAGAGTTAAACTCCTCGAGAGCAATGCTCTACGAATAGGGGTGACGCCTATCAGATGCCATAATAATGGAAATTTGAAGAAGTCCCCCAAGAACTCTGAGATCATTATTATTAAAAGATGATATAATCCTTTAAATACAAAACTCCATTTTTAATTTTCATTATCCATACTCAAACTCTTAAGAGTTCATCTCATTTTTAGATCAAAGAGATCTATGTCTTGACAAAGATGCAAGGTTCTGTGCATGGGTCAAAAACTCCTGAAACAAATTCTTAAGAGCGAGGCTCTATTGGTGAAACCCCAGAAGGGTTTTCTTTAGATCAAAGATCTATGAGAGCAAAGCTCTATTAATTGAAATTAATTCAATTCAAGGTGAATTTTTACCTATAAAGTTTCTTTTGAGGAAAATTTAACTCTGAGAGTTCCTAAAGGCAAGAGCAAAGCTCTGGAGTTTTGAAAGTAAAATTCTTAAGGATGATAAGCATCTGTGGAGGACCAAAGGTCCTATTTATAGGCATCAAGTGCCTCTTCAACTTCCAAAAGTTACCACGGCGGTTGGAATTCCGCCACCGTTGCGCTCACGTTTGGGGCCACGTAAACGCAACGGTGGGGGGCATTTGTTTACCCCAATCAGAGCAAAGCTCTACTTTGAAAATTTAAACTTTAATAAATGAAGCAACGCTTCAAATTCTTTGCGCTGCGTGCAACGCGCCACGTGTCAGGCGCAGACACATCAGCGCAGCGCCCAAAACAGCGCACCCAATCAAAGCAAAGCTCTATTTAAAGAAAAATTAAAAGAAGCAACGTTTCAGTTGCGCTTTGCGCTGCGCGACACTTGTCAGCGCAGATGCGCTAGCGCAGTCGCGCGGCGCTATGCGCAGCACGACACGTGTCACAAGCTGGTACGCTTGCGCCAAACCGAATTAAAATTCTGAAAGATCTTTCTCAATCTTGTTAAAAACAAGAAGATTTTCTTCTGTAAAACAGAAGCCCTTGGATCAAAATCCAACGGTGGGGAAAATTCCCCAAATCACTCAAAGAAAGATCTTTTTAACAAATTTAACTAATTTATGGGCACTATAAAAAGGACCATAGGACTCAATTCAAAGCATCAACATTTTCTGGAAAAAAAAGAGAACTCTGAAGAATTCCTCAAGAACAAAAAGGTAAAAACCTTTAGCGAAAGAGAAAGTTCTCTTATGAACAGATCATAGATCTAAAAAGAAGATCAATGATCTTTAATTAATTAAATAGTGCTTTGTACTTTTCATGAACTTTTGGTTCTCTGAGATAAGTGAAACAAGAAAAACTTATTTTTCTTCGATCTAAATTAGATCAAGAAATCAAATAGTGCTTCGCACTTCTCTTATGAACCATCGGTTCTTGAATCTAAAATATTCTCAAATTAATAGTGCTTTGCACTTATAAATCTGCACTGTTGCGCTCTTGGGCTGGCGCAACCCACCAGAGAGCGCCACGTGTCAGCGTCTGAACCATTTACGCTATGCGCTTTTGAATAGAGCTTTACTCTCTGAAATTGGCGCAACTCACCAGAGCTCGCCACGTGTCAGCAGCGCAAGCGTAGTGCACTAGCGCAGCGCACTGCGCTGCATGACACGTGTCGATCACCACGAGCGCTTGCGCTCTCTGATTGGCGCAAAGCGCCTGATAAATGCAATGCATTTCCTAAAAGGGCCAGGCCCAAATCAAAAGGACCAAGCAGGCCAAAATAAATTGCAAAGCAATAAAAAAGGGCAGAGCCCAAATAAAATGGATGCTCTGCATCATTTATAAAGGGCAGAGCCCAAAACAAATTGATGCTCTGCATCCTTTCTGGGCAAAGCCAAAATAAAAATAAAAATAAATGCAATGCAAAAGCAAATAAAATGTTGAACATTTTCAACTGGACTTAGCCCAATTTTGGCCGTAAGTTCTTAAATTAAATTGACTGAGCAAGATTGCTCTCTTAAATCAATTTACCTCCGGTTCAAAGGTACATCTCCGAACTCCTCTGACACCCGTCGTTGTAATCCTTCAACGACGTCAGAGAGGTGACGGGTCCCGACGACCACACATCAACATGGACTACGGGGTCCTTAAACTAATATCGGACCGAAACGTCCTTAAACTGGAATATGGACCACTATGTCCCTAAACTGGAGATGGACCACCGTGTCTCTAAACTGGAGATGGATCACCATGTCCCTAAACTGGCAATGGACCACTATGTCCCTAAACTGGAACAATAGAGCCCCAAATGCTCTTTTGTCGGATCTAAATGATCCCGTTAAGTTGATCTTAGTCTTAAATTGGACTAACGTATCCTTAATAAACGTTTGAGTTGATCTTAGCTTCAAATATGGTTAACGCATCCTCAAACCAAAACCCCAAACCCAAATCTAAGAAAATACGGATTTGGACTAATCCACGTCCTACGGGCGACGGCATTACTCAGTCTCCGTATACAATCCACGGGCAACCACGAACAAAACAAACACACACGACACGAAGTGAAATTCTGGAGAAGGAGAAAGTTGTTACCGCGATGCGGTAGCGTAATTAACTGCAGGGGCTTGCGCCTGCAGGGAAGAGCATCCCCACAATCAAAAAACCCCTCAAGCGAGGGGGAATCTGACGAAGTCTGCTACATCGGCCGCATCCGTCTAAACCTCCGATACACGGTGCCATAAATCAACTTGGCATCTTCGGAGAGGTGGACGGATAAAACCTCTTCGGAGAGGTGGACGGATAAAACCAAATAGCATCTGCCCCGAATCTCAGCGTCAGGACATCGCGGTCATGTGCGCCGTCTTTCGGAGGGGAACAGCGGACATGCAACCTTTGATGAGCTAACCGGGTTTAACTTAGGAACGCCCGATAATCCAAGACCGACCTACATCAGGTCACTCTTATCGGAGGAAATGAAAGGGCAGATAATCGCCCTGCTGCACGAATTCGTCGACTGCTTCACGTGGACGTATAAAGAAATGCCTGGCCTTTCCCCTGAAGTGGCCGTGCATAAGCTAGCTATATCTCCTGATGCTAAGCCAGTCAAACAAGCTCCTCGAAGAATGAGAAGGGAACTAGAAGAAAAGGTCATCGAGAAAACCAAGAAGCTCGTCGATGCCGGCTTCATCAGGGAAGAGAAATATGCGGACTGGATCGCATGCATAGTCCCAGTGAAGAAGAAAAATAGGCAGATCCGAGTTTGTGTCGATTTCAGGGACCTCAACAGGCGTGTCCTAAAGACGACTTTCCGCTACCGGTCATGGAAATGATGGTCGACGACATCTCAAATTATGAGTTGTTCATCTTTATGGATGGCTCGTCTATAATCAGATCAAGATGTCGCCTGAGGATGAGAAGCACACAGCATTTCGAACCCCGATCGGAATATACTGCTATAAGGTGATGCCGTTCGGACTGAAGTACGCAGGTGCTACATATCAAAGAGCAATGACTAATATCTTTGATGACCTAATCTATAAAGTCGTCGAATGCTATGTTGATGATCTGGTCGTCAAAACTAAAGCCAAGACCGACCACATCCAAGATCTCAGGACCGTTCTCACCAGACTGAGGCAATATGACCTAAAGATGAATCCTTTAAAGTGCGCTTTTGGCGTGTCATTGGGAAAATTCCTGGGCTTCATAGTCCGACATCGAGGGATTGAAGTTGATCCATCCAAGATAAAGGCCATCATGGAGATGCCCCCTCCGAAGAGTCTGACGCAGCTAAGATCTTTTCAAGGCAAGCTTGCTTATATACAGAGGTTTATCTCAAATTTATTGGGGAGATGTAGGCCCTTCTTAAAGCTCATGAAGAAAGGTGCTCCTTTTATCTGGGATGCCGAATGTCAAGAAGCGTTCGAAAGCATCAAACAGTACTTGTTGCACCCTCCAGTGCTGGCCGCTCCCATTCCAAACAAACCGTTGATTCTCTACACTGCCGTGCTAGATGAGTCACTCGGTGCGCTCCTTGCCCGGAACAACGAGGAGGGAAAATTGAATGCCCTCTACTACCTCAGTTGAACTTTAGTCGGGACGGAACACAATTATTCCCCAATCGAAAAGCAATACCTGGCTCTGATATTTGCTATGAAGAAGCTGAGGCACTATCTGCTCGCTCATCGGGTTATGCTGATCTCCAAGGTCGACCCGCTCAAACACTTGATGACCTGAGCAAGCCTAGCCGGCAAAATGGCAAGATGGGCTGTCATGCTACTTGAGTTTGACATAGTTTATACTCCTCAGAAAGCAGTGAAAGGGCAAGCTCTTGCAGACTTCCTTGCCGCTCATCCTATACCAGAAGGGTCGCCGCTAAATTGTGAGTTACCCGACGAACAAGTGTTGTACCTCGAGGAAGATGGGCCATGTTGAGAGCTCTACTTCGATGGAGCCTCATCAATAAGGAGCTCCGGCAGATCAAGCGTCCCGAAGATAAAAGCAGGGATAGGATTGGTGTTCATCACACCATCAATAAGAACCCTACGGCGTTCTTTCGCTCTCACCGAGCCTCGAACAAACAACGAAGCTGAGTATGAAGTCCTGATAGCTGGTTTAGAACTCGCCATAGAAATGGAAATCCTTCAGCTACGGGTTTACGGTGACTCCCAGCTTGTCGTCAACCAAGTAAGCGGCGACTATAAGATATACAAACCCGAGTTAGCTCATTACAGAGGCCGAGTGATGGAACTCATGAAACGGTTCACTCACATTGAACTAATGAGTGTTGAATGGAAAGGCTGACGTACTCGCTCGCTTAGCCAAGGAGCTGGCTGATCCTGACATGGACGAAATTCTGATCACAGTCAGGAGCCGACAAACTCTACCCCCAGTCTCTCTACGAGAAGAGGAAAGCGCGGAACAGAAGAGCAGTCCCGCCGAAGAAGTTTCGATCGTTCAAGACGAGCCCGATTGGAGAGAACCCTTCATAGAATACCTCCGATACAACAAGCTGCCCGAAGAAAAATCTGCGAGGATTCAGCTGAAGAAAAGAGCTCTCCGATACGTGTTTGTAAATGACACGTTATACCGCAGGTCATATGACCAACTCTGGCTCAGGTATCTGTCATTGGCCGAAGCCCAAAAGGTCATGAAAGATGTTCACTCGGGCGTTTGCGGTGCTCACCAATCTGGCCCCAAGATGCGACTTCAAATCAAACGGCTTGGGTATTACTGGCCCACCAAGATACGGGATTGCGGAGAGCATGCAAAGAAATGTCAGATCTGCCAAATCCATGGTGATTTCATTCACAAGCATCCCAATCCGTTGCATCCTACGGTGGCGTCGTGGCCCTTCGAAGTCTGGGGCACCGACATTGTTGGCCCCATTGATCCTCCGTCATCCAAAGACCACCGGTTCATACTAGCCGTGACAGACTACTTCTCCAGATGGGCTGAAGCTGTCCCGCTAAAAGAAGTCAAGACAAGATATTCTGAAATTCTTCCAGCATAATATTCTATACCGCTTCGGTACACCAAGAAGAATCATTTCTGACAACGGGCCTTCTTTCAAGAGCTTCAATGTCTCAAGGTTCGCTACTCAGCACAAGATAGACTGGAGATATTCCTCCATCTATAATTCAAGAGCCAATGGGCTAGCCGAAGCCTTCAATAAGACTCTATGCAAGCTCCTGAGGAAAAATACTTCAGCCAACAAGAGAGACTGGAAACTCAAACTTCACGAGACGTTGTGGGCATATCGTACCACGCACCGTACTCCAACTCAGTCCACTCCATACGCATTGCTCTTCGGAGTGGAGGCAGTCCTCCCCCTCGAAGTCGAAGTTCCAAGCTTAAGAATGGCCGTTCAGCACGAGTTGACGGAAGAGGAAAATATGCTCCTTCGACTTGAAGAGCTCGATGCCCTCGAAGAAAAGAGGCTTGCAGTACAACAAAATCTGGAGTTGTACCGGGCCCAAATGTCACGAGCCTATGACAAGATGACTCGTCTCCGCACTTTCAAGAAAGGCGAATCGGTGTTGGTCCTCAAAAGACCGATCATCCCTAATCGACATGCCAAGGGAAAATTCAAGCCAAACTGGAAAGGACCATACGTCATCGAGAAAGTGTTCGACGGAGGATCCTACCAATTAATAAGTGCCGAGGGAAAAAGGCCCATGCCACCCATCAATGGCCGATATCTCAAGAAATACTACACGTGAATGCTCCAAGTCGCAGGCGAATCGGGCACACAGGCCCTACGGTCTGGATCATACATCCTGCAAAACCGTAAACAATCCACGGGCGTAAATGACCTCTATCTCTCCTAAATCCTGCCGGTGAGACTACTTTTAAAGTCCCACCAGCGGCAAAAAAAAAGGTATGTCCACAAGCAAAACGGGCACGGATGAAAACCCGAAAGGGCTCCGTAAGTAAAAAAAGCAGGACTACCGACGAATTTGTGAAAACCCGAAAGGGCTCCGTGAGTAAAAAAAGCAGGACTACCGGCGAATTTGTGAAAACCCGAAAGGGCGCAAACTCGTTTAAAGAGATGAAATACACTCATAAAGTCCTCTCGATCTTGTGAGGAGAAAATCCCTGCGTGAGATCCTTACGACTCACAAAGGAGCAACACACTTAGGAATCCTCACAATTCCTAAGGAGAACATACACCTGCGAGATTCTCTCGACTCGTATGGAGAAAATGCTTTTATGAGACCCTCACGGCTCATAAAATTGAAAAGCCTTAGGTGATAAGGGCCAAAACCTGTCTCATAAGCCATCGTTCCCCAACGGGCAACGGCAAATGATGAGTCGCTCCTGGCATTTCGCTTCAGTGTTAGCGGTGCTGATGCCGACCAAAAACCCAAATCCCAAGTTCTCCCAAGGCAAATGATGAGTTGCTCCTGGCATTATTCCAGTGCAGCAATGCTGATGCCAAACAAGATCCAAATTCCAAGTCCCCAAACGGCGAATGATGAGTCGCTTCTGATACCATATTCCAGTGTAGCGATGCAGACGCCAACCAAAATCCAATTTCTCAAAATTCTCCCGGCCCTACGGTTAGTCCGTAAATTAGCTGCCGTATACAATCCACGGGCTCAAATAATTCTCAGCATACCCGTGCCCCACCGCAATCACCAGTTGTGCGGCTGGTCTCCACCTTTGGAATTATGCTCCATTGAGAAGACCCGCTCATGTGTCCTCACGATACATGAGGAGAACAAACCTTTGTGGGATACTTACGACTCATAAAGGAAAAACACACTTAGGAGTCCTCATGACTCTTAAGGAGAAAATACACCTGCAGGATTCTTACGACTCATATGGAGAAAATGCTTTTATGGGACCCTCACGGCCCATAAAATTGAAAAGCCTTAGGTGATAGGGACCTAAACCTGTCTCTTAAGCCATCGCTCCCCCAACAGGAATAGGCAAATGATGAATTGCTCCTGGCACGTGTGCTTCAGTGTTAGCAACGCTGATGCCTACCTTAACCCCAAAATCCCAAACTCCAATCCAATAGACCCCTAAGTCTTTAAACTAGGAACAGATGACCCCTAAGTCGTTAAACTGGGAATAGATGATCCCTAAGTCGTTAAACTGGGAACGAGGGAAATCTCCTCATGGCAGATGATGATTCGCTCCTGGTACCATATTCCAGTGCAGCGATGCTGATGCCAAACCAAAACCAAAATCCCCAAATCTTGTCATGACAAATGATGATTCGCTCCTGGTACCATATTCCAGCATAGCGATGCTGATATCAACCCAAATCACATCAAGTCAGCAAAACAACCAATGACCTCCCTGGCAGAATCAAATTCCACCTCGAAAATAAGTCAACTTCATCCCTGACGCCGCAGGAAGCGGGGCAAGTCAAATCCAGTACCGACCGTCCAAGTCGCAAAAAGGGCAGTACCGATCGTCCACGTCGCTAAAAGGGCAGCACCGACCGTCCAAGTCGCAAAAAGGGCAGCACCGACCGTCCACGTCTCTAAAAGGGCAGCACCGACCGTCCACGTCGCAAAAAGGGCAGAACCGACCGTCCAAGTCGCAAAAAGGGCAGCACCGACCGTCCACGTCGCAAAAAAGGGCAGCACCGACCGTCCACGTCGCAAAAAAGGGCAGCACCGACCGTCCAAGTCGTTAAAAGGGCAGCACCGACCGTCCAAGTCGCAAAAAGGGCAGTGCCAGCCTTCCAGAAAGCGGGAACCAAATCAAGTCGCCTCCACGTGAAAAAAGATCCATCAATTTCATGCACACGACCCACATGTGTGGTATGCATTTATTGATGGGGGCAATTTGTTGGGGTAAAAATTTACACCCCGGTTGACCAAGTCAAAATCAAAGTCAACCCCAAGCCATGTGGACCCATGCCCGGGTCGAGTCCGAACAAGAAGCGGCCGGCCTCCCTCCATGCCAAGATAAAAATTTTGTAATAAATAATTTTATTGTATTTCTTTTATTTTATTTTACGAATGAATGTAAGAAAAATGGGCATAAAACCAAATTTTTGTAAAGCCCATGGCTTATGAGCAAAAAGAAATGGCACATGAGCCATGGGATAGGCAAAATGTCATTTTGTGAAGCCCAAGGGGCTATGTGTAAAGTGTATAGCCTATAAAGGCAATGATAATGAAAATATCCAATAACTTTTTTTCTCTCTCCAAAAAAATTTAGATCTGAGATCTTTTCTCCTTCTTTAAGGTTCCAAAACCTTCTTCTTTCTTTTGAATTAAATTAAGAGTTTTACTCTTCATTTTATAAAACTAAATAGTTTTTCACCACAAAACACATAAAGGGGAACTCAGATTTTCCATTAGATCTCAAAAAGAAAAGATTTTTAAAATCACATCTCTTGATCTTCAAGATCCAGCAACTATAGGAGAACCCCTTTCATCAACCCCAAAACATCTTAGGAGTTTAACTTCACTCTGATTTCTCTTTCGAGAATTTCTGAGGTGAAAAGCCTATTTTCCTCGCCGGCGCTCAAGCACCAAGCGCCCACGTGCCGATACATGGCGCACTTGCGCTTAAGCACCCTGCGCTCAAGCGCCCTGTGCTCAAGCGCAAAGCGCCCCCGTGCCGACACGTGGCGCGCTTGCGCTCAAGCGCCCAGCGCTCAAGCGCAAAGCACCCATGTGGCGCTCTAGCGGCTAAGCGCACAGCGCTCAAGGCGCTGACCCCACGCATCCTTTGGGCGCTTTTTCCTTTTTTATGTATACATGTATATATATGTACAGATACACACTCCACAACACTGTCCTTCTCAAAAAAAAATTGGGCCGGGACGCTGCCCCGCACCCCGCAAGGGGACTGCTAGCCCCCTTGACCTCCAGCCCGCTATCCGGGTAGCGGGAACCCCGTAAAAACTCTGCGTGACTCCCGATATATCCAAACACCCCCTCCAAAACAACACACACATACACTGCACATTGAGTTCGCGTGACCAGTTTAACCCGTTAATGGGAGGTTCCCTCGCCCCAAAGGCGAGGGGTAATTAACAGCAGTTTAGTCCGCGGCTGCCGGAGATTTGGATCCCTACAATTATTAAACCCCGGCCTATTCTAGGCAGGGGGAATCTGTAGTACGCCTGACAAGCGCGCGGGTATTCTCATCTCAATGGGGTGACGAAAAACACCCTACATGGGGATAGCCGAGCAAGGGTCGGGCTTGACTGCCTCTGGGAGGACTTTGATCCTTAGCGTTGGAGAGGCCGTGGGAGGCCTGCTAAGGATAACCGGGCAGTGAAGCTGCGCGGTTGCCTCTTGGCGAGGGCCTTGATCCCTGGCGTTGCGAGCTACCGGCCAGGGATAGCCGAGCAGGGAAGACGCTCGGCTGCCTCTGAGAGGACTTTGATCCTTAGCGTTGGAGGGGCTATAAGGCGCATACTAAGGATAACCAGGCAGTGAAGCTGCGCGGTTGCCTCTGGGCGAGGGGTTTGATCCTTAGCGTTGGAGGGGCTGTAAGAAGCCTACTAAGGATAACCGGGCAGTGAAGCTGCGCGGTTGCCTCTGGGCGAGAGGTTTGATCCTTAGCGTTGGAGGAGCTGTAAGAAGCCTACTAAGGATAACCGGGCAGTGAAGCTGCGTGGTTACCTCTTGGCGAGAACTTTGATCTCTGGCGTCGTGGGTAGGCAACCACCAGTCGGGGATGACCGAGCGGGGTAGCCGCTCAGATGCCTCTTGCGAGGGCTTTAATCCCTAGCATCATGGGTAGGGAGTTACCAGCTGAGATGACCGAGCAGGATAGACGCTCGGTTGCCTCTTGCGAGGGCTTTGAACCTTCAGGACGGGGACCGAGCAGGGTTACTGCCCAGTGCCTCTTGGCGAAGACTTTGATCCCTGTCGGTTGTGGTAGGAAGCTGCCAGCCGGGGATAGCCGACCAAGGGTCGGGCTCGACTGCCTCGAAGGAGGACTTTGGTCCTTAGCGTGGGAGGGGCTGTAAGAAGCCTACCAAGGACCCTTGGCCGAGCAGGGTTACTGTCCGGTGCCTCTTGGCAAGGGCTTTTGTCCTGAAGGATAGCCGAGCGAGGGTCAGACTCGACTGCATCTGGAAGGACTTTTTGATCCCTGTCGGTTGTGGTAGGAAGCTACCAGCTGGAGATAGCCGAGCAAGGGTCGGGCTCGACTGCCTCTGGGAGGACTTTTTGATCCCTGGCGTTGCGAGTAGGGAAGCTACCGGCCAGGGATAGCCGAGCAGGGTAGCTGTTGAGCTGCCTCTAAGGAGGACTTTAATCCTTAGCGTTGGAGGGGCCGTAGGAGGCCTGCTAAGGATAACCGGGCAGTGAAGCTGCGCGGTTGCCCCTTGGCGAGGGCTTTGATCTCTGACGTTGCGAGTAGGGAAGCTACCGGCCAGGGATAGCCGAGCAGAGTAGCTGCTCGGCTGCCTCTAAGGAGGACTTTGATCCTTAGCGTTGGAGGGGCCGTAGGAGGCCTGTTAAGGATAGCCGGGCAGTAAATCTGCGCGGTTGCCTTTTGGCGAGGGCTTTGATCCCCGGCATTGTGTGCAGGGAAGCTACCGGTCAGGGATAGCCGAGCATGGTAGATGCTTAGCCGATTCTTTATGAGGTTTCGCCCGACCATTCAGTTGCAGGTATGGGAAACAGGAACGGTCGCGGCGAACGTGCGCGTAGCCTACGCATTGAATGTGTGGGGAGACGAAGCGCCAGAGTCGCGTCGTTTCGATTCCGCCAGAGAAGGCTCAATGATCGCCGCATGGCAGCGACTTTTTAGGAGAAAACGGGGGACTGTTGAGTTCCGTTGGGACGCAGTGGGCTATATAAAACTGAGGGAGCGCCGGTCCTTCCTTTCTTCACAAACAGATCGTTGAGAATGGAAAACTTTCCCTTTACCATCCCCGAAATCATCCACTTCGAGAACGTATACCTCTACAACCAGAACTGCACCGAGGACACGGTGCAGTTGGTCTATGGAAGCATCGAAGACCACTTCGGTCGGCTGCTCCCCCGGCGCTCCCCTCTGCTGCAGCTGCTGATGTACTCCATCTGGAAGACGTCGCCGGGGCTTTACAACCCCCTATCTGAGCAGCTCTACGATGAGGTCGTGGGTAAGCTGCGGTCTCTGAGGCGCTTCGACCTGATCTCCGCGGGTTGGCTGGCTCGCTCGGTGGCACTCGTTCGTGAGTGCTACGAACTGAGGCTCGAGGTCAACGCGCGCGGGGGGAATCGAGAGCAGAGGCTGGATCTCGCGAGACCTCGGCTGGCGGAGATCTTTACTGAGTACCATAAGCAGTGCTCTCTGCACCCCTTCCCCCGCTGCAGTAATTTTCTTTTTCTTTTTGTATGTATGGCTGAAAAGCCCATAATACCTTTTTGAATAAATAAGACCTTTCCTTTTTTTCCGCAATGCTCCATTGATCTTTTATTAAATTATCAACAGACCCTAGAAAGAGTTTACATTGCCCCTAAAAAAAGTACATGCTAATAGATGACCTTATTAGCATGGCCCGAGCTCCCCGAAGGCTTGTTGGTCTCCATGCTCGGCACCAGGTACGAGGCTCCTGGGCGCCGGACTGGTCATCTGCCGAAACGAGCATGATCTGACCGATGGTTAGCTCGGCGGGAGGGGGACGCTGCTTCTGCTCGCGGTCGGCCTGCCACTTATCCCTCAAGTAGGCGGCGAAGTGCCCTGATCGGATGAGCTCCTCGATGTAGTCCCGGAGTTGCTTACAATCCTCCGTGGCATGGCCCAGCGTCCGGTGGAAGGCGCAGTAGGGGCCCCGGGTTCGGTTCGAGGTCTGACGTGGGATTGGAGGGAACTTGAAGAACCCCTCGCCCTGGGCCTCCTCTAGTAATACTGCGAGGGAGACGTTGAGTGGGGTGTACTCCTGGAACTTCGGGTGATAGGGCTGCTGACGCTCCGGCCTCTCTTCCCGAGCCCTCTTCTTCTGGTCGGACCGTTCTGCTCGAGGGAGGTTCGCGTTCACTTCGGACTCAAGCTGGACCTCGCGCTCGGTCCACGCCTTAACCTCGGCCATGGTCTTAGGCCGCGCTAATGCAAAGGAGCGCAACCACTCCTTGTGCCTAAGACCAGATCTGAGCGTCGTGATGACGGTCTCATCCCGGTGCTCGGGGACCTCGAGGAGGGCGTTATAGAAGCGGGTGACGTAAGCTTTGAACGTCTCCTTGTCCCCGCACTTAATTGTGAAGAGGTAGTCGACCGTGCGCTTCTGCCGACGGTTCCCGACGAAGTGGCCGAGAAACTGAGTAACCGGCTCGTTAAAGGTCGAGATTGAGCGAGGCTCGAGTCCTTGGAACCAGTCCCGACCAGAGCGGATGAGGGTGGCTGAGAAGGCTCTGCACTGGACGGCGTCGGAATGGTCCTGGAAGCTCATCCCCGCGGTGAAAGCATCCAAATGGTCTTTCGGGTCAGTTTTCCCGTCGAACAGAGAGACCTTCGGGGGCTTGTTGCGCGAGGAGGCGTGAACGGCAAGCAGTCCCTCGGTAAATGGCTTGGTGAGCAAGTCGGCGGCGTACTTAGCTCCATCGCCCGAGAGGTGACCTCGGCGTATGCCCTCGATCTTCTTCTCGAGGGCGTCGAGTCGGCCGTGGTACCCCAAGGATTCGGCGCCTTGTGATCCCTGGCCTCTGCTGTGGGAGATCTGCGTCTGGGCGCGGCCTCGATTCCTCATGATGAGGTTCCTCAGATCCCCGGACGAGGTGCCCCTCGAGCCGCCGTGGCGAGCCCCTTCTGTGCGATCCCGTCGAGGGAAGGGGTGCCGATCATGTCTGGGGACAGGCGAGGTGATCGACATCTCTTCAGGGGGGTGAGGGTCGCGAGGAGGCTCGAGACGAGGCGCTCTGGCGGCGGATCTTGGTGTGGAGCTGTGGGGCGTCCAGCGAGCCTCAGTGAGTATCGGCCCCTGAGATCTGTGGCCATAGGACGTAGTTTGCCGGTGGCCAGCCGTGCCGACGAGGGCAAAGTCTTCTGGAGGCGGAGGAGCGGCGATCTGGGGCCCTGGTCCGACCGTTTGGACGCGGACGAGCACCTCCACGAGGGACTGTAGTCGGTCTATTCGGCCGGCGAGGGCGTTGATGACGGTCGTCGGAGGAGGTTCATCCGCGCCTCCGGGGAGGGGGAGGCGGCGGCTGGTACCTGGATCTTCAGGGTGATCGCATGCCATGTGGATGGAGATCGGAAGGCCAACTTTGTTTTTTGTGGAGTTTCGTTTCCCACAGACGACGCCAACTGATGGAGATCCTTTTCGGGTCTCCGTCAGATGTCGACTTCCGTCGATCTTCCGGTGGATCTTAGAGGTGATCTCCTGTTGTGTGTGGGTCTCAATGGGTTTTGAGGAGATTGGTGGTTTTGAGGAGTTTGCGCCGAGTACCTGCAAGAAAGTCCTGGGGTGGTTTGGTACCACCGAGGACCCTCCGACGATCAAGTTAGCACAAGATCCGAGCAAAGTAACGGCTAAGTGAGGTGAAAAAGGCTTACTTGACCCCTCTGTAATGGGGGTTTATATAGTGGCGGCAACACGTAGTAGCAGGCACGAGAATCTCGCCGGCAGTTACGTTCCCGACGTCACGCCCGCATAATAAGCGGATCGCCCGTTAATGGGGATCGTGATGGCGTGGAACGTGGGATGTTGCCGGCGGAGAATCCGAGCATTGCGAGATTTGCGGAGCGGCGGTTACGCCTGTGAGTGGTGGAGTTGGTCGGTCGGAGGGACCGAGGAAGATGGCCTCAGCGGGAGGGCTAGGGAATGAGCGGGAGGGCCGAGGTATCTTAGTCCCGTGGTAGCTCGGGGGCGAGCTGAGAGGCCGAGGAGGCTAATTTGCAGGGGGCTCTGGGGTGAGCCAGCTTGTGCTTGCAGGACGGGTGCAGGGGTGACCTGGTCGGCCTTTCTTCTGAGCTCTGGGACACGTCATCTGCCACGTGTCCTGATCTGGGAGATCGCCAATATAGAGCATCATCACATACAGAGAGCAAAATTGGTATCACACCGAATTGCAATGTTAATCAAGAAGACAACTCAATAGGCATGTTGTTAGTTTGAAACTCTTTAAAGTTTAACAAAGCCACTACGTGTCCTGAAGTCTGCATGTTCATTTCCTTCATGCAACACATCTGAGACGAGACAGTCTTCTAAACGCTAAAACCACATTAGAATGACTAAGATGAGTTCATTAACATGGCCACCATAACCTCCCATTTAACACAAACAGCATCTCTTCGATCCATAGCATATCTTGGAGCTCCGACACTACACACATTACTCCCAAACAGGAATTGCGAAGATTAAAGCCAACTCCGCCATTTGGCAACCGCACGAACAAGCGCTGTCAAGTGCTCTTTGAACCTTTATCCAAAATTTACTGCTTTTATTGACATTTTAATGCTACGGGCAGACTAATAACTGGCCACTGCAGAATTTTGATCTTTGCGGAACTAGCCCAAATGCGGATGTGCAATTTTCTCGAAAGAACCAGCCGTTCCCGTTCTTCTTAAAACCTCCCACAGTAAATATTCCTCACACCATAAATTGCTTAAATTATAACCATTGGCATTACTTAAATCTAACTCCAACCCAAAAAAATATCTAAGAAGGCAGTGGCCTAACTCGAAGAAACCTATGTCGACAGGATTGCAACTCATCATAAACACATGGAAGCCTGCTTTCACACTCTCCTCTGTCTTTCACCACACAAACACAAAAGCTTACAGCTTTGAAACTTTGGGGTCATCACAATTTCTAAAAGTAGAGCGAAAAGGGTAGAAATAACAATGGGATTTTTAAGTAAGAAGCCAACAATTGGAAATGATAAATTGAACAGGAAAAAAAAGAGTAAATAACAATGGAAGAGGGATTCACCTGAGGAGAGAGTGTGCTTGCAATCGAGCATTTTGTGGGATTTGATTGTTTGAAGCCATAATTTACAAGGGGGGTTAGGGTTTTGCTAGCGATAACCCTAACAAATGGCTGAAATGAATTCTAGGGTTTTTGTTACATTAAGCTATCATGCTTATGTTGTTTGCTAGCCCTTTGCTTTATTTTTCTCTAAATATCTTGATCGGCTATGGAATATTAATTGGGGCATTTTCTGGAAAAACGGTCATAGATGAGGGAAGTTTAGGGTAATTTAGCGGTTATGCAAATTGACAGAGCAATATGAAAGATGGGTCGCGGGATGTACTTTGGCGACACACTGTTATCATCTGCATCCACACCAAAATTTATGATGAACCAGCTGGCATGATCATTCGACATCGTGGAGCTCATTTGTGATATTTATTTATGTCTTGTTTCACAACGCACCTGTACAGTTAATTTTCGATTGCAAGTAAGTCATTGGGGGTATGTTCACCGCTAAATCACATAAGCTATCAGTTAAAATAATTTAGAATAATTTCAAACTGTAAAAATTAAAAGACAGCATGAAATTCGGTGGCATATTTTTAAAGCTTAGAATCTAAGAAAAAAAGCAAAAAGTAGACTATAAAATTCTTATTTTGGTGCATAAAAATCTTTTTTGAAAAAAAAAATGTAACCAACTATAAATTGAATACTTGCCAAGCACTCTATGAAGAATTGAAGTCAACGTCATTTATAAGAAAATAAAACGATCATGCAAACAAACTAGTTGCATGCTGCCACCTCCTAAAATAAAAGGGATTGAAGCTTATTTAAAAATGAAAAAAGAAAAAGGTGATTTTAGCAAAGAAAAGAGAAGTGAGAGGGGTTGAGCCTGAGCCGTTGAGGTATTGGGTGCTGACTAGGACCGAAAGATTTCCTTGAAATTCACGTCGATATATTAATATATTAATAATAAATAAAAGGAAAAGAGAAAAATCCAAACGGCAACAAATAATAGGGGGAAGAATCAAATAACGATCTCTCAAGGCCACAAAGAAAACTTGTGGCTCTCAGCGCCTCCTTCCTTCTCTCTCTGCTGACGTGGCCCCTGCCTTCTCTTTGTTTGTTATTACAAAGCAGCAGCAGAAGAAGCAACGAGACAAACAAATCCCATCCCAAAAATCTCTCTCTCCCCTCTCCTCTCTCTAGCAGCAAATTAAGAAGAACTGAGATAATATCATCCTAGCGTATCGGATATATCGCTGCAGCTTTAGATGTCGGACCCTGCTATCAAATTGTTCGGAACGACCATCGCTCTCCCCCTCTCCAGCGAGGAAGGCGGTGGACTTGACGACAAGGTATTTATTTGTAAATGGTTTTCTTTTTATATACGTACATAGAATTATTATGGAAGTTATTATTTGTTCATTTATTTATTTCTAAAAATTTTAATTTCTCAGTTCTATGTGAACTTTATTTTTTGCATAACATAATTTTCGGGATTTTAGGAATTTGTCCTGATTTTAATGATCATGTATGTGGCAAAGGGGGAAAAAAGTGATGCTTTGGATTTAGTTCCTTTATCTCAAATTGCTTGTGAATTTTGTACTTTTTTATCTGAAAATTTTAATTCAAATTCTTGTCCTGAAATCATGGCTTACTAAATTTGTTTTGAAAAAAAAAACCAAAACTAATTTCAGGGCTCCCCAAACAACAAGGATACAGAACATGAATCTCCAAATTACTCAGAAGAAAAAACTGAGCATGACAAACCCTCATCTGATGATGATCAAAAGACCGGCGGCGAAGACGACGACAATCAGAACGATTCGAGCACGAACAAAGACAAGCCGGCGGCGACGCTGCTAAAAAAGCCGGACAAGATCCTGCCGTGCCCTCGGTGCAGCAGCATGGACACCAAGTTCTGCTACTACAACAACTACAACGTCAACCAGCCCCGCCACTTCTGCAAGAACTGCCAGCGCTACTGGACGGCCGGTGGCACCATGCGCAACGTCCCCGTCGGCGCCGGCCGCCGCAAGAACAAGAACTCGGTTTCCACCGCCAGTTACCGACATATAACCGTCCCCGAGGCCGCTCATAATCATAGCCTCAAGCCTAATGGAACAGTGCTTAGCTTTGGGTCTGATACGCCTCTATGCGAGTCGATGGCCACTGTGCTGAATCTCGCTGAGAAAACCATGAAGAAATGTAACCACCAGAACAGCGAGGAGCAGATCGAGGAGCGGTCGACCGGCTCCTCGGCCGTCGGTTCCAATTGCGGCGATGAAGGAAGCGCCGGGGCTGATGTGGCGAATGCACAAGCTACTTTCGGACATCAGTTCCCGTATATGAACGGCTCTCCTTGGCCCTGTCCATGGATCGCTGCTGCTCCTCCTCCTGCGCCAAACATCCCGATATCGTTCTACCCTGCGATCGGAGGTTATTGGAGCATACCTTGGGTTACTCCTCTGACCGGCGGGCCCGTCTCTCCGACGTTAGGCAAGCACTCGAGAGACGGGGACGTTCTTTCAAGGGTCGACAGAGGAGATGCCACCAGTGTCAAGCAGAGCAATCTCTGGATTCCAAAGACTTTAAGGATCGACGACCCCGAAGAGGCGGCGAAGAGCTCTATATGGGCGACTTTCGGCTTCAAGAACAATAAGAGCGACGGCAACGGAGGGCTTTTCAAACCGTTCCCTCGAAAGGCGGAGCTCGACAGTCATAAGCTAGAGGCTCCATCTCAATTGTTGCACGCCAACCCCGCGGCCTTGTCGCGGTCCATCAATTTTCAAGAGAACTCGTAGTAGAGTGGTTTCGCTTTAACTGAATCCAGCAAACCGCCGCGAGTGGCGAGTTTTTGCAGACAGCCCAAATTTGAGGAAGATGGATGCAAATTCAGGTTTGCTTGGTTCTGCTTGGCTCGGTTTATGTGCATGTACATATTCAAAGAGGAAGAGAACAATCGAGACTTGCATTTTCAGGAGATGTACTAAAAATAACTACGAGAAACACCCCTGTTCGTTTGGTTGTGCTTGGTTCAATGCAAGCTATGTTTTTGATTCTGTGAATATCAATAAAAGTTTATCAGCTTGCATGCGGTTGTCATCTCCATTTCTCTTTCCTGTCTTCTGCTTCTCAAGCTTTTTGCATGGCATGCATGTTCTTGATTGTAGCTAGCTAACCCACTACCTTTGCTGCCATGCACCATAAAAGAAAATTCAAATGACCAAATATTGAGTTCATGTCACAAGAAACTGAGATTTTTTCAGGAAAAAAAAAAAAGAAGCAGCAGCAAGAGCATCATGTACCTCAATGACCATGTGTTGTGCAACTTGTCAGCAAATGGGCACAAAATTCAGAAAGGATGTCAGATATAAAAAGGCTTCTATAGTTGTACTGAAAAAAAAAATGAAAAAATATTCAAAGAGCGCATTCATGCTAAAATTGAGAAAAATCACAAACCCTTTTGTTTTCTTGCTTGAAATTATTGGAGACAGAATAAAGTGATGAAAGGGTTGGGGTAGGACCCGGCTTTCACTTTTGTGTAGATAAACATGAATTCCTACCGCAAAATTAAGGACCAAGCATATCTCTCTTTCAAGTGCTAATGTCCAAATCACTAGTTGGGAAAAAGAAAATCAATTTATAATAAAAAAAGAAAAGAAAAGGGAGGGGAAAAAAAAGTGGAGGGCAAAAGGTAGAGACCGCCAAAAGATGTCCTTTTCTGATTTGATAAGGGAAAGCATAGCACTTTGCAAGAAAGTGTGTTGCACTTTATTTTGCAAGAAAGGGTTTATTTAGATTATATGCCATGCATGTGTTGACAATCTATTGGTGCAGCATCATATTTATACCCAATCTAAGGCCTTGGCGTAATTTATTCATTGGTGTCACTCATACTAGACTGAATCAAAAGTTATATGGTTTATTAGTTGAGGAATTGGGATTGGATTACTTGTGACTCATCTAGTTGTTAGGAAACAATGGACGCTTTATAGTATATACGCTTGATATGTATCGCTACATGAGTTATTTAGAATATAGTTTGCTTATATATATTTGCAAATATAAAAGGAACAAAGATTAGCAATGAGCAATAGCTCAATTGGTACGTGGTTCAAACACATGAGGGAGTGTGGCCACAAATTAACACTTCAGGGGCAAATTTATGGGTCCTTTGGATGCGTGCGTATGTCGTGTGCTTATATGTGATGTGTGTGTGGGGTGTTGTGTGTGTCATATGCATAAGTTAGAGCTTACGTGCCAATAGAAAAAATAAGGAACAAAGATACAAAATCATGACATGCAACCTCATTGATAATTTTGTGTAAGAGGTAAAAGGGGTATTTCAATTAATATTAATAACAATAACTTCTCTCACCGTGATCAATGTATTACCCTTTTTTTTTGCACCGGTCTGTAAGCCTGTTTTATTAGCTTTGTAACTCCAAAAGGATTTATATTTCTAATTAATTAGGGATGGTTTAAATCTCTCTGTTGATTTCTTTGTACTCCTCTTTGCATCCTCGAAAAATTCTTCTATGTACTAGGTGTATGTACAATGGTCAGCAAAGGGTAAAAAAGACCTCACAAAACTGTCCAAATGATGCACGAAAATCCGAATCTCTTTTTTCTTTTGTCCAGATGCATTGCACTCGGTATGAGATAATTTCTCTGTATCGTGAGGGTCTGACGTTTTAAGGTTTCTGCGTTAAAGAAGCTTTTACTTTCAAATAGCTTACCACTATATATTGACAGGCCCTTAAAGTCAAAGCGTGTTGGATCTTTTTGACCTTGATAATCTGTGGTTTTCAGCTCTTAAATGATTTCATTTGCACTCGGGCTGCGAGTGCTATCACTTGCTAGATGGTTGACTTTGACATAAAAGCCAAAAATGTTCGAGGCTAGAGCCTCTGCATCTTGAAAAAATAATCATCTATAGGTCAATATAAAAGTTGGAAATCTCAGAATAAAATAATTTTAAGGATATTTTTTCTTTCTGCTACAATTGATCAAAATAATGAAATAAAACATAAAAATAATATTCTTATTGCTATCCTAAACATACATGCTCCGACGAGTTCGACGGAATTCGCCATATTTAGGCTTTAGTTTAAGTCATATTTTAGTTTATACAGTAGAAATAATAGATTTTTTTCCCTTATTAGAAATAGTTTATTTAGCTTGGCAACTTTAAATTAGATTTTACTTAAGCTTCGTTCTTAAGAAGATAATTATTTAGTTGGGTAAGATTTTATTTAATTAAGTTGGTAGGTTTAGATTTAATTTGATTTAAGTCATGTTATATAAAAAGCCCTCCATCACTAGTAAAATAAGGGGTTGCCCCTACGGATAATATCATCCGTAGGGGCAATAAAAGTTTGGCCCTACGGATTAATACGTAGGTCAAAGTGGTTGCCCCTACGGTCGTTCAATATTTATTTAAAATTTATTAAATCTTAAAGTGTTTTTTGCCCCTACGGTGGCGCAAACCAAGCACCTACGGGTATATCCGTAGGGACATCTAAATAGCGATTTAAGTGATCGTTCCCTACGCTGATTATTTCTTATTTCCTTTATCGTTGCGCGCGAACCCAAATCCCCAAACCTTGACGTTCCCGCCGATCGCCGTTCTCGTCATCGCCAGCGCCGGCCGAATCGTCGTCGCCACCGCCTGCAATGATCTCGTCGTCGCCACCGCCGGCCGAATCGTCGTCGCCACCGCCTGCAGTGATCTCGTCGTTGCCACCGCCCTCGTCGTCGCCGATTGCGTCTCCGTCGTCTCCTCCACCGCCTAGCCTACAGGTTAGTTAAACATTATTTTAATGATGTTAGGGTAGCGATGAGGGTTATGGTTAGGTATCGGTTGGGGTTAGGGTTAGGATTAGGGTTAGGGTACGGGTTCGATCGGTTGGGGTTCGACTGGTGTTGGGGTTAGGGTTAGGGTTAGGGTTCGGTTGGGGTTTGGTGTTGGGGTTGGGGTTCGGCTGGGGCTGGGTTGGGGTTGGGGTTAGGGTTTGGTGTTGGGTTGGGGTTCGGCTGGGGCTGGGTTGGGGTTAGGGTTTGGTGTTGGGTTGGGGTTCGGCTGGGGCTGGGTTGGGGTTAAGGTTAGGCCGGGTTAGGGTTTGGTGTTGGGTTGGGGTTCGGCTGGGGCTGGGTTAGGCTTAAAAAGGTGAAATTTTAGGGGATTGATCTGGAAAATAGTGAAAGTTGATACTGTTTATTTGTGAATAACACAGTCCATGATTTTTATATGAGAAAATGGTCCATGAAAGTCTATGGGATTTATCTAAAAAACGCTGAAAGTTCATGTATTTATTTGTAAACAACAAAATTCATGGTATTTATCTGGAAAACGTTGGAGGTCATTGGTATGTATTTGTAAACAACAAAATCTATGAAAATTATGTGAAACGTTAAAACTTCATGGTATTTATTTGTAACAAACAAAGTCTATGGTATTTGTTTGATAAATATTGAAAGACCATGATATTTATATGTAATGGGTCAAAGTCATTTGGGTTATGTCAATCTTATTGGCGATACTTTCTTTTTGTGCATATCCAAAAACTTTGAAAGTTCTTGGTACCTATTAGAAAATATAAAGGGTTTTGTAGTGAAAGGAAAGAATTGGATTTAGAAAAACCGTGTGTAACTTTTAGAAATTCTATACACTCAAGTATATAGAAAAGGGTTAATTGCGGATACAGCCTATGTACTATGGGGATCAAGCACTTATAACCTCTGAAGTATAATAATAAGCACTTTTGTTTGTTTTTCATTAGCGATTAAATTTTAGTTTGCTATTTATTCTTTTTCAGTATGGATACTTGATAGAATTATAATTGCTTTATTATTGTTTGCCTTTTTCCTTTTGTGTAGAAAATATATCCATTGTGTCATATGGACACTATTAATTTCACATCGATTCAAGGGAAAAATTGAGGAAGATTGTGTTTGTTATATCAAAAACCTTTCTGTTGAACCCAACAGGTGAAACTTTAGAGTTGTTATAGATAGCTCTACATGTTTAATGCATGTACCATTGTTAAGAGAGTGCAAGGTGGAGAACAATAATTTGTTTCAACGGCACGTTTTTCAAGTTATAACCAATATATGATACTCGATGATAATATGAAACCTTCATATTCCCATCGATACCCATATATGAAACTAAAAGCGCCACTTAGTCCCCGTCTATCGGTTAACATACGTGCGATGCTCGTCGTGACCTAGAACTATACGAAGGTTGTTAAATATCGGACAGTATAGCTCGATACTAACAACCGTCGTATAGTCTACGCGACGAGAAAATTCAATCGTATGGTAACCCATAGATTTGTCCCGTGTGGACAAGTTAAGAATGTATAAAGCAAACGCCTTCATTCACTTGTGTTTTCATCCGTTTCGAGATATTTCGTCGGTACCTTTCCGCTGGTTCTCCGTGTACAAAGATAGATTAGATGTTCATTTCAACGTTGTTTCACAGCTTTGAAATGATTATCTATTCTATTACAGTGTACTCGGAGAACAGCGGGGAGGTGCTGCCGAAATTTACTCGAAACGGTTGAAAGCACAAGTGATGGGCGTTCGCTCTATACATTCTTAATGGGATAGAAGCCTACCCCCGACAGCCGGAACACATACATACAAACGCATAATCAGAGAGCGACTCGAGATGTTCGGGTTAAAACCAATATATGATACTCGATGATGATATGAAACCTTCATATTCCCATCGATACCCGTATATGAAACTAAAAGCGCCACTTAGTCCCCGTCTATCGGTTAACATACGTGCGATGCTCGTCGTGACCTAGAACTATACGAAGGTTGTTAAATATCGGACAGTATAGCTCGATACTAACAACCGTCGTATAGTCTACGCGACGAGAAAATTCAATCGTATGGTAACCCATAGATTTGTCCCGTGTGGACAAGTTAAGAATGTATAAAGCAAACGCCTTCATTCACTTGTGTTTTCATCCGTTTCGAGATATTTCGTCGGTACCTTTCCGCTGGTTCTCCGTGTACAAAGATAGATTAGATGTTCATTTCAACGTTGTTTCTCAGCTTTGAAATGATTATCTATTCTATTACAGTGTACTCGGAGAACAGCGGGGAGGTGCTGCCGAAATTTACTCGAAACGGTTGAAAGCACAAGTGATGGGCGTTCGCTCTATACATTCTTAATGGGATAGAAGCCTACCCCCGACAGCCGGAACACATACATACAAACGCATAATCAGAGAGCGACTCGAGATGTTCGGGTTAAAACCAATATATGATAATATGAAACCTTCATATTCCCATCGATACCCATATATGAAACTAAAAGCGCCACTTAGTCCCCGTCTATCGGTCAACATAACGTGCGATAATTTATTCTTTTCAACGACAAACGCACACACAAAGCATATACATGAATTTTCTTCTTTGTCAGTAACTATCCCATTCTTATATTTCTCAATATAGTCAGCATAACCTACAATTTATATGTTATTCAGTCTAACATGGCCCATGAGTACGTCAGAGTTAAGGACTGGATGTATGTGGATTGGAAACAACGTATGCAATCTAAGTTTGTCGCAGGAGTTGCTGCTTTCCTTGAATTTGCACGAGCACATAATAAGATCATAATAGAGAAGATTCTTTGTCCGTGTGATAGATGTGGCAATAAGTACTGGCGGAAGGTAGAATTGGAAGAGCTTCATATTGTAAAATATGGGTTTACTAGACTTTATTCAATTTGGAAATATCACGGGGAAGGAGAAGAATGCAGTACTGCGGTAGAAGAAGGAGAACACGATAATGCGGCAGGAGAAGAAGAAGAATTCGGTAATACGGCAGGATACGGAAATTTATTTCCATCAGAAGAAATGGAGGATATGGTAGAGGCTGCCCTAGATTTGATGACGATGTCGGGAGCAGCGAGGGGCGGCAGGAGCTCCAGCCGCGGCAGAGGCAGAGGCAGAGGCAGAGCGGTTCTGCCGCCCGGAGAGCTCCGTAGGGAGCTTCAGAGGGCCGGTCTTGCACCCAGATCGGAGACCCCTTCGGATGCCTCCTTCCGTGTTGATTTGGCCACACCTCCAGGTATACTGCACGCATATCCATTTTGAATGTAATATTACAGATATTCATGCATGTTTATGTAAAAATTACTTATATTGTCAATGTTTGATTGTCTAGTTGTTGGTGATGCGTCCACATCTGGGACAGAGGCCACCCCCGCTCCTCCAGGTATGTTTATATATCATATAGTGTATGTATATTGATTTAGAATGCTATATCATAAATATACACATTCCTTTTGCTCTTACTTAGCAATTTTTATTATTGTCTAGCTGTAGGTGGTGACACCACCGCACCTGCGGGTATGTTTATATGTCCTATAGTGCATGCATATTGATTTAGAACGTTATATTATTGATCTACACATTCTTTTTGCAATTACTTATAAAATCTATTTTTAATTGTCTAATTATAGGTGGTGCGTCCACACCTTCCACAGGGGCCACTCCTGCCGCTTCCATACCCTCCGCATCGTCTGCAGGTTAGTATGAATAAATTTAAAATATTTATTTATTTTACATATGCTCTATAGAATAAATATGAACTTCATGGAGATTTAGCGTCGATGTTTATTTTACAGTTGGAGGGGATGCGTCCGGGACCCCGGTTGTTCCTCACCGGAGGAACTATCGTCCCGCTCGTGCTGCTGCTCGGGCCCAGGCTCGTGCGCTATTCACCGGAGGTATATATCACACTTGAATTCTTAATACAACTTTGTCTTATTATTGATTGTCTTGATATTTCGTGCAGACGCAGGGCCTCTCCATCCCTAGAGGGGGACTCGAGGCCCGAATCAGTCCCATAGGCTGAGGCCTGATAGAGCTAGGGGGGAGGCAGCATTCCCCCTATTTTTTACCCTTGACTATCGCTATACCGGTCCTCATGCCGAGAGGTTCGGCCGGTATTTGGGGGACGAGAGCCGGATCGTGAAGAACTATCCACTTCACGTTGAGTGGGGCGAGCAGCACCAGCGCTCATTCGCCCTCTTCTTTGAACAGGCTCAGGTATGTATTAATATATATTTTCATTTGATCTATCCAATATATTTATTATTAACACTTGCAATCTAATAACAATGTTTTTTTGTATTTTCAGTTGGATTACGATTTTCAGCCTGTAGCCGACCCTGATCACCCGGGGAGGGTGCTCGACCTTCATGCTCTGTACAATGGCCTGATGAAGAACATGCAGGCCAAGGTCCGATACAACAGGAATGAGCTGAAGGCCGACTGCTACTCCCTGTGGATAGCGACCCCCGAGGCAGAGAGAGCGGCCCTCCTATCTACTCCGGCGTTTGCGAGAGTCGACGTAGAGACATGGCCTATATTGTGCGCTTATTTCGACTCCGAACGCAAACGAGTATGTATTTTAAATTTAATTCATTATTTATGATATAATTTATTTCTTTGTGTTTCTTAATTAGAAAACTAAATGTTAATGCGTTGTGCAGAAACAGGCCGCTCAGAATACGGAGAACAGGAAGTCGGCGAAGAGGGGTCGCCCCACTTACACAGGTGGCTCGAGGAACATTACTCGAGCCATGGAGTTATCGGTAAATTAAGAGTTATTCTCTAATATTCTGCAATATTAAGAGTTATTCTCTAACATTTCTAATATTAAGAGTTACTTTCTAATATTGCAGACAGCTCGGACCGTGGCGTCAGGTGGTACACCGAGCGTGCTGTCCGCATATCTTGCCGTCCACGGCACCTCGACAGATCCCGCCACGGGCGAGCTTCGATGTCCCGACGTCGCTACCCAGGAGTACTGCGTAAGTGTTAATATTTTTTCTACCCAAATTTGAAATTTTAGTTTTGGAAGGTTCAAGTTTAAATTTTATACTTATACTTTACTGCTTAATGTGGGTGTAGGAGCGGGTGGTTGAGCAGGCCCAGGCCTCGGGGATCGATTTTACCGGACAGAACGATCCGAGGCTGCTGACCCCAGTTCTGGACGCCGCACACGGAGGGCACCACGGAGGTTGGGAGAGAGGCCGGGGATTGGGCCCCAGCAGGGCCCATATGAGGTTGGACTCCACCCCGGCGGTTACTTCCTCCGTCTCCAGTGGCCGGCATGTCCATCAGGAACTGGATAGCTTGAGGGCCACCGTTCAGGAGTTGAAGGAGATGCTGGTATGTATACTACTTTATAGTAAAATATCATTTCATATTATATACATATCAACATATCCATAATTAGTACGTAGCTTGAGCTTATTTGGTTTTAGAATTAAGTTTGATTAATCATACATACATATGTAATTAAAATAAACAACGCTTTTCCAAACTAGATATCCAAACAGGGTTTCGAAATAACTTAATAATGAAACGAATTCGAATAATACACAGTTCTTACACGTTTCTTACACACGTTATGTCCAGACGCGACAGGGTAGATCGGCCGAGCCTCCACATGCATCTCCTTCGGCTGCGGCTCCGCAAGCCACTACATCGGCTGCGGTTCCGCAGACAGCTCCTGTAGCTCCACCGCCCACTCAGACTCCCGCAGCCGCGGCTCCGCAAGCGACTACCTCGACGGCGGCTGCGCAGACCACAACGCCAGCTCCACATGCCGCTCAGACTCCCTTATCTGTAGCATTGGAGAGTGTATTTACCGAGGAGCAGGCGCGCGTTATTTTAACGTTATTCGGAGGTGGAGCTGGACCGAACTAGGGTAGATTTTTGGTTCTTATTTTTTGAAACATGTATTTATTTATATCACATTGTACTACATTTTGAAACGATATTGATATTGGTTTGAATTTATATCATATTCAGTTTTTGGGTTTCTTTTGTATATTATATATATGCGTGGGATGTGATTATGAATACTGCAATATATGATTTGATTGATGTATATAGTATTGTGCACAGGGCGGAAAAAAATCTAGCAGCCCTTTTTTAAAAAAAAATACAGACAAAATGTACCTACGGATTAATCCGTAGGTATATATGTTGCCCCTACGGCGTTAGCCGTAGGGGCAAACTATCAGGAAACCTGATATTTTCCCACCTGATATCAGTGCAGGGTGTTGGGGGTGCCCCTACGGATATGTACGTAGGGGCCACTGTTTATCCCCTACGTATATAACCGTAGGGGCAAAATATCAGGTTCCCTGATATTTTCCCCCCGATCTCAGTGCAGTGTGTTGGGAGTGGCCCCTACGGATATATTTGTAGGGGCTACTTTATATCCCCTACGGACATATCCGTAGGTACAGACAATATATTCAAAAAAAAAAATTAAATATATGATTTTATTACCCCTACGGGGTACTCCGTAGGGGCTATAGCACCTACCGAGTTATCCGTAGGGGCATAAATTTGTCCGTAGGGGCACGTTCGGGACCTCAACTTGCACCTGCGGCCTTTGCATCTACGGGGTCTTTTTTCGCCCCTACGTATATATCCGTAGGGGCAGTGGTTTGCCCCTACCGATAAATCCGTAGGGGCAAACCATATTTGTACTCTTTTATATGACAAAATTAGAGAGCTTTGAGTTTTTATCTCCGGTACCATGGTACGATATCTATCCTTCCACGTTCGTCTATGCAGCTATACCATATGACTAACCTTTTATAGATAAAGTTTGCTTTAAACTCGCTTAACAAGATTAAACACCACTTTGTTGTCATATGCATTAAGTTAAAAACAAATTAGATGGCCCAAAAAGATACAGGAAATTGTGTAATAAATATGTGAGGAGTATTTTGGGACCATGTTAGTTTGCTCTCGGCAATATATCATGCACAAGTTTTCCTCTCTTTCAATTCAATTACAATAAGGGTCCTCCTTGCCCAGCAATTACAATTAATTAAAGGCTACTAATAAACACACAAACATATGTAGACAAGGGCTCTCAACCCTATCATGGACCATGCCTAGTAACATGCTTGCCCCCTAGCTTAATTAGAAACATATATATTTCTATTTCCACAGCAATTACCAACTGGTTTAACTCAAAAAAAGAGACAAAAGATGAATAATTGAGTTAAACCAGATTAATTTGATGTGGCATGAGTTACCTGACAGCGAATGATTCGCACTCTATTTCAACAAGGCCTTTGACAACACGGCCTTCTACGTTATGATGATCAATCGGAGAGGGCTCTTTTGGTTTTTCGACTTCTCTCTCATTTTTTGGGGGGGCCAGAAGGCCTTGACCTTGTTTGTTTATTATAACATGCACATACCAAGTTCATTTACAGTAAGAACAACAGAAAAAGGATGTGGAATGCTTGGGGCATTCCATGATCCATACAAGCTAAGAGAAATAGCTGATGATGCCAACGCGTGTGCTGCTTTATTGAAATTCCGGCAAGTGAATCCACTTGATACTCGATTCTGAGATTCCGATAGCCATCGACATTCATGAATAATTGGGGCGGTCGTCCATTGAGGATTTAGTGATGGAGATTTAATCCAATCGATAATACTGCAAGCATCACTTTCAATATGGGTGGTATATAGAGAAAAAGTAATCGCATGCCTGAGAGCATTCAAAACACCCATTGCCTCAGCGGCGACTTATCGGGAAGATGTGATAAAACCTGAGCTTACGAAAAGAATTTTGCCTTCTTTGCTACATCCAAGCAAACCCCAAGCCGAGCCAGAAGATCGAACCGCAGCATCAACAGATATCGTGATGTCTGCATTGTCATTGCCTTTCCAAGTATCAGATTTAGGGATGGTTCTCTCTTGCGGACTCTCAGAATATGTAAGAGGCTGTTGTGATAACAAAAGCGATTGTTCGGCTAACAACAGTTATCGGATTGGGTGTAACACTTCGAAAGATGGTCTCGCATTGGCTCTTCCAAATATTTCACAACATATAGAAGCACTTGTTAGCATCTTCTCCTTCCAACCAAGTTTTGAAAATAAATTCCAGACTTGGAAAAGAGCTGACATCAATGTTAAGGTTCCCTTGTCTCCTGCGCTCCTTCGCAAATTTGCACTGAAAAACAACAGTTATTCGCGAATTCTCTCATATTCATAGTCTATAAGAGTAGCTTTTACGCCTTTAAGAGGCGCAATAACTCCTTATGTTCTCCTTCGAGCATTGCCACACGTTCTTGAGCATGCTTGTAACGACCGTAAAATCCTTGTACTTTTCTTCTGTAATAAAACCCTTTTCATTGAATTAAATGTGTATAAATTAAATTTTTTTCTATTTATATGCACGGTAAATTCTTATATCTCCTGCTTATCACATTGTATTGTTGTTCCGTAGGTTACAACAAGTTTGAGCTTCTTGTATTTTCAATTCTTTGTTTTGTTTATTTCTTTTTGTCTTTTTTTGGTTCCTATCTTTAACTTCACATGCGAGCTGTTAGTGTATATGCCCTGGGGCCATTATTGTATCATACTTGTATGTATATTACTTAATGGAAGCTTGGGATATTCACAGTTGTATATGCAGTCTTACTAAAATGGTAGTATGCTACTTGGTTTGTGTCTACTTTAATATGTGCATATGTTTCTTGTAACGTATCACTTATACATATTAGTAGAGCTCATAAGATGTTTGCTTGATTACCAGCGTTGTGATGGCAGTCACACTAGTGGGGGCTGGGTAGTCTATAAGCAACATCCTATACTTGTCCCTAGTCGTAGGATTATCGAGACAGGACATCGATACTCCGGAGTAGACTAGTGTGTACGCTTCTCATCCCAGTTGGGGACATGGTCTGTCCCACAGCCATCAGTATGTCGTACTGGAGATAGTATACATGTGCTCGTTAGGTTACGGGTACACCGGACATGACTCGCAGGGGAACTGTTGGTTGGTATTATACCTGTCGTCAGTTAAGAGTTCCCAGGTGACATGAGTACAGCATAGTCCGCAGACTTGATACTGCTACTTCGCCTCGAGTGTGTCCCACTGTTCTTAGATTGCTACCCTACCACGGCTCAAAGAAGTCGTGCAAACAGGTAGCAGTTGGGTGCAGTCTCGAGCACTTAGAGGCAGTGGCGGTTAGAAAGGATCCGTCTCTTCCGGTATTGGGAGTTGATATCGCGCTGTGTCAGAGAGCCATTACGCAAAGTCCATAGCCAAGGCAAGCGAGATTTACAGGTAGATTCCAGTAGTTTCTCAGGGTGTAATGGGCTACGCTCCGACACGACTTATACCGCTATTAGGGGACTGACGCTTGCCGCCCCTAAGGCTAGATATGCGATAGTCTTAGACGAACAGACTGGACTGTACGTAGATTATCACATCAGGCTCAGTAGGAGTTCGGATGGGTTTCCTCATCGGCCTTCTTATCGACATCTACCTGGGGACCGTTACGTACAGCTAGTGCCGCTTGCGGTCTGTGGTTAAACCCACTGCCAGCGTAGTGTCGAGTCTTTAGAGTCCCACACAGAGAGTTTCCCTGCTCCAGGCGAAACGATATAGAAGTCGTATGGTTTTACGACAAGGGTTCGGACGCATACGTGTTTAAACGCACGTGCGACGTTCGGACAGTTTTTACTAGCCGGCTTTGGTTTAAGCCAGATTCGATTTATTTCTTTTTAATTTTCTTATGCTTCATAATATATTAGAAGTGAGAAGCTTTTTTATTCATTCTCATGCTCACCTTCTCTCTCTTCAAGCTCTCTCTTGAAACCCTAATCCTCCCCTCTCATGTGTTGAGATCAAGGATTAGATAGACTAATACATCCATAACCTCACTCTATATCTCCTAGGTAGCTTAGATTGGCACTTTGAGCAACCTAGTTATCTCAAGTTAGAGATCAAGCTTGGCGTAGGAGCTCTCGGGTGGATCGTCTTTGACTTGAGGAGGCCGTTGAGGTGCCGATGTTCCAAGGAGCCTACGAGGAGTGGAGGACAGCGATGAAGACCCGAAGGACATGTAACGTGAGGTATAATTTTGAATCCGAGTAGTTAAACCTCTCGTAGTTTGCTAGTAACGGTTTAGATACGATTCATGCGCTCAAGTCCGTGTTACGAAGCTTTGATAATCGTTTTTCATATATTCCGCCTCCCCGCAAATTAGTGGGGTGCGTGATATGGACTTACAGTGGTATCAGAGCCAACTAAACCATTACTAGCTTATTAGCAACTAATTAGAAGTTCGATCGACGGAAAACACGAAAACGAAACCCCAGAACCCTAACAGTTCTGTTAATTTTAAACATGTCTAAAAAATTATATGATATGCCTTAAAATTCACAGCAGGGAAATATAAGAATACTGGGAAAATACGAACCCCTAACTGGGCAAGACGGTCGTGGATCCGCGACAAGATGGTGCTTTTGGCCGCGGATCCGCCGCCGAGTCAACCCCGAGTTGACTCGGATTTGCACAGTAATTCATATTTTTTGGAGTTTTGTTTTCCTGTATATTCTGTTTCTGCCCAGGTTACTTCTGTGTTGGCTTGCAACTGGGGTAGACACGAAAAATGGTTGTCGATCGATATTCTAAGATATTTGCTAATTGGGTTTTTATCTGTAATGTTTAATGTGTTCTTAAATCTCCCCTAACTGCTAGTATGTCGGTTGGCAGGGGGTTGCACATTTCTGTAATGTTTACTGTTTGTGTATATGGACTTGATTGGAATGTTGTGATGATTAGCCGGGGTTTGAGATGGGTTTAATATCATTCATTCGATATAATTGTAATATGATGTAATATTCTTTTGTGGGGTGCATCCAGATTGCGGTTGTAGCCACCGTTGTATTTTTTCTTTTTACTGTTTTTGCTCCTAGGATAAACCCAAGATGGGGCACACAAACTACCGGGTACGTTGAAGTGTTTAGTGGCCTACTCACGTTGTTGAGGGAGACCGCTTCACTTCGGGTACTTGGCGAGTAGTTTTCCGTACCCGTAGGGGTCTAGGGTTGGGGTAATGGCTATTCATCACAACTGTGTAATCCGTCTTTTGATTGCAGGCTCAAAGCAAATGCAGATTGCTAGTATATCCAATAAAGTTCATCTGTGATCTGGAATGCTTATTATTGCGTCTGACGAATGTACAATATCTATATATGATAGCTATTAGACGTCACTTATGTTTTACACCCGCGCTAGCCCAGCCCCCGCTCTGTCGTTAGTTAAGTAACCTAACGGGTGATGACGGGACCCCGTGGCAAATGCGGATGGCATAAGAGGACGTGGTATTTTCGTTGTTTTCTGCAATGATAGAATAAATGATAGGACGCATTATTATAATGCAAAGAAAATAAACCAAAGTTCAATCGTTGGAACAAATTTTAAAAAAACCACTCGGTTATTTTAAAAGATCAGAATTTTTAATTGCGGAGCTTTAACCACTCCTTTTAAAAAGTATCAGGTTCCTTCGATTATATCAAGTTCACTACGTTCACGGTTTTGCCAAAACCATTCGTAGCCCTCCGTCATTTCATTTGGGTATTCAGTAGTATTCAAGCTATGTATTTTGACCAACGCCAAGACATAGTGTTTGGTAGCTGCTGGGTATTTCATTTGTTGCATAGATAGATGTATTGGTTTGGGACAGTCGTATTATCATTTTGGCCAACGTCAAGGATATGTACTGGTGTGTTCAAATTAACAAGGATAATGATTGGTAGAACTTGACATGTGACTTATGATATTTTGACCAACGCCAAGGTCATAAGAGCATGAGGCAAAAATTTATATCGGGAATTTCTAAAGAAACTGAAATTTGCAGAGAGAGCATACCATTTTGGAGTTTGATGAATGTTGGTAGGATTCCTTCAACATTATCATACGATGATATTTTGGATCCGATCCTACTGTGAGTATATACTACTTATCAGGAGATTCGTCACTTAACGATCAATGCTATAAACCAAGTAGGTGCCTAGAAAGGTGTCAGCGGGGCTACGCCTCCAGAGAAAAGATGTTCTTTAATTAAGAAACTTCGCGAAAGCGTTGGAAAACCTCTCTCGAAATATCGACACTGACATGGCTGAACGGTTAAGCAAGTATTGTACGGTGAGAATAGTCCTGGCTAATTCTTCTTTTATGGTTTGAGGAGGGATTCGAGAAACAGTGGGAGCCATCCTGTTTAGATAAATTAAAAACCACTCTAAACTTGCAAGAGTATCATGCTAAAAGTGTTTTCTTCTTTCTCTCTCTTAATTGCAGCGACCTTGTGACCACACATAGGTTACATCTAGATAACAAATTGACTGAATCTGACTTATATGATTGGCAAAGGTCTGTCCAGATGTCCATTGCCTATGACAAGCTGGACCACCCTATTACTACTCACGATCCAACCGTCCCAGATCCAGTTTCCACCATCGCGGATATGGATATCCGTCAGACAAGGGAAAAGGATAAAGCGAAAGCTAAATGCCTCATGTTAGATTCGGTTGATGGTGTATACCAGAAGCAGTACGAGAAGATGGACTTTGTTTCCATCTTTCTCCATAACAAAGATTTATATGGAGAGCAATCTCATATCGCAAGATATGAGACTTCGAACGAATTAATTCAAGTGAGGTTGGCTGTCGGGTCATCTGTAGGGGACAACGTCCTTACAATGACTAGCTGTATTGATGAGCTCTAGGACCTGGAGACCGCGTTGGGAAACGAGTCAGATACTGACTTGATTCTACAGTCTCTGCCTCCTACCCTGAAGGAAACCAGGGAAGTAGAAGGAAAGAGAAGGGCAAAAGTTTCAGGACTGGATATAGTAAAAGAGGGACGTTCCTATTGTTATGAGATTGGGTATAGACAGAAAGATTGCAGGGCTTTAGAAGCCAGTAGCCAGGATACGAAGTATGTTGTGGTTTCAGCCTCAAGTGTATTTGTAATTGAGAACTGTTTGTCAATTAACTCTACTTGCTGGGTACTAGATACCGGAGCAGGATCACATATCTGTAATTCATTACATGCTTTGAGAAACCGTAAAGTTATGAAGGTAGGAGATTTGTCTCTCAGAGTTGCAAACGGAATGAGCGTGGACGGTGAATCCGTGGGAGAATATCGCCTAGGTTTGACAAGTAGGCAGATATTGATTCTGCATAACTGTCTGTATGTACCTAGTATGACTTGCAATATCATATCAGTGTCCTCACTTTCAAGAGAGGGATATGATTTTACATTCGTAAGCGATGTAGTTCACATCCACCTAAATCAAGTTTTGATTGGGTCCGGTACTTTAGATAACGGCGTATACGTATTGAGTCAAGCTTGGGTTTTCAATGTCCAGAACACACTTAAAAGAAAGTCTCCGGAATTAAATCAGGCTTTCTTATGGTATTGTAAACTAGGTCACATCAATGGGAGAAGGTTGACTAAGTTGCATAGAGAAGGATATTTGAATCCGTTCGAATATCAATCTTATGCTACTTGTGAATCTTGTCTCATAGGAAAGATGACAAAGACTCCGTTTACTAGACACGGAGTAAGAGCAAGCGAGCTCTTGGGACTCGTACACAGTGACATGTGCGGTCCAATGTCTACACATGCGCGAGGTGGTTATTCATACTTCATTACTTTTACTGATGATTTCTCTAGGTATGGATATGTCTTCTTAATGAAGCATAAATCCGAGGCCTTTGAGAAATTCAAAGAATACAAGAATGAAGTGGAAAACCAAACCGGCAAAAGTATCAAGACACTGAGATCTGATCGAGGTGGTGAATACTTAAGTGCCGAGTTCCTGGGTTACTTAAAAGAGAATGGTATTCGCTCTCAGCTTACTCCTCCATACACACCACAACACAACGGTGTATCAGAAAGGAGGAATCGAACCCTATTGGATATGGTTCGTTCCATGATGAGTAAGGCTGAGTTACCGCGATCATTCTGGGGATATGCACTAGAATCAGCTGCATATCTTTTGAACCTAGTTCCCACCAAGACTGTGCCTACCACACCATATCAGATATGGAGTAGGAAGAAACCCTATCTTCAGTATCTGAAGATTTGGGGATATCCGGCTTTTGTTAAAAAGCAGCATGCGGACAAGCTCAAGGCACGATCAGTACATTGTAAGTTTGTGGGATATCCAAAAAACTCCAAGGGGTATCTATTCTATTACGCAGAGGAACAAAAAGTTTTTGTTTCTCGTAATGCCCATTTTCTAGAATATCAATTTTTAGAAAAGGAAACAAGTGGGAGCGAAATAGAACTGGAAGAAATTCCAGAACCACAAACTACAACTGAACGTATGGTAGAACCAGAGGTTTCAGAAGAAAGGGACATACCAGCGCCTATCCGTAGAAGTAGTAGGCCGTCTCATCCGCCCGAGAGATACTACGGTTTTCTCATAGACGGGGATAGAGAGGATTGCACTATTGACTATGATGAGCCTACTAGCAAGCCATTCAGAGCGGCGACTCAGTAAAATGGCTGGATGCAATGCGGACCGAAATGGAGTCCATGTACACTAACAAAGTATGGACTTTGGACATTGCACCAGATGGGGTAAAACCCGTAGGATGCAAATGGATCTTCAAAAAGAAGATTGGTGTAGATAGACAGGTTGAAACCTATAAGGATAGACTTGTTGCAAAGGGTTTCCGTCAAAGACCTGGTTTGGATTATGACGAAACTTTTTCTCCAGTGGCTATGCTCAAATCCATTCGGGTCCTTCTTGCTATTGCTGCCTTCCACGATTATGAAATCTGGCAGATGGACGTAAAGACGGCCTTTCTAAATGGTAATTTAGAAGAGTGCGTCTATATGGATCAGCCATAGGGATTCATTCAGAGTGGGAGAAGCGGTAAAGTATGCAAGTTGCTTAAGTCCATTTATGGACTAAAGTAAGCATCGCGGAGTTGGAACATCTGTTTTGATGATGCTGTCAAAGAATTCGACTTTATCAAAAATCCAGATGAACCATGCATATACAGTAAGATTGTAGGGAGAGCTGTAGTATTTCTCGTCTTGTACGTGGATGGCATTCTCCTAATAGGAAATGATATTCCTATGTTACAGTCAGTCAAAGGATTCTTATCACAGAAATTCTCTATGAAAGACATGGGTGATGCCACCTACATTCTAGGGATCCGGATCTATCATGACAGATCAAAAAGGATGTTGGGACTTTCGCAGTCTAGGTACATAGACACCATAGTAAAGAGATTCAGTATGGATGATTCTATGTGCGGTAACTTACCGGCTTGTCACGGAATCACTCTCTCCAAAGAGATGTTTCCCAAGACTGATTTGGAAAGAGATCGCATGTCGATTATACCCTACGCTTCTGCGGTAGGCTCTATAATGTATGCGATGTTATGTACCAGACCAGATGTAGCATACGCATTGAGCGTAGTAAGCCGGTATTAAGCAAAACCAAGGGAGAAGCACTGGATAGCCGTAAAGAACATTCTCAAGTACCTGAGGAGGACTAAGGAGATGTTCTTGGTGTATGGCGGAAAAGACCTCCAGATTGAGGCCTTTGCCGACTCCGGCTTCCAGAGTGACAAAGATGACTCCAAATCCATGTCGGGTTATGTCTTTACCCTCAATGGAGGGGCGATCTGTTGGAAGAGTTCCAAGCAGGAGACCGTTGCTGACTCAACAATGGAAGCGGAGTACATAGCTGCTTGCGATGCCGCAAAAGAAGCTGTCTGGATGAAGAAGTTCCTCACAGAACTTCAGGTGGTTCCTACCAGTGTTGATCCAATACCTCTGTATTGTGACAACAACGGCGCTATAGCTTTAGCGAAGGAACCCAGGTCCCATCAGAAGTCCAGACATATCTTAAGGCAGTACCACCTGATCAGGGAGATCGTAGATCACCGGGAGATCGAGGTGAAAAGAGTAGAGACAGAGAATAACATTGCCGATCCATTCACAAAGGCCATTCCTCAGACGCAGTTCGAGAGGCTATTCGATATGATAGGTCTACGATATGCCAGCTCATGGCCCTAGTGCAAGTGGGAGATTGTTAGTATATATGCCCTAGGGGCCATTATTGTATCATACTTGTATGTATATTACTTAATGGAATTTTGGGATATTCACAGTTGTATATACAGTCTTGCTAAAAATGGCAGTATGCTACTTGGTTTGTGTCTACTTTAATATGTGCATATGTTTCTTGTAACGTATCACTTATACATATTAGTAGAGCCCATAAGATCTTTGCTTGATTACCAGCGTTGTGATGGCAGTCACACTAGTGGGGGCTGGGTAGTCTATAAGTAACATCCTATACTTGTCCCTAGTCGTAGGATTATCGAGACAGGACATCGATACTCCGGAGTAGACTAGTTTGTACGCTTCTCATCCCAGTTGGGGAGATGGTCTTGTTCCCCTCCGAACGGACACGCGGGACGTCGGGCCGTCTCGCCTGAGGTTCGGGGCAGATGCCAATAGGTGCTATCCGTCCACCTCTCCGAGGATGCTAAGTCGATCCATGGCGCCATGTATCGGAGGTTTAGACGGATGCGTCCGATGTAGCAGACTTCGTCAGATTCCCCCTCGTTTGAGGGGTTTTTGATTGTGGGGACGCTCTTCCCTGCAGGCGCAAGCCCCTGCAGTTAATTACGCTACCGCATCGCGGTAACAACTTTCTCCTTCTCCAGATGGTCACCTCGTGTCGTGTGTTTTTGTTTTATGTTTTCCTGCCCGTGGATCGTTTACGGAGACCGAGTTATGTCGTCGCCCGTAGGGCATGGACTAGTCCAAATCCGTGTTGTCTTAGATTTGAGTTTGGGGGGGGGGGTTTGGTTTGAGGACACGTTAGCCATACTTGAGGCTAAGATCAACTCGAACATTCGTTAAGGATACATTAGTCTAGTTTGAGACCAAGATCAACTTAACGGGATCATTTAGATCCGACAAAGGAGCGTTTGGACTCCATTGTTCCAGTTTTAGAGACATAGTGGTCCATCGTATATGTGGCCGTCGGGACCCGTCACCTCTCTGACGACGTTGAAGGATTACAACGACGGATGTCAGAGGAGTTCAGAGATGTACCCTCGAGCCAGAGTTAATTAGGGGGGATTCATAGTCCAGTCTGCTTGAAGGTTTAAGGACGCGTTAGCCATCTTTGAGGCTAAGATCAACTTAAACAGGACCGTTTAGATCCGACGAAAGAGCATATGGAAGCTCTATGGTTCTAGTTTAAGGACATTGCGGTCCATGGGTAGTTTAAGGACATTGCGGTCCATGGGTAGTTTAAGGACATTGCGGTCCATGGGTTTAAGGACTCCACAGTCCGGTATGTGCTCTGGATGCTTCACACGGGTTCGTTGCCGTGCTAGGCGAGGACCAGGCTCCGCTCTGGATGCTTTACACGGGTTCACTGCCGTGCTCTGCGAGGACCAGGATCCGCTCTGGACGTTTTCCACGGGGTCAAAGAGTGACGTTATCCGCGTTCCACGTAACCAGGAATTTTGCATTATGCATGGGTTTAAGGACCCCACAGTCCATATCATGAGTGGTCATCGGGACCCGTCACCTATTTGAAGACATTGAGGGATTACAATGCCAAGTATCAAAGGAGTGAAGAGATGTACCCTAGAACCGGGGTGGATTAAATAGTCCCTGGCCCAATTTGGGTCAAGACTGATCAATTATGTTATGAGCCCATTGGCCCAGTTAATCACAAATTGAGGACTTATGGCCAGCTTGGGCTAAGTCCAGTCAGGTCTGGAATATTGACTTTTTGTTGGTCCATTGAGGGAGAGGCTTTGCCTCTATCCCTTTAACCAATTGGGCCAAAGCCTAGTGTTAAACACTTCAGAGCAATCAGTGTTGAACACTGGGAATAGGGTTGACAAGTTAGTGTTTAACACTAAAAGAATAGTTGGTGTTAAACACCAGCAACAAGGCTTTCAAATTAGTGTTAAACACTAAAACAGATTGGTATTAAGCACTGGCAACGGAGGCCTCAAATTAGTGTTAAACACTAAGGTAGTCAGTGTTGAACACTGCAAGTAAAGTTTGAACACTAAGGCCCAACAGTTGTTTCAGTAATTGGATTCGAGGGTTCCAGTTTAGTGTTAAGCACTAAGGCAAGAGAGGTCACGTGGCAACACGTGAGGGTGCCTTCCCTTCAATGGTTCTGCTGAGATTACTGCATCTTTCAGAGCATCACGTGCAATCACGTGACGGGCATTCATATGCCTATGTATTAGAGTTTCTGCCAAGGGTCACGTGGGTCACGTGAGGGACAGCCTCAATGGGTTTTCTGTAGATCTCTTAGGGGGTCACGTGGTGGCACGTGACCCTGCCTCTATGTATGTCGTTTTTAGAGGATCTGTTGATCTTTTTTCAGGAATTAAATTCCTCGAGCTTTGGATTTCAGAGGAATTAAATTCCTACTTCCTTTCGAAGATTTATATTCTGAAATAGAGTTGAACTCTGAATTTTCTGTAGGAATTAAATTCCTCGTATATGTGAAGAACTGAAGAGGGTTAAACCCTTAATAAAAGCTTTCACGGAATTATACTTCCTATTTTAAAGAATTATAATTAAGGGAATTAAATTCCTGCTGTCTCCACAGAACTATATTCTTAATTAGGGTTCAACCCTGTTTCTTTTGTTTTGAAGGAATTAAATTCCCATGATACAGGGTCGAGCCCTAATTTTATTTTTAAAGGAATTGAATTCCTATAGTTCTGCGAGAATTAAATTCTCATGCTTGCGTTCCCTCTCTATGTTTTGGATCTGCATGGCAGGATCTCAACCCATTGAGAATTAAATTCTCAACCTAAAGGGGAGATGCGCACTTTGCAGATCCTCTATCAAAGAGAGAAGAAATGTGCTCTTCTGTTTTGTGTATCAGAGTTAAACTCTGTTGAGAATTAAATTCCCCCTCTTTCAAAAGGCCTTCCCTTTCTTCCCTAGAGTTTTTGCAGAAGATCCAAGTCTTTTCCAAGTATCAAAGCTTTCCTCCTTTTTTTCTTTCTCTGCGCATGTATCTCCGTCTCTCTCTCTATATATCTCTCTTTTTGTGTCTCTTGGCTCCTATTTATAGGAGAAGCAGCCGAATAAATTAGTTTTGTGACGAATCTTCATTGAGATATTTGATTTGCATCCTTCATTCGTTCTGGACCTTTGGATTATTAGGTGAATTTTATTCACCGTTGGATTTCAAATCCAGAGATTCTCCCTTTTTATTTTGGTTAGATTTAAGGGGGAAATCTTTCCAAACCCGAGATTTTCCATAAATAGATGACCTCTGAATCTTTAATTTGATTGGTTCCAGATAACCGCTTTCCTTTGGAAAGATCTGAATTTCTTTCAGAATTTAATTCTGTTAGCAAAATGGGCTTTGAAAGCCGGTCACGTGTGACCACGTGACCCATGGTTACGTGCGGACACGTGACCCCCTTTTGGAATGAGCCTTCCTCTTTCTCTTGCGTCTGTCTTCTGATTGCTGCTTCGATGTCACGTGCTACCACGTGACCCCTGGTCACGTGTGAGCACGTGACCCTTGTTTGAACTCTCTTTCTTTAGTTCAACGGGAGAACTGATCTGCTGTCTTGCACGTCACGTGGCAATACGTGACCTTGGTCACGTGGGAGCACGTGACCTCTTCTGAGGCTCTTTTCCTTGTCTTGATCAGGGGACTAATGTGTACTTTTCTGCCGCCTTATATGTCACGTGTCGACACGTGACTGCCGGCCACGTGTAAGCACGTGGCCCCTTTTTGAAGCTTTTCCCAGAAGCTTTCCTGATTTTAAATCAGGAAACAAATGCCCCCACAGCGTTGTTCTCACGTGTCTGCACGTGAGTGCAACGCTGTCATCTTTGTGACCGTTGGATTCATTTAGGGATCTGGGGAGATGAAACGTTTCCCTTGCCTTCTATAAATACCTCTGTCTCTCTATAGGAGCCTTCACTCTGTTCGTCTTCTTCATCTGAAAACTTTTTCTTTGAGAATTTAATTCTCTTCTTCCAGAGCTTAGTTCTCTGTCTTGAAACAATCTTCAGAGTTTAACTCTGTTCGAAGAGGGTCCTTTTTCCTCAGGTAATGTTCTTGGACAACGATGGACTTCACATTTCTCTGGATTTTAAATCCAAAACAAGGGTTTTTACCCTTTCTCCTCCATATTTTCCATAAGAACATGAAAACCGCTTAATCTTCAAACCGTAGATCTTTTAGGGCTTAGATGATCTTCGGGGAAACAACGATGGCGTTTCGACTCCATGGAATTTAATTCCGTCCAAACTATTCCTGGGAATTTAATTCCCTTTTTCCTGATAAGGAATTTAATTCCTATGAAGAATTCAATTTCTTCACACAGAGGCTCCTTGGGGTCTCTTGGCCCGAGGCTGTTCTTCCGCAATTAATGCGATGGGGACTTTGTAATGATTCTAGTGATTTTTATTTCAGGTATCATGGACGCCCATCTGTATCATCTTGACGAGATCATTTCCTATGGGAACATTCGTGCGCTGGGCCGCAGTCAGAACCAGGAGTTCACCGATGCTCAGTGTGCCGAGATCATGAGCCGCTTTGATGAGTACAACCATCGGCTACTTCCCCGTCGCTCTTCTCTTCTGAGGCTGATCGTGCTGGCGATCCGGGAGGCACTTCCTCTCTTTTGTGCCGGCATACCGCTCGGGGACTTGGACATTGCCGAGGATAAGATGCATTCGGTGTACCTTATGGGCTTGATCTCAAAGAGAAGGCGGGATGATCTCATTGATCTCCTTCATCAGATTTTTCAGCAATCAGCCGTATTGGGCGCCTACCGGAGGGTAGAGGACATCCGCGGGGACCCCGATGCTTGTGACCGTGAGAGAAAGCATACTCGGGAGGTTCGAAATGCTTGGAAGATCTTGAATAAAGTTAATTTCGAGTTCCTCAACCCATGCCCCGCGTCTGAGGCCTTACCATTGTAAAAGTTTTTCTTTTATTTTGTATCGCCTTCTTGAAGTCTGGATGATAAGCTTTGTTGTGTCTCTGTGTGTTTGCATGCTTTTTCTCTGAAATCTTATTATTCTGTTACTATTGTTGTCTGTGCTTTAATATGCAGGGTACTACTCCATATTCTTCCTTTTAAATGCACTGCAGGTTCGGGCCTCACGTGTTCTACACGTGAGATCTCTTGATGCGACGGTTCACAAGATTTTCCTCATGCCATATTTTCAGTGCACAATATTAGGTGCTGAAAAAGGGGCTTGGAAATCGTTCCATCTCCTTGACTTTCGGTACCTTTCCTTTTTTTTAGGCCTTGAAAATAAATTCACCATGCAAGATTTTCCGCGCATAGCACTTAATGCACTCCATTATATATGAGGCTATAGCCTTCTTCTCCTTTCTCAGAGAGATTCATATCATATATATATATATATATATATATATATATATATATATATTTTTAAAGAGAAACGAGTGCCATGGCTTGTAATCGCCCTCATGCTCGTCGACAGCCGTGGGAAGTTCCTCTTGAGGAGATGATCCCCCGCTTTGCTGCTCGGTTGGTGGACCCCCTCCTTTCTGACAACGAATGTGACTCGGCCATGCACGAGCTCTCGATCCGTAGAGGGTCTCCCCTCCCGATGGGTTCTCTCTGGCTCCGGATGATTCTCACGGCCGTGCTTGCCGATATTCCTCCTCACCCGGCGGAAATGACCCTGGCGATGCTCGACGCGGCAGAAGAAAAGCTCGAGGGCTTTCATGAAGCGTGCCTGATTACTCAGGCTTTGAAGGATTGCTCGATTCGTCTGCTGGGCTAGATTAAAGCCCGGCGAGCTATTATGTCCGCTTTTGCAGACGAACACGGCACCAATCGATGGGGAGCGACTCCTCGTGAGAACCGTCGCTTTGACGTGCTGGAGAAAGCAGAGAGAGAGATGGAGAATTTTGTTCTTTGCTTTGTTAACCCTTGTGCCATTGATCCGGTGTTTGGTGATCTTTTCGGTTAGCGTAGTGTTTTTAAATTAGTCCTCTCTTTTGTATGCTTTATGCTGAATCCCTATGTAGGCTTGGTACTCGTATGCATGTTTTCGCTTGCATGAATAAACATTGTGTTCTTCTTATGCAAGCTTCTTCTAATTATTGACATTGTCATTATGTCGCATGCAAATTAGTGCCTCAAACTTTATTTCTTCTTCGGATGCTCATATAATCGTGAACACATGCTTGATAGGATAAACACTGGAAATTTTCTCATTGCTTTTCATACCAGGTGATGTGAACACGTTTCAGATCGATCATCGCTGTCGACCGGAAGCCCATTTATACGGTCTTGTAAATGTCTTGTGTTCGAGGCCGTAGTCGCGAGTGCAAGCTTTCGTGGACACGTAGCGAACATATTGTTGTGCGAGAAAAGGGTTCGGTCGTAAATTTTCGGAGAGGGAGCTAGCCTCCAAAGCGTTGGGCGAGCTTCAGGCCAGCCTCACAGCCAAGACCAATAAAACGTATGAACTCTGGCGGGTGCTTCACGAGTCCATCAAAGAGGTGGTGGCTCTCGATAAAGCCGCCACGTTCACTCGTGAGAGGGTTGAGGCTCACAAAGCCAATGAGAAAGAGCTCGAAGCTCGGCTCGCTTCGTATCAGGCTCAGCAAGCTCAGGAGGCTCGTCTTCTGGAGATCTTGCGTCATGAAACCGTGGCTCAGCAACAGAATGATGAGCTGGTAAAATTACTGCATCGCCTGCCGGCTTGAGGACTTGTATCTTTTCTCTTTTTTTTTGTACATGCTCATGAGTAAGAGTATCTTTTTCTTGGTTCCTTCATAGATTGCACCTTGTATCCATTTTGGTTCATGAATAAAAGGTACAGTTTTTCTCTTAATGATGTGTCTCATTTTCATTGAATGCATTCTGCGGATATTCTATCTTGATCTCCTTGCAGGACAGCGATGGCTCAGGATTCAGGGTTAAGATCTGCTTCCTGAGGCTTTTGCACTTTATGAGCCACGAGGGTCTCATAAGGAGTTTTTCTCCCTACAGGTCGAGAGGATCCCATAGGTGTGAGTTCTTCTTAAAGATCGTGAGGATCCTTAAGCGGGTTTTCCCTTGAGAGTCGTAAGGACCTCGCAAGAGAGTTTTTTCTTCCCTACAGGTCGTGAGGACCTGCAAGTGCTGAATGTGGTCGCCCTTATCCGTGTTTCACGGGGTCAGAGGCTGCTCCGGGTATTGTAGTTTAAAGACGTCGCGGTCAAGGTTAAGGACCTCATAGTCCGTGGATTTAGGGACTCCACAGTCCGATGTTAGTTTTAAGACATCACGGTCAAGGTTAAGGACCTCATAGTCCGTGGATTTAGGGACTCCACAGTCCGATGTTAGTTTTAAGACATCACGGTCAAGGTTAAGGACCTCATAGTCCGTGGATTTAGGGACTCCACAGTCCGATGTGTGGTTGCAGGGACCCTTCACCTCTTTGAAAACGTTGAGGAATTACAACGCCGGGTATCAAAGGAGTGAAGAGATGTACCCTTAAACCAAGGCGGTATCCGTAGGGAATCAGGGTGGTTGATCGTTAGTTTTAAGACATCGCGGTCGAGGTTAAGGACGTCATAGTCCGTGGATTTTAAGGACTCCACAGTCCGATGTTTGCTCTGGATGCTTCATACAGGTTCACTGCTGTGCTTGGCGAGGACCAGGCTCCGCTCTGGATGCTTCACACGGGTTCACTGCCGTGCTCTGCGAGGACCAGGATCCGCTCTGGACGTTTTCCACGGGGTCAAAGAGTGACATTATCCGCTTTCCACGTAACCAGGAAGTTTGCACTAGATGCTTCACACGGGTTCACTGCCGTGCTCGGCGAGGACTAGGCTCCGCTCTGGATGCTTCACACGGGTTCATTGCCGTGCTCTGCGAGGACCAGGATCCGCTCTGGACGTTTTCCACGGGGTCAAAGAGTGACATTATCCGCTTTCCACGTAACCAGGAAGTTTGCACTAGATGCTTCACACGGGTTCACTGCCGTGCTCGGCGAGGACCAGGCTCCGCTCTGGATGCTTCACACGGGTTCACTGCCGTGCTCTGCGAGGACCAGGATCCGCTCTGGACGTTTTTCCACGGGGTCAAAGAGTGACATTATCCGCTTTCCACGTAACCAGGAAGTTTGCACTAGATGCTTCACACGGGTTCACTGCCGTGCTCGGCGAGGACTAGGCTCCGCTCTGGATGCTTCACACGGGTTCATTGCCGTGCTCTGCGAGGACCAGGATCCGCTCTGGACGTTTTCCACGGGGTCAAAGAGTGACATTATCCGCTTTCCACGTAACCAGGAAGTTTGCACTAGATGCTTCACACGGGTTCACTGCCGTGTTCGGCGAGGACTAGGCTCCGCTCTGGATGCTTCACATAGGTTCATTGTCGTGCTCTGCGAGGACCAGGATCCGCTCTGGACGTTTTCCACGGGGTCAAAGAGTGACATTATCCGCTTTCCACGTAACCAGGAAGTTTGCTGATTGTATCCGCATTTTACGGGATGAAGGTTTGGCGATATGTATGCCACCGAACCATGGAACTGGGAGTTGCCGTTGTTCCGCTTAGCTTGATGTTGTGTCTGCTGACGCGAGAAGAACGTCGAGATGATCTCTAGGCTATTGGTGAACCGTCGAGATTTGGCTTCTTCTTATGATGAAACCTGGGGAAGGAGTATGATCCCTTCTTTGTTTGCGCCCCTGGATTGTATACAGGGGTAGATGTAACATCACCTGTAGGGCGAGGATTTCACTTTTATTTTATTTCTTTTTCCGCGATGCTCTATCATTTCAGCTTTTATATCGCGAAGGTCGCGATTGCCCCATCATTTCGGCTATTTTTCACGGTGCCCAATAATTTCGGCTATTTGTTTATTTTCTGCTCGCTGCTTTTTATTGCGAGTTGCCCCATCATTTCGGCTATTTTTCATGCCTTCATTTTTACTTGCTGCTTTTTATTGCAAGTTGCCCTATCATTTTGGCTATTTTGTAGGCATGTGTGGCTTGCTAGCTTTTTCGCTGCAAGCCTGGATTTTAGGCACCGATTTTGGCATCAGCACCGCTACAACTGGAATGTTGCCAGGAGCGAATCATCATTTGCCTTTGTCGATGATGAACAAAGGTGGCTCAGCAAACAGGGTTAAGGGTCCTGTCGACCAAGGCTTTTGACTTCATGAGCCGTAAGGGTCTCACAAAGGTATTTCTCCCTACCAGTCGTGAGGATCTTGCAGGTGGATTTTTTTTTTCCTTAGGGATCGTGAGGATTCCTAAGTGTGTACTCCTCTGTAGGTCGTAAGGATCCTACAGGAGGGCTTTCTCCTCATGGATCGAGAGGACCCACAAGGGTTGGACTTTACTGGGGAAATGTTTATTCGCGCCCGTGGATTGTATACAAGGGTCAGTACGAGCCGCTTGTAGGGCAATATCGAAGGTTATGGGGGATTTGCTTAAGAACAGGTTTAGGTTTCTGTAACTTAAGACTTTCAAGTCTCATGAGCCGTGAGGGTCTCATAAGAGAATTCTCCTTACGAGTCGTGAGGATCTCGTAAGTGTATTTTCTCCTTAGGAATCGTGAGGATCCCTAAGTGTGTTTCTCCTTTGTGAGTCGTAAGGATCTCACGCAGGTGATTTCTCCTTACAAGGTCGAGAGGACCCTATAAGTGCCTTTTAACGAGATTGCGCCCTTTCGGGTTTTCACAAACACTCGCCGGTAGTCCTGCTGTTTTTACTCACGGAGCCCTTTCGGGTTTTCATCCGTGCCCATTTTGCTTTATGGACATACCGTTTTTTTTTTCTTTTTTTTTTCTTTTTTCTTTTCTTTTTTTATTTTTCTTATCTCGTCAGCCTAAGGATGCTGCGGTAGTAGTTTTAGGGACGTTTCGGCCCATCGCTAGTTTAAGAACGTTTCGGTCCGTTGTTAGTTTAAGGACATTTCGGTCCATTGTTAGTTTAAGGACATTTCGGTCCATCGATAGTTTAAGGACGTTTCGGTCCGTCGTTAGTTTAAGGACATTTCGGTCCATCGTTACGGGAAGGCCGGCTGCTGCTTGTAAGGTCTGAGCCTGGGAAGATAGCGAGCGGACATAGTCGTCGTCATCTATCATTGACCCAGGCTATGGCTTATTAAGCGTAGTATTTCTTTAAGAAACGGCCGTTTATTGGCCTGAAAGGTCTTTCACCGTGCATGTCCATGAGTAGATAGGCTCCACCCTGGTAGACCTTGTCTATGATGTAAGGGCCTTCGTAGTTTGGCTCAAATTTCCCCCGCTTGGCACGATTGGGGATCATAGGTCTTTTGACCACTAGCACGAGTTCGCCTTGTCGGAATGTCCTCGGCCTGGTCAATCTTTCGTAAGAGCGCGTCATCTTTGCTTTGTAGGCTTCTAGATGTTGTTGCGCTATGAGCCGGGTTTCGTCGAGGGCATCAAGCTCCTCAAGCCGAAGATGAGCATTTTCTTCGTCTGTCAGTTCGTGGTGGACTGCCACTCGTAGAGAGGGTAACTCTATCTCGAGGGGGAGTACTGCTTCCGTCCCAAATACCAACGCGTATGGCGTTGTGTTTGTGGCCGTCTTGAATGTAGTTCGATAAGCCCAAAGGGCTTCCTGCAGCCTTTCGTGCCAGTTTCTCTTATTCCGGGAAACGGTCTTTTTTATGATCTTCGTCAAGGTCTTATTGAAGGCCTCGGCCAGACCGTTGGCTCGTGGGTTGTAAACTGAAGAATACCTCCAATCTATATTGTGCTGTTGCGCGAAGCGGCTAATCTTATGGCTTCTGTAGGCTGGCCCGTTATCGGAGATAATCCGCCGTGGGGTTCCAAACCGATAGATGACTGCGTCTTGAAGAAATGGAGGATATTCTCCGTCTTCACTTCCCTCAGTGGTACTGCCTCTGCCCATTTGGAGAAGTAATCAGTTGTCGCCAGGATAAAACGATGTCCCCGAGATGATGCTAGCTCAATGGGGCCAACTATGTCAGTCCCCCACATCTCGAATGGCCAGCTGGCCACCGTTGGGTTTAGCGGATTCGGATGTTGGTGGATGAAGTCTCCATGAATCTGGCATGAGTGGCATTGTTTTGCATACTCGAGGCAGTCTAGGATCATCGTGGGCCAGTAGTAGCCCATTCGTTTAATCTTTAACTTCATCTTCGGGCCTGCTTGGTGAGAACCGCAAAGTCCGTCATGAACTTCCTGAATGACTCTTTCTGCTTCGTCAGATCCTAAGCATCTCAGCCATAGGGAATCAAACGATCTCTTGTATAGAGTATTGTTGACGAGAGCGAAAGATAGGGCTCGTTTCATGAGCTGATGCCTTGAGGACGCTTCTTTGGGCATTCGGCGGGACTTAAAGTAGTCTATGAAGACTTCCCTCCAGTCCTCGGCCTTCTCCTGGTCTTTTATTTGTAGGGTCGTCTGTTCAGTCGCTCCCTCTTTATATAATTCCGGAGGTATTTCTGCGGGGGTGAGCACTCGACGGCTTTGTACCACGATTCTGACATCATCGAGGTTCTCGTCAGCCAGTTCTTTAGCAAGCTTGGCCAGCACGTCTGCTTTGCTGTTCTCCGCGCGCGGTATGTTCTCTAAAATATAGGAGGGAATTTGGGCCAACAGTTGTTGCACCCTTTCGCCGTACTTTACCAACTCCGGTTTGCACGTTTGGTAGTCACCGTTTACTTGACTAACGACTAGCTGAGAATCTCCGTATATAAGGAGGTCTTCAATTCCCATGTCGATGGCAAGCTCGAGGCCTGCTATCAGAGCTTCGTATTCAGCTTCATTGTTGGTCCTCGGCTCTGTTAAGGAGAAGGCGAAGCGCATTATCCCTCCTTGTGGAGTCTCAAAGATGAGGCTTATCCCTGATTTGATCATCGGGATACCTTGTTTCTGTTTCTTTACGGAGGACGCTCCGTCGAAATAGAGTTCCCATTGGGTGCTCTTGCCGCCAATCGCATCGAATGCATGCTCGTCCGGCAAATCACAGTTTAGAGGAGAGTCGGCCGGTATCGGGTGCTCAGCGAGGAAGTCAGCAATAGCCTGGCCTTTCACTGCCTTGAGAGGTTGATATGTTATCGAGAACTCCATCAAGAGCAGGGCCCATTTAGCGAGTCGTCCCGTCAACATGGCTTTTGACATCAAGTATTTAAGAGGGTCCACCTTCGAGACGAGGCAGACTTCGTGTGCCAACGCATAGTGCCTGAGCTTTGTTATCGCGAAGATTAATGCCAAGCAATGTTTTTCAATGGGAGAGTAATTGCTTTCTGCCCCCAGTAGAACTCGACTTAAGTAGTAGAGTGCTCTCTCTTTCCCCTGATCGTTCTCTTGCGCCCATAATGCGCCCAAGGAACCTTCGAGGGCGGTTGTATAAAGAATAAGGGGTTTTCCCTTGACCGGTGCAGCCAATACTGGCGGGTTCTGCAGGTACTGCTTGATCTCGTCTAGTGCACCTTGGCATTTTTGATCCCAGACGAATGGGGTTCCCTTCTTCATCAGGTGACTATAGGGGCGGCATTTGCCTGAAAGGTTGGCGATAAATCGCCGAATGTACGCGAGCTTCCCTTGGAGGGACCGCAACTGTTTGAGGGTTCTTGGCGGAGGCAATTCCATGATCGCTTTAATCTTTGACGGATCTATTTCAATACCTCGGTGTCGAACGATGAATCCCAGGAATTTGCCCGAGGAGACTCCGAACGCGCATTTGAGGGGATTCATTTTCAAATTATATTGCTGAAGGCGTTGAAATACAGTCTCCAGATGATTTAAATGCTCTTCGTATGACATGCTCTTTACTACGAGGTCATCGATATAGCATTCAACGATGTCATGTATGAGGTCGTCGAAGATCTTTGTCATGGCCCTTTGATAGGTAGCGCCAGCGTTCTTCAGACCAAAGGGCATGACCCTGTAGCAGAATATACCCAAAGGGGTTCGGAAAGCGGTGTGCTTCTGGTCTTCGGGATGCATCTTTATCTGATTGTATCCTGACGAACCATCCATAAAGGAGAAAACCTCGTGAGTGGACGTGTTATCTATCATTAGCTCGGTTACCGGTACTAGGAAATCATCCTTTGGACAGGCTTTATTGAGATCCCTGAAATCCACGCATATGCGTACCGTCCCATTCTTCTTCATTACCGGGACGATATTGGCGATCCAATCGGGATATTGGACTTCTTGGATAAATCCAGAATCGATCAGCTTTTTGACTTCGGCGTTGATGCTCATCTCCAGCTCGAGTCGCATCCTTCTTGGTGCCTGCTTGACTGGCTTGATATATGGGGATATTGCTAATCTATGCACCGCGACCTCCGGATCTAATCCTGGCATCTCGGAGTAGTTCCACGCGAAGCAGTCTTTATGTCGCAGAAGCACGTTTTTTAACGCGGCCACCTTTTCTTCAGAGAGTAGCTCGCTGACGAATGTCGGTCGCGGGTCCTCTGCCGATCCCAACTCAATCTTCCTGAGGTTATCTGCAGTAGTATGTATACCGTCTTCCAGTTCTTTCGGAGCGGGCGGAAATTCTGAGATCACCTCATCATCGCTGTTTTCAAAGCACCGAGGAAGGTCATCTATGTTCTCGGGCTCTTCTTTTAATATCGTAATCGTATAACAGGCGCGAATCCGCTTCCGGGACTGAGGTGGATCCGGTTTCGCTCTTGCGGCCTTGGGTTCATGCTTTTGTGGCGGCGTTACCTTCCAGCCGTTGGATAAAGCGAATCTGCCCCGTCGGTACTGGTCCTCGACCCAGTCCTTGAAGGTGAAGCAGTCTTCGATAGGATGTCCTATGGCTCGGTGATAAGAGCAATAGCCCGAGAGAGAGGCCTTATTAGCTTGTTCAGGGTGTCTAGACTCTGGAAGCGTGATCATCTGATGTTTTAGGGCGAGCTTGAGTAACCTTTCCGTCTTGTCTCGGGGGAAGGAGTACGCTCGACTTATCTTTTCTATGAAGGGCGAATCCGAGCTGTGCAGTACCCGATCACGTAACCCTCTAATCCTGCGTCGTTGTTGTCGGCTCCTTTTTCCGCTTCTCGACTTATTTCCGTCTCCGCATCGGGCCTTTCGCATGATGGGTTGACAAGGATGAACATCTTTGTCTTTCGCAGTCTGTTGAAATAGACGTTGCGTCCTGGCCTTCTCGTAAATGGCCATTTCGCGGTTGTGGTCTTCCCGAGCTTTCTGACCCCCTTTCCTTATAGGCTTGCCCGTTTGTTCTTCAAACGACGGACTTGGTGCTTCAATCGCAGGGCCTGGTTTTGATAAGGGATCGGCATCTCCTGACAGGGTGTCCTCTTCTTCATCAAAGGTATATATAGCGTAGCTGCTGTAGGCCCGCTCTCGTTTTCCGGTTCTCGCGTATCCAAGCCCAAGTGTCTCCATTTTCCCGTTGGGCAATTTGCGTTGGGTTCCAAGGACATCCAAAATCCTGTTGTAGAACCGAGCCTGTCGGACAGTTTGTTTTAAGGGTACTCCTTGGCGTTCCAATAGCTCCTTTAATCCGTTCGTATAGTATCTGGGCAGACGGATGGGTTGGAGTCTGTCGCACATAGTATCTGCGCCATGCCAGATCTCTTTCTCTATTTTCGACTCTGAGGATCGGTAGAATAGGATCACCTTCTCACCCCTACGCCTGGGAGGGACGTAAAACGTCTGCAGGTCCTGCACGCTGTGAGCTTGAAGCGTGTCGAGATCCTTGTAGTGTTCTCGCGGTACCATGGTGATTTGCAAACTGTGGCCATCGCCAAGGGGTGCTTGCATTGAAAGCCGATTGGAGAATACGGCATTGACCTCATCTTCTGAATCACTTCCGAAGACCAGTATGGGGGTGGGCGTCCCCAGGTTGTTGCGTTGAGATGGCCCTGTATAAACTATCTCTTCCTCTTCCTCGGTATCGCTCCCGAAAACAGGGATGGTGGCGGCGGCTTTGTTCTCCGGGTTGCGACACCTTTCCGTATCCTCGAAATCTGGCAAGAAGTATTTCGCATCCTCGTATTTGCGGACTTCGTTCACGGAAAATGGGTTCAACTCGCCTGTTACAGTATACTCGAAACCATCTTTAAAGTACTTCATACACTGATGTTGTGTAGAAGGGATGATGTTGTACTCGTGTAGCCAAGGACGGCCGAGCAAGGCGTTGTAGCAGGTCTTGGCGTCTGACATGGAATTTGATGTCTGTGACGAGAAGCCCGAAGCGTAACGTTAGTATTACGGACCCGAGAGTCCGTGACGATTGTGAGTCGAAACCGGAGATAGTAATTTTGTCACGAGCGAGGTGTTGCACGCTCATGCAGATTTCCTTCAACACCCGAACATTAAGGAGATTGACGGAGGATCCATTATCCACCAGGATCTTGCCTATCTTGATGTCATGGCAGTATCCGGAGACGTATAGGGGACGGTTGTGGTCGCACGTCCCGAGAAGGAGGTCTTCATCACCGAAAGTGACGTCGGCCGTATGCACTTCCTCCAGTTCGTCCTTCATCTTTTCAGTGGCGAGAAAGGCTTGGAATTGCTCAGGTTCTTGTAATGCCTTAATTAGTGAGTCCCGTGCTTCTTTTGATAATAGGAGGGCGTCGAGAATGCTAAGCTGAGAAGGTAGCTTCCTTAGATGCGCGAGGATGTTATAGTCCACTTTACTCCTCCTAGGAGAGTCTTTGGCAGCCAGTTCTTTCGCGACTTGGTCATCCAAAGTGATATCTTCAGTGACCTTTTCCTTTCCCTTATCTTTTCTGTTCATAGGCCCGAGATTCTTTTCTGGGAGTGTGCGATTGCGCAGCTGGATGTTCTCGCAGGCTTCCGATTTCTCCTCTTTCCCTAACACGGACTCTTCAAAGAGAGGGCCCAGAGTCACTTCTTCATCAGAGTCGCTCCCAAAGGTGAGAACTTGTGACCCTTCGGCATGAGCCATATAACAGTTGCTAGTAATTCTGTTGGGCCCGTCGACAGTGCTTCTTTGCTCCCTACGGCTCTTGCGTTTCATACGCTTGAAATGTTGCCGACGAGCAACATATCCTTGCCACCATATCTTAAAGGCGTCGCACTCCTCTGTGGGGTGTGAGATTTTCCGATGATATGCGCAGTAGTCGGGGTGCCTTTCCGCCCCATCGTGCCTATTTCCTTCCGAAGGTGGTAGCTTCATTCCCATTGACATGGCTTTGGCGAACCTTTTCCTTGTCTTGAATATCTTCCTGTCCATTTTGGACGCCTTTCGTTCTGGCAGGGGTAGCTCAACTCTTTCGTTCAGTCGCCCACATTTGGTTCCTTCTGATGCTGCCATCTCACGCTCCTGATCCGCTTTACTTTTTAGACGAATCTCGTCTAGGAAGGCATTGATCATATCAGTTGTCAACCCCGCACGCTCTGGTTCGGGCTTTGCCTCCGGCTTCTTGGTGTCAAGAGCTTTCTCGCCATCGGTAAGCGAGTGTGAGATTACGTTACAACTTGCCACATACCCTTCGGATTCATCCGATGAGCTCTCTTCATCATCTTCGTCTTGAAAGGTGTGATCGAGGAATTCTCGCAGTGTGATAGGAGTTCGCGCCTTCTGATTATATTCTTCCAGCGCGTCGATTTGCTTCTGCAATTTCGTGCGCTCGTCTCCAAGCCTCGCGGGCTTCTTGGATTTCTTCTTCTTCTTCTTTGATGCTTTTGACGGCTGGGCGTGAGTATCTGGATCTTTATCATGAGTCTTCATAGTTGGGCGGGGCCTCAGCATCCCTTCGATAATTTGAGGTTCAAGAGGGTCCTTCCATTCGATTGCAGGGCACGCATGAAGGTCTCTCAGCATCCTTTTGGTTTTAGTTGATAGTACGACTTCCCATGGAGCTTCTTCAATAAAGGAGCAGGTTGCCCCCGGTGTATCTGCTTTCTTAGGAATATGCGGTTGTGGTGGGTTCACCTTCCACTTTTCGGACAGTACAAACTTCCCCTGGAGGTATTGATCTTCAATCCATCCTTTGAAGACGAAGCAATCTTCAATCGGATGACTTACCGTTTGATGGTAAGGGCAGTAGTTAGGGTTATTCACCTCAGTGGGTTGTGGCGGTCGCCTTGGATTTGGTAGGTTTATAAGTCTGTTGCGTATTGCCAGCTCAAATAACCGTTTCGTCTTGTCTCGTGGGAACGAGTAGGGACGCTTCATCTTTTCGTTATAATATCGGCGTCTTTCTTCCAATTGATCTGCCGATTTCGGGGCGTCGGGTTGCCGTTGGGCATTCGCGACAAAAGTTGCCCTTCCTTTACCCTTGTCATTCCGAGGTTCTGGCTTCGGGACCGGTGGTCTATGACCCATCTGGTCCATCTGAGCCAACTTGTCGATTAAAGCCTGGAATGTGGTTGGCTTAAAGAACATCATAAACTGGGAGATAGTTGCGTGGGGGTCTAGGGTTCCCACGAACATGCCCACTGCGGGTGCTTCCTCAATGCGTTGCTCGCATCTCGACCACAAATTTCGCCAGCGTATAGCATACTGGACCCAAGTTTCGCCTGGTTTTACCCTGGCGTTAATCAAAGCAGTCATTGGAGTGCGTTTGCTGGCACTCGCGAATCGCTGAGTGAATAACAATTCCATTTCAGCGAACGTTTTGATAGAATCGTTCGGGAGTTCCGAATACCATTCGAAAGCTGTTTCCGATAAGCTGCCCACGAACTGGCGGAGCAACAGTTTATCGTCACCGCCGGTGTTACCGCAGAGGGCCCGGAACTGGGCGACGTGTTGATGGGGATTGCCGGTCCCCTTATACACATGGAATTTCGGTATCGTATAGCCTTGCGGGTATTTGATTTGATCGTACCAGCTCGGATACGGCCGCCCCGTTTTCACGACTTGACCAGCTGCTTCAGTCGCATGATGGACCCGGATTTGCTGGGCTATGTAGTCAGCCAAGTCAGCTTTAGAGATTGTCTCCTCCTTGGCCGTTGAGAGGGCTGGTGGTGGATTTGACGTTTCTCCTCGGTCGTCTTTCAGAACGATTGGGGGATCCTCGGCGGGTGGGTCCTGTTGGATCATCATTCCTATCATATCTTAGAAAAGAAGGCCCATGCGCTGTATATTAGCCGCTTGTTCGGCAGCCTCTTTGTCCTTTTTCTCCAATGTCCGGCGAAGGAACTCAGCGTCGGTTTCCTCCTCCCGGCGCGCGTCTGAGGACGTTTCTGGGCTTTCTTTCGGCCCGGTAAGTGCAGCCATAGCACTCATCATTTCCTGCAACTTTTGTTGTTGTTCCTGGGCTCTCGTCACGGATCGGGTCAGCGGTCGGTGGCCCGTAGAAGTGCGGCTTTCCTCCTTTCCAGAGACCATGTAAACAGTGTGCACCATCTTGCCCCCAGACTTAGGGCGTCTGGGCTCAGTGCTTTTAGCCATCGTTGCACGTTGGGGGGTCTTCTCTGGCCTCCTCCTTTTATGAGCCATGGAGTTTGAGGGGACCGTTGAGGTGGGCGTCCCGACAGCCTTTCGGGGTTCAGCCTGGTGACCAGCTTCCGGTTGGATTTTCAGCTTCTTGTGCTGGCGGGAGGAGTTTGGATCGATGGTCGAGTCTTGGGCCTGCCGCCAAACCTTATAGATTTTGGAAGACAGCCGTTGATGAGATTGGGGCTGTTCTGATTCCATTTCCACAACCTTTTTTAATGGGGGAGGAGACCTCTTCAGCACTGCGGTAGGTGTCACGACCCGAGAATTCGACTCGTGACCGGCACTTAACCACGCAACGTCTACAGGCGTAACGCAGCTAAGTAAGCCGAACCCAGAAATCAAAACCAATAAATATAGAGTGATTTTAAAACATTTGTAAAAGCAATAGTAAATGTCTGAAAAACTTCCATTTATTTAGTAGAAATCCCTTTCAAGTTCAAAAGTTATGAGTTTTATAATTTTGGTAACATTTCCTCTTTAAAACATTAGCCCCGAAAGTCGGGTAAAAGTAAGGTGTGGCGGAAATAACAAGTGACGAGAATAAAGCATCACAATGTGATATACGACGCCGTAGCGAAGAATACACAGTAAAACAAGGACAATATCATAAAAGATAAGACTGCATAAAGTAACGTCGGCTCACATGCGAGCTCGACACCAGAATATAAAATCATACATATCGTCCTCACAACTGTCTCTAAGTCAATACATAAGGTAGATGGAGAGTACTAGATACATCAATATACAACTGAAAGATAACAGATACCGTACAAAACCCACCTATCAGCAAAAGACTATCTCTGCTCAAAAGGGGTATCTGTGCCAAAAGATGAGGAAACAGCCAGCCGTGACTACTCCCAAGGGCAACCTGCAAACACTGTGGCACAACGGGGGTGAGTTGCCAACTCGTGAATAGAGATAACATATAAAGGTGATCGCAGGCATGCACATATAGCGTGGCTCTACTAATGCCAGCAGATGATATCAATGCATGTCAACAGTGGATACAGTAGTGATGCATGTACTCTAACAGGTAAATGCCACAGGATGAGGTGTATAGTAATCAATACTGAGTATGGGATAAATAATATCTACATGGACTATGTCAACATGGAAAGCAATGATCGGTGCCTCAAACTGCACCCAAATCCCACATATACTCAGGCGCCGGCACATCCATCGGCCCTCAAATCCTGTATATCTCGGAGGAATCACGAGTGCCCAACATCGGCACCCAAAACATCATAAAATACCCGTGTCCAGCATCGACACGTAAATCCTCAAATATCGGGCGCCGTCAATCCGGACCGGCCCCACGGGGTCCGTCTGCGGTATCGGCCCTCGGCCCCGGCAGCACAGTCATCCCGCATCCATCACTCGACTCTGGTCAGTATCCTCCGGACAACTGCCAGGTCCAACCAATCACCGGTAGGTACTCGCCCGCCTCCAGGCTCAATCGGCAAATCCCATCGATCGTCTCGCCGAGGGGAACCATACCGGGCCCACCACGAACCCGCAAACGGAACATCCACTCCTCGAATCGGGTTTCAAGCACACGTCTCAGCACCGAGAAAACGCGTGGTGGACACACCAAAATATCATATCACGAGGTACCGGGTTTTTCAAAATAACATATCTTTCCTTAAATAATTCCACGGTCCTCAAAACAGAAATCACATGAAAATCCAATACCAGTAATAAATCCAATGCGAGGTACAATATACATCAAAATCGTATCAATCACATGTAAGATGAACTACAGCAATAATACAACAGTATAATCATGGCAGTTCTACAGTGAGTGTGGCATGGCAATTACTAACGGTGTGTGTGTAGCATGTAAATAGTGCTCGTGCAACATAAACCGTTAGTAATAGTGTGGTGTTCTATCAGTTCTAGCATATATCAATAACACATAGCAGGGAAATGCAATATGTAATACTAAGATCCTATCAGCCCTGACGCATAACGCCATGCGGGCGATATCCCCGTAGATGTGAAATCTACTCACCGTGTCTCGCGCTAAGTGTATCCAACCACTTGCTTGCCCTTCTTCGCAGCGTCCGTCTCACTGGCCTGCGAACCTAGAACCACATACACATATCACACATAAGCTTAAGTCACAAAACGCGACATTATAATCCAACAAGAAACCCGTGTCGCAAACCAATCGCGCGTGTGCGCGATACGCTAAAACGTGTACTCACGCGCCACGAAACTACCCCGACGCGCCGCGATACGCAGAACCCAAACCTACTCACGTATCGCGCGTGTCGCGAAGGTTTAGAAAAACGGCAAAACAGGTATTTGGTCCCAGATTTTCCTACAGAATTGATCTTAAAAATATATATATACCAAAACACTACCCACAGTAGCAGACACCCACTGGACCAAACCCCAACCCAAACCCTACCCATCTGGCCGCAATTGGCGGCCAGAAAGAGGAAATTGGCGGCCTACTGTAGCTGTATGGGGGTCGGGTTTCACCTGGTGCATCATCTCTACTCCACTACACTACAGTCTCCTCAATTTCATTCTGCACTCATCGGGTCAGTAGCAGATCCAGAAAACTCACCTTTTGCCCAAATACGACATTTTGCATCACATAAGAAAACTGGTGGTATTTTAGTGTAATCGGGGTTCGACTAAGTTACAATGGCCTCAACAGACCACAATCATCCTACTGAAACCAAATCTCACCTCATTAGCACAAGGTTCTCACTAATCACCCCATATCGCACTAAAACACACTAATTTCTAATAACCGATGCAAAACTACACTAACTAGGCAAACTAGTGAAGTAAGATAGGAAATATACCTCACTCTCGACCCTAGGGAGCTGCAGGAAGGAGAAGAAGTGAAGGGAAGTCGCTGCACAGGGATCTGGGGCTGCTGCTGCTGCTCACTGCCTCTGCTGCTGCTGTTGCTGAATGTTGCTGCTGCTGCTTGTGCTTCTGCTGCTGCTTGTGCTTCTGCTGCTTCTGCTGCTGCTGCTTGAAGAGGTAAGTGTGTGTGTGAGTGTGTTGGTGTGAGACTTGAGAAAAAACACAAAAGAGAAATGAGAGCCACCACAATAATTCAAACAAAAGTCACCCCTCTCTCTCTCTCCTCATTTAATGCAAGCATGGCCTAAAGCCATGATGCATTCTCTCTCTCTCACACAAGTCAACACTAATTCCATAATTCAAATTAAAGAAATCTTTTAATTTAACTAATTAATTAAACCCATTTAAGAATCCAAAAGAATTAATCCTACAATTAACCCACCATGGTTAATAATTATGGTATTTCCTTGATTTAAAAACCCTAGTTTACATGCACATGTGTGTGCAAGCCTAGGAAAATTTTGGAAAAATGTTTATTAAATTAGGAAAAATATTTAAAACACAGTTTGGTAAACTTTTTATTAAAAATCATTATTTAATTATAATTATCCACTAACCCTTATCCTAAGGTGTTACAGTAGGAGAATTTCTTCGCACCTTATTTAGCATTTCGAAGCTGTTCCCAGTTGGAACAGCAGCATTAACTTCTGCCACCGGGGCCGATGGAGTCAACCCAGAGGGGGAGTTGCCCCCAGCCTTCCTTATCCGGCGCCAATGACGACGTCGAGCACGTCGAGCAGACGGCGTAGAGTCAGATATAAGAATGGTTTCGTCTTGCCCCCTGTGTGGGTGGGGGGTCGTTGTTGGTGTTAGCCTGTCAAAGACCGATGTCCTTTGTGCAGCGGGAGCAGGGGTCAAAGCTGTTAATCTTGTGAAGCTCGATTTCTTGACCGGGGAAACCGCCTTGGCGATTTCGGAGGCAGGAGAGGCCATTTCCTTAGAAGCTGCCTTCTCTGAGATTGTAGGCCCCATGATGAGTTTGCAAGATTTCTGGCCCAATCTAGAGAAGACCGAGGCGTTGACGTTGGGCGACTCGTTGAGAGGAGCTGCGGCAGGGGAAAGACGATCAAAGACCGACTTCCTGAGAGTTTCCTTCGTCAGCACCGGCGCCACGAAGCTTGATGGGGGGAGCATAGTCCCAAAGAACAATCCGGTAGTGGCTTGAGTCACTTGGTCCACCGGCATTGTGAACAACGAAGCAGCTTGGGGTCCATAGGCTATACCTCCTGGCGAGGTAGAGCGTTGGTCGCAATTGCAGTTTGAGCAGTTGAAGGACTTCGCGGAAGTAGCAGCCATCGATCCTTTGTTTTCTGCAATAGGCAAGACGCCAATTCTTAGTATCTTGGAACCCAAGGGCAATCATTAGCGAACCGCAATTGGTTCGCGAATCACGACACACGAAGTGTGGAGTGGAAAGAGGAAAAGGTCCCACCGGGCGTGCCGGAATCTGTTCCCCTCCGAACGGACACGCGGGACGTCGGGCCGTCTCGCCTGAGGTTCGGGGCAGATGCCAATAGGTGCTATCCGTCCACCTCTCCGAGGATGCCAAGTCGATCCATGGCGCCATGTATCGGAGGTTTAGACGGATGCGTCCGATGTAGCAGACTTCGTCAGATTCCCCCTCGTTTGAGGGGGGTTTGATTGTGGGGACGCTCTTCCCTGCAGGCGCAAGCCCCTGCAGTTAATTACGCTACCGCATCGCGGTAACAACTTTCTCCTTCTCCAGATGGTCACCTCGTGTCGTGTGTTTTTGTTTTATGTTTTCCTGCCCGTGGATCGTTTACGGAGACCGAGTTATGTCGTCGCCCGTAGGGCATGGACTAGTCCAAATCCGTGTTGTCTTAGATTTGAGTTTGGGGGGGGGGTTTGGTTTGAGGACACGTTAGCCATACTTGAGGCTAAGATCAACTCGAACATTCGTTAAGGATACATTAGTCTAGTTTGAGACCAAGATCAACTTAACGGGATCGTTTAGATCCGACAAAGGAGCGTTTGGACTCCATTGTTCCAGTTTTAGAGACATAGTGGTCCATCGTATGTGTGGCCGTCGGGACCCGTCACCTCTCTGATGACGTTGAAGGATTACAACGACGGATATCAGAGGAGTTCAGAGATGTACCCTCGAGCCAGAGTTAATTAGGGGGGATTCATAGTCCAGTCTGCTTGAAGGTTTAAGGACGCGTTAGCCATCTTTGAGGCTAAGATCAACTTAAACAGGACCGTTTAGATCCGACGAAAGAGCATATGGAAGCTCTATGGTTCTAGTTTAAGGACATTGCGGTCCATGGGTAGTTTAAGGACATTGCGGTCCATGGGTTTAAGGACTCCACAGTCCGGTATGTGCTCTGGATGCTTCACACGGGTTCGTTGCCGTGCTAGGCGAGGACCAGGCTCCGCTCTGGATGCTTCACACGGGTTCACTGCCGTGCTCTGCGAGGACCAGGATCCGCTCTGGACGTTTTCCACGGGGTCAAAGAGTGACGTTATCCGCGTTCCACGTAATCAGGAATTTTGCATTATGCATGGGTTTAAGGACCCCACAGTCCATATCATGAGTGGTCATCGGGACCCGTCACCTCTTTGAAGACATTGAGGGATTACAATGCCAAGTATCAAAGGAGTGAAGAGATGTACCCTAGAACCGGGGTGGATTAAATAGTCCCTGGCCCAATTTGGGTCAAGACTGATCAATTATGTTATGAGCCCATTGGCCCAGTTAATCACAAATTGAGGACTTATGGCCAGCTTGGGCTAAGTCCAGTCAGGTCTGGAATATTGACTTTTTGTTGGTCCATTGAGGGAGAGGCTTTGCCTCTATCCCTTTAACCAATTGGGCCAAAGCCTAGTGTTAAACACTTCAGAGCAATCAGTGTTGAACACTGGGAATAGGGTTGACAAGTTAGTGTTTAACACTAAAAGAATAGTTGGTGTTAAACACCAGCAACAAGGCTTTCAAATTAGTGTTAAACACTAAAACAGATTGGTATTAAGCACTGGCAACGGAGGCCTCAAATTAGTGTTAAACACTAAGGTAGTCAGTGTTGAACACTGCAAGTAAAGTTTGAACACTAAGGCCCAACAGTTGTTTCAGTAATTGGATTCGAGGGTTCCAGTTTAGTGTTAAGCACTAAGGCAAGAGAGGTCACGTGGCAACACGTGAGGGTGCCTTCCCTTCAATGGTTCTGCTGAGATTACTGCATCTTTCAGAGCATCACGTGCCATCACGTGACGGGCATTCATATGCCTATGTATTAGAGTTTCTGCCAAGGGTCACGTGGGTCACGTGAGGGACAGCCTCAAAGGGTTTTCTGTAGATCTCTTAGGGGGTCACGTGGTGGCACGTGACCCTGCCTCTATGTATGTCGTTTTTAGAGGATCTGTTGATCTTTTTTCAGGAATTAAATTCCTCGAGCTTTGGATTTCAGAGGAATTAAATTCCTACTTCCTTTCGAAGATTTATATTCTGAAATAGAGTTGAACTCTGAATTTTCTGTAGGAATTAAATTCCTCGTATATGTGAAGAACTGAAGAGGGTTAAACCCTTAATAAAAGCTTTCACGGAATTATACTTCCTATTTTAAAGAATTATAATTAAGGGAATTAAATTCCTGCTGTCTCCACAGAACTATATTCTTAATTAGGGTTCAACCCTGTTTCTTTTGTTTTGAAGGAATTAAATTCCCATGATACAGGGTCGAGCCCTAATTTTATTTTTAAAGGAATTGAATTCCTATAGTTCTGCGAGAATTAAATTCTCATGCTTGCGTTCCCTCTCTATGTTTTGGATCTGCATGGCAGGATCTCAACCCATTGAGAATTAAATTCTCAACCTAAAGGGGAGATGTGCACTTTGCAGATCCTCTATCAAAGCGAGAAGAAATGTGCTCTTCTGTTTTGTGTATCAGAGTTAAACTCTGTTGAGAATTAAATTCCCCCTCTTTCAAAAGGCCTTCCCTTTCTTCCCTAGAGTTTTTGCAGAAGATCCAAGTCTTTTCCAAGTATCAAAGCTTTCCTCCTTTTTTTCTTTCTCTGCGCATGTATCTCCGTCTCTCTCTCTATATATCTCTTTTTTTGTGTCTCTTGGCTCCTATTTATAGGAGAAGCAGCCGAATAAATTAGTTTTGTGACGAATCTTCATTGAGAGATTTGATTTGCATCCTTCATTCGTTCTGGACCTTTGGATTATTAGGTGAATTTTATTCACCGTTGGATTTCAAATCCAGAGATTCTCCCTTTTTATTTTGGTTAGATTTAAGGGGGAAATCTTTCCAAACCCGAGATTTTCCATAAATAGATGACCTCTGAATCTTTAATTTGATTGGTTCCAGATAACCACTTTCCTTTGGAAAGATCTGAATTTCTTTCAGAATTTAATTCTGTTAGCAAAATGGGCTTTGAAAGCCGGTCACGTGTGACCACGTGACCCATGGTCACGTGCGGACACGTGACCCCTTTTTGGAATGAGCCTTCCTCTTTCTCTTGCGTCTGTCTTCTGATTGCTGCTTCGATGTCACGTGCTACCACGTGACCCCTGGTCACGTGTGAGCACGTGACCCTTGTTTGAACTCTCTTTCTTTAGTTCAACGGGAGAACTGATCTGCTGTCTTGCACGTCACGTGGCAACACGTGACCTTGGTCACGTGGGAGCACGTGACCTCTTCTGAGGCTCTTTTCCTTGTCTTGATCAGGGGACTAATGTGTACTTTTCTGCCGCCTTATATGTCACGTGTCGACACGTGACTGCCGGTCACGTGTAAGCACGTGGCCCCTTTTTGAAGCTTTTCCCAGAAGCTTTCCTGATTTTAAATCAGGAAACAGGTCTGTCCCACAGCCATCAGTACGTCGTACTGGAGATAGTATATAGGTGCTCGTTAGGTTACGGGTACACCGGACAGGACTCGCAGGAGAACTGTTGGTTGGTATTATACCCGTCGTCAGTTAACAGTTCCCAGGTGACATGAGTACAGCATAGTCCGCAGACTTGACACTGCTACTTCGCCTCGAGTGTGTCCCACTGTTCTTAGATTGCTACCCTACCATGGCTCAAAGGAGTCGTGCAAACAGGTAGAAGTTGGGTGCAGTCTCGAGCACTTGGAGGCAGTGGTGGTTAGAAAGGATTCGTCTCTCCCGGTATTGGGAGTTAATATCGTGCTGTGTCAGAGAGCCGTTACGCAAAGTTCCTGGCCAGGGCAAGCGAGATTTACTGGTAGGTTCTAGTAGTTTCTCCGGGTGTAATGGGCTACGCTCCGACACGACTTATACCACTATTAGGGGACTGACGCTTGCCTCCCCCTAGGCTAGATATGCGATAGTCTTAGACGAACAGACCGGACTGTACGGAGATTGTCACATCAGGCTCAGTAGGAGTTCGGATGGGTTTCCTCATCGGCCTTCTTATCGACATCTACCCGGGGACCGTTACGTACAGCTAGTGCCGCTTGCGGTCTGTGGTTAAACCCACTGCCAGCGTAGTGTCGAGTCTTTAGAGTCCCACACAGAGAGTTTCCCTGCTCCAGGCGAAACGATATAGAGGTCGTATGGTTTTACAACAAGGGTTCGGACGCATACGTGTTTAAACGCACGTGCGACGTTCAAACAGTTTTTACTAGCCGGTTTTGGTTTAAGCCAGATTCTAGTATCGGGTTATTGGATTTGTACAGTCTAAAGTTTTTCCGTGTTTTCACGGATAGGATGGGCGTTCTCGTAATTTGTCGGGAAGCTTCTAAATGGATGATGACTTGGAGGGTAAGGTGGCATTAGTATTTAATGAATTTGTGACTCGCTTAGATGAATCATTCAAGTGAGTTAATGAAACATTTATTGCTTAATGACTCACTTGATGATTCATTGCATATATTTAATGAAGCATGATGATAATGCATTTTGATTTATTTCTTTTTGATTTTCTTATGCTTCATAATATATTAGAAGTGAGAAGCTTTTTCATTCATTTTCATGCCCACCTTCTCTCTCCTCAAGCTCTCTCTTGAAACCCTAATCCTCCCCTCTCATATGTTGAGATCAATGATTAGATAGACTAATACATCCATAACTTCACTCTATATCCCCTAGGTAGCTTAGATTAGCACTTTGAGCAACCTAGTTATCTCAAGTTAGAGATCAAGCTTGGCGTAGGAGCTCTCGGATGGATCGTTTTTGACTCGAGGAGGCCGTTGAGGTGCCGATATTCCAAGGAGCCTACGAGAAGTGGAGGACATCGATGAAGACCCGAAGGACATGTAACGTGAGGTATAACTTCGAATCCGAGTAGTTAAACCTCTCGTAGTTTGCTAGTAACGGTTTAGATAAGATTCATGCGCTCAAGTCCGAGTTACGAAGTTTTAATAATCGTTTTTCATATATTCCGCCTCCCCGCAAGTTAGTGGGGTGTGTGACATGGACTTACACGAGCCACATATATCCCGTAGGCTAAATTTAAATTCCATAGACAAGATATATAACATGATAATTTTTTAAAAGATATTTATTTACCTTTATTTTATTTTACTGTTATTAAAATAATTAATTATCTTATTGAATACCATATTTTTTATTAAGTTATTTTTCTAAAAATAATTAATTATCTAAACTTATAAGGATAAGATTTTAATTCTACTTTTATTATTTTTTGTTAAGATTAAACCGAAAATAACTTTCTACTTATCTAATAAATATTCCTTTCTTTTATTCTGCCGTAAAAAACTAAAAAACACCGTAAATTTGATAAGAACGAACTCCTTTGCCTCCTCTCATCTCCAATCTATCTTTCCTTAAAAGTTAAGGATATCTTCGATAAGTGACGGATGTCGGATCGCGTCAAGATATTACCTTCCGTAGATCTTCTGAGAGCGACAGCGGACGGCTGAGATTAGAGTTGGAGGTTACCTCCTGATCTGTGTGGATCTCCATGGGTTTGAGGTTGTTGGGGCCAAGCTACCTGTAAGGAAGTCCCGGAATGATTGTACCACCGAAGACTCTCCGACGATCAAGTTAGACCGGGTATTTGAGCAGAGTAACGCCCTAGTGGGGAAAAATGCCTTACTTGAATCGTCTGAATGAGAGGTTTATATAGTGGTGGCAGCAGGCAGGCAGGCACGATAATCATGCCGACCGTTGCGCTTTCGACGTCACGTCCGCGTGATAGGCGGGATCCCGCATTAATGGCGAGGCAGGCTCGTTAATGAGGGATCGTGATGGCGTGGAACGCGGAACGTGGCCGGCGGATATCTCGCGCAAGGCGAGATTCGCGGAAGTGAGGCGGATGCGCCTGTGGTCGGTGTCGTTGGTCGGTCGATAGGACCGAGGAAGATAAGCTCAGCGGGTGCCTCGGGGATGAGCAGGAGGCCGAGGTATCTATGTTCTGCTATAGCCTGGAGGCGAGCTGAGAGGGTCGAGGAGGCCAGTTGTGCAGGGAGCTCAGAGACGGGCCAACGGTCGATTATAGGACGGGCATAGGAGTGGCCTGGTGGGACACGGTAGGTCATTTCTTGCAAATTCCGGGACACGTCATCTGCCACGTGTCACGATCTGGGAGATCACCGATATCGAGCATCATCATTAGCCCCCAACTGTCGTCCCGACCTGTTCACGGGTCGGGTCAAGAGTGGTCTGCCGGGTCATCCGATGTGAGCCCCTTTTCGTAGATATCGTGAGCGTGGATTCCCGGGCAATCAGCTGTATTTTCTTAACGACATCAGCGGATCAGGGGCCAGATCTTGCATTAAAGAAGAAGCGCCGGATCGGGCGTTCGTTCGCCGAAGCGACCAGCCCACGTATCAGGCGTTGGTTGTCCGACGTGACGGGTCGCAGGTTTCCCGCGCCCGATGGGATGCGACCAATGTGTGCGCGACAGGTGGAGCGATGGTGGCCATCGAATGCGATGAGTCGTTTTGGCGGGAGATGACTGTCGCCGTTGGATGTGTACGCCGGTAGCTATAAATAAAGGCGGGGTCCCCATTGTGGCCAATACCTCTTCATAATTTTCTCGTCCAGAGTCTCGTTAGTTCGGCGCTCTCCTTTTTAGGTCAGATCTTTGCGAATTCTCGGAAGAAGACTATCGTTTTGGCGGGAGATGACTGCCCCCATTGGGGCCAACAGTTATTCGCGAATTCTCTCATATTGATAGTCTATAAGAGTAGCTTTTACGCCCTTAAGAGGTGCAATAACTCCTTATGTTCTCCTTCGAGCATTGCCACACGTTCTTGAGCATGCTTGTAACGACCGTAAAATCCTTGTACTTTTCTTCTTTAATAAAACCATTTTCATTGAATTAAATGTGTATAAATTAATTTTTTTTCTATTTATATGCACGGTAAATTCTTATATCTCCTGGTTATCACATTGTATTGTTGTTCCGCAGGTTACAAGTTTGAGCTTCTTGTATTTTCAATTCTTTATTTTGTTTATTTCTTTTTGTTTTTTTTAGTTCCCATCTTTAACTTCACGTGCGAGCTACACATATCCCGTAGGCTAAATTTAAATTCCATAGACAAGATATATAACATGATAATTTTTTAAAAGATATTTATTTACCTTTATTTTATTTTATTGTTATTAAAATAATTAATTATCTTATCGAATACCATATTTTTTATAAAGTTATTTTTCTAAAAATAATTAATTATCTCAACTTATAAGGATAAGATTTTAATTCTACTTTTATTATTTTTTGTTAAGATTTAACCGAAAATAACTTTCTACTAATCTAATAAATATTCCTTTCTTTTATTCTGCCGTAAAAAACCAAAAAACACCGTAAATTTGAGAAGAACAAACTCCTCTGCCTTCTCTCATCTCCAATCTATCTTTCCTTAAAAATTAAGGATATCTTCGATAAGGAAGAAGAAGGAGTCTCGATTCGTCGTCCGTGGCCTCAAAAACAAGTTCGAGGCTAACTCTATCCGGTTGGCAACTTGATTTAGAGATCAAGTTGCAAAGTTGTAAGTCCCTCTTATTTTATTTATTTTATTTTTTATACTATTATCCTGCTCTAATGTATCTAAAACAACATCAACCATAAGAGTTGAAGTAGAAATCTAGCATGCAATGAAGAAACAAAGCAGCATAAAATTATACAGAACAAATCACTATCTGCTACAAAAAATTTACTGTCACGATTTATGGAAATATAGCCCTTAAGAGTGGCTGCATCAAATGAGATTTATCTGTCGCAAGGTGGATAAATTTGTTAGGGGCAGTTTAGTGCAGATCAAGTAAATTTATCAGGATCCAACTCAGGTATCATTTAAGCATAACATACTTTAATGATGATAGATGACTAAATCTGACATGATTAATTTTAACAAATATAAGCCAATAGAGATATCTGCTTAGTCCCATAATATTTGACTCTGATGCCAAGAGCACTTTCAGCTCATTTGTATCAGATGTCGTTCTAACAACGGAATCATATTATGACTAATATCAGATTTGTTTAAGTAAAATCAAAACGGAAACAAATGCTAACCCAACACGAGATAAGCGACTTCAATGCAGATGCACGAGAAAGATATGGAAGAATGAAGATGCAAACAGAGAAGGAAAATCTCAAATTATCAATGTTTTTAAACTAAAGCAATAGAAGATATATAGTTGTTATATGTCATATCAATAGGTTGGAAGGCTAATACCACACCTCTGAGATTCATATCCCTGAGCTTGCCGAACAAATAAGAGCAGATTATTGTGTGCTTGCAATTCATAAATGCACAAGAAATTTAACAGGTAGTGCAGTTAGTAAGAGATACCCAAAACACCAGAATTAGATCATTTATAATAATATAATTGGCACCTACAGAAGAGATTTCTACATCGAAACTATTTTAATTAGCTACCTATGCATAGTTACCAATTGGGCTTAGTTTAGTTGTTACCGATTTTCTCTTCAATATGATAGTTCACAAGTTCGATCCATCACCCAATAGATCCATTAGTAATACTGAGGTAATAATGCCGGTTTTATGTGATTGTTTCCTCTAAGTTGAGATGCTATTATATTCTTAACCTTTTTTTCCCTTTGTAAACGTGTATGTTAAACTTCATTCTAAAATCCAATGATTTCGTAAAATATATGATCTACTGTTTAAAAAATATTCATTTTAATATTTGGCATTGCATATGGAACTTGACATGCCGCGAATACATGACTCGGCAACGTGCACTCGTGAATCTCATGAATCTATATATATCTGCACTTTAATAGTAATAATTCACATGGCGAGAGAAAGTTCGACAAACAAGAGTATTTACGTGTAACGGGGGTCATACATGATCGCCGTGATTCTGAGTATTACGGAACAAAACCCTCACTAGTGGAGTTTATAAACTTAAAACATGATAGTACAATTTAACATTCACGCAAGTGCAATTATATAAAGTATTAATGTATTATATTATTTAATTCATGTTGAGTAACCACTACTGTCAGGAATATTTGTATTGCCAGTTAATATTAAATTTTTAATAATTTAATATTTAAACTCAGTTATAAATAACACATTAGATATTATAAACGATATATATATATATATATATATATATATCATGAACATGTGATAGCTCGAATAATGGGGGTATTTATGTGTACATATAACTCGTGAATCTTGTGTTGCCGTGGCTCTGGGCATAGACGGAATGTTAACTTGCATGTGGTCGTGTAGCCGTATTTCGTTGGCATAAAATGAAACACTTGCTGATCAAGAGTCCTCCACTGTTCCTGTCGTGTAGCCATGTTTCGTCGGAATAAAACGAAACACTCTGATCAGAAGTTCCCTGTCGTGTAACCGTGATTCTGGGTATTGACGGAAGCTAACATAATTTCATTATGCTGTTGTTCCATGGGAATTACAAAATATCCTAGTTATACGTAAAACTTTCACAAATCGAGTTTATACTTATAATTAATAACACCGAAATATCGAATGCCGTGTTATTCTAATTATCTTGCACCGATTGACATATGTTACTTATTTGACATGCACACTACCGTCTACTATTCACGGTTATTCTCATATCTAGTATTATGTATACCATGTTTCGTTTCAAATATCATTTTTTATATAAAATGAGAACTTACCGAACTTTAGTTCGTTGACGATATTCCTGTTTTATATTTTTTTTCTGAGGAATGTCGTCAGACGACATTAGAGCAGATGAAGAGGCTCAATACGAGGTTGAGCCAACCGAGGAGGACTTTGATCAATTGTCCACTCAAGCATAGCTCTAGGTTGTTACTTCTTCAAGTTTTTGGATGCCTTCTGTTCAAGGCCGGTAATCATTAACTGCTTATTCGCTTGATGACTATTTATTTTTTTAGTAGGACCCGTGTTAATGAATTTGTAATAAATACTGTTGGATATTTTATAAGCTTTAAATTTTCATATCAATTCTCTTGTGATCACTGTCTATACAGACGCTTAGCGTATTCATGTCGAGGATGAGTGCTTCTCGGTATGAATACGCCGCAGGTCTCGTCCGCTCTAGCTCCTTGTCTTTTGGTAAGCAGGGCGTGACAATGCTTCGTATGTTGAGTTTGCTCGTATTCGGCCAAGGCTTCACTCTCCCCTGCCTAGTGCTATATTTACTTCTTGGCTGCAAAAAGGGAGGGGGATGGTCGGTGCCAAATGCTTGTTTAGCCGAAGAGTAATTTCGGCTTATGACTTTGTTATTCGACTATGTAATTAACTGAAAAGTTACGGGTCTATCAACCGATATTTTAAAACAAATTTTGGTGAGAACACATTGTTGAGAATATTAGATTGCCAGTTGACAAACACGCGCATGGAAGGGAAAGGGCGTGAAAGAGAAACAAAACTTTCTCTTTCCAATAAATTTACAGCACATATGGGACTGACCTCACACGGCAATGACCAAATAAAAGTGGCAATATATATGAGCCAATATGTGAAAATCGTGAAATGTTATTATCAAGATTATGTGATGTGACTTGTTGACGATGCACGCGTTCCCTTAATTTTAATGGACCCACCCTCCCTACGCTTAATTTGTTTTTGCATGCCCTATACAAGCAGCACACATGTGTTGATCAATGAAGCTCTCACTTGAAGCATTTGGTGGTTGAACCCCATCACCTGATCTAGCCATCTTGACACGTCAGCATCTGCATAAAGTCGTCGTAGTGATGCTGACAAGACTTGACTTTCAATCTTTTATTATAAAATCTTGTTCGGCCCCAGGCTAATAACCTACCGTCTACAAACTCGGTCCAAGGGTAACACAAGAGAGGCAACTCCGCCCTTAGGGTTGCGAGGGGCATGTCTATCTCCGCCTCCCTTTTGTTTGGTAACATGATGGCTATTAATGGCTCAACATTCTACAGTATCTACACTAACAGTGACATCACATGATATTGTTGTTGAAAATTGATGCAAATTAAAGTCTATGGTTAGGTGCCACCTTTTGACATCTATGACATTGTTAGGTGATGACAATGATAGGTGGTGACTTTGGTAGGTGCTACTTTTGACATCCATGACATTGTTAGGTGATGACAATGATAGATGGTGACTTTGGTAGGTGCTACTTTTGACATCCATGACATTGTTAGGTGATGACAATGATAGGTGGTGACTTTGTTAGGTACTACTTTTGACATCCATGACATTGTTAGGTGATGACAATGAAAGGTGGTGACTTTGTTAGATAGTGACATTGTCCTGGATGCTATAAAAGCACATCTTATGAGAGGCATTTTGTATCCATCACTTGTATCCATCACAAGTATCATCACAAGAGGCAAAGGCCAAGAGAGATTTGTATAGAGAGATTTGAGAGAAATCTCCTAGGGTTGTTCTTGCTTGTAAACTTGATTCAAGTATAGTAGACGTTTGCAGATTCCGCTCTGCCGGGGACTAGCCATACGGTGGGTGAACCTCGTTAACAAATCTATCTTGTTTGTGATTGATTACTTTCTTATTCCTGCATTTTAATTTATATTGTCTTTCGTCGTTTAATTGCGGATTGTATTTTTGCGTGATTTGGGTTTTGTCGCGAGCACTGTTCCGTGGATCGACTCTCCCTCCCAACAACTGGTATCAGAGCAAGGTTAAGAGAACCTAGGGTTCTTCGATTCTATAATCTAGGTAACGGTGGGTAACGACGCTTGTGTCCTCTTCCCCACTTTCTTAGATTATAGTTTTGAAGGCGTTGGTTCAGATCTAGGAGGAAGTCGGGTTTGCTGCGATACAGACGAAAGATGGCAGAGGATAAGATAAGAATCGAGAAATTCAATGGTCACAATTTCGGTTGGTGGCGCATGCAGTTAGAAGACTGTCTATACCAAAAGGATCTATATCTTCCGTTGCTAGGAGAAAAGCCCGAAAAGATGACCGATGAGGAGTGGAACCTTTTGGATAGGAAAGCCTTAGCGACGATCAGATTGTCGTTGACTCCGCAGGTGGCCTTTAATATCTCAAAGGAGAAAACAACTAAGGCGCTAATGAGGACGTTAGCGAAGTTGTATGAGAAGCCATCGACATCAAATAAAATATTTTTGATGAAGAAGCTTTTCAACATGAAGATGGTGGAGAATGGTTCGGTGATAGAGCACCTGAACGAATTCAACAGTGTGACAAGCCAACTTGAATCCGTTTCAATCATCTTTGAAGACGAGATTCGAGCTCTACTGTTCCTATGTTCGTTGCCAGAGAGTTGGGAGAACCTAGTAATGGCGGTTAGCAACTCTATCTCGGGGATTCTTACGTTTAATGATGCGGTAAGCTGCATATTAAACGATGAGATGCGAAGAAAGTCCGTGAGTGGGAGTTCTGGAACTTCTGCACTTTCGGTGGAGAATCGTGGCAGAACAATAGAAAGGGGGAAGTGGAAAAAGGGCAAGTCTAAAAGCCGAAGTAAATCTCAAGGAAAAATCCAAGGCGCCTGTTGGAATTGCGGAAAGAATGGCCACAGAAGAAGTGAATGCAGGCTTCTGAAGAAAGGCTCAGATGAGAAGACGGATGAAAAGGAAGCGAATGTGGTGTCTACACAAGAACAAGGGGAACAAGGTCTTTGTCTATCGGCAAGCGAGAACACAAAGGCGGATACTTGGTTCCTAGATTCAGGGGCTTCTTTTCATTGCACTTCGGGCAGACACCACTTTAGCGAGTATGTTCAGGGCGATCCTGGACATGTGACGGTGGGAAACGGTCAATCGTGTAAGATCGTTGGAAAAGGAACGATCATCTTGCAACCGTCGGGAGGTGGTCAAATCAAATTGAAGAATGCTCGTCATATTCCTGATTTGAAGAAAAGCTTGATTTCCACAAGTCAGCTAGACAACGAAGGGTTTATTACAACGTTTGGGAATTCTCAATGGAAGATTTCCAAAGGATCGTTGGTGGTCGCAAGGGACAAGCTGAGCGGTTCGTTGTACTCATTCAATGGGAGCAGCGGAGGCTCGGCTGCATTGACGGCCAGTTCGGAGAAAGATTCGGAGACTTCGTTGTGGCATAAAAGATTGGGGCACCTCAGCGAGAAGAACATGAAAATTCTTCAAGCTAAGGGGGTTCTTTCGGGGCTGAAAAAGGTGGAGTTGGGGTTTTGCGAGAGCTGTGTTTGTGGGAAGCAAAACGCGCTCAGTTTTCAAATTGGAGGCGTAGCGAAAAAGACCAAGAAACTGGAGATGGTGCATACGGACGTATGGGGTCCGGCCTCGGTGGAGTCTTATGGAGGAAATCGGTACTTTGTGACGTTCATCGATGATACAAGTCGGAAGACATGGGTGTACGCGATGAAGAAAAAGTCCGATGTGTTTGGCATCTTCAAACACTGGATTGCGCAGGTACAGAACCAAACGGGGATGAAGGTTAAATGCCTAAAGTCCGATAATGGCGGAGAATACTGCACCCAAGAGTTCGAGGAGTTTTGCTCGCAAAAGGGTATTCGTTGGTTGAAGACGGTACCTGGGACGCCACAGCAAAATGGTATCGCTGAAAGGATGAACAGAACGATCCTAGAGCGAGTGCGAAGCATGACCTTGGATGCGAATCTGCCAAAATTCTTATGGGCGGCAGCGGTCGATGCTGCTGTGTATCTGATCAACAGAAGCCCGGCGAATGCGCTTGATGGAGGCATTCCAGAAGAAATTTGGTCGGGTAAACCGGTCAATTATTCACACCTTAAAGTATTTGGCTGTATCGCGTATTCTTTGATTGATAAGGCAGAAAGGAGTAAGCTTGACTCCAAATCTAAGAAGTGTGCTTTCATCGGGTATAGTGGAGACGAGTTCGGATATCGGCTGTGGGATTACACAAGTAAGAAAGTAATACGAAGCCGGAACGTTGTCTTTGATGAGCAACACTTATATAGAGAAGAAAAGCAAGCCAAAGATGGTGTTGTATCTGAGTTCGTGGAGTTAGACGGAACTCAAAAGAACAATCAGATGTCTTCAAGTGGGGATCAAAACATGGAGGAAGCTGCAGTGCAGGATCAGGTGCAAGAACATGATGACCACCATGTTCGACAACCAGAGGTACCAGTTTTGAGGAGATCTACGAGAGAAAGGAGACTACCTGAAAGACTTGTGACCGACTTCATTTTGTACACGGATTCGGGGGAGCCTGAATCCCTTGAAGAGGCGACACAAGACGGTGCTAGTAAGCAGTGGGAGCAAGTTATGGACGAAGAGATGGATTCTTTGAAGAAGAACCGCACGTGGGACCTAGTGAAGCTACCCAAGGGTCGAAAAGTGTTGCTGAATAGATGGGTGTACCGGATAAAAGATGAGGCCGATGGTGTGAAGCGGTACAAGGCTCGCTTGGTAGTCAAGGGATATGCACAAAAGCAAGGAATTGACTATCAAGAGATATTTTCCCCTGTGGTGAAAATGACATCAATTCGGGTGATCCTTAGTATTGTGGCGGTGGAGGATCTGCACTTAGAGCAGCTTGATGTGAAGACTGCGTTCCTTCATGGAGATTTGGTGGAGGAGATCTATATGATGCAGCCACCGGGATACGAGGTGAAGGGAAAAGAATCTATGGTGTGTAAACTGCGAAAGAGCTTGTACGGCCTTAAGCAAGCTCCAAGGCAGTGGTATCTCAAATTCGATCAGTTCATGCTAGAGACGGGATTTGTGCGTGGTGAGTCAGATCACTGTGTCTATATTCAGACTTTTGAGGATGGAGACTATATCATTTTATCACTCTATGTAGATGATATGTTGGTAGCGGGTCCAAATTTCGAGAAAATTCAAAGTCTGAAGAAGATGATGGCTGAAAAGTTTTCCATGAAAGATTTGGGAGCGGCCAAACAAATTTTGGGCATGAAGATCGTTCGAGATAGGAAGCAGCGGAAGCTGTGGTTATCGCAAAGCGACTATATCGAGAAGGTTTTGAAGCGGTTCAACATGGACAAGTCAAAACCGGTGAGTATGCCTTTAGCAAAACATTTCAAACTCATGAAGGAGTTTTGCCCTACAACTCAAGAGCAGAAAGACGAGATGGCAAGAGTGCCTTATGCTTCTGCGGTGGGGAGTTTAATGTATGCAATGGTGAGTACGAGACCAGATATTGCACATGCAGTGGGAGTTGTGAGCCGGTATATGCAAAACCCGGGGAAGGAGCATTGGAATGCGGTGAAGTGGATTTTGAGGTATCTTAAGGGTACGTCTAGTCACTGCTTATGTTTCGGGGGCGACTCTCTAAAGGTGCAAGGTTACGTTGATGCGGACTACTCGGATGATCGAGATAGTGGGAAGAGCACAACGGGATACGTATTTACAGTTGGGGGAACAGCGGTAAGTTGGATATCTCAACTGCAAAAAGTGGTAGCATTGTCAACTACGGAGGCTGAGTACGTGGCAATCACGGAAGCCAGCAAAGAGATGATATGGCTACAAGGGTTACTCGAAGAGTTGAGTAAGAAGCAAGACTTCAATACCTTGTGGAGCGACAGCCAAAGTGCAATACATTTGGCAAAGAATGCAGCATATCATTCTCGGACGAAGCATATCAAGGTGCGGTACCACTTCATACGCATGGCGTTAGAAGATGGTGAGTTAACACTACAAAAGATCGCGGGAGAAAAGAATCCGGCGGATATGTTCACCAAAATAGTAGACAGAGATAAGCTGAATCTCTGTTGCAGATTGGTGAATCTCTCCATGAAAATTTAATGAGGAGAGAGCAGCAGCGGAATCGTGTGAAGTTTACTAGTGCTGAGAATCAAGCCAAAAATTACTCCAAGTGGGACAATGTCGAGATTGTGATGAATTTGCATCAAGGTGGAGTTTGTTGAAAATTGATGCAAATTAAAGTCTATGGTTAGGTGCCACCTTTTGACATCTATGACATTGTTAGGTGATGACAATGATAGGTGGTGACTTTGGTAGGTGCTACTTTTGACATCCATAACATTGTTAGGTGATGACAATGATAGATGGTGACTTTGGTAGGTGCTACTTTTGACATCCATGACATTGTTATGTGATGACAATGATAGGTGGTGACTTTGTTAGGTACTACTTTTGATATCCATGACATTGTTAGGTGATGACAATGAAAGGTGGTGACTTTGTTAGATAGTGACATTGTCCTGGGTGCTATAAAAGCACATCTTATGAGAGGCATTTTGTATCCATCACTTGTATCCATCACAAGTATCATCACAAGAGGCAAAGGCCAAGAGAGATTTGTATAGAGAGATTTGAGAGAAATCTCCTAGGGTTGTTCTTGCTTGTAAACTTGATTCAAGTATAGTAGACGTTTGCAGATTCTGCTCTGCCGGGGACTAGCCATACGGTGGGTGAACCTCGTTAACAAATCTATCTTGTTTGTGATTGATTACTTTCTTATTCCTGCATTTTAATTTATATTGTGTTTCGTCGTTTAATTGCGTGATTGTATTTTTGCATGATTTGGGTTTTGTCGCGAGCACTGTTCCGTGGATCGACTCTTCCTCCCAACAATTGTTTCATTAGATGATACAAATTAATTCAAATGATATAACATCTCGTGTACATTAGATATTTGATTCACGTTCCCTTGCATCTTTTTTTTTTCCATTTTTTTGCCAAAACGTTATCTTACTTTACTTTATGCAATATACATGCAACATCCAACAAATTGTTATATCAGATTTTCAGTGCAGATTTTCAGTGCAACAAACTTAAATAATATGCGGGAACTGTACAAGTGCCATCATAATCTAGTGGTAAAGGCTTTTTGTTATGAGGTTTGAAGTTTGAACTTCAAATCCCGCTTGAATGAACTATTTCGTGGAAAACATAGCTATTAGTGTTGCACTTTCAATTTACTGAGTCATCAACTGGTTCTTGGTGGGTTGTCTCTTACATAATAATTAAGGAGAAAAGTATTCCACCGGAGAAAGGACTCGAGGAGTTAGTTCTCCACTTTGCAAAGGCATTACCCAACTTTACATAAAGTCAAATAATAAAGGGTTTTTTAAAGTAATTAGTTATGTGCCAAGTGGTACCCACTTCAGTTCCCAGGACACTAGAGCCTGGTTACTAAATATAATACAACTAGAAATATAGTTGGGAACTTGACATGCATTCATGCCATGGAGAAAGTTTGTACCCCCAAAAAATATCAATTCTTATCACTAAGACCTCGTCTTAGGTCATATATATATATATTAGCAGAAAAGGTTCAAAAAGTAAGTAAATTAAGACTTCTATTTATTGATAGTAAACACAAGTTGGCAGAGAAGATGAGTCAAAAATAAATGACGGAGAAGACATGCACGGATGCTTTATGTATGTTTTAATCTTTTCTTTATTCTTCATCTTTTGCTTTCGTATCTTGTTTGTTAATTACCTCGAATGGAACACAAAGGATTTTAGCCATCAAGTTTTTATCTAATCAAACTAAGATCTAGAGGATCAAGGCACGTACGAAGTGAAGATGAGATTGCGAGCTTGATGAGAACCAGATGGAGGATGGTCCAACAAAGACGCAAGGCAATTAAGGGTGTTCATGGAGGTTATACTGTGCGCGGGTCCTGGTTTTATTTCCTTTAATCTGTATCATGAGGACTTATGTTTTGGGTCTTTTTCCCTTCCCTTTCCTTTTGGGAAAACACACACTCCCCACCCATCCAAACCTCTTTTTCTTCTTTTTCTTTATTTCTTTATTTTTTTTGGCTTACACTAATTTTTACTAATCTTCATATTTCATGAAACGCGAATAATCGTTTTAAATCATAAATCATTAACGATTTCGCGATTTATGGTAAAATTCTTTTTCTTTATTTCTTTATTTTTTTTTCTGGTTTACACCAATTTTTACTAATCTTCATATTTCATGAAACGCGAATGATCGTTTCAAATCATAAATCATTAACGATTTAGCGATTTGTGGTAAAATTCTTTTTCTTTATTTCTTTATTTTTTCTGGCTTATACCAATTTTTATTAATCTTCATATTTCATGAAACGCGAATGATCGTTTTCATTAACGATTTAGCGATTTATGGTAAAACGGAATATGAGGGTCCAGTATTTTTGGGTTATTATGACTAATGATGGAAGGTCAAGATTATACATGCATGAAAAATAATAACAGGGACTGGTAAATTCATAAAAAGCCCAACTAAAAATGACTGAATTAAAAAAAAAATGTAAAAGAAAGCAGGGGTTTGCGGATCCAATGAGACCTCTCATTCCTCTCCCTCCCTCCCTCTTCATACTTAAAACTATTTCAAAAGGAAGAAGAGAGAAGAAAAAGCTCAGGAACAGAAAGGTTCATGAAGATGAAAATGAAGATTAATTCTTCATTCCTTCTTTTACCCAAAAATAAATCCTTTGGACCTAGTGTGGCATGTATGTAAACCGCGGTTTGGTTAAATTAAAGTTTCACAAAGTTCAGATTTGTTTAGCAACAGAGTCTAGGAAGAGTCTAGGAAGCCGAAGTTTTGTTTTCCTTTATTAGAGCCAAGTTGGGAAATGGAAAGTTTTATAAACCGGAGATATAATTAGCAGAACTCAACTCCAAAATTCTAACATTGTCTTATTAGGCCTTCATTTTGGAGTTGAAATAACTATAAGCCAAAATCTCAACTCCAATCTGATTTAAATTTTGAAACACATCTCTTATAACATAACTCGAGTTTACTTTTAAATAAAGTTGGGGCTTGAAAACCATGGCTGACAACCCCTCTGCCTCTATTTAGAAATAAACTCCAATTATCCTAATTCCATACCCAAATGGGGCTATGAATTGCAGGAAAGACCTTGTGAAACTCCGCCTTATTTAGAGTTTAGAAAAATGGAAATTTCAAGCTTTCGAAACCACGGTATGAATACTCTATTTTGGTTGTCAAACGAGACACGATTTTAATATCTAGATATAGGGACCGAAACCGGAGTTTCATAAACCGTTGTCTGATGATGGCGACGAGGCCTTATAATATTTAGTCTTTTCATGATTAGTTTTTGGTTGTCCTTGTTTATAGGGGAATCCAGAGGTACTTGAGGAGAGGAAAAGCATGGAGAAGACGGTGGTGATGGACTATGATGATCCAAGGGCAAACACCAACCCTCGGAGCGGCGGCGTCTTCTACCCTCCTCCGTCTTCACCGCCTGCTCCTCCTCAAATGCACACTGATTAGCTAGCTTAGCTTTAGCAAGCTCAGCTGTGTTGGTTTTTTGTTTCTACATATATATATGCATGTTAGTCTCATCTGTTTATTTGTTTTTGTTTCTATTTCTGTTCCGTTTCCGTTTTGGTTCCTTTCTAAACCAACATCAATGTATGGTTTTCTGTTTTTCATGGAAGAGTCGATGTAGTATGTTTGTATGTTTTCACAGCCCGGGTTTGTTGGTATCTGTTCAAGTACCGAGATTTATTCTAGATTTCGTTCTTTATATATTTCAATACATCGACTATTCAAATTTCTTCGTTAGAAACCAAGCAGGGGTTGATAACCGGAAATAAATTTAAGCAGTAGAAGCTTATGAAAAGATCATCTCAATGTAAAAATCTAACCCGAACAAAGTCGACCTTCGCATGTTTATGCGAGTCGCAGATTGATCTCTTGCAACAGATGTTCTTCTCTTTCGTTCAGGTTTACCTGCATTGCAGACACACAAAATTCAAGCTACAATGGTTCTAAAACGAAGCGGTTTCTACATGTTTTAGCGCGTTCAAGAAAACGGATCCATATGTACCAAACTATACCATTCATGGATGTACATTAAAATAAAGGACAACTTATTTATGAGAACCATGATTCAGAAGTATGCAGGCCTATGGAAAAAAGAAGAAGAAGAAATGTAGCTCTTGTTTTTAAGGCCTGGCCTCATTTAGATTTAGCCTGGATTGAAGGATAGGCTTCTTTCTTGGGCTTGATTTCTAGTTCGCTAACCCATTTAGGATAGGCCAATTCATGACTGACAAGGAGCTGTCCTTCCTTCCTTCCTTCATTTGTTCAATATTATAACGAGAGTTTCTAAAGTCTCCAGAATGCCAGTCATTTTCATCCAAAGAAAGGAACTTCCTGGCAGCAGATCCAAGTCAAACCCTGATGCATGCTTCCAAGAACCAGGGTGAGCATCTCTTTGCAGGAACCTTCCTCTCTTGTCTTGACAACTGTTTTGGCATCTTACACAACACATCTCACTATATAACCACTCCCACTTTCTCCTTCCTCTCAGAAACAAAACATTTGCATTGCACCAGTTCTAATCTCAGCTTCCTTCTCTTGGATACTTAAAAAAAATATCAATGGAGAAGTCGGCATCGTCAAGAGCCCTCTATCACTGCCTTTCACTGGCAGAACTTGTCGGCTTCCTCGTGCTCGAATCGATCCTCATCTGGGTAAACAAGCTCCACAAGTTATCTCTCGGATTGTTAACTACATATAATTCATCGAGAAATTATCGAACGGGAGAGTGCATGAACATGTCGAGCAAGGCACCTGCAAACAAGAAAGCTGAGATTAGAAGGGAAGATGTGGAGATGGTCATGGAGAGGATAGGGATTCCTATCGGCTGTGCCGAATTTAATTGCGACGACGTTTCTACCGTCTTTGAAGAGAAGGTGCCGAGCTTGGAGGAAGTCAAGGAGGCCTTTTCCGTGTTCGATGAGAATTCAGATGGATTCATTGATGCAGTGGAGCTGCAGAGAGTTCTCCTCAAGCTGCTGGGATTTAGAGAAGGAGCGGATTTGAATGCCTGCCAGAAGATGATCGATGCACATGATGTGAACCAAGACGGGAAGATCGATTTTAATGAGTTCGTTAGGTTCATGGAGCGCGGCTTCTGTTGACTTTTTCTCTGAAATTAATTGTATAGAATTCATTTTTTGCCCCCTTATTTTTTGTTTGTGACCAAAGGTAACATGAACACATGAGTTGATTTGATTAACTTTGTCACAAATTTCTCTATTGATAGAAGCTGTGTTGATGTGTTTTATGAGCTAAAACTAATCAGAGACATTTACAATCATGCTGAAAGAACTTCTAATGTATTGATGCAGTTGTACGTACAGGTTAAAAAAGGCAGGGAAACATACAGATGTATAACAATTATAAGATGTCCATGCACCATTTTATATATATGATATTTCTCTTAGGATACATATAAGAAAAATCATACACTAAGAATTTTGGTATTTCAGTAACAGAAGTAACATACAATTTTGATATATTTCAGTAACAGAAGTAACATACAATTTTGATATTTTCCTTGTTCCCCATAGCAAACCTAACAAGACACCGAGATGCCTAATGAACTTTCCATGCGCTAAACTAGCCGGCACAAGATGGTAAAATATAAAACGAGAATTGAGTCGGCCAAGAAAATTATTAAGCTTGTCATTTACTTATCAAACATTAAGATAAACCTATGATCTAGCTATATAAATAACCTAGGTGTGGGACCATTTGGAGTTGTATAATGATCTCCATGACCCATTCAATGAAAATTAAAAAGAGTCGATAAACAATGAAACAGTAACCGAGGAAGAGAAACAAAACTAAAAACTAATTCCTTTTCTTTGCGCATATTCAATATT